>JARQOC010000012.1:21223720-21823720 GCA_033576535.1 Allobates femoralis
ATTGACTCCGCAACAATGTATGTAGAGTCGGTAAGTCAAACGTCATCCCTGAATCAGAGTCTGACACCGACTCCACAACCAGGACTGGGAAGTCAGTAAGCCACACATCCGATTCTGACTCCTCAATTTCCCTGAATCTAACCCAGGCTCTGACTCCAACAAAATAGACACCAGCCCTATACCCTCACCCACAACTCTACCTCGACAACCATGGCTGTGAAGTTGGTAAGCCAATCCTCGGACTCCGACTCCTCAATCTCCCTGAATCCGACTTTACCAAAATGGACTCAAACTCCATGAATCCGACTCCACATCCCTGATGAAAACCACACAAATTGTGTAAACTGCCCGATTTTTGCACAATTGGGCAAAAAAGTTCCACCATGGAAAGTGCTCAGGAAAGAAGATTGTCTGGGTGTTACTTTCTCCCGGTCGAAAAGTAAGGTTAGGTTCTCTCCCCGGAGCACTACTGGGGGGGGGTGTCGTAATCCCTGAAAAACAATATTCTTATGGGAAGTTTTATTTTGGCAGACATGCGAAAAACATTTGTATTGGGAGTCTTCGGAATGCTGGTTTTCAGGGATTCCAAGAGAAACCTTGAATTCTGGAGTATAAGTGTGAACCTGCTCTACCAATGTGTATTGGGCTCATTCAGACGTCCAGGTACGGATTGGCCGCAGGTTTCCTGTCTAGGGCAGTGGTGGGTCAGTGTTCATTTTGGTGGAGTTAGTCTGATTCAGGGAAATTGAGGAGTCAGAGGCAGGGCTGCGGAATTGGTAAGCCAAACATTCGATGACTCAACCTCCCTGAATCCGACTCCACCAAAATAGACACCAACTCCGTGACTCCCGACTCCACAGCCTTGGCTGGAGGTTTGTCTTACTGACTGCCCAGCTAAACGTTATACGGCGCGGTGGCGGCTGGGAGGAGGAGGTCAGCGGTGGCGGCTGAGAGGAAAGAGGGAGAGCACGCCAGGACAGGATTCACCTGGGGATGACCTCGGATGACGTCGTCTTCTGCTTCGTCCATGCGCTTGCCAGCAGCTGGCACTGCGCACAGATTCACTCCAATTCATCAGTTGTGCACGGCTGTCTTCTTGCATATAAACCAAGCACACAGCCACGCACAAAAATCTGCACAAATTATACGCAACCGAACGCAAACATATCTGAACATAGCCACAGGCAGGCACTATGTGTTTCCATGTTAAACATAGGGGTACATCACACAGTACAGGTTTTGTGACGTAACAGCGACCCCCGCCAGCGACGTCAGTGTGTGACGTAGCAGCGATCAGGCCCCTGCGAGAGACTCAACGATCAGCGACCTCCCCAGGCTGGAGACCATGATAAACAGCGGGTATCTAGGCAGCGCGCAGCGCCTAGTTACCTGATGTATACCCTGGTTACCAGCCTTTCTGCTTCCAGGCTGGTATCCAAGGTACACAGTGGGTAACTAGGGACAGCGATGTGCTTGGATACCCGCTGTTTGTCATGGTTACCAGCCTGTTCTGCTTACCGCAGCCTGTCAGAAGACAGGAGCAGGAGCTTGACATCGTGGAAAGAATATAAACTATTCTTTCCACAATGTCACTGGTCGCTGGTGAGTCTGCCTGTTTGACAGCTCACCAGCGACTGCATAGAGACTTTCCAGTGATCCCGGCCAGGTAGGATCGCTGGAAAGTCTGTGTGTAAAGGGGCCCATAGGAGCGCAGAGAGCCTGCATTTTGCTGCTGTCAGGGACAGTGCAAATGTGAACCGTGCCTTATTCCTGGTGCCGGCTTAGTCTGATAATCCTCATGTTTTGTGCACATTTTGCTTTTTTTTCCCTCTTGCTGATTTGATTCAAATATTTCTGGAACCAGATCCCCATCGGGTACACACAGCCCTATTTTATGTGTTTGATTTTGTAGTTTTCTCCTGAATTGAGAGGATTTAAATGACCTGTGAAAACCCCTTTGTGACGCACTAGAAAAAACAAATGTCCCCCCCCCCCCCCCGCTACATTTTTTTCTAACTTAGTGAATTGTCTTCATTGTGTAATGATAGTTTATTGTTCTCTCCTTGTTGATCAGATACCTGCTAGAACAAGATTTTCCAGGAATGCGAATAGGACCGGAGCCCACCACCGACTCCTTCATTGCTGTAATGCATGGCGAGAAAGAAGGGAGTATACCCGGGAACGCGCTGGTTGTTGACCCTAAGAAGCCATTCCGAAAACTGAACAGCTTTGGAAACGCCTTCTTGAACAGGTAAAGTCTATGAATAAAAGACCCAAGAAGTGTCGGTAAAATCGACGTAAAAACTCACGTACCCGTCACCCGGCGTTAGGCCGAATACTCAGTGTCATGGCGGGATCTGGCGCTGTTCACACTACAAATGCTGACACTCCACACTGAGGTTCTCTGATGCTTCTGAGTTGCTCAGGCATCGTATTCTCCGTAGTGGTCGGGCTGGCAGGAGTTAATCTCTATATGACTCCTGATTACCTCTAGGATCACATGTTCTGGGAAACCTATCACAGTCACTCCCTGCCTTTTTAAGATGGTGGAATCCGTCTTCCCATGATGACTATAGCATTTGCCATACTGGTCCATGTGCTGTGGTGATCTACTGAAGTGCTGTTTGGTGTGCTGTGAAAATCCTTTGTGGTGCAGGGAAGAAACCCAGACTTTATTTCCTCCTGTGCACATATTGTCTTGTATCTCTGTGTGTATTGCTATGCGGTGAGTATTGTTTGTTTATTTCCGCCTTGTTCTAATTGTGTAGGGAAGAGGGAATATTAGACCAGAGCTTGCCAGGAGCAGGGCAAGGGTGGCAGCTCAGACATCCCCACCATCAGAGTTCACTCTGGGATAATGGACAGCTAACACCCCCTTTAGTCTGAGGGTCAGTCGACGAGATCAATTCCCCTTGTTATTCTTTACTACCCCGTGACCATAACCTAAAACGCACAGGATTGAGAATAAGAGGACGTCCGCACAGGACATATCTGATTTAGAAAATCTGTAAACTGAATTGTGCAGTAAAATTCACAGCATAAATTAAGATTGTAGATCTGACATCCACATCCCCTAATTAATTTACAGGGGCTTCCACTACTAGGACAACCCTTTCTGAATCTACTTGTTTCCCCAAGGTGAAATAATAGAACATTTACTCACCTCATGTGCTGCTATCACCGGTCCAGCGCTGTCCGTAACCGCGGCTCATGTGACTTTGTGACATCACACAAGCCCCACGTCCAATAACCGCTGACCTCTCCCGCCATGCCTTCGTGAGCGTTGTGCTTCCTGTTAATATCAAGTATGTCCAAAGATGCAGAGAAGGAAGCCACCGATGGTTAGTCGCGGAACACTCGTGATGTCACATGAACAGCGGTTACTGACAGCCCTGGATGGCGGCAGCACAGGAAGTGAGGATAGGGTTTATTTTAACAGGGAAAAAAGTTGGATCAGAAGGGGCTGTCTTAGTAGAGGAAACCCCTTTAAGATGCAGATTTTTTTTCCACTGTACGGACGAGACTTACTAAAGCCCATCTATGCTGTTGTGTGTGCTGTCAGGATCCTTTGGTGCCGGGATGAGGCCGGCATGTGACCTCAAATATGCATTTTGCGAACTTTTGGTCACATGCTGACTAGACATGTGCATGCTGGAAATGTCTAGTTGAAATGTGTCCAGAAGTATGTAAATAGCATTCTAGAAGTCACATGCCTACCCGCTCCCGCCACTAAGGAATCCTGACAGTGTGCACACTGCACGCTGTCAGGACTCATAAGTCTGCAGTCACATAGTGAATGCAAATTTGTATCCCAAAGCCAGACGATGCCTTTTACAGGGATTGTCCGGTCTGAAATGATTAAGTCACTTTATGTGACTGCAGACTTATCAATTCTCCTAGCGCCCGCACTACGTGTTACAAGGATATGTAGTTTTTAAGCTGGGAACGGACCGCAATTATACGATATCCATATTACCGGCCTGAACATGACTAGTGGGCGTGGCCTCACTCAATACAAGTGTATGGAGTGGGTGTGACCAACTAGTGGGTGTGGCCTCAAGTGTAAATTTTTTTTTTTTTATTCTTTTATCCCAAAAAAGCACTTTAGATACTTAGATGTTTTCTTTAGCTAGCTGGACAAAGTCATAGTCATCCGGGCGGTTAGCAGACATAACAATCAACTGCAGACATGCTGAAGTTCATGTAATGTTCTGTAGGAGGACCTGTGTGATGTCACGACCATGTGACTATAATGGGCAGAGCTAGGTTTACCTTGTCCTTCACTCATGACCTGCTTAGCTCCGCCCATTAGTCTGGGGGTTGTGACATCACACAGGTCCTTCTAGAGAACATAAGGTGAATTTCTGCAGTTGATTGACATGTCTGCTCTCCTCCCGGATGACTGTACGACTGACTGATTCTGCAAAATGTTTTTCTCCCAAACACGTGCCAAATACTCAGTGTAGGAAATACTGAAAGGGAGAACCCTCTATTTATTCTCTGAAAAATGTACATTAAATATGATAAAGTTACTGAATGTTTCGTCAGAGGCCGTTGGGAAATCACGAGTGTGGTAAGATTGGGCTGTAGATCTGCTGATGTAAGATATCAAGTGAAAGGTTTTCCCATTCAGCTGAGTACAGGGTTTGCGGCCGCCCACAGCTCACACTATCGCACTGTGGAGAAAACCTGCTGACAAGTCATTTATAGATAACCAAAGAAAAGGCTAATGGACAATAATTACGGGTCATCAAGGTCTATATAGGAGGATCTTCAATACAGGCACATTCACGTCTATTAAAGCAACCAAGTGTTGTGGGACCCCATGGAACAAGGTGGAAATCTGTGAAGCTTTGGTCTTCCTGTGGATTTAAAAATAAACTGCGTGCCCGGTAGCCTGTGCGGGGGCGGTCGCGTGCCCGGTAGCCTGTGCGGGGGCGGTCGCGTGCCCGGTAGCCTGTGCGGGGGCGGTCGCGTGCCCGGTAGCCTGTGCGGGGGCGGTCGCGTGCCCGGTAGCCTGTGCGGGGGCGGTCGCGTGCCCGGTAGCCTGTGCGGGGGCGGTCGCGTGCCCGGTAGCCTGTGCGGGGGCGGTCGCGTGCCCGGTAGCCTGTGCGGGGGCGGTCGCGTGCCCGGTAGCCTGTGCGGGGGCGGTCGCGTGCCCGGTAGCCTGTGCGGGGGCGGTCGCGTGCCCGGTAGCCTGTGCGGGGGCGGTCGCGTGCCCGGTAGCCTGTGCGGGGGCGGTCGCGTGCCCGGTAGCCTGTGCGGGGGCGGTCGCGTGCCCGGTAGCCTGTGCGGGGGCGGTCGCGTGCCCGGTAGCCTGTGCGGGGGCGGTCGCGTGCCCGGTAGCCTGTGCGGGGGCGGTCGCGTGCCCGGTAGCCTGTGCGGGGGCGGTCGCGTGCCCGGTAGCCTGTGCGGGGGCGGTCGCGTGCCCGGTAGCCTGTGCGGGGGCGGTCGCGTGCCCGGTAGCCTGTGCGGGGGCGGTCGCGTGCCCGGTAGCCTGTGCGGGGGCGGTCGCGTGCCCGGTATTTGGTGTGAACTCAGTCTTATGTACATGTAGCTATCTTTTTTTCAATTTCTGTCCTAAATTTTAAAAAGGAATGTCAGCAGGTTTTTGCTATGTAAGCTGAAGATGGCATGCTGCAGAGGTTGAAAAACAAAAATCAACTGAGCCTCTCATCAGTAGTGTGCTATTGTTTACTTAAACTAAAGGCTTTATCTCCTGGTGATTACCATTACTTGACTACATTGTCTCGTGTAAGGCAGACCAGCACCCCCTGTTGTGATTGTGCATTGACAGCGAGTTTTCAGTCTCTAGAGAGAATTTTGTCTTTGGAAAACCAGGTTAGGCTGGTTTCAGACTGGCTTTCCCCTCCGCAGCGTTCTGCGGAGGGGAATTGCCATGTGAGCGCAGCCAGGGCAAGCCCCTATGTTTAGAATGGGGACGCACGGTGCTGCGCTTGACTGCGCATGACCGTGCGCACCCATTCACTCACATATGTGATTTGTACGCAGGCGGATGCCTGCGCACAAATCACACACTCCCGCCCGCACCAGGGACGCGACATGTTGCATTCCTGGTGCGGACAAGAGTGTGTGATTTGTGCGCAGGCGTACAAATCACATATGGGAGTGAATGGGTGCGCACGGTCTTGAGCAGTCAAGCGCAGCACCGTGCGTCCCCATTCTAAACATAGGGGCTTGGGCTGGCTGCGCACACATGGCGATTCCCCTCCGCAGAACGCTGCGGAGGGGAACGCCAGTCTGAAACCAGCCTTAGTGATGCACACTGCATCATTTATAACACATCTGGAGCGGTTTTATATCACAAAACGACATGACAGCTTCCCTTTTAACATCAGACTACAGAACTAATTGTATTTGCCAAGTGTGGGGGCGCTCCTGCACCGCCCGGCTTGTGTTACACGTGACTTTTTTTTTTTTTTTTAACTGTATGTTTCTTGCACCACAATCGGAGTCCCATTTCTGATGAAGACAAGACCTGAAATGACAATTTCCTTGAATTTACAATGACTTCATTTGTTTCTGGTCAGGTGATTGCTGCAGGCGTCATTACACTGAAATGTTACTCTGTGTACACATACAGTAACTATTTAGAGTCTGCTCAGCTTTATGTATCACTTACCTGCGAGCTCTGTGTCACCCTTAGTCACTTTGTGTCTATTGTTGATGTTGAAGGGAATCTGTCAGGTGATTTTCTAGTACAAAACTAATGGTATCCTGGAATAGGGCAGCTCTTTCAGGATCAGTAACTTTTATTGCTCTATCTTTTCCTGTTCTTGTTGTAAGCTACAGCGAATTACCATATATACTCAAGTATAAGCCAAGGCCCCTAAATTTACCCCCAAAAACTGGGGAAACTTATTGACTTGAGTATAAGCCTAGGGTGGGAAATGCTGCAGCCCCCCATCCTGGTATACAGCACCCTCCATCACTGGTATACAGCACCCTCCATCATTGGTACACCCCCCCCCCCCCATCACTGGTATATAGCCCACATCACTAATGCACACACACCTCCATCACTGGTATATAGCCCCCCTGATGGCACCCTCCATCACTGGTATACAGCCCCCCTGCTGGCACCCCACCCCCACCCCATCACTGGTATACAGCCCCCCTGCTGGCGCTCACCATAAAGCAACAAACCTTTAACTCACCCCCCCCCGATGCTTGCCTGCAGGTACCGGGCATCCTCCCTCCGCTCTAAATAAATAAGTGTTTCTATTACACATTGATTTTAGAGTGTGATGTTGTATAGGGCTGGTTAGGAAGAGAATTTTGATGTTCACGTGACTCCTGCTGGCTTGGAGAGCCTCAGACCGGACAGGTTCACTTTAATCTTTCTTTGTGTTATGTGGAGTCAGTTGCTAAGTTCATAGAGATCCCCGGGTACCATGGTGTCCGCGCCCGTCTTGGCTCTCTCGTGGCGAGGTTGGAGCACAGTGTGGTTGTGATGTTTCAGAATGAGTTGTGTTATGTGGATGGTGCTGGACTCTGCAGAGGTGCTACATTCTTACATTATCAGACTGGAAACAAGTATTTGCACATTCCTTGGCCAAGGCCTGTCAATGGGTTGACTTTCTGCTGACCTTAAATAAGAGCAGGCTTTAGTGACTCGTTCTTGATGTTTGTTCGGTGATACATTCTAGGAAATCTGAAAAAAAAAATCAGCGGCGGCCTGGGCCAAGACCCGACCTGGTCTCTCATTTGTTGGGTGTAACTTCCTCATATTCAGGGAAACCTTTTTTTTTTTGTATATATGAGGTTTTGTCAGGAAGCCATGGATGGGGTAGATGAGGCGATATGTGTTCAGCAGAAGAGGGCTGCATTGCTTTCTTCTGTTAAGTTCTGGAAAACTTCACTTATTGCTTCAGTTTCTTAAAGGGCAAAAACGATTTAACAAATAACTGAGTGTGCACTCGAGTACTGCAGCAGATGTTACTGCGTCCAAAGTATTGGTATGAAAAAATGCTAATCCGAAAAATTGAGCCGGATTATACCGTAAATTGGTATAAAGGCATAAGAGCCGATACACTCAACACCTAAAGATACAATAAAATGAGCATATACCCAGCTGTACATACATAAGAAAGTTTTTTTTTTAATCAAAAAGCACAGGTGTACCCTAATTGGGACGGCCCCACACTCTGATATGAAAAACCTTACCTCAATGTGAATCAGGACAGAGAGTGACCAGGTTCTAACTATGGACACCCATCCATGGAAAGCTATAATATCTAATTATTGTATTTTTATATTTTATCTTTGGGTGAGGAGAGAGGACCCTGTCAATGAGGGCTCAGTCTACAAGGGATGGGTGAGGATACAGTAGGTGAGGAGAGAGGACCCGGTCCATGAGGGCTCAATCTACAAGGGATGGGTAAGGAGAGAGGACCCTGCCCACAAGAGAGCTCACAGTATACAAAGGATGGGTGGGGATAAAGTGGGGGAGGAGAGAGGACCCTGCTCATGAGTGCTCACAGCCATCAAGGGATGGGTTAGGATACAGTAGGTGAGGAGAGAGGACCCTGTCCACAAGGGCTCACAGTCTACAAGGGATGGGTGAGGATACAGTAGGTGAGGAGGACCCTGTCCACGAGGGATCAGTCTACAAGGGATGGGTGAGGATACAGTAGGTGAGGAGAGAGGACTCTGCCTGTCAGGGCTCTGTGTACAAGGGATGGGTGAGGAGAGAGGACCTTTTCTACAAGGGATGGATGAGGATACAGTAGGACAGGAGAGCGAATCCTGCCTGTGAGGGCTCAGTCTACAAAGGATGGGTGAGGATACAGTAGGTTAGGAGAGAGGACCCTGCCTCGAGGGCTCACTGTCTACAAAGGATGGGTTAGGATACAGTAGGTGAGGAGGACCCTGTCCACAAGGGATCAGGCTGCATGGGATGGGTGAGGATACAGTAGGTTAGGAGAGAGGATCCTGCCCACATGAGGGCTCACAGTCTACAAGGGATGGGTAGGGATAAAGTGGGGGAGGAGAGAGAACTCTGCTCGTGAGGGCTCACAGTCTACAAGGGATGGGTGAGGATAGAGCTGGGCGTGTGGTGGTATAGTGGATTGAAGATCACTGCGGGTTGTAGCTTGTCGGAAGAGGAGGGTCTTCAGGTTCCTCTTGCAGGTTTCCACGGTAGGCGAGAGCATGATATATGTTATGTTGGGGCAAAGAGTTCCAGACTATTGGGAAGCACGGGAGAGGAAGCACGGGAGAAAACTTATATGCGATTGTGGGAAGAGGAGATAACAGAAGAGAAGGAGGTCACAGATATACGGAGGAGACGGGTTGTGGATGGCTTGGTATGTCATAGTTAGGGTTTTGAACTGGAGCCTCTGGATAATTGGAAGCCAGTGAAGAGAGGGTTAGAGAGGAGAAGTCGGGGAATAGCGAGAGGACAGGTGGATTAGGTAGGCCGCAAAGTTTACTATAGATTGTAGGGATCCAAGAGTGTTAGAAGGGAGACCAGAGGGCAGGAGGTTGCAGTATTTGAGGCGGGAGATGATGAGATCATGAACTAGTGTTTTTGCAGATTCTTGCTCAAGGAATGTAAGGCTGTGTGCCCACATAGTGGTTTAGTGACGTTCAAATCGTCAGTAAACCACTGGAAAATTCAAGGAGCCTAGACTCCTGAGCTCAGAAGTCTCCAGCGGTTTTTTCAGCGTGTGCACAGCGATTTACAGTCGGTTTTTCCAGCGGTTTTTCCGGCGGTTTTCTATGGAGGATTTTGTCCATGGAAACGCTCAAAAACCGCTGAGAAGAATTGACATGCTGTATGCTGCTAAACCACTGGGAAACCGCCCAACCTCTGGCAGATCCGCTCACATAAACCCACTATGTGTGCACAGCGTTTTCTAAATTACATAGGGTTACTTGTAAGTCCTAAAGCTGCTAATGATTTACATAAATTTAAATAAAACCTATGCTAAACTGCCGGCGGTTTTCGCTGCTAAACCGACACTAAACCACTATGTGGGCACACACCCTAAGGGTCTGGGAAATATGTATGTGGAGTCATCTGTAGGTGGAAAGGGCTTGGATATGCGGCTTGAAGGAGAGGGCAGAGTCGAGGGTTACCCTCAGGCACCGAGCATGCGGGACTGGTGAGAGGGAGCAGCCATTGACTTTGCTGTGAATGTCTAGTGGAGTAGCGTTAAGTGAAATAAGATGCCCAGCTCAGAAAAAGCACCCACACCATATTTGAACTGAATACAAGCGACTCAAGCAAATCTGAAAAAGTAAGCCGGAGTATGTGAGCAGGGGCAGAGGGGTGTTTTTTCATTTAATTGAATGCGGAGGGTGGGGGTGCTGAAAGAATTGACACGCTGTGGATTTGAAAAAAAAAATCATTGGTTCAAAACTGGAAGGTAGAAAACAATCAAGCACTTTTTATCCTGGAAATAATGTAAAGTGTGAACAAGCGCAGATAGTGCTTCAAGCTGCTTCTGAACATGCGGCACAACCAGAGCTGTGGAGCCGGTGAGCAAAACCTCCAATTCCCGATTTACTTAATTTCCTATATCCAACTCTACCAAACTGGACTCCGACTCCACAGGACGCCGACTCCACAGTCCTGGTGAGCAGTTGGTAAGCCAAACCTCCAGCTGCAACTCCACCAAAATGTATGACTCCATGTCTCCGACTCCACACCCCTGGTGCGCAGTTGGTGAGCCAAACCTTCGACTCAAATTCAGACTACCAAAATGGACACTGACTCCAACTGCATGACTCCGATTCCACAGCCATTGTGTGCAGTCAGTAAGTCAAACCTTCAACTTCAACTCCTCAGTTGCCCTGAATCTGACTCCACCAAAATGGACACGGACTCCTGCGGCTTGGGACTCCTGCGGCTTGGGACTCCTGCGGCTTGGGACTCCTGCGGCTTGGGACTCCTGCGGCTTGGGACTCCTGCGGCTTGGGACTCCTGCGGCTTGGGACTCCTGCGGCTTGGGACTCCTGCGGCTTGGGACTCCTGCGGCTTGGGACTCCTGCGGCTTGGGACTCCTGCGGCTTGGGACTCCTGCGGCTTGGGACTCCTGCGGCTTGGGACTCCTGCGGCTTGGGACTCCTGCGGCTTGGGACTCCTGCGGCTTTGGGACTCTGCAGCCCTTGTGTGAAATCGGTAAGCCAAACCTCCGACTCGACACCTGACTCCGACCATCAAACTGGACACTGACTCCGCAGCCCTGGGCACAGCACTGCGGAGGTCCGGGATGTCCCACACCAGTACTTATCCCTCATTAGACACATGCAATCAGCTGTACCCAGACGTTCACACTCTGTTTGCTTTGTATATTCCTTTTACATTGCCTGTTGGCCACATTGACCAGAACAATGATGTGAATTGTACTTTAGTAACAGTTGGAGAGACTGATGTAGAAGATCTTTCCTTTGAAAGCCGCCACCATGTTTTAGGTCTAAGTATCCAGCAACAATTCAAGTAAACAATTCCTTTTTGCTTTTACTCTCTTCCCTTTTTATAATCATGATTTCTGTGATCTAAAGAATGTATATACTGTATACATGTTTTATTTTTTCTTTGAAGACTCCTTGGAAGTTTTCTCCTCTTTCTGACCTTGAGATGATATTTTTATCCGTGTCCCGTTTGCAAGGTGACGTCTACTTTCTCCTAATCTAGAAGGCTGAGCGGAGAGAACATTGGATATATCGGTCTTTCTTGTCCTTACACCAATAACCATAGTGCATTGTCGGAGATTAATAAATCTATATTACACAATGATACAGTAACGAGATCTGGTCATTGAGGTCTGGGAATAGAACAGAGGTTCTGTCCGCCAACATCTCTCAAGCCAGACAATCCTCCTCTACGGTGAAATGTTATCATTATATCTGAATTAATGTCCAGACCTGCCCTGTTATTCTGCTCGTGGTTCAGTCTTAACCTTCCTGTGCTCATGTTCCTACAAGGACTCAATTATACATTGTTCACAATGATCATTACAGCCTGGGCCATGTGCTGGTAATCATACCCTTCGAGGATTTTAATTACCGTAATCTAATAATATCATGTTCAATGTGTGTTGCAATTTTTCTGTTGATATAGTGCAGAAAAAAACATTTTAGTTGCAGCAAAAACACTGCAAAAAAGTACTGTGTGAACATACCCTAATGACAGTGGCGAAACTTCAGGCCCAGGGGCCCCAATGCAAAAGCTCCAACGGGGCCCCCAATTATTGCAAATCTTTAATAGTAGTAGTCTTTTTCTTTTGGGGCCCCCTAGGCTGCAGGACCCAGGTGCGATCGCAACCCCTACACCTATTGTAGTTACACTCCTGCCTAATGATTATGTCTTGCTCAGCTCAAGTCTACAGCTTACAAAGTCATAGATATACTACAAAGAATAATGGAGTCTTGGGCAGGGCTGTTGGGTCAGAGTTGGTGTCTAGTTTGGTGGAGTAGGAGCCGGACTTAGGGAAATTGTGGAGTCAGAATTGGGGTCCCATCACACTTGTAGATGTTCCAGTGATCCTGACAACGATATGACCTGTTAAGGATCGCTGGATCGTCACTACGTGATCGCTGGTGAGATGTTAACCAGTCAGATCTACTCAACGACGCAGCAACAATACGGCGACCTGTGTAACGACCTCGGCGGTCGTTGGGACCCTGTCACACAGCAGCTAGTCTGACGACTCACACCTACGTGGCTGAGTTCTGAGTCGCCAATGACGTCATTGTAAGGCGTCAAACACACCGGTGTATGCTGACCAGCCGGAACCCAACAATCAAAGAATGGTCCAGGCCATTCCGAGACGATCGGCGATGTCACAGTGGGGGCCCGATCGCTGCTTCGTGTCAAACATGACAGGATCACTAGTGAGGTCACTGTTGCGTCACAAAACCTGTGACGTATCAGCGATTTCGCTATGTGTAACGGGGGCTTTACCGTCAGAGGTTTTGGCTTATCGACTGCAGACCAAGGCTGTGAAGTTGGAGTTGGTGTCTGTTTCATAAGAGTAGGATTTAGGGAAATTGAGGCGTCTGGTATGGAGATTTGGCTTTCTGACTGCACACCAGAGCTCTGGAGTCCAAGCCCATTTTGGTGGAGTTGGATTCAGGGAAATTGAGGAGTTTGAGTCAGACATTCGGCTTACTGACTGTACATAATGGCTGGGGTGTCTGTGTCCATTTTTGTGAAGTTGTATTCAGGGAAATTGAGGAGTTGGAGGTTCGTCTTACTGACTGCACAGTCCTGGTCATAGGTCCATAAATAAAAAACTACCAGCATAATTGGACAGTCAATATAAAGCACAAAACCTCATAATAGTTTAGTGCAGAAACTGAATTAAAATGTAGTACAGGTTACATACCTATTACTTCTGCATTTTAATCTCAGATCAGGAGCCCCAACGCGCGTTTCAACTTTTTTTTCCTCTAATTATCATACAGTGATTATAACAATTATACAGTTTTGTTTTTTTTTAACTTTAATAACATTGATTTTATTTAATGAAACGAAGACTCCATCCGTAAATGCTAAAAGAGGCCGCTATTCTGAAGGACTGGAGCACTATAATCATAAATTATTCCATCTATACTCATTTTTGAGGGGGTTGATAAAAACCTGCCATAACTACAGAATTTATACTCAAATACAATAACTACTGTGCAAAAGTTTCATGCAGGTGTAGAAAAATTGCTGCAATAAAATTACACTTCAAAAAAGTTTATAGTCTTCTCAAACAGCAATATGCAAAGGGAAGGGGCCAAAGAGAAATCTACAATCAATATTTGGTATGACCACCCCTTTGCTTTCGTAATGGCATTAAGGAATTGCCCACTACTTGGACAAGCCCTTTCCCAATCCATGCTTTCCCTCAGTAAAATAATCCCAGCACCACCATTACCAGGGATCATGTAATATATTATGTTATGTGATCCCTGGGACCAATCAGTACCGGCTTTACACTCCCTTCCATTACTTGGACAATCCCCTACCCTTTCCATGCTTCCACTCAGTAAAATAATTCCAGCACCACCTCTCCCAGGGATCACATGATATGTCATGTGATCCCTGGGACCAATCAGTGCTGGCTTCACTTTCCCTTCTACAACTCGGACAACCCCTTTCCAATCCATGCTTCCCCTTAGTAAAATAATCCCAGCACCGCCTCTCCCAGGGATCATGTAATATTATGTTATATGATCCCTGGGACCAATCAGTGCTGGCTTCACTTTCCCTTCTTCAACTTGGATAACCCCTACCCAATCCATGCTTCCCCTTAGTAAAATAACACTTCTACTCCCCTCCAGTGTCAGTGCTGTTCCCAGCAGCGCCTCTCCCAGGGATCACATGATATTATGTCATGTGATCCCTGTGGCCCATCAGTGCTGGCTTTACTTTCCCTTCCCTTGGACAAATTGAAATGAGAGTTGCGACTTGTTCTTACTTCCTCCAGAGATGTGCTTATTAGTGATGACCGGCCACTACCGTGCTCGGGTCTCATGACGAGCAGTAGGACGCTCGGATGGGTGTGACTCGAATACCGAGTATAATGGAAGTCCATGGGAAACTAGAGCATTTTTCTGGGAAAATCTTCCATTATACTGCTCATTGAGTACTGAGTACTCGTGCATGATAGTGCTCATTCATCACTAGTGTGACCGAAGGATGGGACAGTGAAGCCAGCACTGATTGGCTGCAGGGATCACATAACATGGCAGTGTCAAGCAATCCCTGGGAGAGGCGAGGCAGACACCACACTGACACTGGAGGGGGGAGTATAGGGCTCCGCTCACACCAGTGTATGAATAGTAGGTCCCATTCTCATCCAGATTGGAGTGAGGGGATGAGTGTTTTGAAATTTTGTTCATAATGTGTGATTTTTGTTTAGATGACTGTATCTTGGCCTGCACCTGGATGACACGCTTCTCTTATTCTACAGTAATGTGCAGGACCATTTATAGTGTAACGGGTCTGTAACGATTGAGTGCCCCTGGGATGCTCCGCGTGACATCTGATTTGTGTTTTTTCTCGCTCCAGCAGACTTGAATAGACGAGGCTCATCACATTAACCCTTTCACCCCCAGCACGCTGTGAAATCGCCGCTCTGCCCGTCCTCATTGAATAGCATGGCTCTGGATACGAGATCCCTTGTTTTCTCTCATTGCACTCATCCAAGTTACATGCCGGTGTGAGCGAGCCCTAAGTGTTATTATCTTACCGGGGAGTCAAACGCACAGTCCTTGTAGTGAACAACCCCTTTAATTCTCCTTAGTGCACTGCACACAGTTGTCTGTTATAATACTCACTCACTTGCATCTGTCATCTACTTCCACCTCCACGGGTCCTAATCCCACAATCCACCGCGCTGCCCGTAAGTATGCCGGAAGCCATATTGGAACATCCAAGTGATGGATGTCCCAATATGCCGACCGCCGCCGCACACCCAGTCAACACACCTGCACCTACCTCTGCCGTGCGACATCCCTGCTGCACCCACCTCCAACCTAGGAATCTCCATGGCTCTGTCTGGGCCTGTGTGTCCAGGAGGAGATGGGGTGCAGGCTCCCTCTGGTGTCTATGGAGGGTGCCGCTCCCTATTTGCTTCTGCACACACTGGCCCCAGACGAAGCCCCGGAGTTTCCTATGGCAGGGCTGGGTACACACACGCACATGCGCATATATGCACATACGACACACACGGATACATACGTGCATGCACGTACATACACACATTCATACGCAGCCACCATCTTGGACACTCAAATATACAAATATGGCGGCGGCGTGACTCATCACACTGCCCCACTGCAAGATTACAGTAGTTACAGGATTATGTCAGATGGGAACTTGCCACAGCTACACATCAGCTGGAAGAGCGGGATAACAATCAGTTTTGGTGTCTCCCATGGAGGTGCCAGTTCTGGGGCGGCTGCTGACTGCAATTTTCGGGTTGGGGGTCCAAAATGCTTGCGACTTACCATGCTGAAAATTTCAACCCCCTTGGCTGGCAATAGAAAAAACTGTGAAGTACACGCCCAATTTTTTTTTTTTTTTGAGTTATTGACTTAAATAACTAAGGTCTCCACTGTATTTTTCATTGCCAGCGAAGTTAACACCAGGCAGCAGGGGTTGGCAGCCAGTAGCTGCTTTATCTGTGCTGGCAAGAGAAAATACAGCGAAGCCCTCCATGTTTTTTACCAGGAAATTAAAGTTGTTTTTTTTTTTTTTATAATAAACAGGTTTTTAACTAAAAATATATTTACATACATTGGAAGAGAGCACAAGGGGGGATAGAGACAGAGGGGAGATGGCCGCCGTCCCCAGCACCACAAAACCCACCCTCATCATGATGGCATTGCCCTCCCGATGCAATAGCATCAGGCCCACAACTAGTTTAATAATAATGCAGAGCAAAAGATTTTAATAAACTTTCAAATATCCTTTTGTAAATGAAATCTGATGGAAAACCATTCATAAACGTTCCACAAGTTCTCCCCACTACACTGTGTGTGAAGCAGACATATGTTCATTATCGGTCAGATCCGTCTTCAGTGGATAAGGGGTATGTAACCATATAAGGGAAAGGGGGCGTGGCCTACACTGCTGACTGCAGCTGATGAGGTGACAATGTATCAGATTATCTCAGCATACAGCACAGTTGCTGAGCAATGTCAGAAGGTCAGGATCGGTGCCTCATCATGTGACTCATCATTGACAACCAGTGCAGTATTTTTTTTTTCTTCAATGCAGTGACAATGACACTTTCAGCATTGTTACTTTGCACCATTTGTTTTCTACTTTCACATGGTACAGTGTATATTTGTGTATATATTGGCAGTAAATTTCTGTGTCTGTCTTAAGTGTATCACTTTTTTGGCTCTGTTTCAGGTTTATGTGCTCACAGCTGCCCAATCAGGTCCTGAAGAGCATCAGCATCATAGACTCCCCCGGGATCCTGTCTGGAGAGAAGCAGCGGATCAGTAGAGGTTGGTGACATTCATGTCCTGTATATGGAGGATGGCACCGCCGGCTCATGGCCTGACTCATCACTACTGGGAAGTCGCTGTCATGAATGAATGAACACATTGATATTTACACTAAACACTCAGTTCAGTCCATGTGACGACCCTGCTGTCTGGCTGCATGTGGAAAATAGTGCATTCATGACTTTCTTGTATCTTTAGTGTGTGTGTGTGTGTGTGTGTGTGTGTGTGTGTGTGTGTACTGTATATACATATAGAATAATGTGTGTGTGTGGGTAAAAAAATACTGTATTCTCTGGGTTATAAGACTAACTTTTCTCACCCAAAATTGGGTCCGGAGGAGGAAATGAGGGTTCGTGCTACAAGTCTTCCAATCTGGATATAGCATACCAGAGTGGTGCAGCGGAGGTTGAGCGTGTTCACATGACCGGGTCGGCTGATGGGGGCTCAGAGGAAGGGGTATTGCAGTGGTGGAGTGCGGATGGCATTGATCTGCGGTGGTGCTGGTGAAGCGGGTTCACAGGAGGCCGGATCGGTGGTGCTGCAGGCCCAGGGCTTGTAGGAGGAGGTGTTGTGACAGCGGGATGCGGGTGCTATTGATCTCCTGGCAATGGACATCAGAAATATGACTGCAGAGGTGGCGCCTGTGCAGTCTGAGCTCTCCGAGAGCTCAACGACATAGGCGCTGCCTCCGCAATCATTTTCTTGAAAGCCCTCATGTCAAGCACCCGCAGATCAATGGCGCTCACCTTATGCTGCTATGTCTCCTCTTTCTACAAGCCCTTGACCTACAGCATCACGATCCGGCCTCCTGTGAACCCGCTCCTCCACCACCGCAGATCAATGGCGCTCACCTTGCGCTGCCATGTCACCTCCTCCCAACAAGCCCTTCACCTGCAGCGTCACCTGGCTTTCTGAGCTCATCCTCAAATGCTCCACCACTACTGTGCCTGCAGATCAATGGAGCTGGCATCTTGCCACCACAATACCCCCACCTCCGAGCCCCAGGTCCACAGCATCGCTGACCCTGCTGGTTAGGACCCTGCCTCCTGTGACCACCCCCGCTCCATGGCCGCAGCATCCCCCTGGTGAAGCGCTGCAGCGCAGCATCCACCACTAACTAGGGTTGGCTCACTCTTCAGCGCTCCTCTCCCATATGTCTCATGGCAATCTGTACCGATGAAGGTCTAACTGTGACCGAAACGTCTATAATCTTGGATTGCAAATAAAACTTGAAGTTAACTTCACACCATCTGAGCGCCAGGTATCACTGACTTTATATTCTGGGGTTGGTACCACCGATGGTAGAAGAGTCGCGGTTACTTTTTCCAAGATTGTGCATCCTGCTTTACTGAACCCAGACTAGACTCGCACATCCCCATACACGCACAGATTTTTAGGCCATACGTTCCTTTTAATTGTGACCTAACTTTTTTTTATAAGGATGATTATTACTGCAGACTATGGGGAATATTCTGATGTGACGGCAGCTCCTCCGCCTCTTTGGTGTCCGCCCCTGAGTCACACTGTAGTTTCTCGACTTTACATGCTCTTACATAAAATTCTCTTACTGTCCAGTTAAAGGAATTTTTCAGGCTTGTAAAAAATGTTCAGTACGTGTGTGGTATTTAAAGGTGAATATATAATTTTAAGTGTTGACTAACACCGTTACTGCAATGTGTCATTCTTATGTGATCTTCATCGGACTTGTTATTACTAGTGATGGTTGAGCACCGCCATGTGCGGGTGTCCAGTACTCGGAATGAGCAGTTGGATCTTCATCGGACATGTTATTACTAGTAATAGTTGAGCACCGCCATGTGCAGGTGTCCGGTACTCGGAATGAGCAGTTGGATGCTCGGAAGGGCACAACTCAATGGGGAACTCAAGCATTTTCCGGTAACGATTCTGGAAAAATGCCCTAGCTTCCCATTGACTTCCATTATACCTGGGTACTCGAGTCGCGGCCATCCGAGCATCAACTGCTCCTATGTCAGTGATGAGTGAGCAGTGACCTGCTCCGGAGCTCCGTACTCGTCACAAGCAGTTGGACAACAAAAAAAAACCACCAAAACATTAAAAAAAAAAAAATCACCGCTTCTCAATATGTATTTTTTTTCTAATTACCGAACTTCGATGACATCCAGGTCTGATTTTTGCTGACTGTCAGAATGGGAAGAGTTGTTGAAACTTTATTTTCTCCACATGCGGGAAAAATGAATCGAGTTTGGACCAGAATTTCTGTTTTTCTTGTATGTGAAAAAATCGGTTGTGTGAATGATCCCTAGGGGGAAGGGATAGGGAGAAATCAGCCAAAAATTCCACACGTTTAGGGGTTAAAGGGGAATTCCGGGGCAATTGAGAGATTGCACTGTCCCTGTCTCCTACATGATGAAGCAGAGCCGTACACTGCAGTTCAAGGATCTATAGATTGCTTATAAATCAATAAAATCATACCTGCTCCTCAACTCTCACCCCTCCTGTATGGGACAATACATCACAGAGCAGATTCAGCTTCATTCTGCGTCTGAGAGTAGGGGGGCATGGCAGGGGCGTGGTGGGGTGTGGCCGCCGGGGGTTACTTGGTTATCATACAGTCCAGCCCCCTCATACTTCTTGCTAGTGTAATGAACAGGCAGCATGGCCGCCAGCCCCCTGCTTTCACTACGTGCCACTACACCCTGTTTGCCTGCTGTATGTATCATTGTACTCTACTGAGCCGAGTGACAGCTGGGGGGTACAGCAATACATACAGCAGGCAAATAGTGTGAGTGCCTTGTAGTGAGCATAGGGTGTGGCAGGGGCATGATCACTGTCTCCGATGCCCCCACTCTAGATGCCTGCTGTATATATAGCACGGCTCCTTAGCGTATAGTGACAGCTGCACAAACATACACACTGTGACCATGCTCAGAGTCATGCCGTACATACAGAAGGCATATAGAGTGTGGGTGATGTAGTGAGAATAGGGGGCTGGCGGCCATGACTCTTCTACACTCCCTGTTTATTATACTAGCTAGAAGTATGAGGGGGGGGGCTGGAATGTAGGATGATAGAGCCCCCGCCACACCTCACCAATCCCTCAACACGCGCCCCCAGCTCTCAGCAGCAGAATGAGGCTTAATTTGCTCTGCGATGTGTTGTCCCATAAGGGAGGGGCGAGTGCTGAGGAGCAGGTATGAATTTATTGAAGTATAAGCGATCTATAGATCCTAGAGCTGCAGTGTACGGCTCTGCTTCATCATGTAGGAGGGCAGGGACAGGACTAAAATGTTTTCTCTCACCGGAGTTCCCCTTTAATGTTTTCCTTAACAGCGGTTCACAGTCACCGTGCCGCACAATATATAATGCGGTGAATGTGATTTCTTTGATGGGCTCTGTAGAGGAAGTGAGAGGTTACTGGCGTCATATTCGGAATCGGCGATTCTCCGTACAATGTTTATAAATGAAGTGACTGGAAACTCCCTGAATAAAAGTGAAGTGTGTGGAAATGTTTTGGGAGGAAAAGAACAGATTGGACTTAAAGGTGCGGTGCCACAAACAATTGTATATTTTAATTACCATATTTTTCAGATTATAAGACATTCTTTCCTTCCCCCCCCCCCCTCCCCAACACACACACATTGATGGGGGTGCGTCTTATAATCCGAATCTTATTTTACTGGCAGGGGTTGAGTGGAGGTACTGAAGGCAGGGTCGCCGGTGGATGTCGGCAGTGGGGCAATGCTTGCGGGCCTGGAGGTGGGTGTGTCGTGGTGTGTGGTAATTGAGAATTCCAGGTTCCAGCAGGGAAATGGCTGCGCAGCTGCAGATTGAGCACTCAGCTCTCTGAGATCTCAGTCTGTGCCTGCGCTGTGCGTAATTCCCTGACGAGTCAAGTGTTCTTCCTGGCTATTCTCTTTCAGAGGGATTTGACATCTAAACCTCTGGTTAAGACCTTTCTCCTGGGGGTGGCACACATTAGGCCACCCCATCAACCTTCACTGGTTCCTTGGGATCTGAATCATGATTTGGAGGCTCTTCAGTCTCTGCCTTTTGAGCCTATCGGAGGAACTCTATGCTTTTTCTTCCTTTATAAGGTTGCTTTCCTTGGATCTTGGAGCTTGCGGCTTTGTCTTGTTGTGCTCAGGGCTGTGACGTCTGTGTAGCTGTCCATTTTGGTGAAGCCTGAGTCAAGGGAATTGAGGAGTTGGAGGCTCGGCTTACCGACTGCACACCAGGGCTGTGGAGTCGGTGTCCATTTGGTGAAGTCGGAGCCTGAGTTGGAGATTGTGCTTACCCACTCCAGAACCCTGGTTGTGTTACTTGCCTTATTCTTCATTAGGATAAGTATTTTCTCCCAAAGGTGGTCTTGAGTTTTCACTTGATTGATTAAAGACCTTATTTTACCGTCCTTTTGCCTGGCACCATCTCATCCGTTTTGATAGAGTTCTGCCAAGATTGGACATGGTTAGAGCTGTTAGTTACTCTTTCTCGGTCACTGCCTCATACAGGTGTTGTGATTCCTTATTTATTATACCAGAGGGTCCTCATAGGGGTCAGGCTATTTCTAGAGCAAGAGTGGATCAAGACTGCAACTACCCAGGCCTATAGCAACTAAGGCCAGGGTGGCCCCATTTTGACTTTGGGCATATTCTAGGCAAGCAGTTTCGAGCTTCCTGGGCAGTCTGTTAACATGCATTTGCTTTGCAGGTCTGTAAGGCAGCTACTTGGGCGTTGGGGTGTACATTTTAAAAATTTTATAGGGTCCACACTTTTGTCTGGGTAGGGAGATATGGAAGATGGCAGTAGCCCAGGCTTTTGCTTGAGTTACGGCAGTAGGTGAGATGGTAGCAGTATCTTTAATTCCTTCTTACCCTAGGGACCGCTTAAGAACATTCCATGGCTCTGTGTCCCCCAATGAAACGAACAAAATAGATTTTTGGTACTCACCAAGACTGTTTCTCCTAGTCTTTGTTGGGGGACACAGCTCCCTCCAGGGGCCGACTGGCCCAGGTGGCAGGGAGGCATTTGCCCCCCAGGCCGGTGGTATAGTCCACTTTAAGGGCCGCCCCCCCAGTGAGAGCGGCCGCGCACTTACTGTATTGACGGCGGGACCCGGGACGCAGCATGCGGGGGTCAGCGTGGAGGCTGACATGGACCAGTGAGCGAGCCTTTATTCTTTTCTCCTCCTCCTGCTTCCTCACAAACATTCGGAGCGCTGACTCCAGCAGGCGAGGTTTATTCTGCAGGGACGAGCCAATTTTATCTAAATCCAATAATACTGTCGGCCTCTAGGTAGTAGCAGACTATCCTATGGTTTTGTGTCCCCCCAATGAAGACTACACAAAACAAAGTTTAAGGGGAGTACCAAAAATCCTTATTTTCTTTGTCTATTTGACCTTGCATATCGGTGCACAGCTGGTATTTTCTTATGACTGTTTTCGAGGCCGTGCCCTCCCTGGTTCTTGGTGCCGGTGTTCTGGGACCGTTCTACACTGTTCAGCATTTCCCTATTTATCGCTTGATTTCCTGTGTATGAATTAGGTTGGTGGAAAATAATTTTGAGACTTTGTTTTCAGGAAATGTTTTAATGCAGCGGTGATTACTTTTATTTTCTGGTCATCATAATGGGAGACCCAGACAATGGGGTTTAGGGCTCCGCCCTCCGGAGGTCACACTAGGTACTACAAGTTTGTAGACACCGCCTCCTCCGCATATAAACCCCCACCGTAGGAGAAATCCTCAGTTTTAAACTTAGTGTGCTCGGAGGATCACGCTTTGCTTGCACTTCACTGCATTCTCACAGCTTACGTGATGGCGTATGAAGACAAGGTAATTGGTCCCGGTCGGGACCCTCGACAGTCTCCCCGCTCACCCTTTGTGGAACACGCTGGTGGAGGTACCGGAGGGCTTTTAGCCTGGACACTTAGCTGTTCTCCCGGTACGCTGTCGTGCTTTCCCCTTTCCATCCCTCTGTGGAGGCTCTGGATAGGGGGAGCCTGGAGCCTTGCACAGCTCCGCTCCGTCCGAGGCCTCCCTAAATGGTGCTTACAGACCGGACGGAGCCAGCCCAGTCCGAGGCCTCCCATTATGGTGCTTACATTCCGGACTGGTGCTGTACCCCCGTCCGAGGCCTCCCTAAAGGTGCTTACAGACCGGACCGGCACTGAGGCCCCTTGTGGTCTCATGTGTGCCTGGGGGTAGTGTCTGTCACTTTGGTGGCATGGCACTCAGACCGCGCGGTTACCCTCGGGTCCGCGGTTCTGATAGTGTACCCTGTGCTGGGGTCACTCTGGCTGACCGCCCTGTGTGTCACAGGGGCTGAAGCTGAAGGCTGCTGCTGTTTGTTTTGTGCGGGCAGTCTGTGTGTGTGTATGTGTATTACTTCACACTCTTTTCCCGCGCTGCGGGCTCTGGCACCTCCATTGCTGAGGCAGCCTGGAGGGGGAGGAAGCAGCTCTTGTGATGACTCACTGATGGGCGTGTTTTTTGTGTTCTCCCGCGTGTTCCTGGCCACGCCTACGTATTCACAGTCGGCGGCCATCTTCTCCCTCACTTCCCGGCTGGGATCTGGCTGCAGCGTGTGTCTGCACTCTCAGGGAGACCGGAACTCGCGGAGGTCACACAATTACACCGCTTCCTCCTACCGCTTCTAGCGGTCGGTAAGCCACCGGGTTCCCCGGTTTGTTTGTTTACAACTTGGCTTATTCCCCTACTGTGGAGATGTCCTCAGTAAGGAAGCATGCTGCTAAGGCAGCAGATGTCACCATTACCTGCGCTACATGCAACGGTTCACTGGTGGAGGGGTCCTGCAATAATTGCGGGCGCCCAGAGACCCAGACAGTTACTGCAGAGTCAGGATCTGCGGGTCTGTACCCTGAGGCTCGGCTGATCCCAGGGACATGGGAAACGCAGAGTAAGATAAATGAATCTCTGCTGGCCCAGATGTCCTCCATGTCGCAATCCCTGGAGGCACTTCATAGGAGGCTGGAAAACCCAGCTACTCCTCCTAGTTACCCCCGGGTGTCTCTTACTTCTACTGTGAGACCCCCTAAGCGAGCTCGTGAGGCCTCTCCAGAGCTCCAGGCTCCCTCTGAGGAGGAGCGTTCCTCTGATGGTGAGGAAGATGATGGGGGTTCTACTCTTGGGTCTGTCTCTGAATCTCCAGATGGGGTTGAGGATCTGGTGTCCTCCATCAATGAGACTTTACGTCTGGTCACTCCTCCCGAGGAGGTGACTGTGCACCCCAAGGAGGTCTATCAATGGCTGCGGCCGGAGGCTAGACCAAGTGGAGCCTTTATGGACCACACTAATTTTGGAAGGGTGATTAGAACACCCAGGTTACATCCTGGGCGGCGTTATGTCCGTAAAGCCAAGGACCTTCGCTTTCCCTTTCCTCAGGAGGTGCTTCAGGAGTGGTCGCAGTCCCCAAAGGTGGATGCTTCCATGACCAGGATTGCTGCACGTTCCTTATTTTCTGCCTCTGATAGCTCCTCATTGAAGGATGCTACGGATAGACAGGTTGAGCAACTCGCCAAGTCATCCTACGAGGCTGTGGGCTCTTCATTTGCCCCTAATTTTGCAACGGTCTGGACCCTACAGGCGATTACCTCCTGCTTGGATGGTATCTCTGACCTGGCTAGGTCCAGCCCAGAGGTCCTGGCGCTTACCGACAGGGCGAAGGCTTACGCGGATTACGCCAGGACGGCAACTTTGGAAACTGCCACTCGCTCGGCTGTGGCTTCCGCCAATGCTATAGCGATCCGCAGGTTGTTGTGGCTGCGTCTTTGGGACTCAGATGCCACGTCTAAGAAGATTTTGCAAAATCTTCCGTTTTCTGGTGACAGGCTCTTTGGCACCGAGCTGGACAAGCTGATTAAGGATTCTGCTGAGTCTAAGATACCGCAGAATAAGCCTAAGCCACGGTATACCGTGAAAAGGAACCCAAAGCAGTGGTCCTTTCGCCCCAGCTCGCAGTCATCAGCAACGTCCACTCGCACGGACCGTGGGGGCAAGCCCTCTACCCAGTGGCGCGGCAAAGGTCGCCAAAAGAAGCCGGCAGGGGCAGCAGCTGCCACCCCCAAACCCGCTTCGGCATGACTCGCTCCTTCATCCTGTCTCCCCACAGGTGGGGGGCCGCCTGTCTCTCTTTCAGGACAGGTGGCTACTCCACGTCCAAGACCAGTGGGTCCGAGACGTAGTCTCAAGAGGCTACAGGATAGAGCTGACGTCACAGCCGGTACACCGATTCCATCGGTCTGTCCCATCCCCAGACAAGGCTCAGGCTTTTCACCTGGTGTTGGAGGGTCTCCGCAGAGACGGAGTGGTGGTCTCAGTGCCCACGGGAGAGAGGTTCAGGGGTTTTTACTCCAACCTCTTTATCGTCCCAAAGAAGGACGGCTCTTTCCGTCCGGTTCTGGACCTAAAGTTGTTCAACCGTCACGTGTTGGTTCGGAAGTTCCGTATGGAATCCCTGCGCTCCGTGATCGCGGCGGTGTCACAGGGGGATTTCCTAGCGTCCATCGATATCAGGGACGCTTACCTTCACGTGCCCATTGCACCAGCTCATCAGCGCTGGCTGAGATTTGCAGTGGGGGAAGAACACTTCCAATTTGTGGCACTGCCGTTCGGGCTAGCCTCGGCACCGCGAGTGTTCACAAAGGTGATGGCCTCCATGATGGCTCTCCTGCATGTGCAAGGACACGCCGTCATTCCCTATTTAGACGACCTGCTGGTCAGGGCGCCATCGGAAGACCTTTGTCGGGTGAGCCTGGAGGCGACCATGAAGTCTCTGGAACAGTTCGGGTGGCTTCTCAACATTCCAAAGTCGACCCTGGTCCCGACCCAGTCATTGACATATCTGGGCATGGACTTCCACACAGACTCAGCCCTGGTGTCCCTACCTCAAGCCAAACAGCTTGCGATCCAGTCAGGAGTACAGACGGTTCTTCTGTCACCACAATCTTCCCTACGGGGATTGATGAAGCTGGTGGGACGCATGGTAGCGGCGATAGAGGCGGTGCCTTTCGCGCAGTTTCGCCTCCGACCTCTCCAGCTGGAGATTCTTCGCCGATGGGACAAAAGGACGATCTCTCTGAATCGGCTAGTGACGCTGTCACAACCGACCAGGGACTCCCTGCAGTGGTGGCTCCAGCCACATCACCTGTCACGGGGTCGATCCTTCCTAAAACCGTCATGGTTAGTGGTGACCACCGACGCCAGTCTGAAGGGCTGGGGGGCGGTGTTCTTACACCACAGGGCTCAAGGCCTCTGGACTCAGTCGGAGTCGGCGTTGCAGATCAACGTACTGGAGATCAAGGCGGTCTATCTGGCGCTCCTAGCGTTTCAGACCTTCCTGTCGGGACGGCCCATTCGGGTACAGTCCGACAATGCGACGGCCGTCGCCTACATAAATCATCAGGGAGGGACCAGAAGCGCTCAGGCCCTCGCCGAAGTCCACCGCATTCTAGCATGGGTGGAGGAAAACGGCTGCCTGATCTCCGCAGTACACATCCCAGGGGTCGAGAACTGGGAGGCCGACTACCTGAGCCGACAGGGGATGGACGCAGGAGAGTGGTCCCTGCATCCAGAAGTCTTCCGGGACATCTGTGGGAGATGGGGCGTTCCGGACGTGGATCTGATGGCCTCACGGCTGAATCATCAGGTGCCACAATACATGGCGCGGTCTTGGGATCCTCAGTCTCTGGGGGCGGATGCCCTGATCCTGAGTTGGTCCAGCTTCCAGCTGCCATATGTGTTCCCGCCTCTGGCTCTAATTCCCAGGGTTCTGTGGAAAATCAGGACAGAATGCAACAGAGCCATTCTGGTGGCTCCAGATTGGCCCAGGAGGTCCTGGTACCCGGACCTGTGGCAACTGTCAGGCGGACACCGGTGGGCTCTCCCAGAACGCGCAGATCTACTCGCGCAAGGCCCGTTCTTCCACCTCAATTCCAGGGCCCTCAGATTGACTGCATGGCTCTTGAGGCCTGGCTGCTGACATCCAGGGGTTTCTCTCCTGCGGTTGTTGCCACAATGAACCGGGCAAGGAAACCTGTCTCCAGGAAGATATACCACAGAACGTGGAAAATCTTTTTCTCCTGGTGTTCCTCTGGTGGTCGCTCACCGTGGCCTTTGTCCATCCCGACATTGCTGGCTTTCCTACAGTCGGGTTTGGAGTTGGGATTATCCCTTGGCTCTCTGAAAGGTCAAGTATCGGCACTTTCAGTGCTGTTTGACAGGCGATTGGCGCTTCTCCCGAAGGTCCGTCATTTTCTGCAGGGGGTGTCTCGGTGGTTCCGCCTTACAGGCGACCTCTGGACCCTTGGGACCTCAACATGGTCCTGGCGGCGCTGCAGAAACCGCCGTTTGAGCCTCTGAGAGACATCTCTCTCTCTCGTCTGTCCCAGAAAGTGGTCTTTCTGGTGGCGATTACGTCTCTGAGGAGGGTCTCAGAATTGGCTGCACTTTCGTGCAAGTCACCTTTTTTGGTGGTTCACCAAGACAAGGTGGTGTTGCGTCCACGGCCTGAATTCTTGCCGAAGGTTTCCACTTTCCACCTAAACCAGGAGATTGTTCTCCCATCATTTTGCCCCGCTCCCGTTCATCAGGTTGAGCGCGACCTCCATACTCTGGATCTCGTGAGAGCTGTACGCATTTATGTGTCAAGGACCGCCTCCTTTCGGAGTTCGGATTCCTTATTTGTCCTCACGATGGGTCGCTGTAAGGGGTCCGCGGCTTCGAAGTCAACCTTGGCCAGGTGGATCAAGGCTCCCATTCAAGAGGCTTACCGGTCTTCTGGTTTGCCTCTCCCGGTGGGGTTGAAGGCACACTCTACAAGAGCTGTTGGTGCCTCATGGGCCTTGCGACATCGAGCATCTGCTCTCCAGGTGTGTCAGGCGGCCACTTGGTCCAGCCTGCACACTTTCTCAAAGCACTATATGGTGCATGCCCATGCCTCTGCGGATGCAAGTTTGGGCAGGCGGGTCCTCCAGGCGGCGGTTGCCCACCTTTAAGGGGGTCCGTGTATTATCCGTCTTGTTGAGGAACTCTTCCCGCCCTGGGGTATTGCTTTAGGACATCCCCATTGTCTGGGTCTCCCATTATGATGACCAGAAAAAAGAGAATTTTGTTTACGTACCGTAAATTCTTTTTTCTTTAATCATCAATGGGAGACCCAGCACCCACCCAGTTGTTCCGTTGCATGTTTGCATTTAATCTGTTCTCTGTTGAGACAGTGTTTTCCGGGTTGTTCAACCGTCTGGGCACGGCATTCTTCCCGATGTTTCGGGTGTGGTTAATTTTCTCCTCGCAGCTTATAGACTAAACTGAGGATTTCTCCTACGGTGGGGGTTTATATGCGGAGGAGGCGGTGTCTACAAACTTGTAGTACCTAGTGTGACCTCCGGAGGGCGGAGCCCTAAACCCCATTGTCTGGGTCTCCCATTGATGATTAAAGAAAAAAGAATTTACGGTACGTAAACAAAATTCTCTTTTTCCAAGGTACTGGCTGGAACAAAGTTTGATGGCACAATGCAAAGTCTGTTTTTTTCCCTCTATGGATGAACTTGTAAATACCGTATCCTTCACTTTATAAGATGCACCCCAAATTTAAAGGAAGAATATGGGAAAACAAGATTGCAGCGTAGCCTATTTGGGGTTGGCGGCGGCACAATGGGGCAATGCTGCGGCAGGGTCACCGGTGGATGTCGGCAGTGCCTATGGGTCTGTAGCTAAGGGGTATCGCGGCGGTGTACGGCAGGCGCCATTGATACTTCTGAGTTCCAGAAAATAGTTGGGAGGCAGCATAGGCGCAGATGAAGATCTTGGATAGCTGAAATCTCCGTCTGTGCATGCGCCATTTTCTTGAAGTCCATCGAGGTAGAGCTCTCGGAGATTTTCATTTGTGCCTGTGCCGCCTATGCAGCCATTTGCCTGCCGGAACCCGGAAGTATCAATGGCGTCTGCACCTGCGACACCCCCAGCTCCAGGCCCAAAGCATTGCCGCATTACCAACATCATTTGGCGACCCTACCTCCTGTACGTCCGCGCAATCGCCGCCACACACCCCTGTCGGTAAGAAATTTGATTATAAGGCGCACCCCCATTCCCACTCTCAACAATTTGGGATAGATAAAATACTATTCTAATCCTTAGCTGTTATTTCTGTAGGAAAATTTTAGGAGTTTTTGGTTTTTCCTTCATAACTTAGCGTTTTCTGCTATTTTTCTAGTAGTGTCTGATCCACTCTCTCGCTCTTCTTCTGTTGTTGCCTTGAGCGGATGCGATATTATATATATTATTTGGCGACTGCAGAGAGTTGGAACTCCTCATCTCATGATCGGATGGTGCAAATGAAAGAATGTGTAATGGCAACCTGTACAGTGTGTGTAGTGTGACAACTGTTAGGACCCTGGCAGAACATAAGTGTACGTATACACGATAGCGTCTGCTTCACGATTGTGTAACAGAATGAGTTAGCGTCAGCTCACAAGATGAAGTGTTGTGCAGCCTAAGGATGTATGATGATCAAAAAGCTTAAAAGCCATCCCACCGCGCCAAGGTGGACTCAATCGGGACAGTCCTATCCTGTGTCTCTTATTAAAACCTCACCTTGTATTCTATTTCTTCACGGCATTCAAAAGCCTGGTGCGTCAAGAGAAGCTCAAAAGGAACTAGTGTTTGCACAGCAAGATGTTTTGACATTGCCGTGCATATGTTAATTCACTTGAGCTTTTGTTAAGTGTCTTTAAATTTAACTGCAACAATAGGAATTAATGCTAAAGTGTTTCACTTTTTTTCAGGAGCTTTTTCAGGCAAATTCTTGAGAGAACCCTCCTGAAAAGGCCGCGGTGTGCACGTGGACTAATAAGTGAGATTGGCTCTGGACCGTGTGGTTCACAGAGTGGTCACGTTCCTATTTCTCTCTTCTCAGATGCTGGGTTATTCTCTTCGGGTACCGTCACACCTGGCCAATGCGTCGCCTAATGTGAATGGGCGAGGGCGACGCATTTGAGTGGTCACCTGGTTTCAGAGCGGCGCTCTGAAACCAGGCGAGCAGTCTGGGGCGAAGTGTACACATTGCCCCATGTAAATGGGAGACGGCGATTTGCCAGGTGATGGGAGCCATAGGCTCCCATGTTAAGGCATCGCCGCTGGGGTTTATAGACACCCCAGCGGCGCCGCCGCCTGTCAGATCGCTGGTGCGTCACCGGACGTGTTGCCGCAAGTAAACATGCTGCCGCCCGTCGCCGCCGACATCTCCGGCGACGTCACCTGGTGTGACGGGCCCCTTAAACTTCCTAATAGACAATGACTGAATGGATTTAGCAATAAAACAGCGACACTCTGCTAAGACATATAATTGGATATAGAACTATGTAGCCATGTTGATAAGCGCCCAGTAGCCACGTAGAGGCGTGTCTCTTATACTGGGTCCGTACTCTCCAGTCACAGCCTCTGTCTGGATTTAAAACCTTCCTTCTATTTTATGGGTGAGTAGGACTGAGTGCCACAGATTTTTTTTTTTTTTTCTTATTTAGCTTATGGGATCCAACCCTCTGTTGTGCACCCTTCCCTCATTGACCCATGATGCTATTGCTCTCTGTTAGCCTGTTGCTACTTGCCCATAAAATAGGAGGTTTTTAATTCAGATAGTTAGTGACTGAGCATAGTCGTATCTCACTGGGTCCATATGTGGTTACTGGGCAGCTATGGATGGGGCCACGCTACTGGGCGGCTATGGATGGGGCCACGCTACTTGGCGGCTATGGATGGGGCCACGCTACTTGGCGGCTATGGATGGGGCCACGCTACTTGGCGGCTATGGATGGGGCCACGCTACTGGGCGGCTATGGATGGGGCCACGCTACTGGGCGGCTATGGATGGGGCCACGCTACTGGGCGGCTATTGATGGGGCCACGCTACTGGGCGGCTATGGATGGGGCCACGCTACTGGGCGGCTATGGATGGGGCCACGCTACTGGGCGGCTATGGATGGGGCCACGCTACTGGGCGGCTATGGATGGGGCCACGCTACTGGGCGGCTATGGATGGGGCCACGCTACTGGGCGGCTATGGATGGGGCCACGCTACTGGGCGGCTATGGATGGGGCCACGCTACTGGGCGGCTATGGATGGGGCCACGCTACTGGGCGGCTATGGATGGGGCCATATTGTTAAGCTAAGTGTCTCATTTTTTCATTTCTCCTTAGCTGTCCTATATTCCTTTTATACGTCTTAGCAGAGTACCTCTGTTTTTTATTACAATGTATGGTGTTTGGCGTTGCACCTGTGCACACTATATACGATTGAGTGCCGCAGATTTTTTTCTTGAATGGACTAGCGTCTTGCTCCGCCTGACAGCCTTTCCTTCGCCCTCCCATGGTATTATTAACACACCGTGTCACTGGTTACATTGAGGGACTACCCTGAGGTCTAACTTTTAGAAGTCACTCCGGTGCCTTTTTAATGGGGTGGGATGTACTAGAAACAAATAGTCCTGTATTTCCCTGACACATGGTCTGCGGAGATAAGGGACTTCTTACTTTGCATAAACTTCCTTTTTCCTTACAGAAAGTTCAGCGATGTTTCACTTCTTCGGAACCTTTTCTGCTTCTTTTTTGCTTTTTTAGTTTAACTAAAGTTATAATAAGCTTTGTGTAAATATTTTTTTCCCGCAGATTATCTTATTATATTATCAACAATTGTAAGTGCCGAGCTGGTTTTGTTTTATAATGGAGTTTCCACTCTGAATTCTTTACACTGTGGATGATTTACGAAGAAGCAGACATCTGAAATCTGGCACTCGAGCAATGCCTTTACATGGTCCGACTGTTCCTCTGTTACTGAATGGATATGCTAATGAGGCTGTAGATCTGAAGCCACCGTCGCTCCAGCTCTATCCTCAGGCCAGTGCAGCCTGCTTCTCCTTGACTGAGGGTTTCTATGCTGTGTGACTTCAAGCAAAGGAGCTATCAGTCAAGCGGGGGCAGACAGGTAATAGAGCTGGAGTGACGGAGGCTTCAGATCTACCAGATCCATTTTCATATCAGTTCTAACACTGATTTTTCAGTAATGAAGGAATGGACTGACCATGTAAACGTAAAGCTGGACTTGTCTTTGAAAGAACTACATACACGTGTAAATAGTTTTTTGGTGTGAAATCTTTTTGACAGATTCCCTTAAACCAGCATCTTTCACTTCTGCATCAGGACTGACGTGGCATTTATTAGCTGCTTGTCAGGAGTTAACGAGAACTGTGCACATGTCTTAGTCAAATTACTATGTGCACAAAATAGTGCTCAGCCATGCCTAAGACTTGACATGTTGCTGATGCATAGACTGCCACGGGGTTGGACGGCGTGTCGGCGGCGCCTCCCACGGGGTTGGATGGCGTGTCGGCGGCGCCTCCCACGGGGTTGGACGGCCTGTCAGGGCGGCGCCTCCCACGGGGTTGGACGGCGTGTCAGGGCGGCGCCTCCCACGGGATTGGACGGCGTGTCAGGGCGGCGCCTCCCACGGGGTTGGACGGCGTGTCAGGGCGGCGCCTCCCACGGGGTTGGACGGCGTGTCAGGGCGGCGCCTCCCACGGGGTTGGACGGCGTGTCAGGGCGGCGCCTCCCACGGGGTTGGACGGTGTGTCGGCGCCTCCCACGGGGTTGGACGGCGTGTCAGGGCGGCGCCTCCCACGGGGTTGGACGGCGTGTCGGCGGCGCCTCCCACGGGGTTGGACGGCGTGTCAGGGCGGCGCCTCCCACGGGGTTGGACGGCGTGTCGGCGGCGCCTCCCACGGGGTTGGACGGCGTGTCGGCGGCGCCTCCCACGGGGTTGGACGGCGTGTCGGCGGCGCCTCCCACGGGGTTGGACGGCGTGTCGGCGGCGCCTCCCACGGGGTTGGACGGCGTGTCGGCGGCGCCTCCCACGGGGTTGGACGGCGTGTCGGCGGCGCCTCCCACGGGGTTGGACGGCGTGTCGGCGGCGCCTCCCACGGGGTTGGACGGCGTGTCGGCGGCGCCTCCCACGGGGTTGGACGGCGTGTCGGCGGCGCCTCCCACGGGGTTGGACGGCGTGTCGGCGGCGCCTCCCACGGGGTTGGACGGCGTGTCGGCGGCGCCTCCCACGGGGTTGGACGGCGTGTCGGCGGCGCCTCCCACGGGGTTGGACGGCGTGTCGGCGGCGCCTCCCACGGGGTTGGACGGCGTGTCGGCGGCGCCTCCCACGGGGTTGGACGGCGTGTCGGCGGCGCCTCCCACGGGGTTGGACGGCGTGTCGGCGGGATTTGAGTTTGAAAAAAATTCTAATTTGTGTTTTTAGTTTTTAATTCTTGTCTATTCCTTTTCGCAGGCTATGATTTCTGCCAGGTCCTGCAGTGGTTTGCGGAACGTGTTGACCGGATCATCCTCCTTTTTGATGCTCACAAACTGGACATCTCCGATGAGTTCTCGGAGGCCATCAGAGCTTTCCGAGGTCAGGATGACAAAATCCGAGTGGTGCTTAATAAAGCTGACCAGGTGGACACCCAACAGCTGATGAGAGTCTATGGGGCGCTCATGTGGTCCTTGGGAAAGGTGATCAACACCCCTGAGGTGGTGCGAGTCTACATAGGCTCTTTTTGGGCCAAGCCTTTGCAAAACACTGAGAATCGTAAACTGTTTGAAATGGAAGCTCAAGATCTATTCCGAGACATTCAAAGCCTTCCAAGAAACGCTGCACTGCGCAAACTCAATGACCTTATAAAAAGAGCGCGCCTGGCAAAGGTAAGAAAAACGCTGTGTATAGGTTACGCCTAGGTATCTTATAACCAATAACAACTGAAAAATGCTATTCAAAGATAACTTTTAGAAAACAATAATATTGGGAACAAATGGAAAGGGCAAGAGTTGGTAAATAATGAGAAAACCCAATATGAGAAAACTGAAAAGTAAGGAAAAACATGAGTAAATTGGTGAGCTACTATCAATACAGTGTCACATGTAGACTGCTCTGCTGTAGTTTAACAGTTTTTTCTGTTGGTATATTAAGGGTTAATATCTGTATCTGTAGCAGTATTGGCTGTCCATGGTATTGGCTCTCCAGGTGAGCTGTTGCTGTGCGTCAGGTGACTCAGTAGTCCATTCCTCCAGCCTTAAGTTGGTGTCACTGGTGTCTCACTGATAGTTTATTCTCTGCAAAGACAGTGAGCTGTGCGGACGCCGAGCTTTCTTTCTGTTTAGCTTGTGGAGATTGCCATGTTGTTGGGAGTTGCTGTTCTTTATTCTGGTACCTGGATGGTCAGGAGCAGGGTAAGGGTGGCAGCCCAGGCATCCTCCCCTTTTAGAGGTACTTCTGGCAATTGGGTCAGCTAGGAACCCCCAGTCTAAGGGTCAGACTAGTTCCCCTGATCACCTTTTGTCCGTTGCCATCCTGCTTCCATACCCCTTGTCTGTTGGTTATGGTTATGTAAAATTCCAGCAATACTGGAAAAATGACAGCGTTTGCTGTATCTAGTTTTAATTCTATATGAGTTTGTACAGAGTTCCGATGTGAGCCGTTCTCCTCCACTATTATTTGTGCAGCGGTTGTCGTTCTTTAATCACCTTCTGTAGTTGTATGAGGGTTTCCTCTTTGTTTGCAGGAGTTGAGATGTAAAGTGTTGGAAAAAAAAATCCAAGTACAGAAATAGTGATTCTATAGGAAAGGATTGAGGGTGAGTGGATGGGATCTAGAGATTACACAGCAAGAAGCCCATTGTAATGCCACAGTCCGGGATTATAGTAGAAAGCTGTGAATAAAAGAAGCGCAATCGGGTCTAAACCAGCAAAAGTGGGGTGAAAACAGAGCGGTCGCTCACCTTTTGTGAGGTTGTCACACAACCAATATAAAAGTATATGACAGATGCCACAGGAGACGGGAATGTAGGAACCAGGCTTATAAAAGGTGTCAGACTGTTGCTGTTAACCATTTTCATGCTGCTGCCAGTCCCTGACCGTAATGTAGGAACCAGGTAAATTAGAGGATAACATCTTCACTGCTGTTGATTGAAGAAGTCCAGAACAAATAAAATAAAGACTTCTTCAATTTCCCTGATTCCTGCTCCCCCGGCGCGGCTGTGTGTGGCTCCCCCGGCGCGGCTGTGTGTGGCTCCCCCGGCGCGGCTGTGTGTGGCTCCCCCGGCGCGGCTGTGTGTGGCTCCCCCGGCGCGGCTGTGTGTGGCTCCCCCGGCGCGGCTGTGTGTGGCTCCCCCGGCGCGGCTGTGTGTGGCTCCCCCGGCGCGGCTGTGTGTGGCTCCCCCGGCGCGGCTGTGTGTGGCTCCCCCGGCGCGGCTGTGTGTGGCTCCCCCGGCGCGGCTGTGTGTGGCTCCCCCGGCGCGGCTGTGTGTGGCTCCCCCGGCGCGGCTGTGTGTGGCTCCCCCGGCGCGGCTGTGTGTGGCTCCCCCGCGCGCGGCTGTGTGTGGCTCCCCCGGCGCGGCTGTGTGTGGCTCCCCCGGCGCGGCTGTGTGTGGCTCCCCCGGCGCGGCTGTGTGTGGCTCCCCCGGCGCGGCTGTGTGTGGCTCCCCCGGCGCGGCTGTGTGTGGCTCCCCCGGCGCGGCTGTGTGTGGCTCCCCCGGCGCGGCTGTGTGTGGCTCCCCCGGCGCGGCTGTGTGTGGCTCCCCCGGCGCGGCTGTGTGTGGCTCCCCCGGCGCGGCTGTGTGTGGCTCCCCGGCGCGGCTGTGTGTGGCTCCCCCGGCGCGGCTGTGTGGCGTAATTCCTCTTTTTCCCAAAACTCGTTTTTGTTCTGACTGGAACCGCAGAAAAAACACTAATTGTCCATTTTTCCTAGGTGGATTAAAGGAATACCGTAATCAAAGTTTGAAAATTGTGACATTTCTGATATCTTTACTGACAACGTGTCAGATTTAAGATTTGTACCAGTCACTAAGGGGTTAAAAGTCCGGGTAGTTATTTTAATTGCATTTGAGCAGCAGTCAGTACTTGTCACCAAATTATGGACACTTAATTGGAGAAAAAAAATATTTCCACCCAGTCGTGAGTATTTGTGATAGTGACAACTCCTGTAGACGGCAATGTGTTTTTTCTTATTTTACTTGGCTCTTGGGGACGTCAGTACTTGACCTTATTGCTGTAGGGTCAGGATGTAGGATCGGCTCCGGGGCTGTGGTGCCGGTCAGGGTAGTGGTGGGATAGCTGCGTCTTGCTATTATTATACGTCTTGGCCGGTCACCGCACGGTCAATGTTGTGTGTCTTGACTTCTGTGTAAGGAAGGCGAACCTTTTCCTGCTTGTTCTGACTGGTCTTGAGAAATCCTGGATAACCTGTCTGACTTCTTGTCCTTCATTAATCTTTCCAAAAGGAAAAAACTAAAAACGCCCTTTAACTTCCACAATCCAAAGCTAGAAATACTCTGGTGTGTGATCGAGTTGCAATCGGGGACACGGAAAGGGCAAAGGTGTCTCATCCGGTTGAGATGTACAATACAAAGCGCCATCCTCTACTGAGCGGAGCAAAGATACCAACACTCAGATGTTACAATGTAAAGCTAGGACCTCCTTACGTGTTGTGCTTGGACGTATTAGATTCCTGTTAATTTGCCTTAGCGATCAACGTATCAACTTAAAACAGCGGTAATTAAGGGTACCGTACTTCTTCCCTTCAGCTGCATTTAGGAAAAAGCCTGTAGTGCGCCCCAGTGTTGGGAAAATCTCCTGGATTTCGGCTACTCGAGAACCTGGACATTATGAATCGGGCCGTTTTGTCTTCCGGTCACATGATCGCTGATAAGTTATTTCTCTGCCATGTGACATGCTCAAACTTTTCAGATAGTTGAGAAATGTCCTCCCCTTGACCCACCCCCGGTCCCCTGGTTCTGCCAAAGCTACCCTCCCTTTTAAGATGGCGGCAAAGCTGGCGCCTGCCGAGAAAAGCCACCTCCTCCTTGATTTCTCTTCCATCTAACAAGTGCAAATATGTCAGATGGAAGTGAACTGTCCTACCCCTGGTCCCTTCTTTTCCCCTTTTGTCCCTTCTTTTCCCCTTTTGTCCCTTCTTGTCCCCTCTTGTCCCCTTTTGTCCCCCTCTTGTCCCCTTTTGTCCCCCTCTTGTCCCCTTTTGTCCCCCTCTTGTCCCCTCTTGTCCCCCTCTTGTCCCCCTCTTGTCCCCCTCTTGTCCCCCTCTTGTCCCCCTCTTGTCCCCCTCTTGTCCCCCTCTTGTCCCCCTCTTGTCCCCCTCTTGTCTCCCTCTTGTCCCCCTCTTGTCCCCCTCTTGTCCCCTCTTGTCCCCTCTGTGGTGCCCCCCCTCTGGTCCCCTCTTGTCCCCTCTGTGGTGCCCCCCCTCTGGTCCCCTCTTGTCCCCTCTGTGGTGCCCCCCCTCTGGTCCCCTCTTGTCCCCTCTGTGGTGCCCCCCCTCTGGTCCCCTCTTGTCCCCTCTGTGGTGCCCCCCCTCTGGTCCCCTCTTGTCCCCTCTGTGGTGCCCCCCCTCTGGTCCCCTCTTGTCCCCTCTGTGGTGCCCCCCCTCTGGTCCCCTCTTGTCCCCTCCGGTCCCTCGGATCTGCCTGCGGTGGTCCTCCTGTGCAATCTTTTTCCTGAAAGATGGCAAACGCTTGTGCAGATCAGGAGCTCCTGCAGGAAACTAACCTTCAGTGACCTCAGTGAGGTTATTGCAGGTCAGAATCTTCTGGTCACACAGGAGGGGGCATGTGTGACCCACAGAAAACTCTCCTACGGTGGCAGCAGAGTGCCTGCCCTGGAGTTCACCGTGGGTAAATCCTCTCTGTGACCCAAGGATCTGACCTACAATTACTGCCCAGAGGTCACTGCAGGTCGATCTCCTGATATCTCTTTCTTAATTGTGACTCCTTCTCCTGAAGTAACACAGCACAGAGGCTGCGGTCCAAGTAAGAGAAGGCATCACTGGATGGGGAATAGAGCTGGAGTGACAGAGGCTTCAGATCTACCATAGTTCTTCAGTCTCAATTGCATAATAATACAAACGATTTCTCAGTAACTATGAAATGCACTGGGTATGTAAAGATGTTGCTGGACTTGTCATTAAAAGAGCTACATGCACACACAAATAGTTTAAATAGGTGAAATTGCTAAGAGTTCCTCCAAACAAGCCCTTGAGAGCCCTGTTTTATATCCATAAGGAAATGTGGGAGAAAATGTGCATGTCATATATGCTCTAACCATCATTAGAATTGGAGTGGGCAAGTCAGACTGCGCCAGGTAGTATCTGTGTATGCCCAGATGCAAAGTGCTGCTGATTGCATGGAAAATATGGAAACCAATGATGGAAATGACCAGACTAAGGGAAACTAAGGGAACTGAGAACCTAGAACAGTTAGTTTAGTGATGCGAATATGTTTAAGGCTCTCCTAAAACAGTTTAACTGGATTGCCTGGGGTAATGCATTCCAGAAAACTGGTGCAGCACAAGAGAAGTCTTGGAAATTGGTGTGAGTTTTGGATTATGGAGGATAGAATAGGAACGTGAATGTAGTTGGATCCCAATCAGTTAGCAGAGTAGAAAGGCTTAACTAAATGTGTGATTCAGCTGCGGTACAAGCCTTTACCACTGAAGATTGGTCATCCATGATAACGCTTTAGTGACCAGTAATGGTAGGAGCTGCTTAGAGTATACAGATCTTGTAAGTGACATTCCTGAACTCGCCATCCACCGGGTAATTTACAAGAACCTGATTTTCTGTGACTTGTAGCATGACTGTTTAACAATGTTCTGCAGAGGAATGTGTCGGCTAAAAGACGTGTGAATAGCGTCTTGTGAGCGTCACATAACTCCGTAACACTATGCCAGGATTCCGGAGATCATCAGGTTGTCCACCGACCACTGACGTTGAGGGAGATAAGGTAGGTCCCACTGATTAGGGCTGCAGATGTTTCCATGTATCCATGGTTCTGGAGAAACTATGTAAGGAACGTGATGAGATATGAGCCCCTATCATAGATGACTTCACACGGTCTGGGTATTCTAAAGGAACAGGTTACATGAAAGAATACATCTTAAAAAGGTTTAACTATTTATTGTCAACTCAGGTCCAGGACTGTAGAGTCAGTAAGCCAAACATCTGACCCAGACTCTTCTATTTCCCTGAATCTGACTCAGACTTAAACACCATCAAAATGGACTCCCAACTCCATAACCATGACTGTGAAGTCAGGAAGCCAAACATCCGACCCCTCAATTTCCCTGAATCTGACTCCACCAAAAAGGACATCAACTTCACTTAAATGGGCTCCACGATTCCGACTGTGTGACTCCAACTTCACGATACCGAATACACCAAAATGGGCTCCGACTCCACCACTGCAAATCCACAGCCCTGCTTAGAACATGTAGGTTGTTTAAAGAGGAACTGTCACCCCCCCTGGTGCTATACTAACTCAATGCAGCACTGAATGTAGCATGTCTGCTGCATTTAGGGAAGGGGTCCCCACGTCTTTAGCCCCCCTGTAAGTTGTTAAAAAGACTTTATAAAGTGTAGAGATAAGGAGTACAGAGGGAGTTACTTAGTAATGTTGCTGGTGTTCTCCCTGCCTCCAGCCCTCTCTGTGCTACCTCCAGCCCTCACTTGTTCAGCCTCCTGTATGTGTGATAACTGAGGGCTGGAGGTGGCACAGAGAGGACTGGAGGCGGGGAGGACACCAGCAAGAGCGATGACACATACAGGAGGCTGAACAAGAGAGGGCTGGAGGTGGCACAGAGAGGGCTGGAGGCGGGGAGGACACCAGCAGCAGAGATGACACATGCAGGAGGCTGAACAAGAGAGGGCTGGAGGTGGCACAGAGAGGGCTGGAGGCGGGGAGGACACCAGCAAGAGCAATGACACATACAGGAGGCTGAACAAGAGAGGGCTGGAGGTGGCACAGAGAGGCCTGTAGGCGGGGAGGACACCAGCAGCAGAGATGACACATGCAGGAGGCTGAACAAGAGAGGGCTGGAGGTGGCACAGAGAGGGCTGGAGGCGGGGAGGACACCTGCAGCAGAGATGACACATGCAGGAGGCTGAACAAGAGAGGGCTGGAGGTGGCACAGAGAGGGCTGGAGGCGGGGAGGACACCAGCAGCAGCGATGACTCAATACTGAGTACATCCCTCCAGACTCCTTATCTCTACACTTTATAAAGTCTTTTTAACAACTTACAGGGGTGCTAGAGACATAGGGGACCCCTTCCCTGAATGCAGCAGACACCCTGCATTCAGTGCTGCATTCAGTTAGCATAGCACCATGGGGGTGACAGATCCTCTTTAAATTCCTTTTGAGGTTTACGTTGCCTTTCAACTACAAAAAATTTTTTTTTTAAGTTTACTTGGGTTTTATGATGCTGTAATTCTGTATTTTTTAATGTCCATTTGAAAAACGGATTTATGAAAGGAAAAATGTGGTTGTTTTCGCACTTTTTACTTTTGAAATGTATTCTGCTCATACGCATAGCGGTAGTTTACATCTGGATACCAATTTGAGAGCGCAGAGCCGCCTGATGTTTGATTTGCAAGCTTTTTTTATTGCAGTTATAGAGTAAATGTGTAAGTTCTATACATTCATTTCCACCATCTGTCTGCATGGACATTGTCCACATCCCAAAGTCCAATATTAATCAGAAGTCCAGGGCCAGTTCTAGGCATAAAAGGGAGTTTGTCAGCACAGAATGACTGTTTTAAGCCAGGCACAGGCACTTGGTGCACCCTTGGTGTGGCCAAACATTAAAGAGGTTCTACACTAATAATGTAATTACCTTTCATTTGTCCTATCACTTTCCCAATATACTTCTGTCCACCTACCCTGCTCCTGTAAACTTATCGCTAAGGGGCTTGTAAATACCTTTTTTTGTTGATGTAGCTATCATCCTTCTGGGCTGGAGACTGGAATCAAACCAACAGAGCAGAGCACATGACTGGTGGGGGCGTGGCTGCTTCTCTGTGAGTGACAGCAGTCTGTGCGCACATGCTCAGATCACACATCTCTCCTCTCAGACCCCACCAGTGATGTGCCCTGCTCAGTTGGTCTGAATCCAGTCTCCAGACCGGAAGGGTGAAAGGTACAAGAACAGTAGAGGTATTTACGAGCCTCTTAGATTTAAGTTTACTGGAGTAGGGTAGGTAGCAGAACTATATTGGGAAAATGTTAGTTAGGAATACTTAAGACAAGTAAAAGTGGGTCATGTTAGTAGTGGAAAACCCTTTTTAAGTGCACCTTCACACCTGCTTGTTTTCCATCTAATTCCACCATTTGGCTCTCTTAGATCAAAACTGTCAAAGAGGGGGGTTAGAGAAGGAGGAAAATCAACCAGGTGGGAAGGTGCACTAAATGGTTTGCCACACCAAGGGTGCACCAAGCACCTGTGCTAGGTTTGAACAGTTATCCTGTGCTGACAGTTCCTTTAAAGAATAACCTTATGGCTGCTAAATTTCTCACTGCACCAAAGGTATTCTCTGTATGGGAAATAGCGACCGCCGTCTCTGGGTCCAAACACTCTTCTCTTACCCACTGTGGCTCCTCAAGGGCTGATCCTATCCCCAGTAGACTCAAAGTTAGTCACCTGTAATGACTTTCCCACCAGTCCTCTTTTGGCAGAATGGTCTTCCTCTGTAGTGCTAGACAGGGCTGTGGACACAATAAGCCAGACATCCAACTCTTTCCGTTTCCCCGAATCCAGCTCCACTAAAATGGACTCTGATTCCATGACTCCGACTCTACAACCAGGGCTGTGAAGTCAAACATCCGACTCCTCAATTCCCTGGATCTGACTCCGACTCCACAGCCTCGGCTAGGATCCTTTATCAATCATTGTCTTCATCAACAAAGAGGAACCAGTTGTCCTTACCGGTGGCCATAGTCTTGTCCTATCTTCTCTTCCGACCAACAATGTACCGGTCTAGTACCTCGTGGTGAAAGGCACGCCACAATGGCTTCCTCTGGGCTTTGCACAGGTTTGTTGGCAGTCTCCGCTCTTTCTAGGCTGAGTTTAGTAATGTTGTGTACCTTACACAGATTCTTCCATGTTTTAAGTCAATGGTCCCATACATGAGATCTAACCGGAGCTGGCTCAACTCCATTGGCCGAATACCTGTTGATCAGTGCCTTTGTGTTGGGTCATTGTTCACACTTGGTTCCTCTTCTTGCATGACTTCATCCCTTATAATAGAGTAGATGTATCAAGTAGGTTGTCTATACGTCACAATTCACATGTGCTGATGAGATGTGAAGAGGACATTTCCACAGTGATCCCTATTGTTCATATTGGGTTGGAAGGAGATATGGGGAATCACCAATATAAATAGTCCCGGACTGACACAATGGGGTTTAGTTTGATTAAACTTGAGGATTTCGCTACATGAATTACTCATCCTCCTCGGTGGAGTTTTCCGGTTACATAATTGCTTTCACAGTACAACCGAGACCTCAGGAACAAGAACCACCCATATGTGTATATAGAGATTACATGGGGATGTTGTTGAATTCATACAAGTACTAAGAATTCAGTTTTTCCTCCATTTAAAGGGAATCTGTCAGTTTTTGCCACCTAATCTGAGAGCAGCATAATGTAGAGGCAGAGATCCTGATTCCAGCGATGTGTCACTTACTGAGCTGCTCAGTGTAGTTTTGATAATCTCCAGCTGAATAAACAATGACTTTATCATTGTAGGACTACTTGGTCTTCTTCAGGTAGTCCAGCATGTTCATGAGCTGCTAAAATTACGTTTTTCTTTTCTGCAGATTTATCGAAATGACAGCACGCAGCTCAGTAAGTGACACGTCACCAAAATCAGGGTCTCTGTCTCTACATTATGCTGCTCTCAGATGGGAGGGAAAAAAACCTGCTGACAGATTCCCTTTAACGATCATACTTTGTGCAGTATTCAGTGGGAGTCCACTCAGCGGAGATCTCTGGTAGGGTTTTGCAGGGTCTTCTATTGTTATAGCGGCCGCCTTCTGATAGGGAAAGTAGATGTCAGGGACCTTTGTATTCTTCACCCCTGATAACACGCTCGCTAAATATATCACCAATAACACAGGTAACAAAATATTTTATATATACAGCCTCATCTCAATGAATTAGAATATCCTCAAAGTTAATTTATTTCAGTAATTCAATACAAAGAGTGAATCGCAAATATTATATATAGTCATTACACAGAGAGGGATCTATTTCATGTGGATATTTATGTTAATGTTGATGATTGTCTTGCAGCCAATGAAAACCCAGAGGTCGTTATCTCAGAAAATTAACATAGGGAGGATGAAGGGTCTGAGAGATAAAATATGGCCTAAATAGGTATCAGAGGCTTCACCTTGTGTGGTTGTGAGAGTCACAACCACTATAAAAGCAGATCACGGCTGCTGCAGTCCCCAGCGTGGTGCATATAGAGTAGGGAGGATGAAGGGTTAAACACCGCACTGCCGTATTCCACACGGCATCAAAGGGGGAATATTATATTGATTTATTAGTCAACGCGTTTCAGGCTCCCTGGCCCCTTCCTCAGGACAAATCAATATATTGCCATGTTTCAGGGCGTTTCAATGCGTTGACTAATAAATCAAATTATATTCACCCTTTGATGTCTCATGAAATACAACAGTGCAGTTTTTAACCCTTCATCTTCCCTACTTCAATTTCCTGAGATGATGAACTTTGGGTTTTCATTAATCATCAACATTAACAGAGATAAACACTTGCTATAGATCCCTCTGTGTGTAATGACTCTATATAATATATGTGGTCACTTTATGTATTGAATTACTGAAAAATAATGAACTTTTTGATCTTCTAATTCATTGAGGTGCAGCTGTAAATGTATATGTATGTGTATATATCTATCAAAGTTTTTGGGTATACCTGGTGTAGGACACATTTTGGATGACTTTTAAAAGGATTGTTATCAGCTCCACAGTTTTGCAGGTAAGGTTGCGGTTTGTTTGCCGTTTCTTTGTACGGTCATCAATATGTCGTTTACTGCAAATTTGGGCAATTTTTCAAAGTCACATTGGTGATTTGTTCTGTTCTGCAGCCTGGATGACGCCCTGATATGGAGACATTACCACAAGTGTGTGTATCTAGGTGACAGGGCGCCATCTAGTGGCTGCTTAGTCAGGAAGGTTCGGGGTCACCTTTACATCAGGGATCTACATTAGCTTTTCTGGTCCAAGGGTCACATTGTCTGAATGAAACAATCCCAAGGGCTGCAATAAAACATTAAGGCTTGTTCCCATCCTTTGTGGCATAATGAGAGAGAATGTGCCCTGAATGTGTAAGGAGGGGAGATCCATTCCAGGACACGATCACAGTGATGGTCTTATTCCCTGATACTGCGCTCATCAGTGTAATATACATGACCCCGAGCTCCCTGCACCTCTCCTCTATAACATGGGCAATATAAGCGCTCAGTGTGATCAGATGGCGGAGTCCGTACAGACGATGTCATAGACCGTGTGTGGCCCCGGAGCTGCAGGTTGGGTTCACTGGGTTTAATGGGAGAATGTAAGGTGACCTCTTTTTTCCCCACATATAACTCCATTTTTATGCCTGATCTTGCAGGTTCACGCCTACATCATAAGTCACCTGAAGAGAGAGATGCCTGCAGTGTTTGGGAAAGACACCAAGAAGAAGGAGCTGATCAGCAAATTACCGGAAATCTTCCTGCAGATCCAGAGAGAACATCAGATCTCACCTGGAGACTTTCCTGAGGTCAAGAAAATGCAGGTACTGAATCCTCTACACAGCACCACCGCGTGAACCTCTGCCCGGGGTGGCACTATAGGGGTGTTGCTGGTGGAAGCAGGCACCATTGATCTTCTAGTGATGCTCTTCAGGAAAACAGCGGCCGAGGCGGTGCATGTGCAGATTGAGATCTCGATTTGCACATGCGCCACCTCCGACGAAATAGACTTCAGAAAAACTGAAGCACTACTTGGACAGATTGAGATCTCTGCTCTCTGAGGTTTATATGTGCAGAAGCGCTGCTGCCAATGCCATTTGCTTTGAGGTCCATCACTGAGAGATCAATGGCGCCTGCCTCCGTCAGCATCGCTTTTCTCATGCCGCTGCTGGGACACCCCCACTTCCCAGCCCAGGGCCCGCAGCATCGCCCTACTCGTGCCACTTCCAGGACACCCCATCCTAGCCCAGGGCTGTCAGCATCACCCTACTTGTGCTACTGTCGGGTCAGCCCCTCCTCCCAGCCCTGGGCCCGCAGCATCTGCCCACTCATGCTGCTTCCAGGACCCACAGCATCGTCCCTTGTGTGCCACCAGGACACCCTCACCTCCCAGCCCAGGACCCGCAGCATCGTCCCTTGTGTGCCACCAGGACACCCCCACCTCCCAGCCCAGGACCTGCAGCATCGCTCCTTGTGTGCCACCAGGACACCCCCACCTTCCAGCCCAGGACCCGCAGCATCGCCCCTTGTGTGCCACCAGGACACCCCCACCTCCCAGCCCAGGACCCGCAGCATTGCCCCTTGTGTGCCACCAGGACACCCCCACCTCCCAGCCCAGGACCCGCAGCATTGCCCCTTGTGTGCCACCAGGACACCCCCACCTCCCAGCCCAGGACCTGCAGCATCGCTCCTTGTGTGCCACCAGGACACCCCCACCTTCCAGCCCAGGACCCGCAGCATCGCCCCTTGTGTGCCACCAGGACACCCCCACCTCCCAGCCCAGGATCCGCAGCATTGCCCCTTGTTTTCCACCAGGACACCCCCACCTCCCAGCCCAGGACCCGCAGCATCGCCCCTTGTGTGCCACCAGGACACCCCCACCTCCCAGCCCAGGACCTGCAACATCGCCCCTTGTGTGCCACCAGGACACCCCCACCTCCCAGCCCAGGACCCGCAGTATTGCCCCATGTGTGCTACCAGGACACCCACACCTCCCAGCCCAGGACCCATAGCATCGCCCCACTTGTGCTGCCAGGACACCCCCAGCTCAGGGCCCTCAGCATCACCCCCACTCATGCCACTGCTGGGACACCCCTTCCTCCCAGCATCACTCCACTCATGCTACCGCTGGGACACCCCCTCCTCCCAGCTCAGTGCCTGCACCATCACCCCACTTGTGCCTCTGCAGGTTCCTGCGATCTCCTGATATTATGCATTGACATCAGTCTATAATTACTATCACATGATGGGTTTATTTTGGAACTTGGATTGTTCTGGGAGTATCCAAGAATAAAATACATGATGAAACATGAAATAAAACCCGCGCAGCTACTTTAATCATTACATGTCTAAAAAATCCAGATATATGTAATATGATGAATTTCTGTGTCCTCAGCAACAACTGGAGATTTACGACTTCTCGAAATTCCATGCGCTGAAGCCTAAGCTGATAGAGAGTGTAGACAACATGCTGGCCAATAAGATCGCCCCTCTGATGGGTATGATCCGAGAAGAAGAGACCAGCATGCCGCCACAGATGGTGCACGGTGGAGCGTTCGAGGGCACCATGGAAGGCCCCTTTGGCCAAGGCTACGGAGAAGGCGCTGGCGAAGGCTTTGGTGAAGACGAGTGGGTGGTCGCGAAGGATAAACCACTTTACGATGAGCTGTTCTATACATTGTCTCCAATCAACGGCAAAATTTCTGGCGTCAACGCTAAGAAGGAGATGGTGAACTCGAAGCTGCCCAATAGTGTTTTAGGGAAAATCTGGAAACTGGCAGATAATGATAGGGATGGCATGTTGGATGAGGAAGAATTTGCTCTGGCAAAGCATCTGATCAAGATTAAGCTTGAAGGCTATGAGTTGCCCAATGATCTACCTCCCCACCTCGTGCCACCTTCTCAGAGGAAGCCCATCCAGGACTCGGAGTGAGGTCCTCACCCTACGGAGAGGACGTCCGCTGAGACCATCGGAGGACCCTGCATAGAAAGACTCGGAGGATTGAGGCTGACATTCTTTTAAACCAGTCTCAACATTTTAAATGTACAGATTGGGTATTTTTATTTACTTAAATCTATTCCTAGAGAGAGATTCTATATGTTTGCTGTATCGATACGTTACGTTTACATACTAGCTGTGTTGTGAATACGGTGAGATCTTCCACGATCACCAGGTTTGTACAAGATTCCGTAATCTTTACCGTTCACTTGCCACTTTTGTGACTTTTTTTTTTTAAACAGAAGGAATGAATTCTGGATGAGGGAGCAGATATGTATCTGATCTCCCACCTGTCCTAGAGGGTCCAAGACCAATGATCATTCTCGATGTATGAAAAACTTCCTATCACTCCATTGTAGCAGGACAAGAAGAAATAGACGGTCTGCTTTCAGATAAAAATGAGTCAAGTAAAGATAATCTATAGCTATCCCCAGGGGCGTAACTACAACAGGTGCAGGGGTTGTAATCTCTCCCGAACCCTAAAGGCTAGGGGGTCCCAAAAGCCCCTTTAGCTTATAGAAAAAGACTAATGCTATTAAAGATTTACTATAATTGGGGGCCCCGTTAGAGCTTTTGCTTTGGGGCCCATGAGATTCAAGTTACACCCCTGGCTATCCCTCCCGCATCCTAGGCTTCTAACAGTGTAGTATGGGAGACCAGACAGATCTGCTTTATATATGATAGCCTCTGTAAGGTCAGCATATTACAGCTACAGGGCAGTGTTCCTGGGGCGGCCGGCTGGGCAGTACTCCTTGGGGGGGGGGGGGGGGGGAGGAAGGGAGGGGGGGAAACAGCGGGGCGATGCTCCTGGGAGGAAGGGGGGAAACAGTGGGGCGGTACTCCTGTGGGGAAACAGCGGGGTGGTGCTCCTATGGGGAAGGGGGGGGAAACAATGGGGCAGTGCTCCTGTGGGGAAACAGCGAGGTGGTGCTCCTATGGGGAAGGGGGGGAAACAGTGGGGCGGTGCTCCTTGGGGGGGGAAAGGGGGGGAAACGGTGGGGTGGTGCCCCTGGGGGGAAGAGGGGAGAAACATTGGGGTGGTGATTCTGGGGGAGGCGGGGCCACCAGGGCAGTGCTACTGTGGCCAAAGAAGCGAAAGGGAAAAAGAGGTGTACTGTTTTGCAACAAAGCAATCTGATAAATTACACCGGATTCATCATGTATGATCCCGATCCATCCTTCCCTCCTTGGAGTTTGTTACACTTTGCTTTGAGTTTGAGTTCACATTTTTGATACTTAGGAACAGAAGTACAATAATGAAGGCTCTGCTGGACCCCTACACCCCGAACACCAGCTGTTCCCAATGTCCTCCATTGCTTATAATTGGGGGGGGGGGGGGGGTCTGCTAGCGCTGCAGTGACCGATATTGTCGGAGTCTCAGACCCTGATGTGATCACCGCCTTAAATCTAATGATTACATTACAAATGATTGTAGACTTATAGAAGGGCTTATCATCTAATTTTTGAAGCCTTATAAAGTAGAATGAGTTCCCCCCTCCCCAAAAAAAATTAATTATTGTATGAAACCTAAATATATATTTTTTATTATATATACAGTATATATATATATATGATGGGGAGAGAGAGAGACTTCATTTTAAAGGGTTGTTTTTTTGTAAGGATAACGGCAAGTTTAACTGGAATTTCCTATTTTGAACTGGAATCGTCTTTTGTGTTTTACTTTAATAAAGTTAGTACTCCCTCACAGCAGACATGGCACCAAGCTTATAAAGTGTGATACTTCAGCTTAACCTGTATAGGTGTTTGTGCCATTTCCATACCTGAAATGCCTTATTTAGTATCCTTTTATTTTTCATATATTTTGTATTACTGATTTACTGTGATCTGTAAAGGCCTTTTTTTCTATATACTCTTCACACTTGTCCCTTTACACTGTTATGATGCAGCGTTGTAGCACAGCAGGACGGGTTTTGCAGCAAAGAGGGTAAAGATGGAGGGAGTAGAGGATCCGCGTCCTGGAAATGTCTATTATCTGAAGTCTGCCTAAAAGAAATAAAAAGTCAATACTTTTCAGTTCGGAAATATCATGTGCACTTCCTAAAACACTCCATAGATGCAGCCGACCGGCTCATTCTATATTATCCGGGATCTCACGTGTATGTGACTGCTACTTATATCCGGTTATAATTGTAGCTTTTTTTTATATATATAATGGCTCAAATGGCATTTAAGAAATGCAAGTAGCTGAACATAACATATTATAACAAACTAAGACATGCAAACCAAGACTATAGAACTGCATTATAGATGAGGAAACAAAAAGGGACACTTAGCCTATAAAGATGGCCATATCTATATCCTCCCAGTAGCCACGTTGAGGCATGTCTCTTTACTGGGAACCTACACTAAGTCAATGCCGTTCTGTGTATAAAAAGAGGCAGGCATTGACTCAGTGTAGGAACCCAGTAAAGGAGACATGCCTAGACATGGCTACTGGGCGGATATAGAAATGGTCATCTTTATATGCTTAAACTATGGGACTGCATTATAGATTACGAAAAATTTGTAAAACATGGAGACACTTAGCCTATAAAGATGGACCTTTCTATGTCCGCCCAGTAGCCACGTTCAGGCGTGTCTCTTTACTGTACCCAGGGTCTTAGTGCCACTGTGTCATCACTGCCCCCCGGTGCTGGTGTCACTCTGAGAGCAACAAAAGGGTCTTCTCATCAGACAGGTAAACCACACAACACCTTCTGCCTCCAGGCCAGAAGAGACCAAACCCATGTTCAGTGTGAGCTCCACCATGAATTCTGGTCTGGGGCGGAGCCAGTTAGTTGAGTTCCTAGGAGGTCTGAGGAAGACCTCCTGGTAGACTAAGGCTGTAGAGCTCGTCCCAGGATCGCTGACTTGGTGCAAGGCCTAACGCTAGGGTCTTAGTCGCAGGAACACCTGGGGAGTTGAGCGACACTGTGCTCACCCCAGAGGAAAGCGGGGTCTGAGACTGTGCAGGGCCTAACAGGCGGCAGGCAAGGCAACACGGGATGGTGGGCAATTCCAGGTTCCCCAGCCACACCGTGCCTGGAGACACAGCAATGAAGACCGTTCAGGAACTTACACCCGATATAAGGGTTAGGAAGGACTCAAGTTGCCTGTCATACTGGCACCTCACAGGAAGAGACAGGGACGGCAGCTTAGCTGATGCAGGAGCCAAGACACAGAGCGCAGTAAGGGAGCCAAAGACCCGGCCAGGTGAGAAGGAACCCTGAGTTGGTCTCAGCCAAGACTCCGTGGACAGCTGCTCCAAACCATCGTTACAAGTAAAAGACTGAGTGACCGACAAAACAGTGAGTCTGCCTATTGCTTGTGACCGTCGTCCTGCACCCTACACCTACACCTAAACTACCTTAACTGCCCCAGGGAACTGTTCTTCCCATGGAGAGCCATTCCATTTCAGCTGCCAGTCCATCACCCCGGAGGTTCTGCAGCAGCGGTGGTCCACAATAGCCACCATGAATGGCAGCTTAAAAATCTCCCTTTCATAGTACCCTCTCCTGTTAAGCCAAAACCCCTTTCAGCTGCACCCAAGGTCACGGAAACCGGATCTCAACCCCCGTGGCTCTCCAGAGACAGTGTAGCCCGGTTCAGAGTACCCCACGGCCCTGGGGTCCGACAGCTGGGTACCTACACTACACTGGGTCAATGCCTCTCTCTGGGCTTTAGAAAAAAAAAAAGAGGCATTGACTTAGTGTAGGAAGCCCAGACACGCCTCAACGAGGCTACTGGGCAGATATAGAAATGGCCAATTTTATATGTCAAGTTTCCCATTTTGTTGTTTTCACATTTTTCCCTATCTATAATGCAGTTCTATATTCTTAGTTTGCATGTCGTAGCATTAGAGTGCAACTGTCTGTTATAAGAAATGTGAGTGACGTGAATGCAGACTAACTTCATGTAAGGCAGCTTTTTTTTTTTTTTCTTCTTAAGCATAGATCAACAATTTATCAAGTCCTATGCTGATTCCTGAAATAAATAGTGAAACATTCCATACTTGTTTTTTTATTTTTTGTTTCATGTTGTATCTCCCCTGGATTGGATCTTTAAATCGAAGTCCTGTGCCCCCTTGTCATATCCCCACTTTCTGACTGCTTCACCTTTTTCCAGCGTCGCTCCGGTCGGACGGTCTATTGTGATCGGTGATCTGCCGGCTGCTTGTGTTTTTATGAAGCTCACAACTCAGTACAAGTCTATGGGAGCCTTGTTTTGGACCTCGTAGACTTGTATCAAGAGCTTGTGACTTGAGATGAGTGAACCTGTTTGTGTCTTGAGTTCTGATGTTTTACATATCCAAAGCACTGGAGCGATGCTCGGGTATGCTTGGTGCTCGGCCCAGTGCGAGCCATTTGCAGTGTTTGATCGGCTGCACTGGGGGTGAAGGCAGAGTTGTTGGGTGTAGTGTGTTGTCACAAAAGGGCAAAAAAGTCTTCGTACCCTACCCAGATCCGAACTTCCATGAATCCGCTCCTCTCTACTGGTGACGTGACTTCTGTCTTCCGGCCACTCAAGACGTTACGGGCACAAGATGGCGCAGCTGGACTGGAGCGGCGTCGGCAAGAGGTGAAGATACTGGAAGGTGACTGACGATCTGAAGTTGTGGGTTGTAATACTCACCTAAGCAGGATAATGATTCATTGTTTTATGTGAACCGTACATGGGATTACAGCCACAATGCAATGTGCCCAGTCCACAGGATCCCAAACCAGCTAATGACAATACTCCTGTTCCTCCAGATCAGGGGTGGGGAACTCCAGGCCTCGAGGGCCACGCACAATGCAGGTTTTCAGGATTTCCTAATCATTGCACAGGGGTTGGAATCATCACCAGTGCAGGTAATTATATTATCACAAGAAATCCTGAAAACCTGCACTGTGCGGCTCTTGAGGCCTGGACTTCCCTAGATGCAGATGTGTCCAACTCCCAAATACTATAGTCTATTCATAAGCTCAGGACCTGTCTTTGGCACTGATCCTTTGTATCCAATTCCCAGCACCACCTGACCTCCCTCAAGTATGTGTCTTCTATTCTCCTCTTGTAAGCAGCCCCCTTGTTGACCAAAGCCAAGTACAACCAGCCCCCTTAACCATATGTACATTTAATTCAAAACAACGTCTCCAACCAATCTGCAAAGGTGTGTATCCACGAGGACCCCCTGCCGAGAGAAACAAAGACACAGGTTTCCCCACCCGATATAAGACAATGTAATGTAGGGATGGTTGCATTATGGGCTTTGAACACAGGTCAGAAGGGACATTCGGGTACATCTCCCTCCCCTTTAACTTGTGGACAATAAAATTGACGTAACTCGTCACCGGTGCTGGTAAAGTCAGATAGCTCCTCAAAGTGACTATAAGACGGGTGTGGTGGGGGGAGGACAGGGGACTTATATTAAAAGTGCCAACTCCAGTACTGAAAAAAGAACACTGGAGTGGTGCTTAAAGTCTCCAGTGTAGATAGGTTCTCGCCTTATTGACCGATAGGCAGAGCAGGCAACTTTTATCCCAGTTGGAATGGAGCCCGACCGCTGCCTCATCCTTTCTCTGTGGAGGGCGGAAGAAAATGAGCTCAGCGCTCCAGAGCGAATGATTGGGGGGTGGAGCAGTGTTCACCGCTACTTGTTCTAATTGGGATAAAACATACCCGTTCTTCCATTAGGTGCAGGCCCCAGTGGTCGGAAGGAACCTCCCATCAGTAGTTTGTCGCTCATATGGTTGAAAGGTATGTGTTTGTTATACACTTTGGCATTTATGCTTCATAATATTCCTAGTGCCCCCTATTGAGTTTTATTCCCGTTTTTCCTCTTTCCAGTCATTTTTAATGCTTTTTGGAAGTCCGAATTATGTAGTGTGCAGGGGTGTTTGCTGTAGTAATTCAACCTGTCCCCTTAAAACACCCTGTTCACACTAGTAATGAGGTTGTTGTTCACTACTAGAATACTCGCCTCTGAATTTACGTTTCCCATATTAACAATAACAGACCCTATACTCGCCCTCCCGTGATGCTGCCGCCGCTCCAGCGTTGTTGGTAACCGTGGTTCGGGGTTTACGTGACGTTCCGCCATCCCTGTATCCAATCCCATTTTGGCCGCGGTTTCCTTCATTGCTCCGTACACCAAGATGAAAATAAATCTTCCTAAGCCCAAATTTGATTTGATTTAATGTAATAATGTTAAATGTTTATCTTGAACCATTCTTTTGCTTTGTACACATTCTAAGTTTCCCATATTAATATATACATGTAGAGTTTTTACTGTAACCTTGTTGTGACTTTGCTTTTATTTACGAAATAAAAGATCTTTCCTTGGTTGTACGTGTTGGGTTTTATTTCTCCTGGTCGAAGGGACTCTTGATCGATTTATATTAAGCTATTTCTGTGAACCAGAATACAATATTAGTCCATTCACCCTGTGTATGAATAGCCCAGCCTGTGTCGGATTAGAATTCCCCAACTCTTAAGGGCTCGTTCTGACCTCTGATGTTTCTACTAACAGAAAAATGTCCCGGATATTTTCATCGGACGGTTGGTGAGACTCGTACGCAAAATAAAAGGGGGGAAAAGGGTCATTCAACACTTTTTCCTAATATATGTGCTTTGGATTCCAAAGAGTCCAGGGGACTGAATATTCTTTACAAAAATATATATTAGAATCTGAGCGTTCTCAGTGGTTGATACCTTTTAATGGCTAACTGGGAAAGTGGTAAGAACAAGCAAAGCAAGCTTTCGAGACTCTATGGCCTCTTCATCAGGTTTAATAATGACACAACGTCTGAACACACGCATATGCAGGCTTGCATGATGCAGTAAATAAGTTTGTTGAAGCGTAACACCGGACTTAAGGGGGGAGAGAGCATCTGGTGTAGTGAAAATCAGTGTCCTGAGATAAGAAACAGATTGTAAATACCTGACTGGGGAGGAGGGGGAAGAGTGAGGGCGAAGAAATTCAGAGAGGGGCTGCCTGTAGAATTTGGTCTACAGAAACCAGTGGTGGGAGGAGTAGTAGGCCAGCTCTGGCTGTGCCCCTCAACAATGAAAATAATTCCTATTTTCCTGAAAGAGGGCCTTTATGAAGCCATTACACCATGTTTCATGGCTTCATAAAGGCCCTCTGTGGCCTAAACATTGCATCTGAAGATTATGAAAAAAAATATGTTAGGCCACAGAGGGCCTTTATCAAGCCATTAAACGTGGTGTAATGACTTGATAAAAGCCCTGCATGGCCAAAATGCTGCATATTTTTTCTTTTAATGGCTAACTGAAAATATGCTAAGAAAAAGCAAAGCAAGCTTTCGAGATTAGAGCCTCTTCATCAGACTAATAATGACACATTCTGAAGACATATATATATATTCAAATACAGGGTGGGATAATGCAGTAAATACGGCAGGTGACGAGAAGTAGAGAATAGTGGCCAGTCTTAGGAGGGGAGAGTGAACGGATGGGGAAGTGAAATCAGAGTTCCGAGATAAGAGGCACAGTTTTATTGTCCTTTGATTAGTGGTTGGTCTGAGACATGAAAATTCCTCAATGAATGTAGAAAGACATAAATCCATGTGAGACATTCATTCCTGCTTTAAATGTGTTAACGTTCATCATCAATTTATATTCCCACACACTCATGATTTTCTGTGATCTGAAGTCACCTTTCAGAACTAGTATTTTCATATCAAATATTGTGTGAGCAGGCCTACAAAAGTGATTGGGCACTGGTAAATCTGTCTGTCTGGGGAATTTTCAGGTCTGACATGACCTCTAGCTGTGCTGGGAAGAGCAAGTAAGGGGGCAGTTGTGGATCAGGCTAGACTCCATCCATGGTCTTGGCTGCTGTTTGGGGTAGCATGAATCAAGTGACTGGTTCCTTTTTATAGAAAATGTTTCTGGTGTGTAAATGCCTTCATAGAGAAGTTAATGTGGTCTATCAATCTAGACATTGACCCATGATGCAGAGTTTAAAGGGAACCTGTCACCAGGTTTTTGCCATCCCATCTGAAGGCAGCATAATGTAGAAATAGAGACCCTGATTCCGGCAATATGTCACTTACTGAGCTGCTTGCTGTCGTTTTGATAAAATTAGTGTTTTCTCTGTTACAGATTTATCAGTCTGTGAATATGCCAGACTACCAGACTAATGATAATCCCCAGATGATTAAACAGTGATTTTATCAAAACTACACTGAGCAGCCCAGTAAGTGACACATCGCTGGAATCAGGATCTCGCGTCCTATATTCTGCTACTATCAGATTAGGTTGCAAACACCTAGTGACAGGTTCCCTTTAAATGTGTAGCAAATTGGTTTATGCTGTGGATATCAATCTTGAGGATGTATTTACACATTTTCTACTTGCTGTGGATTTTCAGTGTGGATTTACATGCGAAAAATGCAGAGTGTAAGGCTGGAAACACACAGTCAGTTACTCGCATGAGTCTTGGATCACTCGCCTGGCACGACCCCTGCCTCTTTGGACGGGATACTGTCAGTGGTATGTCTTTCTATGTAGCTCCACTGCTCCCGTCCAGAGAGGGGGAGGCCATCCTGAGCGAATGATGCGAGACTCGTGTGAGTAACTCGCATATCCCTCAGACAGTGTGTTTCCAGCCTAAGGTCGGTTTCAGTCAAGCTTTATTTTGGGGTAGCGTGTTGTCCATGTGTGTAAATGACTGGCTAATTTTGGTCAGGGTGCTGTCCCTGAGCAATGTAAAAAAGTTATTGAAAAAACAGTCGTGTTCTGTTATCACAATCCTTAATGACAAAGTAAGCTGTCCGGGTCTACAGTTTATGCCAAGTTTTGCATTGTTTGCTGTTCATTTGTGTTATGATCCAAAGAGGCGTCAACGACAGTAAAGGAGATGATTGGAAGGATGGCAGAAATCTTGGGAGAAGCCAAATCATGCACTGGTGAGCTCAGCAACATCAAGACTCATAGAAGAGCAAGGAACACAGGAAAGTATGTTACTAATGACAAATCTGGCATTCTTTATGTGGGTGGATAAGACTAAAGGCCCCGTCACACGGGGTGACATCGCTGCCAATTACATAGGCGACGTAGGGGCGTGGCCTATTGGCGGCGACACCGCCCCTACGTTGCCCCATGTAAAGGGGCGATGTCGGCGCTGCCGGGAGGTCGCCTGGTTTCAGAGCAGTGCTCTGAAACCAGGCGACCGATCTGGGGCGATGTGCATACATCGCCCCATGTAACCGGCCGCCAGCGACCTGTCAGGCAATGGGAGCCATAGGCTCCCATTGTCCTGCATCGCCGCTGGGGCTTTCAGACACCCCGGCGGCGATGCCGCATGTCAGCTCGCTGGCGCTGGAGATGTCACCCCATGTAAATGGGGGACGGCGATGCTGGCGGGGCGCCAAAAATGTGCGCGCACCCGCCGCCGACATCTCCAGCCCCATCGCCAGGTGTGACGGGGCCTTAAGATCAACCTGTACTATAACTATGGGCTGAGAGCAGTATGCAGAGGAGACAGTGACTCCTCGTACTCATTATGCGTCAGGTGTAGTGATTGGCGAGTTCTACCGTGCTCGGTGCTTGTAATGGGCTGTCAGATGCTTGTACGGGCTCAATATGTGGACAGAGTATAATAGAAGTCAATGGGAAACTTTAGTATTCTGGAAAAACGCTTGAGTTCCTCATTGACTTCCTTTATACTCAGCACTGAAGTAGAACTCATCCGGGTACAGAGCATCTCCGAGCATGGTAGCAATCGGTCATCACTAGTCCAGTGTGGTGGAGGCAATGATCTGGCATGGGCATACAGTGTATGTCACTAGATCTGGGTCACTGGTTGACGTCAATATAAAATACTCCAAAAATTCCTCATAATTATATTAAAAAACAGGAAAAAAAAAGTGACATTAAATTCGAATAAAATAATCTTTGACAAAAAATGCTGTATATACCATTTACAAATTACAATAAGTGCCTCAAGTGTATCAGACAGTTAAGTACAAAACACCACAAAATGCTGAATGTACCCAATTTGATGATATGCCCTAATAAGATTTTTTTTTTTTTGAACCATCATTTTTATTGAAGTTTATGATAATGATTGACATATAAATATACAAACAAGGTAGGTGAACAGTATTCCATGAAAGTAATACAGAATTTTTACAGTATATTGTTGATTCCATTTTCCAATAGGTTCCTACCAACATCTTAAAAAATAATATTTAAACATTAGTAACGAAAAAATTCTGCATATAGTTTGAATCTTAATGACACAATCATAAGATTTATAATATCAACCCATACATGTAGTAATAGACCAACTTCCCCCCCCCCCCTCCATCCCCTACCCAACTACCATTACTTTCAGAACGTAGACCAATATTCTTCCTCCTACCTCAGTTTCTAATCGATTCAATCACCACATCTCAATTTTCCTAATGTGCCCCCCAAATCCTCCAACGCATACCACTCCGTAATCTTATATGGTGTCATTAAGGTTTAAATTTCAAAAACCGAGAAGTATTTTTCCACAAATGGTCTCCATTTAAGAAAGAATTTCTTTGTCGTTTTTGTTGGATTTTTAAGTGTTTCACTGGATTCTAGAGTCAAGACTTTTTTTTAAGGGTATCCCGAACCGTTTCCAACCCGGGTGTGAAATTGTCAAGCCAATGTTGGAGAAGCAGTTTTTTTTTTTGCCACCATCACAATCGTGTGTAGCAGTATGTGCGGCGATCCCCTCCCATCAGCCTCTCCTGAATAGTGGAGTAACCACATCATTGGATCCATTCCACGTTCTTTGGGGTAGAGATCACTAGCCAAATTTCCGATTCTTTCCCAAAATTGTTTTGATTCCGGGCATGACCATAATCCATGTTCTAAATCAGTCATATGTTCCTTGCATTTGGGACAGTGGATCCATCTCCCTTGATTGGTCAGTGAGGGTGGGATGTTAAAGCCCTGAATTGTGCTGTGCATAAGCCTAAATTGTGTGTCTCTCCATTTTTCATTGATAATAACCAGGGCTGTGGAGTCGGTAAGACACAGTTGCGACTCCGACTCCGACTCCTGGATTTTATCAGGTTCCGACTCCGACTCCGACTCCGACTCCTTCATAAATGGCCACTTCGTAACAATAAATTTACTGTTGTAAAATATTAACATGGAGCTTATTCAGTTTATCACCATCATATAAATAATCAGACCACTTAGAGCAAACACTATATTTATTAGATACAATTAGAATATACCAAATAACTTTTATAAACTTTTCAAAACTGTAAGTAAATTTCAATAAACCCTGTTATTCTGTTAATAAGAAATCTATACATTTGTCCTCAGAAAAAGTATAGCCTCTGTCAGATCCTCCTTCATGGATGCCCTCAAGTCTGATCTAATTATTTTGAGAGCAGAGAACAACCTCTCTACACTAACTTGGGTTGGTGGCAAAGCAGTAACCACTCGGGCAACATCTCTGACAATGTCAGGATACAGGGGAATCGCTTGTTGCACTGTTATTTTTGATGAACAATCAAATTTCTCAATCTCTTTTAGTGCACATGAAAAATTCTGCTGAAATGTACTGGCTGTGTTCTTTGATGGGGATGACTCTTCCATGCGGGAACGCTTTGCACGGTCCTTGTGATCCAAATATTTTTCGATATTAAATTCTTCATCAGTTGATGATGAGGGTGAAGATGTGGCAGGACGATCAAATTCTTCTTGTTCCTCCTGACTGTTTTGCAATCCTTTCATCCTTACTGCTATTTCAAACAGAGCTTCTTTTCCTTTACTCAGCTGTTGATCATCTAGAAGAATCCGATGCATTGGGTCTACATAAACAGCTGCCAAAAGAATGTTATTTTGTAATAGTAGCTCCTCTCTCCGTTTCATTGATGTAGCAATGCCACTTGCAATTAACCCTCCTCTTTGGGACAGGCGAAGCATCAGGTTCCTCCACTCCTTTAAGAAAATACCTGGAGTTAAGTCCTCTGCTTGTAATTTTTTAGTCACTGTAAATGTGTGCTCTAGCAATTTTTCCAGCTCAGTCACCTGATTCCACTGACTTTCATTTAGCGTCAGTTGAGGGTTAGCCATGTCTACAAGAAAGGTTTTCAGTTCAACCAAGCCCTGAATCATTAAGTAAGTACTGCCCCATCGTGTGGCTTGATCAATAATTGCCCCTTTTCCAGCACGTCTCTTCAAAATTGAGTCAACTTTAGGGGTTCTGGCAACAGTAGCCAATTTTCTCACCTTGCCAATCAGTGCAGCAGCATGTCCTTCTTGCAGACTGTCTCTTATAGCCAGCTGTAGCGTATGCACAACACAGCGCATGTGATGAATGAAAGATCGCATTGACACAGTTTCAACAAGATTATCTAAACTATCATGTAGCAGTTCATCTGAAGCAACTTCAGTTTGCTCCTCAGTTACAATACTGTGTTCCTCTATTTCAAACATTTCTGTGTCCGTGGACCCAGAATGTTCTTCTAGCTGCTGGTCACCATCATTACTCTCATTCATTAGCTTAATAGTACTTATCATATTTGAAGCATTGTCAGTTACGACAGAAAGAACTTGCTCTTTTTTAAGTTCATAGTCTTGCAGAACCTTTTCCACCAAGGCCTGGAGAAACTCACTGGTGTGATGAGCTTTGGTGTCTTTTACTGCCAATGTTTTGGTAATTATTTCATTTTTGTCACAAACAAACCGGACATTGATGGCAAAATAGTTCACTCTGTGACGTGTGCAGGCATCCATTTTAAGAAACACAAAGCGTCCCTTGAGAGTTTTTTTAAGTTCTTCCTTTTGTTTAAAAGCTTCTTCGATTACTAATTTTCTAATACTCTCTCTCTCCAGAGAAACACCAAGCTTGCGGGCCATTTCTCCATTCAAACACATAAAAGCTTTTCGTGAAAATAATGAAATAGGCACACTATCCTTTACAACAAGCTCTATGATCTGTTTTTTAAATGTATCTACTGTCATTGTCACAGTAACTTTGTCACTGACAAAATATCTTGCAACTGATGGCTGCAAAGTTCTCTGCTCCTTTGCTTGACCGGAAGAGCTGGGCACTGGTTCTTTGGTTTGGATGCAGTCTTTCTCATCCACTGCTTTCAGTACTTCTGGATGGAAGCGCTGTAAATGTCTCTTTAGATTAGAAGCTCTGGTAGGAGCATTTTTATCTTTGCCTGAAAATGCACTTATCTTCGCTTCACAGCTTTTGTTTTCGTCTGGATCATTTGTCATACACTGACAGACATAATGTTTTCTATCTTGAGTGATGGTGAAATGTTCAAATACAGCTGATTTAATGTGATGCTTCTTTGACATTCTCAGGTTTTTAATTCTGCATTCACAATCTAAATGACAATTGTTTTTCCTAAAAACAATTGTACAAAATTATTGCCAGGTCGTACAACTGATATACTGGTCAGTAATACTGTTATTTTTCTGGTCATCATAATGGGAGACCCAGACAATGGGGTTTAGGGCACTGCCCTCCGGAGGTCACACTAGGTACTACAAGTTTGTAGACACCGCCTCCTCCGCTTATAAACCCCTACCGCAGGGAACATCCTCAGTTTTAAACTTAGTGTGCTCGGAGGATCACGCTTTGCTTGCACTTCACTGCATTCTCACAACTTACGTGATGGCGTCTGAAGACAAGGTAATATGGTCCTGGCGGGACCTGCGACAGCCTCCCCGCTCACCCTTAGTGGCACACGCAGGTGGAGGTACCGGAGGGCCTAGAGCCTGGACACTTTGTGTTCTCCCGGTACGCTGTTGCGCTCCTTTCCATCCCTCTCTGGGGGGCTCTGGAGAGTGGGAGATGGGAGCCTTGCACAGCTCCGCTCCGTCCGAGGCCTCCCTAAATGGTGCTTACAGACCGGACTGGAGCCAGCCCAGTCCGAGGCCTCCCTAAATGGTGCTTACACTCCGGACTGGTGCTGAACCCCCGTCCGAGGCCTCCCTAAATGGTGCTTACAGACCGGACCGGCACTGAGGCACTCTGTGTCTCCTGTGTGCCTGGGGGTAGTGTCTGGCACTTTATGTGTTCTGACACTCAGACCGCGCGTTGCCCTCGGGTCCGCGGATCTGCTGGTGTACCCTGTGCTGGGGTCACCCTGGCTGACCGCCCTGTGTGTCACAGGGGCTGAGGCCTTAGACTGCTGATCTTTGCATGAATATTGCAGTCTGCGTGTGTATACTCTGTTTCTTACACGTTTTCCCGCGCTGCGGGCTCCAGCACCTCCATTATGAGGCTGCATGGAGGAGAGGAGGCAGCCCTTGCGGTGACGTCACCGGGGGGCGGGTGCGTGTGATTCCCGCGTGTTCCCGGCGCCGCCCACGTCTGTACTGGCGGCGGCCATCTTCTCCCTCACTTCCCAGCTGGGATCTACTGCAGCGCGTGTCTGCACTTCAGAGGGAGACCGGAACTCGCGGAGGCCACACACGCACACCGCTTCCTCCCACCGCTTTACTGCGGTCGGTAAGCCACCGGGACTCCCGGTTTGTTTGTCTGTACGACTTGGCTTATACTCCCCTACTGTGGCTATGTCCTCAGTTAGGAAGCAGGCTGCTAAGGCGGCGGAAGCCACCATTACCTGTGCTACATGCAATGGTGCACTGGTGGAGGGGTCCTGCAATAACTGCGGACGCCCAGAAGCCCGGACTGGCACTGCTGTGGCAGCAGCTCCGGTGCTGTACCCTGAGGTTCGGGTGATCCCAGGGTCATGGGAGACTCAGAATAAGATCAATGAATCTCTGTTGTCCCAGCTGTCCTCCATGTCGCAATCCCTGGAGGCACTTAATAGGAGACTGGATAGCCCAGCTACTCCTTCCAGTTACCCCCGGGTGTCTCCCTCCTCTGCTGTGAGACCCCCTAAGCGGGCTCGTCGTGAGGAGTCACCCGAGCTCCAGGCTCTCTCTGAGGAGGAGCGTTCCTCTGATGGTGAGGACGATGAGGGGGGTTCAACTTTCGGGTCTGTGTCTGTGTCTGAACCTCCAGACGGGGTGGAGGATCTGGTGTCCTCTATTAACGAGACCTTACGTCTCGTGACACCCCCTGAGGAGGTGACGGTACACCCGAAGGAGGTCTATCAATGGCTGCGGCCAGAGGCTAGACCAAGTGGCTCCTTTATGGACCACACTAATTTTGGAAGGGTGGTTAGAGCTCCCAGGTTACATCCTGGGCGGCGTTATGTCCGCAAACCCAAGGACAATCGCTTCCCCTTTCCCCAGGAGGTGCTTCAGGAGTGGTCGCAGTCCCCGAAGGTGGACGCTTCCATGACCAGGATTGCGGCACGCTCCCTCTTCTCTGCCTCTGATAGCTCCTCGCTGAAGGACGCGACTGATAGACAGGTCGAGCAACTCGCCAAGTCTTCCTATGAGGCTGTGGGGTCTTCATTTGCCCCTAATTTTGCCACGGTCTGGACCTTACAAGCGATTACTACCTGCTTGGATGGTATCACTGACCTGGCAAGGTCTAGTCCAGAGGTCCTGGCACTTACCGAGAGGGCAAGGGCCTATGCGGACTACGCCAGAACGGCGACTCTGGAAACGGCCACTCGCTCAGCTGTGGCTTCGGCCAATGCTATAGCGATCCGCAGGCTGTTGTGGCTGCGTCTTTGGGACTCAGATGCCACATCTAAGAAGATTCTGCAGAATCTTCCGTTCTCTGGTGACAGGCTATTTGGCACAGAGCTGGACAAGCTGATTAAGGATTCTGCTGAGTCTAAGATACCGCAGAATAAACCTAAGCCACGGTATACCGTTAAGAGGAACCCAAAACAGTGGTCCTTTCGGTCCAGCTCACAGTCATCAGCACCGTCCGCTCGCACGGACCGAGGGGGCAAGCCCGCTTCTCAGTGGCGCTCCAAGAGTCGTCCAAAGAAGCCGGCGGGGGCAGCAGCTGCCACCCCCAAACCTGCCTCTACATGACTCGCTCTCTCTCCCTGCCTCCCCACAGGTGGGGGGCCGCTTGTCTCGATTTCAGGACGAGTGGCTACTTCACGTTCCAGATCAGTGGGTTCGAGACGTGGTCTCGCGAGGTTACAGGATAGAGCTGACGTCAAAACCGATATCCAGATTCCACCGGTCGGTCCCCTCCCCAGAAAAGGCTCAGGCTTTTTATTTGGTGTTGGAGGGACTCCGCAGAGACGGAGTGGTGGTCCCGGTGCCTTCCGGGGAGAGGTTCAGGGGTTTTTACTCCAACCTCTTTATCGTCCCGAAGAAGGACGGATCCTTCCGCCCGGTTCTGGACCTGAAGTTGTTCAACCATCACGTGTTGGTTCGGAAGTTCCGTATGGAATCACTGCGCTCCGTGATCGCAGCTGTGTCACAGGGGGACTTCCTAGCGTCCATAGATATCAGAGACGCTTACCTTCACGTACCCATTGCACCGGCTCATCAGCGCTGGTTGCGATTCGCAGTGGGGGAAGAACACTTCCAATTTGTAGCGCTGCCGTTCGGGTTGGCCTCGGCACCGAGGGTGTTCACAAAAGTGATGGCCTCCATGATGGCTCTCCTGCACGGGCAGGGACATGCCGTCATTCCCTATTTAGACAACCTGCTGGTCAGGGCGCCATCAGAACACCTTTGTCAAGTGAGTCTGGATGTGACCATGCGGTCTCTGGAACAGTTCGGTTGGCTCCTCAACATTCAGAAGTCAACACTAGTTCCGACCCAGTCTTTGACATATTTGGGCATGGACTTCAACACAGCCTCAGCCCTGGTGTCTCTGCCACGAGTCAAACAGATGGCGATCCAATCAGGAGTGCAAGCAGTCCTCCTGTCCCCACAATCATCCCTAAGGGGGTTGATGAAGCTGGTGGGGCGCATGGTGGCGGCAATCGAGGCGGTGCCTTTCGCACAATTTCGCCTCCGTCCTCTCCAGCTGGAGATCCTCCGCAGGTGGGACAAAAGGACGATTTCCCTGAATCGGCTGGTGACCCTTTCCCAACCGACCAGAGATTCCCTGCAGTGGTGGCTACAGCCACACCACTTGTCTCGGGGCCGGTCCTTCATCAAACCGTCATGGTTAGTGGTGACCACCGACGCCAGTCTGAAGGGCTGGGGGGCGGTGTTCTTACACCACAGGGCTCAAGGCCTGTGGACTCAGTCGGAGTCGGCGTTGCAAATCAACGTGCTGGAGATCAAGGCGGTCTATCTGGCACTCCTGGCTTTTCAGAGATTCCTCTCAGGACAACCCATTCGGGTTCAGTCCGACAATGCGACGGCCGTCGCTTATATAAATCATCAAGGAGGAACCAGGAGCGCAGAGGCTCTGGCCGAAGTTCACCGCATCCTAACCTGGGCGGAGAACAACAACTGCCTGATCTCCGCAGTTCACATCCCAGGGGTCGAAAACTGGGAGGCCGACTATCTGAGCCGGCAGGGGATGGACGCCGGAGAGTGGTCTCTTCATCCGGATGTCTTCAGAGAAGTCTGCAGCAGATGGGGCACGCCGGACGTGGATCTGATGGCCTCACGGCTGAATCATCAGGTGCCGCAATACATGGCGAGGTCATGGGACCCCCAGTCTCTGGGAGCGGACGCTCTGATCTTGACTTGGTCCAGATTCCATCTACCGTATGTGTTCCCTCCTCTAGCTCTGATTCCCAGGGTGCTGTGGAAGATCAGGTCGGAGTGCAGGGTAGCCATTCTAGTGGCTCCAGATTGGCCCAGGAGATCCTGGTACCCGGATCTGTGGCAAATGTCAGGCGGACACAGGTGGTCTCTTCCAGATCGCGCAGATTTACTCGCGCAAGGCCCATTCTTCCACCTCAATTCCAGGGCCCTCAGATTGACTGCATGGCTCTTGAGGCCTGGCTGCTGACATCCAGGGGTTTCTCCCCTACAGTGGTGGCCACTATGAATCGGGCTAGGAAGCCCGTTTCCAGGAAGATGTACCACAGGACGTGAAAAATCTTTTTTACCTGGTGTGCCTCTGGTGGACGGTCTCCGTGGCCCTTGTCCATCCCGACGTTGTTGGCTTTCCTACAGTCGGGTTTGGAGTTGGGATTATCCCTTGGCTCTTTGAAAGGTCAAGTATCAGCACTTTCTGTGCTGTTTGACAGGCGATTGGCGCTCCTCCCGAAGGTCCGTCAATTTCTGCAGGGGGTGTCGCGGATGGTTCCGCCCTACAGGAGACCTCTGGACCCTTGGGACCTTAACATGGTCCTGGCGGCATTACAGAAACCGCCGTTTGAGCCGCTGAGAGATATTTCTCTATCTCGTCTGTCCCAGAAAGTGGCTTTTCTGGTGGCGATTACGTCTCTGAGGAGGGTCTCAGAATTGGCTGCACTATCGTGCAAGTCACCCTTTCTGGTGGTTCACCAAGACAAGGTGGTGTTGCGCCCACGGCCAGAATTCTTGCCGAAGGTGGTTTCAACTTTTCACCTGAACCAGGAGATTGTTCTCCCATCATTTTGCCCCGCTCCCGTTCATCAGGTTGAACGCGACCTCCATACTCTGGATCTCGTGAGAGCTATACGCATTTATGTGTCCAGGACCGCCTCCTTTAGGAGTTCGGATTCCTTATTTGTTCTTACGACAGGTCGCTGTAAGGGGTCCGCGGCTTCGAAGTCTACCTTGGCCAGATGGATTAAGGCTTCCATTCAAGAGGCTTACCGGTCTTCTGGTTTGCCTCTCCCGGTGGGATTGAAGGCTCACTCTACCAGAGCTGTAGGTGCCTCCTGGGCCTTGCGACATCGAGCGTCTGCTCTACAGGTGTGTCAGGCGGCCACTTGGTCCAGCCTGCACACATTCTCTAAGCACTATATGGTGCATGCCCATGCCTCTGCGGATGCAAGTTTGGGCAGGCGGGTTCTCCAGGCGGCGGTTGCCCACCTTTAAAGGGAACCATGTGTTATCCGTCTTGTTGAGGAACTCTTCCCGCCCTGGGGTATTGCTTTAGGACATCCCCATTGTCTGGGTCTCCCATTATGATGACCAGAAAAAAGAGAATTTTGTTTACGTACCGTAAATTCTTTTTTCTTTAATCATCAATGGGAGACCCAGCACCCACCCAGTTGTTCCGTTGCATGTTTTGCATTGGCTCTGTTCTCTGTTGAGACAGTGTTTGCCGGGTTGTTGAACCGTCTGTGCACGGCATTCTTCCCGATGTTTCGGGTGTGGTTTATTTCCTCCTCGCAGCTTATGGACCAAACTGAGGATGTTCCCTGCGGTAGGGGTTTATAAGCGGAGGAGGCGGTGTCTACAAACTTGTAGTACCTAGTGTGACCTCCGGAGGGCAGTGCCCTAAACCCCATTGTCTGGGTCTCCCATTGATGATTAAAGAAAAAAGAATTTACGGTACGTAAACAAAATTCTCTTTATTCCTCATGTACTCACAGTTAACTGATGCAAAGTTTGTGGATAATACTTCTTACAGTCTTCCTCTTCTTCTGAGTAGCAGGCAGCTGTGAGATGCTTGGAAGATGCACACCGGCTAGTATGATCTAGTCTAGACGAGGAGGAGCCAAGTTACTACTAAGAATTTGCAACACATTTTCACTTTCAGTTTCATACATTGTAAGTAGGGGGGTTGGGGCAGCATGAAATTAACCAAGTATAAGAATAGATAAGGGCAGTGGAGAACAGTGACACACAAGAAGTAAGAAATGTCTCTATCTCCAGCAGAACTGCTTATCACTGTTGTTCATAGTTTGATAGAACATAAATATTTGAGTAACATTTATAAAATTAATATGAAAGTTCAATTATGAAATATTAATACATTTTTTGAAAGCTGGAGTCGGAGTCGGTACATTTCTACCGACTCCGACTCCGACTCCGGCCAAAACTAGCTCCGACTCCGACTCCGACTCCGACTCCACGACTCCGACTCCGACTCCACAGCCCTGATAATAACTTTACTAACCGTTCCCCAACCCTCTAAAATTTTCTGTGTCAAATCGGGGCTCATCTATATGCTTCTTCCATTTGGAGAATAATTTTTGGGTGACTGTAGGTCTGAGAGTATGTTGTAATTTAGACTGTGAGCCCTCGCGGACAGGATCCCCGACCATGCTGTACCCGTATGACTAATTGTGATATGTCATCGTTTGTCGTCGTTTGTGTCTACCCTCCAAATTGTAAAGCGCCATGTATCCTAATGGCGCTATATAAATACCTATTAATAATAATAATAATAATAATAATTTGGCATATATGGTGGATATTGACAGATCCTCCCCTTTCATTCCCAGCAAGTCATCCCATACCGCATCGACCAATTCACCCGAGATATCAGACAGACGAGACATGAGGTGGTGATGTAACTGAAGGTATTGAAGCATGTGCGCTGCGGATAAGTTATATTTAAGCGGAGTCTCCCTTCCCGTCAACCATCGTCTCTCCTGTATGTGCATAAGGTCCCCTAAATTTGCAATACCCCTTGCTCTCCATTCCCGAAAAAGTGCATTATCTCTACCCTGTGGAAATGCAGGACAGGCCCAAGGGGATAATCTTTTAGATATTTTCCATGAGAGATTAAGCTTTTTTTCTCACCGCTTTCCATGTCATTATCGTGTCTCTACATATTGTTGTGTGTTTAATATTATATGGTAGTTCTGAAAGTGAGGAATGCAGCAGAGCAGACAATGACCATGGCTTCGCCCACTCTCCCTCCAGGCCCACATCCGAGAACCTGTTAGTATTGTTTAACCAATCCAAGACATTTCTCATGATGCACGCCAAGTTGTAACCTCTGATATCAGGTACTCTAAGTCCCCCCTCCTCCCTTGATTGCATTAGAGTAGAAATAGCTATTCTTGCCCTCCTACCCCCCCACAAGAACCCCCGTAAAGGCAGTGTTTAGCCTTTTAATGTCATTATGTTTTAAGAGCATGGGTATCGATTGTAGCGGGTAGAGCAGTCTAGCAAAGCTGATCATCTTAATGAGATGACAGCGACCCAGCAATGACAGAGGCAGATAAGATTTTTCTTTTTAATCCGTATACTCAATGATCAATACATAATGACAACCCCAGATTAACTAATCCAAGGAGAGACAATACAATATCCTCTACAGTTTATATATAGCCACATTTACCGTAGTATTTGTCACATACCTATGTCGTTCAGCAGGTGTAGATCTGGTCTCCGTTATTGTCCCCCAACGCGCGTTGCGTGGACCTACATCATCAGAACGGGGAGTTTTTGGAGTATTTTGAATTGCTGCTGGTGACACATTGTCAAGAGAATTATGATGAGTAAGAGAAGTGGCAGGATGAATTGTGACGTATGTAGAGCTGTGGATTCTGCCAAATGCTACAAAACTGATAGGAGATTGCTTCGTAGTATAGTTGGATTATGTCCAAAATATACTGAAAATGTAACATGATGCCTACTTAAAGGGGTTATCCCCTACAGCACAGCCTATGCATAAACATTTAAAAAACCCTATGTAAAAAAAAATTAAAAATAGACGCCCACCTCAGGCAGCGGTGCCATTATCATTTCCATCCGGTGGTAGGACATTGTACCATGACACAACAATTGACGGCTGCTGATTGACTAACCGTACTCGACCGATATTCCTCAAAGCCGGATGTCTTCTTTGATAAAATGGGAAAATGCTGCGGCCGATGAGAGGCCATTGAATGGCTGCGGCCGATGGGAGGCCATTGACTGGCCGCGGCCGATGGGAGGCCGTTGACTGGCCGCGGCCGATGAGAGGCCGTTGACTGGCCGCGGCCGATGGGAGGCCGTTGACTGGCCGCGGCCGATGGGAGGCCGTTGACTGGCCGCGGCCGATGGGAGGCCGTTGACTGGCCGCGGCCGATGGGAGGCCGTTGACTGGCCGCGGCCGATGGGAGGCCGTTGACTGGCCGCGGCCGATGGGAGGCCGTTGACTGGCCGCGGCCGATGGGAGGCCGTTGACTGGCCGCGGCCGATGGGAGGCCGTTGACTGGCCGCGGCCGATGGGAGGCCGTTGACTGCCCGCGGCCGATGGGAGGCCGTTGACTGCCCGCGGCCGATGGGAGGCCGTTGACTGCCCGCGGCCGATGGGAGGCCGTTGACTGGCCGCGGCCGATGAGATTGTGGGTATGGGAGGAGATTATTCATTGTTTGTATAATGTTACCTAAACATGATTACTGTAAAGGGGTTATCCACTACTGGACACCCCCTGCTTAAAGTAATAGAATAATCTTCAATGTCTGAATCAGTCACCTGATTAATTTGTGTTTTTTACATACTGACGACAAAGAACCGCAAAGGAGCAGTGCCTGAAGACGTCTACAAGGAAGGCTTCAACGTATGTGAAGATTTGGTGATGACCCTGTGTCCCAGACTTCAAGTGAAATGTTTCTGTCCAAGTATTAAGTAGAATAGGTTCTATATTATAATATTAATTTGATTGTTTTTGAATCTTTGGAAATGGATTTCCTATGTACATTACATCACAAAAGTGAGTACACCCCTCTCATCTATTTGTAAACAGTTTATTGTATCTTTTAATGGGACAACACTGACGGATGATGACACCTTGATACAATGTAAAGTAGTCTATGTACAGCTTGTATAACGGTAAATTTAGTGTCTTCTAAAGAACTCAACACAAGCATTAATGTGTAAACCGCTGGCAACAAAAGTTAGTACACCCCTAAGTAAAAAAAAATGGCCAAATTGTACCCATTGTATCAAAGTGTAATACCGGCAGTGTTGTCCCATGAAAAGATGCAATGAAATATTTACAAAAAATGAGGGGTGTACTCACTTATATGATTTTCTGTGAATGGCTGGTTCCTTGCACTTAACACCAAGAGTGTTTAACTCCCTATATACAGGCAGATGCTGCTGATCGGTGGAGTCCGGGTCCTATAATACCCACTGACCTGTCTGCAGCTCCTGCCTGAGCTGTGCACACCGAGCTGTCTGCAGCCCAATAGGAAATCTAAGATGGCGGGATCTCCGTATGTCACCTAATAGCATCCGGGGTCACTGCAGGACCCCGGGCTATCAGGGATCACTTCCTGTGAGTGGTTGGCAAGCGCAGCCACCCACATAAAGTGATAATTTGTGCCATGTCATTGGGACACAGCACTATCGATCGGCCACTGCAGCAGTGTGGCGCCCTAAACATTATAAGACTAAATTAAAAAAATAAGGTTTTTAAAAATATGGGAAAAAACCCACAAAAGTTCAAATCACCCCCCTTTTGCCCCATTCAAAATATATGTGTTAAAAAAATACACATTTGGTATCGCCGCATTCAGAAATGCCCGATCTATCAATATATAAAATCAATTGATCAGATCGGTAAACTGCGGAACGGAAAAATGGTCCAAACGCCAAAATTGCATTATTTTGGTCACCGCAACATTGCTCTGAGCAGGGAGTTGGACCAGATGACCCAGGAGGTCCCTTCTCTACCGACACCAGGGCTTATATATGCACGAAATACAAGTTATACTGAATCTTCTTCTTACAAACCTACACATCATCATGCTCAGCATTACCTACTCCACCATGTTGTCCACAGATCACACTGCAAGTGCATGGCAGGCTCCCTTTAAAGAGTAATAACTGTGCATGCAACTAATACAATCCAAGTTTTACTGACTCTTTTTGACACCCAACTATATCTCAATCTGATCGTCTCCTCCGCTCTATAAAGTTCTGCAGCAGCTCAGATACCGTTTTCAACATGGTAGGTTCACTTTAAAGGGAATCTGTCACTAGGATCAACCGTCCAATCGAATATTGAACCTCCCCAGGTCACACAAGCAGTTTTTGCTATATTAGATGAGACTTAAAATTATCTATTTGTTCATCATTTTTTATGCTGTGTTGTTCATGTCTAAAGATATTTATTTTTTCTTTTTTTTATTAAGGCTGAAGCTGTCATGAGATTTACAGACACTAGGTGGCGATAGAGTCCTGTATCTTTCACAATAGGTGTGTTTCTATTCCATCATCGTAATATATATTCTTATATATAATCATATTCCGTATCATTAGGAAAATAATAAATGAAGTAATTGTAAGACTAAAAATAATAAGTACAAGGCTCCTGTACATAGGGCTGATCACGTGTAATCGGATCCTGCAGAGATCCATTGTGCAAACACAACTTTTTTTGTCTGTTAAATAACAAAGTTCTGCAGGATCCATTTTTATTTTAACATTGGAGTCTATGGAGAACGGATCCATTAACTGGTCGCTAATTATCTCCCATTTGTAATGGATCCTTTACAAATAAAAGAGAAACCGAGGCTAAATAGTGATCAGTTGTCTGATGCACAACTTTTATTGCAATGGATCTCTGCGGGATCCGTTCTAATGGATGATTCCGGGACATGTGAACAATGTGTCAATTCAGTCCCGGATTCGTTTTGGTCCTTTTTTTTCCGGGACCCAGAATCAGAGACTTCACCGATTTTTGGGCTCTGGTGCAATAATCGGACCAAACTGGACAGAAACAAATCTGGGGCGATCTGACGCCTGTAACATGGTAGTCTATGGGCGCTGGATCCGGTAAAAAATTGAATTGTTTCCCGGATCTGATTTTTACACAGCGCATGCTCTGAAATCCTGCCGTCCACAGTTCGGCACCATGGACAGCAGTATTTCATGCACAGGCTGTGAATTCAGCACCATGGACAGCAGTATTTCATGCACAGTTTGTGAATTCAGCACCATGGACAGCAGTATTTCATGCACAGGCTGTGAATTCAGCACCATGGACAGCAGTATTTCATGCACAGTCTGAATTCAGCGCCATGGACAGCAGTATTTCATAGAGGCTGTGAATTCAGCACCATGGACAGCAGTATTTCATGCACAGGTTGTGAATTCAGCACCATGGACAGCAGTATTTCATGCACAGTCTGAATTCAGCACCGTGGACAGCAGTATTTCATGCACAGTCTGAATTCAGCACCATGGACAGCAGTAGTTCATGCACAGTTTTGTGAATTCAGCACCATGGACAGCAGTAGTTCATGCACAGGTTGTGAATTCAGCACCATGGACAGCAGTAGTTCATGCACAGGTTGTGAATTCAGCACCATGGACAGCAGTAGTTCATGCACAGGTTGTGAATTCAGCACCATGGACAGCAGTAGTTCATGCACAGTTTGTGAATTCAGCACCATGGACAGCAGTAGTTCATGCACAGTTTGTGAATTCAGCACCATGGGCAGCAGTATTTCATGCACAGGCTGTGAATTCAGCACCATGGACAGCAGTATTTCATGCACAGTCTGAATTCAGCACCATGGACAGCAGTAGTTCATGCACAGTTTTGTGAATTCAGCACCATGGACAGCAGTATTTCATGCACAGTCTGAATTCAGCACCGTGGACAGCAGTATTTCATGCACAGTCTGAATTCAGCACCATGGACAGCAGTAGTTCATGCACAGTTTGTGAATTCAGCACCATGGACAGCAGTAGTTCATGCACAGTTTGTGAATTCAGCAGCCTTCAGGACCATGGACACCATCAGAAAACAAATCCGACAAAAGACAGGATCCGGGACCATGTTTGGCCACACTTTTCTGCACATCCTGTCCTGTCCTTTCTGTTCGGGTGCTCCTGCAAAAAACAGGATCCACCCGGACAGACTAAAACCGTGGTGTGAAGCCGGCCTTATGCAACAGGTGTATCAATATCTTTTGCATGGAGCTGTCGAGCTACAATTGCTATTTAAAATGTTTGTTAGTCAATTAATGAGAATGTGGCACTTTAAGGGACATACAAAGACAATTACAATGATTCTCAACAATACAAGTCACAGACAGGTACAGGAGGAGAGAGGACCCTGCCCACGAGGGCTCACAGTCTACAAGGGATGGGTGAGGATACAGTAGGTGAGGAGAGAGGAACCTGCCCCCAAGGGCTCATAGTCAACAAGGAGTGGGTGAGGAGAGAGGACTCTGCCTGTGAGGACTCACAGTCTACAAGGGATGGGTGAGGATATAGTAGGAGAGGAGAGAGGACCCTGCCCATGAGGGCTCACAGTATACAAGGGATGGGTGAGGATACAGTAGGAGAGGAGAGACGACCCTGTCTCCGAGGGCTCACAGTCTACAAGGGATGGGTGAGGATATAGTAGGAGAGGAGAGAGAACCCTGCCCACGAGGGCTCACAGTCTACAAGGAATGGGTGAGGATACAGTAGGTGAGGAGAGAGGACCCTGCCCATGAGGGCTCGCAGTCTACAAGGGATGGGTGAGGATACAGTAGGTGAGGAGAGAGGATCCTGCCTGTGAGGACTCAGTCTACAAGGGATGGGTGAGGATATAGTAGGAGAAGAGAGGACCCTGCCCACGAAGGATCACAGCCTACAAGGGATGGGTGAGGATATAGTAGGTTATTGGAGAGGACCCTGCCCACGAGAGTTCAGTCTACATGAGATGAGTGAAGAGACAGTAGGTGAGGAGAGGACCCTGCCTACGAGGGCTCGTTCCACAAGGGATGAGTGAGTATACAGCAGGTGAGGAGAGAGAAACCTGCCTGTGAGGACTCACGGTCTACAAGGGGTGGGTGAGGATATGGTAGGTGAGGAGAGAGGACCCCGTCCACTAGGGCTCACTGTCTACAAGGGATAGGTGAGGATACAGTAGGTGAGGAGAGAGGACCTTGCCTGTGAGGGCTCACAGTCTACAAGGGATGGGTGAGGATACAGTAGATGAGGAGAGAGGACCCTGTCCACGAGGGCTCACAGTCTACAAGGAATGGGTGAGGATATAGTAGGTGAGGAGAGAGGACCTGCCTGTGAGGACTCGGTCTACAAAGAATGGGTGAAGAGACAGTAGTACTATTCAGGGAGTAGAGAAAAACGTAGTCAAGCAACAGTCCAGGGCCAGGTTTCCAGGAGAATTTGTAGTATTCAGGTAGCAAAACAGATGTAGAAACTCTCAGAAAACAGCCAAAGTTAAAATACTAAATGCACTGTCAGGATGCAGCAGGCCCCAATAATAAAGGAAGGGGAACACAGGTGCAAAACACAGATGTGACAGCCACTCTCAGCCAACCATATCATAGAAGGGGTGATTGCTGGTATTATATATGCACACAGACAGTCATGACTGTCCAATGGCAGGTTTCCAGGAAAGCTTGTAGTATTCAAGGAGTAGACAGAGACTTAGTCATGCAATGGTCCAGGATCGGGTTTCCAGGAGTGCTTGTAGTATTCAGGGAGTAGAGCGAGACATAGTCATGCAACGTGAATAGTAGAGACCTGTAGAGACATTTGTTATTGTCATTTTTAACTTGTTTAGAAACGTCAGTTTGTCTAGAGAAGGCGAACTAAACCGAAACGTTATGATGTATAACTGATGTATGGATTTGTGCACGAAACTGCAAGAAATAAAATATGGACAACCAGTATACACCTTTTTTGTGTTTTTTTTCCATTGACACTTTGTGCCTATTGAGTGCCGGGGTCTCTACTATATAAATTGTATTATTTTCCCCCAGGCACCACCATACAAGGCAGCCAGATAGTCATGCAACAGTCCAGGATCAGGTTTCCAGGAGAGCACAAAGAGGATTCAGGGAGTCAACTGAGGCATGTTCAGGTTAAGATCCAGGGGTCAAAATACCAGGAGATCACAACAAGAACAAATAGCAGAGAATAGGGAAATCAGGCAACAGTCGGGGGTCCGATAACAAAGATCAGAACAAGACAGACACAGGAGTGCAGGCCAAACACGACTTCAAATGGTATGTATGACTGTCAGGATTCTGGTAGAGGCTGCTCAGTAAAGTAGCTGAGCAATCACAGGGAAGATGGAACACCTGAGCAACCCAGCACCTCCCAGGACCAGAATGGAAGCCTGCGCTGTCAATCATCTACATACCAGATACGAAACACAGCAGTAACTCTTATTGCATCTGAGACGCCTTGCATGGAGGAATTGTGACAACATTATGAAGAGGTTATGACAGATTCAGTTTATCTTAAATAAAAAAAAAACACCCAGATGATCCCAAATTTGTTTGGGGATAATGTCCTGCAATGTCAAATTCTTTATAAATGTAAAAATCAGTTTCTGAAATAATTTCTACAAGGAAGAGTAAGATGTAAAGAGAATCTTCATTAACTAAAGTGACTAATAGACAGTAACAGTGAACTTATCATTTCACACCACTGATTTATTGCTCGGCTTCTAATGTTCTATTTGTTTATAGCGTTCCTGGAGGAGTCCGTCACTCTTGCCCTCTGGTATGGTATTTATGACTTTTTTTGTAATCCATCATCCATAAGTAAGGAAGTTCATCATTGTTAGAGAGCGATTTAGTGAGTTCTCTGCAGTCTCCCTTGAGGTGGGGCCTTTATCTTTTCATACAATACTAATTTTTATTATAACAAAATATTAATATTCCATATTCTAATAATCTTTTTACATCAATTCCTTTAAATCTCTACTTGCAGATAGTTCACCAGACCAGGATACATGTTAGGGGTTTTCTTGTTTCTGTAAATCAGGGGGTGGGGAACCTTTTTCTGCCAGAGGCCATTTGGAAATTTCTACCATCCTTTGGGGGGGGCACAAAATTATTGACTTGAAAATTACCCAGCTAGAGTTTGTTGGACAATCAACTCATCCTTACTGTGGTGGCTGGAGCTGCTTCTCTTTCGCATGGGTGATATTGATCATGGGATTTTCAACTGATTTCTCAGGTTTGGTAGAGCCCTAGACCTCACATGATGGGCTGGGAGCATATACCTCACTGGGGAGGCTGAGGCTGGGGCATAGAGATCACAGGAGAGGCTGGGAGCATATACCTCACTGGGGAGGCTGAGGCATAGAGATCTCATGATAGGCTGGGAGCATATACCTCACTGGGGAGGCCGAGGCTGGGGCATAGAGATCACATGATAGGCTGGGAGCATATACCTCACTGGGGATGCCGAGGCTGGGGCATAGAGATCACATGATAGGCTGGGAGCATATACCTCACTGGGGAGGCTGAGGCTGGGGCATAGAGATCTCATGATGGGCTGGAAGCATATACCTCACTGAGGAGGCCGAAGCTGGGGCATAGAGCTCTCATGATAGGCTGGGAGCATATACCTCACTGGGGAGGCCGAGGCTGGGGCATAGAGATCACATGATAGGCTGGGAGCATATACCTCACTGGGGAGGCCGAGGCTGGGGCATAGAGATCACATGATAGGCTGGGAGCATATACCTCACTGAGGAGACCGAGGCTGGGGCATAGAGATCTCATGATGGGCTGGGAGCATATACCTCACTGAGGAGACCGAGGCTGGGGCATAGAGATCTCATGATGGGCTGGGAGCATATACCTCACTGGGGAGGCTGAGGCATAGAGATCTCATGATAGGCTGGGAGCATATACCTCACTGGGGAGGCCGAGGCTGGGGCATAGAGATCACTGGGGAGCTGGATTTAAAGGGCAGGAAGTTGTCAAAACGCGTCTGCCAACCTGAGCAGGCAGTCCCCAGGAATCTACCCGGGGGCCACATCAAAGGTCATCGAGGGCCGCATGCGGCCCTGTGGCCTGATGTCCCCCACCCTTGCTGTAAATAAAGCTAATAACCATGGCTGTGGAGTCGGTAAGCCAAACATCCAACTCCACGTTACATGTAAGATAAACAAACACAGAGGAGCGCTCCCATAGCGAGAACCTGGCAAACAGTTTAGGGATAGATTGATTGAGGTGGGCAGAGAGGACCACTCTCACCTTTTCAGGTTGTGCCACCTCCGCACAACCTCATTGTAAGCAGTCACCGTGGGCCTCGTGGCGCCCGCACCGCTGGACATAGATTTCTCCACTTCCGAGTTCGGCCCGGTCACATGGGCTTGCGGTCATGTGAGTCGCGCTTCAGCGGTCACGGCATCTGATGTCACCGGAGGTCCTTGAGCTCCGCAAGCCTCTCAGTGACAGGATTAGAGCGATGGTACCCGCAGCCCGGTAACCACAGCATACCCACAGGGCAGGGTGGGAGTTTCAGATAGGAAGGATACAATAGGTTACTTCTAGGAGCGCTGGGGCACAAGAAGGGACAATTAAGGATTAAGAACAATTCTCTTTATTACCACAACACGTTTTCACAACGGATCGTGTATTTCAAATCAGCGCTCCTAGTAGTAACCTATTGTATCCTTATCTGAAACATCCAACTTCGACTCTTCAATTTCCATGAATCCGACTCCAACTCCACCAAAATGGACACAGACTCCACGACTCCGATTACACGAGCAGGGCTGTGAAGTCAGAAAGCCAAACTTCTGGATCCGTCTTAAACTCCTCAATTTCCCTAAATCCGACTCTTACTCTGATTCCACCCAAAATGGCCCCCAACTCCACGACTCTGACTCCATAGCCCTGCTGTGAGAAGAGAGCTGCAAAGCCATGAGACATGCTGTATACTAAAATATAAAAGGGGTAAGCGGGCAGAATAGGGCTCCCTCGTGGGTGGGTGCATGCCTCAAGGATCAACTCGTGGAAAACTAAAAACTGGAGAGACAAGAAGTGTAAACAGGGTCTTATCTGAGAAACCGTGACCCCATAAGCAAATTCGTGGTCACGTGGTGTAGTTGTGTCGGACACAACCACTGAAAAGCTAAAAAAAACAAACAGCTGCAGTAGCCCAACATATACAACGGCTGAGATAGGAGAGGAACATGTTAATCCTGTACTGCTGATAGATAGAAGGCAGAAGAGATATTCCTGGGTTGGGATTTTATTTAAGGACTCCTTCTTCAGGACAGTGTGATACAGATCAATGATCATCGAGGACATTGGAAGTCAATAGGAGAAAAGCTATGGGCAAATCAACAATGAAGTCACTGGACAAGGTCTTCACATCAAGGAACATTTCACTGGTGATGAAGACACGGCTCGTACATAGTCTGGTCTATTCTGTAGTAACGTATGGAAGTGACACCTGGATGATAAAGGAACGAGACAGAAGAAGAATCAACACCTTCATAATGTGGAACTGGAGAAGGATGTCATCAATACCACGGATGGCAAGAAGAACAAACAAATTAATACTGGAACAAAGCAAGGAATATTTCACTGGTGATGATGACACGGCTCATACATAGTTTGGTCTTTTTTGTAGTAACATATTGATGTGAAACCTGGATGATAAAGGAACAAGATAGAATGTGGAGCTGGAGAAGGATCATGGTAGGCAAAAAGAGAAAACCAATGAATTCTGGAACAAATCAAGCCAGGCATGTCACTAGAAGTGAGGATCACCAAGCTGCGACTTGTTTATATATCGAGTTGGAAGGGACCTCCTGGGTCATCTGCTCTAACCCCCTGCTCAAAGCAGGACTTGCTAAATCATCCCAGACAGATGTCTGTCCAGCCTTCCATTAAAGGAGAACTCTGCACCTCTCGTGGCCGCCTATTCCACTCGTTGATCACCCTCATTACCAAAAAGTTTTTATCTAATCTGTGTCTCCTCCCATTCAGTTTCATCCATTCCGTCTAGTCTTTTCTTGTGTAAATGTGACTAAAGCTGATCCCTCTACAGTGTGACAGCCCTTGAGATATTTGTAGACAGCTATTAAGTCTCCTCTCAGTCTTCTTATTTGCAAGCTAAACATTCTCAAATCCTGTAACTGGTGCGCATAAGACATGGTTTGCAGACCGGTCACCATTCTGGCCGCTCTTCACTGAACTTGCTCCAGTTTGTTGATGTGTTTTTTATAATGTGGAGCCCAGAACTGGACACAGTATCCAGATGAGGTCTGACCAAAGAGGAGTAGAGGGTGATCATGACTTCACATGATCTAGACTGTATGATGCTTCTGTTAATACATCCCAGAATTGTGTTTGCCTTTTTTCCTGCTGCATCACACTGGTGACTCCTGTGCAGTCTGTGATCTATTAGTATACACAAGTCTTTTTCACACGTGCTATTGTTCAGCCCTATTCCTCCTATTGTCTAGAAGCTTTTTTTTTTTCATTTTTCTTGCCCAGATGTAGGACTTTGTATTTCTCCCTGTTATAAACCATTCTGTCTAGTGTCCCAGTTTGTTTAGATCTTGTTGAATCCTCTCTCTAGTATTACCGATCCCTCCTAGCTTTGACCAATTTAATCAGTTTACCCTCAATTCCTTCATCCAAATCCACTGAGAAAGATGTTGGAACAACACCTGACCGAGGACAGAGCCCTGTGGCCCCACTGGAGACATAGGTGTTGGTGTATGAATGATACAGTTTACATTGTTACTTATGCGATATAGGTTCTATAATCTTTTAGTTCATTTATTCTTTCCATAAATCTGAAATCTAAACTTTGTTGGTGTGAACTTTATACCAATGCGTTGATGAATAATTCCTGATCTGAGAAATGAAACCTTTGTATTGAGGTTGTAAATGCCTTTCCTCCATAACTCCACTCAAAGGTCATTCCACCTTCCCAGTTTCATAGTGAATAACACCCATTCCATCTCGCCCGCTCTGGTGCCTGGAAGAGACCGAGGTGACGAGACGACGCCGGTGCCTGATCTACACAGCTGTAAGTGCTGACATTTTTAATTTTATTTTATTCGCAATATTGACTCTATACAAGATCTGATGATATCTAGAAAGACGTTCTTAACTGCGTGACACAATAGTGTGAATATATCTGACCATACGGAGTATGTACATATACAAGACCGATGGACCTTCTTTTAATTCTACAGATAAAGGTTTACGGCCTCATTCACATGAACTTGGTACTTTATCCATATTATAACTGCAAGTTGTGGCCCGACTTCAGGGTTTATGACCCTAAGTATCTGTATCATAGCGATGTATGGTTTTGTGAATTCAGGTCGTAGCGAGGTTGGAACATGATCGTAATACAGACGCTAAAATACCTCTTCATTACAGGTGTCCGAGGCCTATGTACATGGTTATTCAACTAAAAGGGATGTCCCTATTTTGTGTTTATTTTATAATATTTATCGGCCTTTATCTCAATCTCGAACCATGGCGATTTGATGGATGAACGCTCTGTAGGAAGATCCATCTTGTGCAGCCTAGGTAGGTTCACCAGGATCTTCTCCAAGCCTGGATAGGTCCACCAGGATCTTCTCCAAGCCTGGATAGGTCCACCAGGATCTTCTCCAAGCCTAGATAGGTCCACTAGGGTCTTCTCCAAGCCTAGATAGGTCTACCAGGGTCTTTTCCAAGCCTAGATAGGTCCACCAGGATCTTCTCCAAGCCTAGATAGGTCCACCAGTATCTTCTCCAAGCCTAGATAGGTCCACCAGTATCTTCTCCAAGCCTAGATCGGTCCACCAGTATCTTCTCCAAGCCCAGCTAGGTCCACCAGGGTCTTCTCCAAGCCAAGATAGGTCCACCAGGGTCTTTTCCAAGCATATCTGTATACTCTTATATTCTGTGATCCTCAGCTGTAATGTCTGTATATTCTTATATTCTGTGATCCTCAGCTGTAATGTCTGTATACTCTTATATTCTGTGATCCTCAGCTGTAATGTCTGTATACTCTTATATTCTATTATCCCCGGCTGTAGTGTCTGTATACTCTTATATTCTGTGTTCCCCGGCTGTAATGTCTGTATACTCTTATATTCTGTGATCCCCGGCTGTAATGTCTGTATACTCTTATATTCTGTGATCCCTGGCTGTAATGTCTGTATACTCTTATATTCTGTGATCCCTGGCTGTAATATCTGTATACTCTTATATTCTGTGATCCTCAGCTGTAATGTCTGTATACTCTTATATTGTGATCCCGGCTGTAATGTCTGTATACTCTTATATTCTGTGATCCTCAGCTGTAATATCTGTATACTCTTATATTCTGTGATCCCTGGCTGTAATATCTGTATACTCTTATATTCTGTGATCCTTGGCTGTAATGTCTGTATACTCTTTCTTCCTCTCCTGTCCAGGAGCTGTGGTATATCTGACCTGTTCCTGCATGGTTGGACACACACATTACACAGGGGCACATTTATAAGAATATCTCACGACAGGAACATTTTTTAACACATCCAATTGTGGAACTTATTATTATTCTAAGTTCTATTAATTTAAATGTACAATTGTTTGTGGCACAACCCTTTAACTGTAAAGAGACACCATGTCAGCTTAGAAATGACTATTCAAACCAAGCACAGGTGCTCTATGCATCATATCGGGGCCAAACACTTAAGTGCACCTTCAGACCTGGTTGTTTTCCATCTATCTCCCCTTCTCTACTCTATGAAGGCAGAGCTATCCAGAAAGATAAGGGGTTGGGGCCGAGATGGATGGAAAACAAGCAGTTGTGAAGGTACATGAGGAGATACGGGGGTCAGTGGGTGCGCTCGTCCGTTGGCCCTGCCGACTTTAGAAAGAACGCATGGACCAGGGCTCATCCCAACTGAACGCCCGAGCTCCTTACCCATGGGCGGAACACGACTCGGACAACACAGGGTGAGGGAACCGCAATAGTAAGACCTTATTGGATCCCCAACAGTTAAGGCATATAACACATACCCAGCAAAACATAAAATGTAGCAGTCAACAGAGGCTCACCCTTGCGCTGGCTCACCAGGGATTAGAATCTTCGTGCCTTTGGGGCTTCCAGGGCCACTTACTCCAATCCAGCAGCACCCGTCTTTTGGCGGGCACCCACCGATAAAGGAATAGTGCCAAGCTTAGGGTGGGTTCACACACAGCATAATTGCTGCGTTTTGTGAGGATCCTCACCGAACGCAGTGTTTTGTGTGTGAACACTGCTGCACTTTTCTTCCTGCGCTTACTTACCTCGCCGCAGTCCCCTGGTGACCGCCGGTGATCTCTCCCCATCCCCGCCGAGCCGCACTGAGGGCGGCCTCTAGGACCCCGCAGCACCATGTGACCGGGTGATGTCGCTCGGTCACATGGGACAGTCCCGGGTCCTCCAAAGGTTCTGTGCTGTGGCGATAAGGTGAGATCTCCGTGTGAACACGGCGAGGTGAGTAAAAGTGCAGGCGAAAACCGCAAAAAGAATGATGTTCAATCTCTTTACGCATCCATTTTTTAGCCTAAAAGCGGATGCGTAAGATGTGCAGCATGTGAATGGAAAACAGTGAAATGCATTGACTTGGCTGGGACACCCAACATCAATGCATTTGACTACATTCAACAGCATATGCGCATCCACAAAATAGCGCTGCGTAAAAGCTGAAATACGCTTTGTGTGAACGTAGCCTTAGGAATCTGACCAAGCATAGCAAAGTCTGTAGCCAGGTGACCGAATTGTTCCAACCTGGGTATCTTCCTTACATAGTCTCTGATATTTCAGCTGAATCCTAGATGTCTATGCTGCTCTTCTGCAGAATGTAATTCAGTTTTAGTGCTCCTCCAATCGAACCCGCAGCTCCTACATTATGAAACATGATGCTGTCCTGGCAGCCGGAATCGAAATTCCTAGGCTGAAGTTATGGCCTCCCAACCGGGTCCCCAGGCCCTAGATTGAAACCATCTAGCATATGAACTACTGGTTAATCAAACAGGCTCTTGTATGCCCCTAGCACTCATCTCAGGACATTGGAGACTTCCAGGATTGATGGAATAAGACTGTTTTCTTATTGGTTGGATTTCAAGCCACATACTTAATTCTCCTTCGAGTGAATGCAGTCAAGAGGGGGAGTCAAGGTGAAGAGGGGGTGAGTGGGTTAGGTAATTACATTAGCAATACACATCCTTGAACAATGGGAGACTGAAGTGTCTGGCAGAAACAATGACTTATCATATGTCGGTCTTTTGTTTAACTTATCTGGTTAATTTAAGAAACCTAACCCATGCCACACATTGAAAAAGTCCCATGTTGTCACAGTGCACATTAATGTTTCGTCACAGCAATGCTGCATGCCTGTGCTTTGTTTGAACAGTCATCGTGTGTTGACAGTCATTTTATGTTCAATCTCTGTTTATTAAGTAGTATATAATCAAGAAGATCAACAACATAGTAAACAAATTTTCAGTAACCCAAAAGAAAAAGGGTACAAAATACAGATATCTTAAATGTATAAAAAATACATATCAATATCAAAGAGTTAAGTAAATCAGTTAAGTGTAGGAAAGAAAGAGAGAAGAAATCCTGCCCATTTAGTTGGTAAAGCCCCAGATGCCAAAGAAGGGAGCGGTCAGGGAAACAGTTCCTGAAACTGCGGCGAGTCTCTAAACACTATCCATTTCCCCCAGGCCCGAGTATACCCGTCCTGAAACCCAGAGGAGTCTACGCTTAACTCCTCCATCCTGCACAACTCCGCCATCTCCGCGTACCATTCAGCCATAGAGGAAAGACATGTTGATTTCCAGTGCCGCGGAATGATCGCTCTAGCTGCTGTTAAACAGAGAGTAAGTCCCTCTTACAGGAATCGGTAGAGCCCGGGCGGCTAGACAACAGTGCCATCGCTGCAGTACCCACCAAACCCCAATTTTCGAATACCCTTGGCCAGAATCCTACAATGTTCTTGCAACTCCACCAGAAAATAGACCACAGTACCAATCTCGGATCCACACCGCCAGCACACCTCAGAGGCCGTTGGGAAGATCGTATGAAGCCTATGTGGCGTCACGTACCACCTGGCCAATATTTGTTAACTAGTTTCTTGAGCTGCACATGAAGACCCTAGTTTATGGGGTGAGAACAAAACTCTTCTGCCAGTCTTTTTCAGAGATGTGTCTCCCCAAATCTCTCCCAGGCCTCTTAAAAGCCGAACTGTCCAGGGCGGCCTCGACCTATGAGTAATTTGTAGGAGACTGAGATCGCATGCGCCGGAGATGAATTGTGTGTGAACAGTTCCGTGAGTGGGGTGAGGGCAGTTCAACACAATTGACCCGACCCTCCACCAGAACAAAATGAGCCATCTCAACTTATCGGACGGGGACCAAGTTTGTAGTTCAGTGAAGGTTGGGAAGTCGTCGTTAACCAAAATCTGTCTCAAACGGGTGTCCTCCCCATGTTGCCAGCACAAGAAAAACCGCCAACAGTCATCTTAATGGAGCTGTCCTGTAATACAAGATACTGTACATGGAGGCGTTTATGAAATAAAGCAGATATATTTTTCTAATTGTATTTAAGCAATGACCAGGTCTGTGAATGTTCTGCAGTTGTCAAATGCAGTAAGTTCCCTGCAGCAGCAAAAATGGTGCTCAATAAAAGAAAGTCTGCATCATCATGCTATTCCCAATCCGTGGCACTCACAACAAGGGAAATACAAGTACAATTTACTGCTGCATCTTAGACCTCATTAATTGAAGCGTGACGTGCAGCAATTTTACAGGCGTTCCGGTCGTCCCGGACCTTTGTCACCCTCATCACTGGAACAGACACTCGCCTATGGGAGACAGCTGCTGCTGCTGGAATAGTCTGACTTCTGTTAATTCGATGGCTACAGTAATAAATTTGACATAATTTGACTTGTTGTGCATGCCATACATACATTCTTTGTGAATAGATATCTATAAGGAATATGAACAGATTTACGTTTTACGCTGAAGACGTACAAATTGAAAAAGGAAAAAACATATAAACTCTAGCTAGCTATCCTCTATATCTTATCTATCTACCGTATCTATCCCCATATCTATCTCCCTCTCCATCTCCGTCTCTCTATCACCCTATCTCTATCTACTTATCTCTCGTTTTATATCTCACTATCTATATCCCTCTATCTCCCTATTCATCTATCACCCTATCCATCTCTCTAGCTCTATCTCCCTCTCTCTCCTTATCAATCTCTCTATCTATCCGGCACCCCACTGGTCTGGATGCCACACGAGGAATACTGCACCCAAGCTACGGGTGTGGTTCTCCTGTAGTTGGGAGATGGGGGGATGGTAGATATGGGATTCTCAGCAAATACCCAACACGTCGAACCCTAGTTGGGTACTTAGGTGGACCCGCTGTAGGGAAGACCCAGTCTAAGGGAGGAGAATAGGGTAGAGAAATGTGGGTGGGAGGTAGGACAGTTTGGTTGAGAACAGTTTCAGTTTGGAGCCGAACAGAGAAGAGCTAGAATGTAGAGCACAGAAAGTGAGAAGTCGAGTGAGAGAAGGAGAGACAGAGAAGCGGTGTGAAACTGAGAGAAGCAGAGGACATGAGCAGCTGAGGCTCATCCCGGGAATGGAAAAAAAAAGGAACCCTACGGGCACCGGCGGAGCTGAAGTGGCCCATGCACCCGAATCCGGGACTGGTGATACCAGATGGAGGCGGTTGGTCAAGAAACAGGGACTGGACCTGAACACGGCACGGGAGTCCAATACCCGAACCATTGAACCAGAGGCCACAAGCTTCATAAGAGCTGTGGCTCACATCTGGCGCATCCTCCAAGAAAGCAGCCAGACAAGGGTCCGGTGACAAGGTACTGATCGCCAACCAAGATCTGTGGCTGCCGGAACAGGGCTCTGCGCGCAGAGGCGCTAAAAGGGGCGCTGAGGAACAGGACCAGAGAAAAGTAAAGAGAGGCACACCACTGAGGATCTCATACTTGTCACTCCAATTTCTTAAAGACTACATAGGTCAGAGCTTATCTGAGAGAGTGTAACATCGATGACCTGTTGTAATTTGAAGTTTGTAGTGAGTAAATCCGGGGACAGAATTGTGAGACTGTGTTATTTATGCTGCAAACGGCTGTGAAGGCCACTAAGCAAGTTAACGAGGCCTAAAGTTAACCCCTGCCTGCCAGAGACTACCAATTACCCTTCCTTCCCTGGGGACCCATTCCACCCGTGGGGAGCCACTCCATCCCAGCTGCCCATACATTGTCCCCAGAGGTTCTGCAGCAGCAGTGGCCACTCATAGCTGCAAACTACAGGTGGTATCACAAACAATTTAGCCCTCAAACCACCCTATCCTTATACTACCCAAGAACTCTTTAACACTGAACCCAGGGTCATGGAGCCAGGCCTCGACCCCTGTGACTCCCCAGAAGCATTAAAACCCGGTTCCGAGTGACCCACGGCCCAGGGGTGCATCATATATCCCCTTCTATCTCCCTCTTCATCTTCCTATTCATCATCTTGCTCGCCATCTCCCTCTCCCTTTTGCTATCCATCCATCCATCCATCTATGATATATCGCTCACTTACTTGATGTTCAAAGGGTGTACTGCAGCTGCAATTTTCAGCCAGAATCGTCTGGAAAACCCAGAGCCAGGGTTTTTTTTTTTTTGTTTCTGAAATGGGCCACTACAGGACAGACATCACTACAGAATTTCCATTGGAATGAATGGGATGTCTTTGTAAAGGTCATACAAGACAAAAGTCACTTTGTAGCTTCTTTCCATTTTAGCCAATATATTGAAATCTTAAACCGGTATACCTATTATATGGGGTCTAAAAATATTTTCTTTTTATAAGTGACAGGGATGGCTTAAAAATACTAATTCCAGACATACTTATCTTCTCTAACCCCTGTGGTTTCAGTGCGGGCCCCTGCCGTTTCAGTGCGGGCCCCTGCGGTTTCAGTGTGGGCCCCTGCGGTTTCAGTGTGGGCCCCTGCGGTTTCAGTGTGGGCCCCTGCGGTTTCAGTGTGGGCCCCTGCGGTTTCAGTGTGGGCCCCTGCGGTTTCAGTGTGGGCCCCTGCGGTTTCAGTGTGGGCCCCTGCGGTTTCAATGCGGGCCTCTGCTGTTTCTGTGTAGACCCCTGCGGTTTCAATGCAGGCCCCTGCGGTTTCAATGCAGGCCCCTGCGGTTTGTGCGGGCCTCTACGGTTTCAGTGCGGGCCCCTGCGGTTTCAATGCAAGCCCCTGCGGTTTCAGTGTGGGCCCCTGCGATTTCAGTGCAGGCCTCTATGGTTTCAGTGCAGGCCTCTATGGTTTCAGTGCGGGCCCCTGCGGTTTCAGTGCGGGCCCCTGCGGTTTCAATGCAAGCCCCTGCGGTTTCTGTGTAGACCCCTGCAGTTTCAGTGCGGGCCCCTGCGGTTTCAGGGCAGGCCTCTATGGTTTCAGTGCGGGCTCCTGCGGTTTCAATGCAAGCCCCTGCGGTTTCTGTGTAGACCCCTGCAGTTTCAGTGCGGGCCCCTGCGGTTTCAGGGCAGGCCTCTATGGTTTCAGTGCAGGCCCCTGCGGTTTCAGTGCGGGCCCCTGCGGTTTCAGTGCGGGCCCCTGCGGTTTCAGGGCAGGCCTCTATGGTTTCAGTGCAGGCCCCTGCGGTTTCAATACAGGCCCCTAGTACTGATGCCCCGAATGCTGAGGCCTGTGATGGATTTCAGCCTTTTAAAAGGTGGTGGTCCTTAAGATTAACGGATTGCAGGAGCACAGACAGCAGCATCAGCCAGGTCATGAATATTTTAATATATCACTCATTTTAATATGGGTTCTTACACTTTAGATTATCCGAATTGGTCCTCTATATGTCTGTAAACCCCACCTGAGGAAGACAACAGGCTGTTGTCAAAACTCGTAGTGGAATATAATAATAATAAACAGGTCTGTAAGAAAATTTCCTTTTGAGAGTCTTTTGGCTACCTAGCACTCCTTATATGACCACTGATTTATGTATCTTTATGCAGTATACACCTGTCACGTGCTGCCTATGTTGGATACTTGTATGAATAAATGTGTGTGAATTTCCTCTGGAACTGCACGAGTTAATGTCAGTTCTGCTGCTGTGCGCTGTGCTAGTTGTCCTGGTGTGAGATGAAGTGAAGTTTAATGGCGGGTTTACACGCCGCGATATCGGCGTCCAACTCCGATCCAACTCCGACAAAAAGTCACGTGGTTCGCGAGTTGGAGCCGATATCGTTCGCGCGTTGTACGGTTTGAGCGTACAATGCGATGCTGGAACGATGCCAAAACGATATCGGGGTTGAATGAGCGTGCTATTCAACTGCCCGATATCGCATGGCCGTTGTAGCAGCATCGTAGCGTGTAACAGCCCAACTACGATGTGTACTCGCACCTCACCCATTAACTCCCATGTTAAATGGTCGTTACTGGGTTGGTGGGCGTACACATCGTAGGGACGTTGTTTCCCGATATCGCAGCGTGTAAACCGCCGATGCGATATCGGGAAAAGCGCTCAAAAAATGCGCGATCCCGCGCCGTTGCCTACGATATCGCCCCGATATCGGGACGTGTAAACCCACCATAAGGGTGAGTGATCTGGAATCTCCACTCCTGGCCTGGATGAAGCTTCTCCCTCCACCAAGTGGCATCGCTGTTGGAATTTTCACTCTGCCTTTGACCAAGCTTCTGTGTTTATGTAAATGCTTGTGCTGTAGTCTCTAGAAGTTTTGCTTTTGCTGGAATGGCTGCTGACCCCGGTCCGTGGTTGGTGGATGTGAAGGTTCAAGCATAGGGCACGTTGAGGGCAAGGGTGGTGACTCAGACCCTCTCACCATCAGAGGTACCTCTGAGTACAGGGTTAGACCAGGGTTTCCAGTCTACAAGGTCAGACCATATACTCAGTTACCTTGCCTGCAATTCCATCTTGTATATTATTACCTCGTCCTCTATCCCAGTTGTGAAAACACTCCCCCAGAGAAGACTCTAAAAAAATGCCCAGTTGCAGTACAAGCAGAGATTTCACCTACTGCACTCCAAAAGAAACAAATGTGAATATATCTGCAATGAAGCGATGCAGCGCAAAACTGTAAAGCGCGGCTGAATCAGGGGAGTTTAGGGATTTTTACAATAAATTTCTCAATTATTTTAAGTGATTGACATGTCTCTTTAAAGGTACCGTTACACGGCACGACGTTGAAACGATATCCTTAACGATGTCATGAATGCGCGGTCATTAGGACATCGTTTTGACATCGTTGGTGAGCTGTCACACGCATAGATATTGTGGACGACGAACAAACGATCCAGCGAACTGGTATCGTTCGCACAACCCAGCGAATGATACTTGTTCACTGACATGAATGGGCGAAGTCGTGAATGACATCATTGTCGCGGTGTCACACAGAACGATGCAGCAGGTTGGCTGATCGAGGATCGTCTGATTTGAGAACACGTTCTCCAATCTGCAATCAACAATTCAACGATTTATCGTAATCAAATCTTGGTGTTACACGCAACGACGTCCTAACAATGTCGTTTGAATAACTCAAAACCCGTGACTTTTGAGCTATATTGTTACGGAAATGTAGAGGATGGAGCTAGTGAGTCCTACAGCACATCAGTATACACTCCCTGACAGAAGTTATGTCGCTTATCCGTGTTATGTAAATGAAAGCTTATAACCTGACGTTAAATTCATCCATTGGTTGTATAAATTACTCTTATGAAAGCTGAAACCCTCCGAAATGTGGTTTAGGTTAAGAAAAATAATTTGCATCAATGCTGAAATATTGATCATTTAATGAACACAGAATGGTCAGATTTTAGCAAGACAAAAGTTTTGTTGCCCACAGAAAGTAATGTGATATTCAAACAAATAATTAACTTAAAATACAAATATATGTCGCATAACATTGGTGAATGAAGTTGTGGTGCTATTAGTCATATTTAATATTTTGTGTGACTTCCATGAGCTTGAAGGACTGCAACCATGCGGTTCAACAATGATTCACACAATTTATTAATGAAGTCATCAGGAATAGCAAAGAATGCAGTCTTACATGCCTCCCAGAGTTCATCTAGATTCTTTGGTTTTGTCTTCCAAGCTTCCTCTTTTATCCTACCCTAAACATGTTCAGTGATGTTCATGTCTGGTGACTGGGCTGGCCAGTCCTTGAGCACCTTGATCTTTTTTGCCTGGAGGAACTTTGTTATATAGATGGATGTATGAGATGGAGCACCATCCTGCTGCAGAATTTTACCCCTTTTATGATTTGGAATATAAGAGGTAGCTAATACTTTTTGATATTTCACGCTATTGATATTGCCTTCTACCTTGCAAATGTTTCGCACACCCCCATACTGAATGTAACCCTAGACCATGATCTTTTCACCACCAAATTTAACTCTTTTCTGGGTGTATTTTGGATCCATACGGACTCCAGTAGGTCTCCTGCAGTATTTGTGGTGGCTGTGGTGTAATTCTACTGAAGATTCATCAGAGAAATCCACCTTCTACCACTTTTCAAGCGTTTAGCAGGCTGTGGGACTTTGCAAATGCCACAAGGTTTTTATTTGCCTTTTGTTTAGTGCTGGCTTCTGGGCACTGATTCGACCATGGAGGCCATTTCAAGACAGAATCCTACAAACTGTTCTAGTTGACACAGGGACTTGAGGTGACCAGGCCTGTTGGAGCTCTGCTGAAGTGGAAGAGGGGTTTGCTTTGGATTTTGTAACCAACAAACGTTCCTCCTGAGCAGTTGTCTTGCGGGGTCTGCCGGACCTGGGCTTGTCGAGCACATCTCCAGTCTCTTCAAATATTTTTTTAATTCTTTCTACATGACGCTGAGACACATTAAAGGTGCCAGCCACCTCTGCAGTGGATCTGGTCTTCAGCCTCTTGATAATCAAGGCTTTGGTCGCAGGGTGGATTTTTGGCATGTTGTCAGAGCTCAAGTTGTAGTTCAAGTGAAGGTCTGGGGTGCTGGGTTTCTTTTTAGACACACCCACTAATTAACCAATCATTTACTGAGCACAGGTAAGGATGTAAACTAGGATTGGGTGCATTATATGACCAGGCGACAACTTTTGTCTTGCCAAAATCTGACCATTCTGTGTTCATTAAATGATCAATATTTCAGCATTGATGCCAATTAATTTTCTTAACCTAAACCAAGTTGGGAGGGTTTTAGCTTTCAAAAGAGTAATTTATACAACCAATGGATGAATTTAACGTCAGGTTATAAGCTCTTATTTACCGTACATAACATGGATAAGCGACATAACTTCTGTCAGGGACTGTATGCCATTCCTAATCCTTTATTATGAATTTCATATTATGGAGTTTATAGCGGGTGTGACCTTTTGGCAGAAAAGCCATGCTCACTCCTTTTTATGCTTTTTCTAGGTCTCATGTGGGTTGAACATTTAAGGTTTTTTTAATTTAATCCCCAGAAATGGGAAATCCATTCCCTCGTAACACTATATCACATTCTTCGGCTTGCTGTCCCCACTTTACATCCCAGGCACATTAACAGCTGAAATCCCATGAGGGACTTATTAGGATAACTTTCCAAGGGCTGATGGAAAATAGATTGATGCCAGGGATTCTGATACACAGGAATTTTTATAAGACAGGTTAAAAGGTCTATTCTGATAATAATGAGCCATTTTGTCCAGTTATTAACTCTGGATGGAAATATAGAATGAATATGTATATACTGTATGAGGTTTTACTCCTATAAATGTTACAAAATAATCAGAATTGCATGAGTTTTACTCAGTTTAATTCTTAAAAGCTATATCTCTGCAATCTAAACCAATTCTTTTTATTGCACATATAAAAATCAGGTAAAGGCCATAGCGGCGGGTACAAATACAATGCAAGTTATAAATGTGCATCCATTTTCAAATACAAGGAAAGAAAACTATATACCTCATAGGAGGATTAAAGATTTAACCAAAACAGGGGCAGGGAGCAACAAGAAGAGCAGGGAAGGAGGGGAGGGGAAAGTATAGGGGACAGGATGGGGCTTATGCAGCATATTTAATTACATATATAACACATCAACAGAAATGTCACAATATCAGTTTAGGAGAGGGTAGCATAATAGAGGAACTCGTCTGCTGTCAAGTAATCCGTCAGTCAGGAATTGTCACTTCATTAAATTTGGAGCCAACCCAAGGGTCCCACCAGTTAAGAACCTTGATCCTCTGGGGAAGATCATGCGAGAGAAGGAGTTCATGTGTCAGGTGGCGATTTAGTCTAACTGTCACCTCCCCTAGGGAGGGGCGGGTCGGAGACCTCCAATGCGCCGCGATGGATTGGCGGGCTGCTATCAGGATATTGGTAACTATGGGCCTAAGAATAGTCGGCCAGGTATCCAAGTCTATGCCCAACAGAGCCATAGGGGCCGAGAGAGGAATCGTCAGTCCCGTCAGCTCAGCAATCAGAGCCCCGACATCGGACCAAAATGCAACCACTCCTGGACAAAACCACCAGATATGAGCTTCAGTACCCGTCTGACCGCAATTACGCCAGCAGAGCGGCGAGGGAGAGTCTCCATGTCCACCAAATCGGGCAATACGTGCAGGGACCAAGTACCATCCCATCTGGAGTTTTTTGGACTGTTCCAGGTGAGTGAGGCACCTTGTATACTTATCTGCATGGGACGCAGCAGCCCGCCACCCATCCAACGGCACCGAGAAAGAGAGTTTGGTCTCCCATCTTGCCATAAAGGGAAGTTTATGCTTTGTGCAGGCAGCAGTCAAGGCCCTATAGATTATAGAGACCCCTCGCCTAGAAAGTGCAGATTGTTTAAAGAATGACTGTAGATTGAGATCTACCAAGGTAGGATCCCAAGAGGGGAGGGAGCAGGAAAGCAGGAAATGACATATCCTCAGGTGAGTGAAGTAGGCCGTTGACGGCAAGGAGGATCTGTTTACTAACGCTGAAAAGGGGATCGGACGCCCATCTCTCAACAAATCCCATATCCCTTGTATGCCCACCTCCCGCCACCTCGCGAGCGACATATCCATCATACATGCCTCTAAAACCTGTAGGGAGAGGTATCTGGTAAGGAATGGGAGGTGTAACCTTGCTAATTTATGCCATACAGCCAGTACAGCTTGCATAGAGCGTAGAGGGACCACAGGCCGGGTCCTTTGGAGGAATGCGACCTCCAGCAGAATCCTGGGGGATCCCATTGGGGAGAAATGGGCCTCAATCTGTAGCCAGTGGGCAGAAAAAAAAGGAGGAGAAGCCATTGCCCACCACGTCTTAGCCAAGTCCAGGGTGATAGCCGCATGATACGTGAGGATATTAGGCATGCCCAGACCCCCAAGCGAGCTGGGCAGAGTTAGGGTCGCCAGGGCTACTCTGTGGGGTTTGCCCTCCCAAATAAACCGTCCCAAGATTGTTTGAAAAAGGTTCAAATATCGCCTAGGAAATAGTAGAGGGATGCACCGAAGGGTATATAAAATTTTAGGGAGAAGGGTCATCTTTACCAAATTGATCTTAGCCACCCAGGAGAGCTGCACCTGCGAATATTCTTTGGTGAGAACCCTAAGCGAAGAGGCCAATGTCTCACAATTAATGCTAATCATAGACCGCACGGGGGCGATTTGAATTCCCAGGTATACAAACCCCCTGGGGGCGAGTAGGAAGGAGAATCGAGAGGCCAGGTCAGCCTGGTCAGGGGGGGAAAGGTTCACTGGAAAGAGGGAGGATTTAGAGAGGTTGAGCTTGTAGAAAGAGATCGCGGAAAAGTCAGAGAGGACAGACACAATAGCTGGAATAGAAACTCCAGGGTTCGTACAGGTGAGGAGGACATCGTCCGCATAAAGAGAAATCTTATGCTCCGTTTGGCCTACCATTACTCCCGAAATCTCAGGATGGTCTCGAATGGAAGCTGCTAGCGGTTCCATGGCAAGAGCAAAAATTAGAGGAGAGAGGGGGCAGCCCTGCCTCGTCCCATTAGAGATAGCAAACGTAGCGGAGGAGAACCCCCCCGCCTTCACGTATGCGCGGGGGGAGGAGTATAAGGCTAATATGCCCGACTTAATGGGGCCCTGGAACGCAAACTTATCCAGGACCGCTGCCAGATACCCCCAGTGCACTCGATCGAAAGCTTTCTCAGCATCAAGTGATAGAAGGGCACTGGGGGTCCCTCTCTGCTCCAGGACCTCCAGGAGGTCCACTATCTCTGCAATCTAGATCTTTGCAAAAAAGAAATATTTAAAATGTTGTACATTGTGTAAAGAAGCTTCACATCTATGGTGTTAAAGGGGCTTTTCCCATAGTCTACAGCACGGGTCTCCAAGCTGTAGCTAAAGAGCCAGATGTGTCTCGTGGGCCCACGATGTGTGGCTTGCAGCTGTCTTCCAGCTTGGTGCATTAGCACCAGGTCTAGGAAACAGCTATGAAGAGCAGGTCTCCAGATGGTGACTTTTGTGAATAACTCCACATAGAAGAGCAGATCTGGTAAGGTAGGAATCCCTGGATCTTGGTGTACTGCATCAATGTGGTTTCTGTGATTTGGCTGTTGTTATACCGGTAATTGAGGCTCAGGGTGTCACTATGAATGTGGCAGTAGCTGGATTTGGCTCGCTACCCTCACTGAGATGACTGTGGCTCATGGCCCTCTCTCAGAGCTGACTGTATCTCGTGGCCCTCTCTCAGAGCTGACTGTGGCTCGTGGCCCTCTCTCAGAGCTGGATGTGGCTCGCGACCCTCTCTCTGAGCTGACTGTGGCTCGCGCCCCTCTCTCTGAGCTGACTGTGGCTCGTGATCCTCTCTGAGCTGACTGTGGCTCGTGATCCTCTCTCAGAGCTGACTGTGGCTCGTGATCCTCTCTCAGAGCTGACTGTGGCTCGCGATCCTCTCTCAGAGCTGACTGTGGCTCGCGATCCTCTCTCAGAGCTGACTGTGGCTCGCGCCCCTCTCTCGGAGCTGACTGTGGCTCGCGCCCCTGTCTCGGAGCTGACTGTGGCTCGCGCCCCTCTCTCGGAGCTGACTGTGGCCGCGCCTCTCTCGGAGCTGACTGTGCTCCCCCTCTCTCGGAGCTGACTGTGGCTCGCGCCCCTCTCTCTCGGAGCTGACTGTGGCTCGCGCCCCTCTCTTCGGAGCTGACTGTGGCTCGCGCCCCTCTCTCGGAGCTGACTGTGGCTCGCGCCCCTCTCTCGGAGCTGACTGTGGCTCGCGCCCCTCTCTCGGAGCTGACTGTGGCTCGCGCCCCTCTCTCGGAGCTGACTGTGGCTCGCGCCCCTCTCTCGGAGCTGACTGTGGCTCGCGCCCCTCTCTCGGAGCTGACTGTGGCTCGCGCCCCTCTCTCGGAGCTGACTGTGGCTCGCGCCCCTCTCTCGGAGCTGACTGTGGCTCGCGCCCCTCTCTCGGAGCTGACTGTGGCTCGCGCCCCTCTCTCGGAGCTGACTGTGGCTCGCGCCCCTCTCTCGGAGCTGATGTGGCTCGCGCCCCTCTCTCGGAGCTGAGTGTGGCTCGCGCCCCTCTCTCGGAGCTGAGTGTGGCTCGCGCCCCTCTCTCGGAGCTGAGTGTGGCTCGCGCCCCTCTCTCGGAGCTGAGTGTGGCTCGCGCCCCTCTCTCGGAGCTGAGTGTGGCTCCGCGCCCCTCTCTCGGAGCTGAGTGTGGCTCGCGCCCCTCTCTCGGAGCTGAGTGTGGCTCGCGCCCCTCTCTCGGAGCTGAGTGTGGCTCGCGCCCCTCTCTCGGAGCTGAGTGTGGCTCGCGCCCCTCTCTCGGAGCTGAGTGTGGCTCGCGCCCCTCTCTCGGAGCTGAGTGTGGCTCGCGCCCCTCTCTCGGAGCTGAGTGTGGCTCGCGCCCCTCTCTCGTGAGCTGAGTGTGGCTCGCGCCCCTCTCTCGGAGCTGAGTGTGGTCGCGCCTCTCGCGGTGGGCTCGCGCCCCTCTCTCGGAGCTGAGTGTGGCTCGCGCCCCTCTCTCGGAGCTGAGTGTGGTCGGCCCCCTCCGGCGGTGTGCTCGCCCCCTCTCTCGGAGCTGAGTGTGGCTCGCGCCCCTCTCTCGGAGCTGAGTGTGGCTCGCGCCCCTCTCTCGGAGCTGAGTGCTGGCTTCGCAGCTCGCCCCTCTCTCGAGCTGAGTGTGGCTCGCGCCCCTCTCTCGGAGCTGAGTGTGGCTCGCGCCCCTCTCTCGGAGCTGAGTGTGGCTCGCGCCCCTCTCTCGGAGCTGAGTGTGGCTCGCGCCCCTCTCTCGGAGCTGAGTGTGGCTCGCTGCCCCTCTCTCGGAGCTGAGTGTGGCTCGCGCCCCTCTCTCGGAGCTGAGTGTGGCTCGCGCCCCTCTCTCACTGGCCGGCCGAGCTGAGTGTGGCTCGCGCCCCTCTCTCGGAGCTGAGTGTGGCTCGCGCCCCTCTCTCGGAGCTGAGTGTGGCTCGCGCCCCTCTCTCGGAGCTGAGTGTGGCTCGCGCCCCTCTCTCGGAGCTGAGTGTGGCTCGCGCCCCTCTCTCGGAGCTGAGTGTGGCTCGCGCCCCTCTCTCGGAGCTGACTGTGGCTCGCGCCCCTCTCTCGGAGCGACTGGGCTCGCGCCCCTCTCGGAGCTGACTGTGGCTCGCCCCTCTCTCGGAGCTGACTGTGGCTCGCGCCCCTCTCTCGGAGCTGAGCTGTGGCTCGCGCCCCTCTCTCGGAGCTGACTGTGGCTCGCGCCCCTCTCTCGGAGCTGACTGTGGCTCGCGCCCCTCTCTCGAGCTGACTGTGGCTCGCGCCCCTCTCTCGGAGCTGACTGTGGCTCGCGCCCCTCTCTCGGAGCTGACTGTGGCTCGCGCCCCTCTCTCGGAGCTGACTGTGGCTCGCGCCCCTCTCTCGGAGCTGACTGTGGCTCGCGCCCCTCTCTCGGAGCTGACTGTGGCTCGCGCCCCTCTCTCGGAGCTGACTGTGGCTCGCGCCCCTCTCTCGGAGCTGACTGTGGCTCGCGCCCCTCTCTCGGAGCTGACTGTGGCTCGCGCCCCTCTCTCGGAGCTGACTGTGGCTCGCGCCCCTCTCTCGGAGCTGACTGTGGCTCGCGCCCCTCTCTCGGAGCTGACTGTGGCTCGCGCCTCCCTCTCTCGGTTCGGAGCTGACTGTGGCTCGCGCCCCTCTCTCGGAGCTGACTGTGGCTCGCGCCCCTCTCTCGGAGCTGACTGTGGCTCGCGCCCCTCTCTCGGAGCTGACTGTGGCTCGCGCCCCTCTCTCGGAGCTGACTGTGGCTCGCGCCCCTCTCTCGGAGCTAGACTGTGGCTCGCGCCCCTCCTCTCGGAGCTGACTGTGGCTCGCGCCCCTCTCTCGGAGCTGATGTGGCTCGCGCCCCTCTCTCGGAGCTGACTGTGGCTCGCGCCCCTCTCTCGGAGCTGACTGTGGCTCGCGCCCCTCTCTCGGAGCTGACTGTGGCTCGCGCCCCTCTCTCGGAGCTGACTGTGGCTCGCGCCCCTCTCTCGGAGCTGACTGTGGCTCGCGCCCCTCTCTCGGAGCTGACTGTGGCTCGCGCCCCTCTCTCGGAGCTGACTGTGGCTCGCGCCCCTCTCTCGGAGCTGACTGTGGCTCGCGCCCCTCTCTCGAGCTGACTGTGGCTCGCGCCCCTCTCTCGGAGCTGACTGTGGCTCGCGCCCCTCTCTCGGAGCTGACTGTGGCTCGCGCCCCTCTCTCGGAGCTGACTGTGGCTCGCGCCCCTCTCTCGAGCTGACTGTGGCTCGCGCCCCTCTCTCGGAGCTGACTGTGGCTCGCGCCCCTCTCTCGGAGCTGACTGTGGCTCGCGCCCCTCTCTCGGAGCTGACTGTGGCTCGCGCCCCTCTCTCGGAGCTGACTGTGGCTCGCGCCCCTCTCTCGGAGCTGACTGTGGCTCGCGCCCCTCTCTCGGAGCTGACTGTGGCTCGCGCCCCTCTCTCGGAGCTGACTGTGGCTCGCGCCCCTCTCTCGGAGCTGACTGTGGCTCGCGCCCCCTCTCTCGGAGCTGACTGTGGCTCGCGCCCCTCTCTCGGAGCTGACTGTGGCTCGCGCCCCTCTCTCGGAGCTGACTGTGGCTCGCGCTCTCCCTTCTCCGTCGGAGCTGACTGTGGCTCGCGCCCCTCTCTCGGAGCTGACTGTGGCTCGCGCCCCTCTCTCGGAGCTGACTGTGGCTCGCGCCCCTCTCTCCGGAGCTGACTGTGGCTCGCGCCCCTCTCTCGGAGCTGACTGTGGCTCGCGCCCCTCTCTCGGAGCTGACTGTGGCTCGCGCCCCTCTCTCGAGCTGACTGTGCTCGCGCCCCTCTCTCGGAGCGACTGGGCTGTCTCTGACTATGTGGCTCGCGCCCCTCTCTCGGAGCTGACTGTGGCTCGCGCCCCTCTCTCGGAGCTGACTGTGGCTCGCGCCCCCTCTGACTACTGCCCCGGAGCTGACTGTGGCTCGCGCCCCTCTCTCGGAGCTGACTGTGGCTCGCGCCCCTCTCTCGGAGCTGACTGTGTGGCTCGGCGCCCCTCTCTCGGAGCTGACTGTGGCTCGCGCCCCTCTCTCGGAGCTGACTGTGGCTCGCGCCCCTCTCTCGGAGCTGACTGTGGCTCGCGCCCCTCTCTCGGAGCTGACTGTGGCTCGCGCCCCCTCTCTCGGAGCTGACTGTGGCTCGCGCCCCTCTCTCGGAGCTGACTGTGGCTCGCGACCCCTCTCTCGGAGCTGAGTGTGGCTCGCGCCCTCTCTCGGAGCTGAGTGTGGCTCTCAAAGTCGAAAGGTTGGGGACCTCTGCTCTACGCAGCACCATGTGATATCGGCTACTGTGCTGGGGGTCATAATGACTGCCAAGCCCTTGCTTTTCTGAGATCATGCTTTCTGAAATGCCCTCTTAGATTTGCTCAGGAAATGTGCATGCGCCAACTCTCCCTTCATTGCTATAGGACTGGCATAGTCCACAGTGATCCGCGAGTTATCACCAACCTCATGTCAATGTTTCCATATGTCCATAACCCTTTAAGGCAGGGGTGTTACTGGCGACTTTGCTCAGAGCTGACTGTGCTCGTGCCTCTCTCGAGCTGAGACTCAAGGATGTGGTCCGCACCCTCTCCGACTGATTTGCTCTCGCCCTCTCGAGCTTGACTGTGGCTCGCGCCCTCACGCGGAGCTGACTGTGGCTCGCGCACCCTCTCTCGAGCTGACTGTGGCTCGGACCCCTCTCTCAGACTTGCGGCTCTCAGAGGACTGTGGCTGTGCCTCAGAGTCAGTAAAGTGGTTGGGCCCTCTCTCAGAGCGACTGTGTCGTACTTGAGTGACTGGGGCATATGTGCAACTCTTCAAGCTATTGTCGGATCTTGATCTGAAGTGGCTCGCAGTAATCTCTAAAAATGTGCATCGCACACTCTCTCAGATCTATTGCTGCAGATTCTCAGATGAGTCCACAGTCGATCTCTCGAGCTATATGCTCCGACCTCTCTTCAGACTATGGTCCTACCTTTAAGGCGGGCTCCTACCTCATCAGGGGCTGACATTGCATCGAAACTTCAGTTTACTGTGCACACCTCTCTGCAGAGCGATTGTCGTCCACTTAAGCTGATGGCCCAGCATTCTTGGTGACTGTGGTCGCTAAAAACCCTTCAAGCAGATTGTGCTCTCTATCGGGCTGTACTGTGCTGTACTTAACTCAGAAGCTGTACTGTGGCATACTACGATTCCAGTCAAGCTGCTGTGGCTGCGACCCTCTCTCTGAACGATGCTGCGACCATCTCTATGAGAGCTGATGTGGCATGCGAATCTCCATTTAGAGCTGAGTTGATACCAAAGTCAAAAGGTTGATCCTTGACTATACAGCGCAGTAATGTGATAAGTATCTGATGTCTTCAATATGCTGCAATCACAAAGCAAACTCGTTTCAGATCTATTCTGAAAGCCTTCTTAGATAGTCTCATGAAAAGGCATGCAATCACTCATTAATTCTATAGGTGCTATTCATTCTGCAGTTAATAGCAACCTCATGGCATGCAGGTAATATGCAATAAGCCCTTAAGGCACAGGGCAGGTCATGGTTATGCACAAAAGCCTTTGCTTTTTTTCGGACGTAATGCAATACAAGAGAAATGAGTCACACTTTCATCAAATTAACTCTGTACTGCATGTGCCAACCCTGCGTGATAATCACTGTAGTGCATCAACTCTATAAACTTTGCATGTGACAGATGTCACAGTAAAATTGCGTTATGCATAGCCTAAAGCATTTTGACACAGATGTCTACTTAGTTATTATGTATTATTTCTTTGACATGTTGTTCGAGGTCAATTTAAAAAAGTCTGACATATCACTATTATAAAATCTTTTCATCACAAGACATCACAAAGTCTAACGTTTGTCTTACGAGCTCTTAACAATAGACTAGAGGGCCTCCATATGAAAGGCTCACATAAAACACACCACGCATGGTTTGCAGAAGGCCTTACAGAACGAAACGTAACATACTCCAGAGACTGATCAACTAAGTTTCACTATACCTTTAAGTACTGAGTGTAAATACATTACAAAGTACACAAGACGTGTGCAAGAGCCTTCCCATCTGAGGTAAATTCACTCACCAAATACTATTCACTCTGTGTGGCACGAGGCCACTGCTTACAAATACTGAGGTAAAAACTTCACCAAATACACAACGTGTGCACGAGGCCTACAAATACTGAGGTAAAAACTCACCAAATACAAAGTGTGCACGAGCCTTACAGATACAGAGGTAAAAACTCCATCAATATACACATATGTTGCACGAGCCTTACAGATACTGAGGTAAAAACTCATCCAAATACACAATCTGTGACTGCACAGGCCTTAACAGAATACTGAGGTAAAAACTCACCAAAACATCAACGTTGCACGAGGCCTTAACAGAATACATGAGGTAAAAAATCATCCAACCAAAACACAACGTGTGCACGATGGCCTTACAGATACTGAGGTAAAAATCTCTCCAAATACTTCAACGTGTGCACGAGCCTTTACAATATCTGAGGTAAAAACACTCACCAAATACACAACGTGTGCATCAGCCTTACAAATACTGAGGTAAAAATTCACCAAATACACAAGTGTGCAACGAGGCTTACAGATACTGAGGTAAAAACTCACCAAATACACAACGTGTGCAAAGGCCTTACAGATACTGAGGTAAAAACTCACCAAATACACAACGTGTGCACGAGGCCTTACAGATACTGAGGTAAAAACTCACCAAATACACAACGTGTGCACGAGGCCTTACAGATAACTGAGGTAAAAAACTCCCAAATACACAACGTGTGCACAGGCCTTACAGATACTGAGGTAAACACTCACCAAATACACAACGTGTGCACGAGGCTCTTACAGATACTGAGGTAAAACCTCACCCAAAATACACACAAACAGTGTGCACGAGGCCTTACATTATATACTGAGGTAAAAAACGCAAATACACAACGTGTGCACTAGGCCTTACACATACTGAGGTACAAAATCGCGGCAGATGCGGTGAAAAAACCGCATCTGCCGCGATTACTGCATACTGGCTGCACTTGCGGCACGGTTGCGGCACAGTTGCGGCAAGCCCCATACAATGTCTAAGCTGGCTTGCGGCAGGTGCGGCAAGTGCGGTTTCGGCACTTGCGGCACGTGCGGCCGTGAAAAAAACGTGGAATGCCGCGGTTTTTTTGTGGCTGCACCTGCCGCAAGTGCCGAAACCACACTTGCCGCCCCTGCCGCAAGCCCCCATAGACATTGTATGGGGCTTCCCTGCAAGTAAACCGCAAGTGCGGCCGTTATGCGGTAATCGCGGCAGTTGCGGTTTTTTTCACCGCAACTGCCGCGATCAGCGCAAAACGCTGATGTGAAAGGGGCCTAAACCAGCTAAATTTTTAATGAAAAACACCTTGCGATTACCTAGACTTGCAACCAAGTGAGATAATAGGTCTTATATATGTTTCTCTAGTGTCCTTCAGGGGCGTGACTTAATTATAATGTATATGCTCAAATTGCTTATACAATATTAGAAGCCCTAAAGAAAGCGAGGTAATCATTGTGTGTATATATACATATACATATATATATATATATATAATATATATATATATATATATATATATATATATATATAGATAGAAAAAAAAACAAAAATAGAGCAGCACTTGAAAAACATCAAAAAAAGGGTGCAAAAATCCTAAAAACAGTTCTCTCAGTCTGTTTGGACGAATAATTTGAGAACTGAACTTGCTGAGTGCTGCCTCACTTGTGGATTGGTTAGATATAGATACATATATATATATAATTTTAATGGATGATATAAATTCAATAAATCTAAACATACGTATATGAAGTTAAAGCCAAAATACACAGAATATGAGAAAAAAAAGTTAGGTGAGTCAAAAACATGTATATCTATCATATGCAGACAAAATATAAATGTAGGGCAAAGGAATAAAAAATAAATTACAGATAATAGACGAAGCAGTTGCGAAACGTGTGTCGGTGATGGTGGGAGATAACTGCATATATTCAGGACCTTGTCACATTTCTCATAGTCTATGTATTCCTTATGACTTTGACTGATGAATAAAATACTGCATCTAGCATTTTACATTTTTGGGGTGATGTTCTAGTGACTTGTCAAAACTAAGTGCTTAAAGACTAATCCCTGTTGAGTCATCAAGAGTTTATGCAATAGCTATTTATTGCTGCTTTAACAAATGTCGCGTATAACACAATGCAGCGCAGTGTTTGTCAGGACTCACTTTCTGTACCTCCTGTGTCTCCTCACCCTTATTCAAGATGGTGTCTGCTACTTCTTCTGTCCATGTGTTCATGTTTTCCTGCTTATTTAAATTCCAGTCTGGCTTCCAGGCCTTTTTTGAGTATTTTGCTTCAACTATAATTTCTCTGTGCATTATCTCAGTTTGCTCCTTCTCCGGCTACTCCGGCTCGGTTCTTTTAACTATTCTACAGTCATCTGCTCCACTTGCTTACCAGCTACAGGTGACCAACACTTAGACTATTTGTGTATTCGGCTCTGCAGTTTTTGAACTGTACTTAAAGGGCTATTTCCATATAAGCTCTGCAGTGTGTGAACTATGTTTATGACCTGTTTTGCACGTGTGATACTATAACATTCCATTCAAGCTTTTGTCTCTGCATAGTCTTTGCCCTATGCTATTAGATTCCTGACATATCCACACTAGTGTTACAGTATGGAGCTAGCAAGCTCTTGAGCGCACTCTATACATCCTCAACCATCATGTGATCAAAATGGTTGTAGGTAAAGCAAATACAGCAGTTTATTCAATATAAAATAATAAATACACTGCTCAAAAAAATAAAGGAAACACTCAAATAACACATCCTACATCTGAATTAATGAAATATTACTCATTGAATACTTGTTCTGTACAAAGTTGAATGTGCTGACAACAAAATCACACAAATATCAATGAAATCAATGGAGGCCTGGATTTGGAGCCACACACAAAATTTATGTGGAATATAAATGTCCTTAAAACAAGTCAAAATGAGGCTCAGAATTGTGTGTGGCCTCCACATGCCTGTATGACCTCCCTGCAACACCTGGGCATGCTCCTGATGAGGTTGTGGATGGTCTCCTGAGGGATCTCCACCCAGACCTGGACTAAAGCATCCGCATCTCCTGGAAAGTCTATGGTGAAGGAGGATGGAGGTTGGAGGATGGAGTGAGACATGATGTCCCAGATGTGCTCAATGGATTCAGGTCTGGGGTACGGGGGGCCAGTCATAACTTCAATGCCTTCATCTTGCAGGAACTGCTGACACACTCCAGCTACATGAGGTCTGGCATTGTCCTGCATTAGGAGGAACCTAGGGCCAACCGCACCAGCATATGGACTCACAAGGGATCTAAGGATCTCATCTCGGTACCTAATGGCAATCGGGCTACCTCTGGCGAGCACATGGAGGCTGTGCGGCCCTCCAAAGAAATACCACCCCGCACCATTACTGACCCACTGCCAAACCGGTCATGCTGACGGATGTTGCAGGCAGCAGATCGCTCTCCACGGCATCTCCAGACTCTGTCACATCTGTCACATTGCTCAGTGTGAACCTGCTTTCATCTGTGAAGAGCACCGGGCGCCAGTGGCGAATTTGCCAATCCTGTGTTCTGTGGCAAATGTCAAGCGTCCTGCACGGTGTTGGGCTGTGAGCACAACCCTCATCTGTGGACGTCAGCCCTCATACCATCCTCATGGAGTCGGTTTCTAACCGTTTGTGAGGACATATGCACATTTGTGGCCTGCTGGAGGTCATTTTGCAGGGCTCTGGCAGTGCTCCTCCTGTCCTCCTTGCACAAAGGCGGCGGTAGCAGTCCTGCTGCTGGGTTGTTGTCCTCCTACGGCCCCCTCCACATCTCCGGGTGTACTGGCCTGTCTCCTGGTAGCGCCTCGAGCCTCCGGACACTACGCTGACAGACACCGCAACCTTCTTGCCACAGCTCGCATTGATGTGCCATCCTGGATGAGCTGCACAACCTGAGCCACTTGTGTGGGTTGTAGAGTCCGTCTCATGCTACCATGAGTGTGAAAGCACAACCAACATTCAAAGTGACCAAAACATCAGCCAGAAAGCATTGGTGCTGAGATTGGTCTGTGACTCCCTTTTGAGTGTGTCTTGATAATTGCTAATAATTTCCATCCGTTGTCTATTCCATTTGCACAACAGCATGTGAAATTGATCGTCATCAGTGGTGCTTCCTAAGTGGACAGTTTGATTTCACAGAAGTTTGATTTACTTGGAGTTTATTATGTGTATTAACCTATTTGCAAATATTTTAACACCCATAAAGAGCTCTAAACTACTGCTAGATATCACTTATGTATTCTCTTTGCTTTTGATTTTGACCATTGTCTGTTGCTGTAAACCTCCGCAATCCTTGACAAGGCAATCTGATGCATTTCTGTCTATGGTTTGTGAATGATTAACTAAACTCCTACCTATGTTCTTTATTGCAATCATACTTGACATCATTAGAAGGGATCTGAGCCGCACAATATTCCCTTATAAGGCTGCCTCCAGGCAATCACTGCAAAGGTATTTAAGACCTTACAGTCTCCAGGAATTCAGTTCATTCATAGAAATTACAACCGTGTGTTCAATGACATGACTGCTAGGGGCGGTAGAAGTGGAACCAGTAACAGTGGTGTCACAGTCCTGTCCGACCAGGCTAAGAAGGAAAAATGCAGCCCTCAGTAAATGGTGCAAGTGTGCTGCTATACTCTGTCACGTGTTGACTGCTGTAATTAGATGGGAGTAAATTTCCTTTGGCACATTCAGAGTTAATGCGTAGAAGCCGCTGTGTTTATCTGAGGCGGGATGTTGTGGGTGGGTAAGTGACCACGTCCCTGGGGTTTAAATAGTTCTCTCTTCCATCAGCAGATGTCACTGATAGAGGTTTAGTCTTTGCCATAACCAGTGCTGTAAGGGTGTAGTGCAGTTTTTGCTACTGGCCTTTCTGCCGTTCCTGTCTGGAATTTTCCTTATTTTTTGGGAGTTGTGTGTGTCCCAGTCCATGGGTGGAGGTGAGGCCTACGACTGATTTAGGAGCAGATGGCAAGGGTGGTGGCCCAGACATCCTCACCTTCAGAGGTAATTCGGAGATAGGGTGAGACAGGGAACCACAGTCTAAGAGTCAGACTGATTTCCCTTTTGGCCAACTTACTATACTGCTACCTGACTCTAAGACCCCGTGACACCCTCTTTATACTGGAAACTTATATATGTATGAAGACATACTCCTATTATAAACGAAAAATAAAACTACGCCCTTAAAAGCAAAATATTATTAAGACATATTAAAACTCACAATAGACATAAAGCATAAATCAGAAAACAACTGAAACACAGGAAAACTGTGTAGCCTACCTATCCTTTTCACTACGGAGGTTGGCACCCTAATATCATACCAATCTGGCGCCCTCATTTCGCGAGATGGCTTTCCCTTTTTGCCTTCCTTAGTGCTCTGAGAAGATGGTAGGTAATAGGTAAAAGTGTATCAAAATCTGTCCCTACGTCAAGAAACAGAATATTATATACGAGTCAAGTCAACTTATTAATGAAACCAAATATCGGGAAGGGACGAGCTGAGGGTGCCAATATTAGTGAGATGAGTGCTTTATTGTGCCTAGTTCCATTAGTCAGTATATAGTTTTATTCAAATAGAGAAAAAAATTTTTGCCAAATGGCTTTAAAGATATACATTAATAGAATCAATGTTCAAAATGTAGGACATTCAATCATTATACAGCATGAGTATATTGAATATATAGCCTTAAATACTAAATGTGATGGACATCTCTCCTCTGAGACAATTCATAGGTCGAGTTTCAGATGTATAACTGCCCTGACCATCATAAATCGTCCAGCCATCAATATCATAAATAGGGGATTCACATAGAAGAAATATTATAAAGGAGAGAACTGGGAATAGTTAGATAAGTGCGGTGAGGTGATAGGCTAGTCTAAAGAAATGTTATTAGGTCCCATTTACAACTGTGGGTATTGTGAATTAATCAAATTGTTCTTGGTAGTACATTCCAGAGAATTGGAGCAGCTCGAAGAAGTCTTGGAGATGGGAATGGGAGGTTCAGGTTATAGAGCATGGCAGTCTTAGGTCATTAATGGAACGGAGAGCATGGGTATAGTATAGTAGTCAGCGACGTAACTAGGTTTCATGGCGCCTGGGGCAAAGATCTATTTTGGCACCTCCCAGAGTAGGGAGGAGCGGGGGGGCTGTCAGCTTTCAGCCCCGCCGCCCCTGCAGCCCTACGTGAGAAGCAGGGGGGGGGTGCTTGTTGCTGTAAGTTTTCAGCCCCGCCACCTCTGCAGCCTTGGTTGAGGACCGGGGAGAGGGGGGGTGCTGTCGGTTTTCAGCCCCGCTGCCTCTTCAGCCCTGGGTGAGGAGGAGGGCAGTTTCGGTTGTGCCGGCGCCCCCTCTGAGTTGTGCCCGGGGCAAAGGATCCGGCTGAATCCCCTAGATACGTCCCTGGGTATAGTGATAGACAGAGGTGAGGAGGAGATGTAGGGCAGTGCAGAACTATGGAGAGGATTGGTAGGGTGATGAACAGAGATGAGGAGGAAATGTAGGGCAGTGACTAACTGAAGAGGATGGGTAGGGAGATGCAGAACTGTGGAGAAGACAGGTAGGGTGATGGACAAAGATGGGGAGGAGATGTAGAGGGGTGCAGAACTGTGAAGAGGATGGGTAGAGGATAGACTGATTAAGAGGATATGTAAGGAAGTTCAGAACTGTGGAGCAGTGTTTCCCAACTCCAGTCCTCAAGGCACACCAACAAGTCATGTTTTCAGGATTTCCTTATCATTAGACAGATGATGGAATTATCCCCTGTGCAAGTGATTAAACTAACACCTGTGCAATCCTAAGGAAATCCTGAAAACATGACCTGTTGGTGTGCCTGGAGGACTGGAGTTGGGAAACACTGCTGTGGAGGACAGGTAGGTAATAGACAGAGGTGAGGAGGAGATGTAAGCCAGTGCAGAATTGTGGAGAGGATGGGTAGGGTGGTTAAAAGGAATGAGGTAGGAGATGTGGGGCAGTGCAGAACTATACATCGAATTCTATTAGTTCTGGAGAACTTTGCATGACCATGCATTACATAGCTACCCAGAACAATGCCCGCAGGGTTGAGGTTAGTTGGGTTTGGGTTAGGTGTTAGGATTAGGGTTGCCTGTGAGCATTTTTCAGGGAAACTCTTACATTTTCCTCCATGGATAACGCATAAATATACGTAAATCACTTGATAGATTAGTTTTAATGTGGCCCTGAAAGCTGAAACGTTTGTCTTTTAAGCCTCAGGACGTTCTGTTTGATTTGTAATGGTTACTGTACACACATATGACTTGAGATTGTTAATTCACGCATAATCCATGTCTTTTTTTTGTAATTAATTGGCTTCTTGTTCGGTTCTTTGTTTATACAGGATAGTATCCCAATAACGGACATCTACACAGAACTTAATGACGGGCTATACCTGCTACGTCTTCTGGAGTTCATTTCAGGGGAACAGCTGCCGAGACCAGCAAAAGGGAAAATGAGAGTCCATTTCTTGGAAAACAACAGCAAAGCTCTAACGTTCCTAAAGTCCAAGGTCAGTTGTGCAGTCTGGAAAAAGTATTGTAGTCTCAAAATCATGAGTTTTGTGTTAGATTGAATCTGATTGCATGATATTGTAGGGGCTGAGTCCCTGATTCCAGCGATTAATCAAGACCGGCGTTTTGTACACCAATCTTGATGAACAGTGTTCTGGAGTAAAATGTCAGAAAGGAATGATGGAAATCCAAAATAATCTAGAAGACGAGAGAAATCATTGCTATTTATTTTCTATGCATTTCGAAGTCAACTTTCTTCATCCGCAAAAAAACCTACAATTTTAGATCACCACTACGAGGGTTGAATGAAAAGTAATGCCTACACCTACATAACTCCTCAACAGATGGTGCGGGTGGTATGTGGCAGGTACTGGACTTTTCAGTAGACTCTCCTCTAAAGCTACAGTTGGTGCGAAGCCTTAGCAATGAATGGTTGTGTTGTCACAGTGTAAAGAATGGAGTCAATGCAATCAGTTCAGAGTGTTACATCACAACATTGCGAACTTTGAAACGACAACTGACAAGGGTCTGAAAGGAAAAGGGAAATGATTTCCTGCACCATGCCAATGCCCGACCACACACTTCACATGCCACCCCAGCTGGACTTCAGAAACTGAAGCTCACCATCATACGGCATCCTCCATACAGTCCAGATTTGGCGCCGTCTGACTTCCATCTGTTCCCAATAATGAAAGAAGATCTGCGGGGACATCACTATGGATCTGATGAAGTGGAGAGAACTGTGAGAGGCTGGTGGTGAAAAGAGTCTACTTCTTCCATGGTGGCTTTAGATTACTTGTTCATTGTTGGCAGTAGTGTATCCAATTGTCTGGTGATTATGTGGAAAAGTAAATATTCATAATTACAGAGCACATTCTAAGGATTATTTCTGCGTTTGATTTATTAAAATATTCCCATCAAAACCCAAGTTGCAAATGTGCAGGCATTACTTTTCATTCAACCCTCGTAATAACCTTAAGATTTCAGAGTTCAGACATAATACTTATACTTCTAAATAAGTAGCATCATACGTAGGGATGGGTGCACCCGGACTGTGCATGTGCACGGTAGATGCTAGAATTTATGGGCTGGTTACGGCACTGGCTCCAATAGCCAATCACAGATGCCTATTCTCTGTGACAGCATCAGTGATTGGCTGTTGCGCCCCTCACCCATAGGCATCTGTTATTGATTGCCATAGGCAACGAACCTGACATCATAGTAGTATAAAAATTAAAGAATTTAAAAAAATGATGTAGAGCTTCACTGTAGTTTTGATTCTCAGCGCAGATAAAGTGGACAGCTATGGGCTGCCACTCTGAGCTGCCTGGGTTTACCTTTGTTGGCAATCAATATATAGGACAGCCCATTATTTTTTTTAATTATTTATATAGATAATTAAAAAAAAATGCTTGGGTTTTGCCCTATTAATGATTTCCAGCTAAGATAAATCCCAGGCAGCCGGGGCTGGTATTCTCAGCATAGTGAGACCCATAGTTATTGAGTCCCCCAGGCTAAAAATAGCAGCCTGTCGCCACCCCAGAAATTGGCACATTCATTTAGAAGCGCCTTACCTGGCGATGACAATGGGGTGGTTTAAGGGGCTAATGACAGCTGAGTATTGCCAGCTTGTCATTAAACTATAACAAATTGTGGGGTATTGGTTTGTCTTTTGGTCCAAAACACGTAAGCTTGTGAGCCCCTACACGGCTCCCCACGGATCACAAGTCCTATCCACTAAATTCTTATCTCAAGTGAGCCTACTGAAATGGGGGCTAATGTAAGAGGCTGGGCATACACTGTGCAGGCCTGTGTGAACTGCGCCCTATATGAATCCCATTGTGTTTGCAGGACAACCAGTGATCACTCCCTCTGTGTGAAAGGAGGTTGCTAGTGATTGGGGCTGGTGTCTTGCATTCATAATGCCTTCAGTTATAACCTGGGCAAAGCTGCAGACAGCACTGAGTGTAATGGTCGTCTGACCAGAATCTGCTGTAGTAACAGCTTGTCATTAAGCCCAGATTGATAAGACTGGTTTCATATCACGGTTTTTGTGATCCAGGCCGATCCGATGAGAACCGGATAAGCCCGGATCACATTTCTGCCCAATAGTGTGCCTATGGGCCCGGATGGAGCTGTATGGCAGCTATCTGCCATCCGGTTTCCATGTGTCCGAGTGAATCCGGGAGGACTCGTATTTTTCACCCGGACACACACATGCTGCATGCCCGATTTTTGTGTCTGGGGAGAAAAATTTCCCCAAACTGGATCCTCCCGGATCCGGGGCAATCCGGCGCTCCCTAACATGGGAGCCTATGGGGTCGGATTGTACTGGCCTGGGAGGATCCGGGAACCGGACACCTGCGGCTGCACGCCGCTGTTGTTTCAGGACCGCGGCTAGCTCCCTGCGAGCCGAGGTCGTGAATCATTAGCAGCAGCAGCGGCGTCCGGCTGCACATCGGACCGGAGGGCATATTAGCCCTCCTGTTCTGTGTGCTGATGTGATCCGGGGCTGTCCGGTCCACAACGGACAGCCCCGGATCGGATCAAAACGTGATGTGAAACCAGCCTAATGTCAGGCCTCTGAGACTTGCCCATTAGGAAATAATTACAAAACACAGACACAGAGAAAAAATCCTTTAAATAAATCAGACAGACAACCCTCATTTTCCAATTTATTATTACCCCACACATACCCCTCCGACGATAATCCACAACAATGGTCCCACGAAGCACACGAGCCTGGCTCTTCTACATCAACAACAAGTGCCCTCCCCCTGCAGACTCTGCGATCACACTGACTGCTGCGAGCAGCGGTACCGTCACTCCTACGTTGGTCACGACTTCCTACGTTGGACTTTTGTAGGCTTAAAGTTACACATTGCTTGTATTTATCATTATGAGATATATTCAGAAACCCTGGGCTGAGGATAAGTTAATAGAGGATATCTACACCTGCACCATAGCGTTATAGATGCGACTAAGGTACAATCGCTGCCAGGAATGTCTGGGGGCTTCTTCTTTCAGTATTTAACATGTGTTTTTAATTTTTTTTTCATAATATTTCAGATGCCGGTAAAACTAATTGGGCCGGAGAATATTGTGGATGGAGACAAGACATTAATATTGGGGCTTATTTGGATTATTATCCTTCGTTTCCAAATATCTTCTATTACTTTGGATAAGGTAAATATAATATAAAGATTATAGAAGTTACATTTTTTATACAGGGTTTTATTGGTACTTTTATTTATTTTTAATTTTTTCATGCCCTCACTTATTTTTCTGGGCATATCTGATCTGTAAAAAGCAAGAGGATTAGGTATATTGCATTGTATTTAAATGGAACGTTCGGTCCATGTTATAACATTGCTTTCTGAGCTAGTCCATTCATTAATAGTGGTTTGTGTGCAGCGCCATGGACAAACCCAGCCTATATTACTGGGAGAGACACTCCCTCATGAGAATAGTCTAAAGGTGGTGTGCATCATAATCCTATTGCATCTTGATCAGGCATGCGTCCCTATACTTAAAATGAGGCCGCAGGGACATTAGGTGGCACCAGGTTTTTGATAGATCTATTGAGACTTTATCACTTTCTGTTGCTAGCAATACTCCTTCATGTTCTTCCCAGGTGTGGCTACTTTGTGATCACACCCGTCGCCTTTATATGGTCACATGTTCCAGCATTCCTTGCTGGTGATTTAAGTTCATTCCTGGCCTAGCTTCATTAGAAGAAGGTGCTTCTCTGGAGAAGCTGACTGTTGCCAAGCCATCTGCTACCTAAGAGTGTTTCAACAGGCATGAAGTTGGTTTTTTTTGTTCCCAGGTCTGTCTTTCTTTCCCCTCTTGTTGATTTTAGTGCAGCAGTTGGGACTAGTCTCCTGCCGGCCATCTCCCTGTTGAGGGCTAATATCAGGGCCAGTGAGGGGTTCGGTATCCTGCTCGGCGATGGGGTGAAAGAACCTGTATAGGGACAGTAGGAAGATCAGGGCACAGCTGCAGGCGAGTGCAGGAGGTCTCCCTTCTCTTGTTCCCTACTAGCAGGGCCCTCTGTTGTATTTGTGACACTCCCTAGTCTGAGGTGTGACACTTTCTCTCTCTCCCCCGAATATAGTACAAATTCCTGGCAAAATGGCCTTTCAATAGTAAAACGCACAGAAGGATCAGGACACAAAAACACATGCAAAACTGATACAACCACAGTGTTTTTTTTTGCCTGAATCTGTGCTTGATCAGGCAGAAAAACGGTGCAGTGGCATATGATTTTACATGTGTCTGCGGATGAAGATGCAAAGCAACACAGGTATGAAACCAGCCCTCCTCCTTTACTTTGATTGACAGTTCTGTCTTCATAGAGCAGAGAAGGGAGGAGGTGGATGGCAAACCAGTGGTTGGGAAGGCTCTCATAGATGTGTGTCCAGCTGTTGTATCTCAGCAAATATCAATAATTTTCATTGTTTGTCATTTTTACCAGGATGAGTTTGGTGCAAGTGCAGCTAAAGCATCTGCCAAAGAAGCTCTTCTTATTTGGTGCCAGATTAAAACTGCCCCCTACTCCAATGTAGATGTACAGGACTTCTCCAGGAGCTGGCGGGACGGCCTGGCGTTCAATGCGCTCATCCATGCTCACAGGTATTTGACTTTATTTGTCAGCATTTATGAAAATCTAAAATATTAAACTAATGCACTAGAAAATGTACATTTCTATTTTTCGATGTGGGGAAGGGAGGGGAATATCCCCAGTTTTGTGCTGCAAGAAATGGTGCAAACAAATCTGAATTGGGTTTCTGTCACTTAATGTATTTTTCAGACTATAAGACGCACCGGACTATAAGATGCACCGAACTATATGATGCACATAGGTTTTAGAAGAGGAAAGTAGTAAAAAAAAAATATATAAAAAAACAACAAATGCGATGATGATGCACTGTTATAAGGTGGATCTGCTGCTTGATCCTGTTATTGGGGGTAATGTCTCCCATCCTGGGCCCCTTCTAGGTTTATATGTCACCCATCCTGGTATATATGTTTCCTGTCCTTGTCCTATTCTGGTATATATTATCCACATCCTGGTACATATGGCCCCATCCTGGGCCAATCCTGGTATATATGATCCCCATCCTGGGCCTATACTGGTATTTCTGTTCCTTATCCTGATATATATGGCCTCATACTGGTATGTATGATCCCCATCCTGGGCCTATATTGGTATTTATGTTCCTTATCCAGGTATATATGGCCTCATCCTGGTATATACGGTATGATCCACATCCTGGGCCTATACTGGTATTTATGTTTCCCGTCCTTGTCCCATTCTGGTATATATTATCCCCATCCTGGGCCTATACTGGTATTTATGTTTCCCGTCCTTGTCCCATTCTGGTATATATGATCCCCATCCTGGGCCTATACTGGTATTTATGTTTCCCGTCCTTGTCCCATTCTGGTATATATGATCCCCATCCTGGGCCTATACTGGTATTTATGATCCTTATCCTGGTATATATGGCCTCATCCTGGTATATATGATCCCCATCCTGGGCCTATACTGGTATTTCTGTTCCTTATCCTGGTATATATGGCCTCATCCTGGTATATATGATCCCCATCCTGGGCCTATACTGGTATTTATGTTTCCCGTCCTTGTCCCATTCTGGTATATATGATCCCCATCCTGGGCCTATACTGGTATTTATGATCCTTATCCTGGTATATATGGCCTCATCCTGGTATATATGATCTCCATCCTGGGCCTATACTGGTATTTATGTTCCTTATCCTGGTATATATGGCCTCATCCTGGTATATATGATCCCCATCCTGGGCCTATACTGGTATTTATGATCCTTATCCTGGTATATATGGCCTCATCCTGGTATATATGATCCCCATCCTGGGCCTATATTGGTATGTATGTTCCTGATCCTGGTATATATGGCCTCATCCTGGTATATATGATCCCCATCCTGGGCATATACTGGTATATATGGCCTCATCCTGGTATATATGATCCCCATCCTGGGCCTATACTGGTATTTATGATCCTTATCCTGGTATATATGGCCTCATCCTGGTATATATGATCCCCATCCTGGGCCTATATTGGTATGTATGTTCCTGATCCTGGTATATATGGCCTCATCCTGGTATATATGATCCCCATCCTGGGCATATACTGGTATATATGGCCTCATCCTGGTATATATGATCCCATCCTGGTGTATATGTCTCCCATCATGCAACACAGATCAAAGGAAATAATGATTGTACTCCCCTTCCCTGTTTGCTCACTGCAGCTGCTGGGCGATCACATGTGTTCACTATTAAAGAGAGTGAATATTAATTTCTCCTCATGCCTGGGATTATGGGCAGTAATCCGGCTACAGCTGATCATGTGTGGCTGCTATTAAAGAGCATTTATATGTAATGCCCCCACACTTCCAATCCTGCTCACTTCTCGGTGCTGGCCTTAGTGTAGTGAGGTGGGAAAAGTTATGGGCGTGGGGAGCAGTGAATATTCATTTTCTTAAACAGCAGGCACAGTGTTAGCTTCAATGCCAGCTCATGACTCCTGTGACCCGCTCCTATTCCGCTGTTGCTCCCCACAGCCGGGTACATTTGGACTGTGAGACCCACCCCCACTTCTTGGGTGGCAAAAAAATACAACATATCTACAAATTATTCCGGAGGTTTACAGTACAATCACTGCCTCTTTATTTAGCTATAAGGAAGCATACAGCTGCACTGTGCATCACAAGAAAAAGGAGTGTATGAAGTATTGATCATGTCCAATGTTTGGTTCTTATGTCCTGTCTCCTGCAGGCCTGATCTCATTGACTACCACTCTCTGAAATCAACCCAACCCATGCACAACCTGAATAATGCCTTCAATGTGGCGGACACCAAGCTAGGCATATCCAAGCTGCTGGATGCTGAAGACGTCGTCATCCCACATCCAGACGAGAAGTCCATAATGACATATGTGTCTCTGTATTACCATTACTTCTCCAAGATGAAACAGGGCCAAACCGTCCAGAAAAGGATCGGCAATGTGAGTTATTCCCCTCATCGTATAACTATAATGCTTTCAGGAGGTAATCATATTTGCAAATGGAAATGATACATTTGTTTCTGGTCCGCAAAAAACTCAAGGGGTTTTGCCCCGAACAATTGTACTTTTTAATGAATAGATCTTAGAATAAATATAACTATCACAATTGGATGAGTTAAATAAAATGTTCCTGTCCCAAGATATTCTTATAAATGTGCCCCTGTGTAATGGATGTGTCCAGCCATACAGGAACAGATGGGATATACCACAGCTCCTGGGCAGAGGAGGAAGTAAGAGTATACATATACACAGGATCACACAATATAAGAGTATTCAGATATTACAGCCAGGGATCACAGAATATAAGAGTATACAGACATTACAGCCGGGGATCACAGAATATAAGAGTATTCAGACATTACAGACAGGGATCAGAGAATAGGAGAGTGTATAGACATTACAGCCGGGGATCACAGAATATAAAAGTATACAGACATTACAGCCAGGGATCACAGAATATAAGAGTATACAGACATTACAGAAGGGGATTACAGAATATAAGAGTATACAGACATTACAGACGGGGATCAGAGAATAGGAGAGAGTATAGACATTACAGCCGGGGATCACAGAATGTCTGTATACTCTTATATTCTGTGATCTGCGGCTGTAATGTCTGTATACTCTTATATTCTGTGATCCCCGGCTGTAATGTCTGTATACTCTTATATTCTGTGATCCCCGGCTGTAATGTCTGTATACTCTTATATAATTTGATCCTGTGCTGTAATGTCTGTATACTATTATATTCTGTGATCCCCCGGCTGTAATGTCTGTATACTCTTATATTCTGTGATCCCCAGCTGCAATGTCTGTATACGCTTATATTCTGTGATCCCGGCTGTAATGTCTGTATACTCTTATATACTGTGATCCCCGGCTGTAATGTTTGTATGCTCTTATATTCTGTGATCCCCAGCTGTAATATCTGTATACTCTTATATTCTGTGATCCTCGGCTGCAATGTCTGTATACTCTTACATTCTGTGATCCTCGGCTGTAATGTCTGTATACTCTTACATTCTATGATCCCCGGCTGTAATGTCTGTATACTCTCTTACTTCCTCCCTGCCCAGGAGCTGTGGTATATCCGACCTGTACCTGCCTGGTGGGACACATACATTACACAGGGGCACATTTATAACAATATCTCGGGACAGGAACATTTTTATCTAACACATCCAATTGTGGAACATATTTTAATTCCAAGATCTATTCATTAAACCATACGATTGTTTATGGTACAACCTCTTTAATATTTTTTCTGTTTTCCAACGTATTAGTTGGAAAGTTAAATGGCGCCATAAAACAAACAAACAGTCTACAAGTTGTCCTGCAGAAAAAAAAAAAAGAGCCTTCAGATAAAAAATAAAAAAGATAGTTTTCGCAAAAACAAAAAATCCGGGTGTTGATCAGCATTGGTGCAGAGAAGCTGTGTGTGTGTGTGTGTGTGTGTGTGTGTGTGTGTGTGTGTGTGTGTGTGACCCGTTCGGGCGCCAGTTGTAAAATGAACTTTGGTTACTGATTTGTTGCTGCGGGTAATTCCATACTTCTATTATGTTTGATGATTTCCATATATGAGGCTTGCGGGTTTCTACTTGATTGGAAACATGTGTATAATGTCAGAAGCGAACAGACATCATCATTTTCCAATGTCACAAAAGGTTTCCTATAAACTGTACAGAAAACCATTGTAGCCGAGTGCAGACAGATCGGAGGTTGTTGCTCTGAAGAATACATTTGGCCGCCCCCCATCAACACTCGTTATATTTCCTATAATTATCACATATTACCACTCCGTACCTTTCTTACTTTGAGAAATATACATGATAATCTACAGGAAGTGTCTTTCCGGTCTCGTCACCCGATGGCTATCTTCTTCTTTTGCTGGTTTGGAATCTTTTTTCCAATTCCCCAAGTTCAAACTTGTTATTCTGTCATTTCCGCAACCAAATTACATTGATATTTGACTTTAAAGGGAATCTGTCAGCAGGTTTTTGCCATCCCATCTGAGAGCAGCATAATGTAGAGACAGAGACCCTGATTCCAGCGATGTGTCACTTATTGAGCTGCTTGCTAATTACTGTTTTCTCTGCTGTCGATGTAGCAGTTTGTGAATATACCAGACTACCAGACTTACCAGAGTAATGATAATCTCCATCTGATTGAAAAGTGATTTTATCAAAACTACACTGTGCAGCCCAGTAAGTGACACATCGCTGGAATCAGGATCTCAGGTCCTTATTATGCTACTCTCAGATAAGGTTGTGAAAACCTGATGACCGGTTCCCTTAAAGGGCTATTCCCATCTTCCTATAAAAGTAGGGTCACATAGCTCTTGTAACTACAAACAATTTTGCAATTTACTGCGCATTACAATTTCCAGCCAGTCTCGTAGTATATGGTTTCCAGCCTATCTTTTAGCAGGGTTTTGCTGTGTAAGCGGAGGACAGCATGCTGCAGGGGTTAAAAAAGAAAAATCAACTATACCTCTCATATCGGGCTCTGTGCTATTGTTCACTTAAACTAAAGACTTTATCACTTGGGGATTACCATTACCGGACTACTTTGTCACACACAGGGTTGTCTGACACGACACCTCACTATCAATGCACAATCTCACTATAGAGAGCCTGGTGTGGGCAGGGGCAGCTCTCCCAGCGCCGCTACATATCTAAATCTAAATACTTTGTCTCAGATTACTGGGTGCAGCCGTTCCATGTGACACACCATTGGATTCAGGGTCTCTTTGCTTACAATATTCTGCTCTCAGATGATGTAGCAAAAACCTGCTGATTCCTTTTAAGACTGACCACTTCTTCTAGACAGCAGATCTTGTTCAGTGCATACAAGCTGTTTGTTTTTACCAACACTATATGACAATAATCATCTATGAAGTAGCAAAGAGTAATATAATGCCACACGTTGGACATCTAGATACCACTATGCCACAGTATGTACAATGTATCTGCAAGGAGTGGACACAGATAGAAAAGGGCCACTTGCAAGAACAATATAAGGGCCTTTTGTTGCCCAATAGCTAATTATAATGAATGATTCCACCTGCTTTGAATGTAGATATGGCCCCCTGACCTCTTGGGCCCCTGTGCATCCGTCTATGTGTCACAGTGTGAACTGTGTACTATCGCCAGTTACTTCTACCCATTACTTTCCTCTCCATGTGCAAAGTCTCATCTCTCACCAAAAAAAGAAGGTCCCCATGTACCCCTACACACTCGAAACTCCCTGTGCTGGGACGTATGTATAATGAAGAACATATCACAAATATCACATATCTAGGACCCTGAGCGGGAGGGCGGTGACGTCATGATGGGGGTGGACTCTGTGGCGCTGGGGAGAGGTGGCTGACTCTCCCTCCCTATGTGCTCTACCCCGTCTGTTTTCTCTCCCCCTAATCTGCTCTCTTTCCCCCCTGTGTGCTGTCTTCTCACCTCTGTGGTTTTACTTTGACCTTTCTCCCCACTGTGCACTTTGTCTCTCCCCCAATGTGCTCTCTCCCCTGTGTGCGGTCTTTTCTCTTTGTTTGTTGTCTTCTCCCCTGATGTGCTCTCTCCTTTGAGTTGTCTTCCCCCATGCTGTCTTCTTCCCTTTTTGCTCTCTACTTTGAGCTGTCTCCCCCTTGTGCATACTCTCTTCCCCTTATGTGCTCTCCTCCCTGTGCGCTCTCTCTCCCCACTGTGGGCTGTCTCTCCCTCATGTGCTCTCCCCTTGTGCGCTCTCTCTCCCCCCTGTGCGCTTGCCCCCTGTGGAGTGTCTCTTCCACGTGCTCTGTCCCCCTTGTGTGCCGTCTCTCCCTCCCTGCACGGTCTTCTTCCCACATGTTCTCTCTCCTTTGAGCTGTCTCCCCCTTGTGCATGCTTTCTTCCCTCTTGTGTGCTCTTCCCCCCTGTGTGCTTGCCTCCTGTGGGCTCTCTCCCCCTCATGTGCTCCCCACCTGTGCGCGCTCTCTCCCCTCCTGTGCGCTTGCTCCCTATGCGCTGTCTCGCCCCTGTGTGCTCTCTCTCCCCCCCGCGCTGTCTTGTCCCCTCCTTTGAGCTGTCTCCCCCTTGTGCATGCTTTCTTTCCCCTTGTGCGCTCTCCTCCATGTGTACTGTCTCTCCCACCTGTGTGCTTGCCCCCTATGGGCTCTCTCTCCCTCATGTGCTCCCCACCTGTGCGCTTTCTCTCTCCCCTCTTGTGCGCTTGCCCCCTATGGGCTGTCTCGCCTCCTTGTGCTCTCTCTCTCCCCCCTGCACTGTCTTGTCCCCTCGTGTGCTCTCTCCTTTGAGCGCATTGCGTTTTTCTTTCGAGATACAGATTTGATGCAAAACTTTCTGCAACCAGATACTCGACGTGTGCACATGGCCTAAAGCTCCTGTTTGATCGGCGTGGAGCCATATTTAATCACACAGTTGCTCAGTTTTTCTGGAGCTGCTTATTACTCCTCCTTTTAGAAGAGACAGCAAATACGATGTCACCAAAGATCTGTCCGAGCTGTTATGGAAAAATCTACAAATATAGCAATTTTCCATGCTTAAAGAATTTATTTTTCATTACTTTTATTTGTGCGTTATCCTCTACGATAATTACGGTAAGTCTAATATTAATGGCCCCAAAATAAGCTTTGCCCTTTTGTAATAAGTGACAACAGCTCCCTGCGGAGAGACGTCGGCCTAATCTTACCTTCACTGACATGAGCTTCCCTAATCCCCGCTAATAGGATTGTGACTGGCGGAAAAAGGGTCTGTGAATAATAAATATCATAGAAGTCTTTTGTACGGGCGCATAACTGATCAGTAGATGAAGTCACAGTTGCCGATTGCAAGAATAAAGCTTTCAATAAGATCTATAGAAGAAAGACTTTACCAATGATAAGACATGAGGTCCCTTTAAAAGGAGGGATTGATGCCAATCCCCGGTGAGTTATTCCGGGCGCGCCTGTGATCTGGTTAGTCGGAGGCTGTAGAGCGGCTGCCGGTGGAGCGTCCATACCGCTCTCGTCTCATCCAAATGCCAATGCACTTAGGATCGTTCAGCAGCACCTGGCTGAGATGGCAGAACATCAATGCCGGCATTCCCATCCATGGCCAGGCTCTGCCCACTCTTACCCTAGAGGTGGGTAACTATAGACACATAGATGGAGGCAGCCCCATTGTCTAAAGTGTAAAGTACACATTGTATACACTTAGTACATACCCAGGAATAATCTCATCTAAACCCCTTTACCGCCCGGCGATTTCACGTTTGTTTTCTCCTCCCCTTCTTCCAAGAGCTATCATTTTTTATTTTCCATCAATATAGTCATATGAGGGCTTGTTTTTATTGGATATTTTGTACTTTTGAATTACTTTATTCATTTTTCCATATTATTAATATTATTATTATTATTGTTTATCGGCCTTCAGCTCTATCTCGAGCCATGGCGAATCGATAGATAAACGCTTTGTAGGAAGATCGATCTTGTGCGAGCTTGGATAAATCCATCAGGGTCTTCTCCAAGCCTAGATAGGTCCACCCGGATCTACTCTAAGCCTATATAGGTCAACCAGGGTCTTCTCCAAACCTATATAGGTCGACCAGGGTCTTCTCCCAGCCTACATAGGTCTACTTGTATTTTCCAAGCCTAGATAAGTCCACCAGGATCTTCTCCAAGCCTATATAGGTCTGCCAGGGTCTTCTCCAAGCCTAGATAGATCCACTTGTCTTCTCCAAGCCTAGATAGGTCCACCCGGATCTACTCTAAGCCTATATAGGTCAACCAGGGTCTTCTCCAAGCCTATATTGGTCGATCAGGGTCTTCTTCCAGCCTACATAGGTTTACTTGTCTTTTCCAAACCTAGATAAGTCCACCAGGATCTTCTCCAAGCCTATATAGGTCTGCCAGGGTCTTCTCCAGGTCTATATAGGTCTGCCAGGGTCTTCTCCAAGCCTATATAGGTCTGCCAGGGTCTGCTCCAAGCCTATATAGGTCTGCCAGGGTCTTCTCCAAGCCTATATAGGTCTGCCAGGGTCTTCTCCAAGCCTAGATAGGTCTGCCAGGGTCTCCTCCAAGCCTTCATAGGTCCACAAGGGTCTTCTCCAATCCTAGATAAGTCCACCAGGTTCTTCTTTCATAGGTCCGCCAGGGTCTTCTCCAAGCCTTCATAGGTCCACAAGGGTCTTCTCCAAGCCTATATAGGTCTGCCAGGGTCTTCTCCAAGCCTAGATAGGTCTGCCAGGGTCTCCTCCAAGCCTTCATAGGTCCACAAGGGTCTTCTCCAAGCCTAGATAAGTCCACCAGGGTCTTCTCCAAGCCTTCATAGATCCACCAGGGTCTTCTCCAAGCCTTCATAGGTCCACGAGGGACTTCTCCAAGCCTAGATGGGTCCACCAGGGTCTTCTCCAAGCCTACATAGCTCTACCAGGGTCTTCTCCAAGCCTAGATAGGTCCACTTGTCTTCTCCAAGCCTAGATAGGTCCACCCGGATCTACTCTAAGCCTATATAGGTCAACCAGGGTCTTCTCCAAGCCTATATAGGTCGACCAGGGTCTTCTCCCAGCCTACATAGGTTTACTTGTCTTTTCCAAACCTAGATAAGTCCACCAGGATCTTCTCCAAGCCTATATAGGTCTGCCAGGGTCTTCTCCAGGCCTATATAGGTCTACCAGGGTCTTCTCCAAGCCTATATAGGTCTGCCAGGGTCTTCTCCAGGTCTATATAGGTCTGCCAGGGTCTTCTCCAAGCCTATATAGGTCTGCCAGGGTCTTCTCCAAGCCTAGATAGGTCTGCCAGGGTCTCCTCCAAGCCTTCATAGGTCCACAAGGGTCTTCTCCAATCCTAGATAAGTCCACCAGGTTCTTCTTTCATAGGTCCACAAGGGTCTTTTCCAAGCCTAGATAAGTCCACCAGGGTCTTCTCCAAGCCTTCATAGATCCACCAGGGTCTTCTCCAAGCCTTCATAGGTCCACCAGGGTCTTCTCCAAGCCTTCATAGGTCCACCAGGGTCTTCTCCAAGCCTTCATAGGTCCACGAGGGACTTCTCCAAGCCTAGATGGGTCCACCAGGGTCTTCTCCAAGCCTAGATAGGTCCATCAGGTTGCTGGTCTTCATCTTCGCCTTGTACCTTCTATTCTTCCAACCATATTGCTCTTCTCTAGTGATTTTTCTCTTCGTATGATGCGTCCAAAGTGGGTAATATAGTGTACTGAAAAATATCGGATATACCCTACAATTTTTCCTTTGTGTTCGCACTTGTCTTTTTTTGCAATATATGAGTGAATAGGTGTTGGACTATGTTCACACTGTGCGTTTTTGATCCTTTTTTGTGCTGAATTTGTGTTGGATTTTCGGCAGCAAAACTGGATTAAAAAAAAAAAAAAGTATCGCGTTTGACGTGTTTTGATCCGTTTTTCCATCATTGCCACGACAGCACCACCTGAGAGAGAGAGGACCGCCCATCCAAGACAGGAAACCTCTGAGATAAAAAGGCGGGACCTCTCCTGGACCTCAGTTTAGGTTTCCTGTCTTGGAGGTGGGAGACCTCTGAAGCTCATGCGGTCCTGGCCTGACCCGGTAGCTGGAAGAAGCTGTCCTTACCTAGGCAGTGGCTCCGGACTTGGGTTCAGAAGCTCCTCCACGGGGTATCCCCTGCGGTGGTGGAGTGCACGGGGTCTGGAGAGGGCCACCAGCGGCCGGTTCTCGGCCCTTGTTGCCGCCCTGGGGTCGCAGCTGCAGGGTTGGTGGCTGCCTGGCACACCTGTGCCCCGGGTGAAGAAGCCCTTTTTTCTGGTAGGCGCAGCGTGCCTGGGTCTGTAAGGGGCCTGGGAGCGGGTTCCCGGTGGCAGCTTTCAAATTTCGCGCCGGGAACCGCTACTTCCGGTTTCGGGCGCGGACCGGAAGTGACGCTCCGCGCCTGCGCAGTACGGGCCAAGATGGCGGCGCCCAGCGAACGGCGGCTGGGAGACGTTGCCACTACAGCCGGAGGTGTGGGGCAGTGCATGGAGGGCGGCGCCGGCCACAAAGGAGGGATGGAGCAGCGGACACTTGTGCCACCCGACCCGGGGGAGCTCCAGCAGGCTGGCAGCCACAAGTCCTCTCAGAAGGGGTCCAGGCAGGATGTGGACCCGAAAGCCGCCCGGAAATCGGTATACCTCTGGTGGGGTGAGTGCCTTCGGGCTATGATATCTGTATTTACTCTGCCTTCTTGCTTATTTTAGGACAGCAAGAAGAAGGCGGCTAAACAAAAGCATAAGGACTGTGCTATCTGCAAAGTCCCTCTTCCAGAGGATTGTATTAAGGATTTGTGTGCCTCTTGCATTGAGGAAACTGTACGAAGCGCTGTTCCCAGTCTGGCCTCTAGCCTTAGGGATTTAGTGAGGGAAGAGCTGAAGTCCCTACAGAAATCCGGGAAGGATAGGGGGCGTAAGAGACGGAGGTCCCGGTCCTCTTCTTCTGGTTCTGACCGTGCCGCTCGTAGCTCTCACAAGGGGAGACGCAGGTCTCGTTCGTCCTCGGCCTCGTAATCCTCCTCGGGGTCTTCCTCCTCAGAGGGTAGTGGTGCTGGGAGGTCCTGTTTTCCCCGTAAAGACACTGATTTTTTGATTAAGGCTGTTCGTTCCACTATGGGGTTGGTGGATTCCCGTGAGCCCTCTTCAGTGGAGGATTTAATGTTCGGTGGTCTGTCTTCCAAAAAACGACGGACTTTTCCTTTGAATCAGCGAATCCAAGCTTTGATTGAGGATCAGTGGGCTAAGCCTGATACGAAGGGCGCTCTCACCCATTTGGCTAAAAGAAAATACCCCTTTGATGAGGAGGCCACTACTTCCTGGGATAGATCCCCCAAGCTTGATGTAGCGGTGGCCCGGGTGTCTAAGCGTTCCTCTCTTCCCTTTGAGGATTTGGGGAATTTGAGGGATCAGCTAGACAAGAAGGCAGAGGGCTACTTGCGTAGTTCCTGGGAGTCCACTGCTAGCATTTTTCGTCCCTCAGTTGCGGGTACATCAGTCGCTCGGTCCCTCATGATTTGGTTGCAGCAGTTGGAGGCTTTGGTGAGGGACGGGGCTCCTACAGAGGAGATCCTGTCTTCCTTTCCTTTAGCTCTTTCTGCGGCGGCTTTTCTGGCGGATTCTTCGGCTGACTCCCTGAAATTGGCGGCGAAGGCTACGTCCTTCTCTAATGCTGCTTGTCGGGCTTTATGGTTGAAGGCCTGGCCTGGGGATGCCCAATCAAAGTCGAAGTTGTGTTCTTTGCCTTGTGTGGGTGATTTTCTGTTTGGCAAGCCGCTGGATGAGATTTTGGAACGTGCTAGTGACAATAAGAAAAATTTTCCCGCCGGCCTTCCGGCTTCCACCTTCCGTGGTCGTTCCTTTCGTAAGCCGCGGTTTGCCAAGCGGAAGTCCCCTCGTCGGACCAGAGACTCTTGGGCCGACAAGAGAGACAAGAAGGCGGGTTTCTTGTTCAAGGGTTCCTCCTTTGACAGGAAGCACCAGTCTAAGTGACGGCTCGCTCCAGGTGGGAGGAAGGCTTGCCCGCTTTCTCCCAGCCTGGTCCGGCATTGGGGCTTGCGATTGGGCTCTCGGTGTCCTCAGAGAGGGCTTGACACTGGAGTTCGCTTCGGCTCCTGTGGGGTCCCTAGTGATTACGTCTGTCAGCAGTCCGGAAAAATGCACTTTTCTGATGGGCGAGGTGCGGGCCCTTGTGAAGAAAGGGGTTGTTTCCCCGGTTCCTCCGGTCGAATGCGGCAGGGGGTTCTATTCCACACTGTTTCTCGTACCGAAGCCAGACGGCTCGTTCCGGACGATTATAAACCTGAAACGTCTGAACGGTTTTCTGGTTCAGCGGTCATTCAAGATGGAGACTTTGAACTCGGCAATCAGGCTATTGTTTCCAGATTGTTTTATGGTAGTAACTGGATCTAAAGGATGCATACTATCATGTGCCGGTTCATCGTCGCCACCAGCAGTTTCTGCGGTTCGCCCTGTACATAGAGGGCTCCCTCTGCCATTTCCAGTATCGAGCTCTCCCTTTCGGGCTGGCAATGGCCCTCGGATTTTCACGAAGCTACTGGCGGAAGTAATGGCTCACTTCCGCCGTCAGCAGATTTTGATTGTTCCGTATCTGGACGATCTGCTGATTGTGGGGGACTCCAGGGATCAGTGCCTCGCCCATCTGCAGATGGTTCAGTCTTCCCTGGGTCGGTTGGGCTGGATTGTCAGTCTAGAAAAGTCCAGGCTGGTTCCTGTCACACGTCAGCTGTTTCTGGGGATGATTCTGGACTCGCAGTCTCAGCTTTGCCTCCTTCCGGAAGACAAACCAGTGCGTCTCCGGTCTTCCCTTTCTGCAGTTCGGGCTTCCCCGCGAGTGACCTTGAGGAGGGCTATGTCTCTCTTGGGCTCCCTCACGTCCTGTATCCCGGCAGTCCCCTGGGCACAGTTGCACTCTCGGGCCCTTCAGTGGGAGATTCTCCAGCATCAACGCAGGTTGGGGGTGGCCTTGGACACGAAGATTGTTCTATCCCCTCCGACTTTAGATTCTCTGGGGTGGTGGCTGGTCCCCGAGCACCTGTCCGTGGGCGTTCCGTGGGGTTGTCCAGTCTCCGACGTATTCACCACGGACACCAGTTCCTGGGGATGGGGGGCCCACCTTCGGGACCTGTCCGCTCAGGGAGCCTGGGACTCGTGCCTCTCCAGGATGTCGTCCAATATGCGAGAGCTCCTGGCAGTTTGGGAGGCAGTTTCTGTGTTCCTTCCTTCCCTTCGGGGGCGCCATCTGCGGGTTCTCTCCGACAACAGCGTGTCGGTGCCTTACTTGAACCATCAGGGGGCACCCGGTCTCAGGCTCTCATGGGCGTTACACGGGACATTTGTCAGTTGTTGGAAGCCCGTCAGGTTTCCCTCTCTGCCCTTCACATACGGGGGGTGGCAAATTCCCGGGCGGATTTTCTCAGCAGGGTGCAGCTCCGACAAGGGGAGTGGGCTCTGGATCCGAGGGTTTTCGATCAGATTGTGGACATGTGGGGCCTTCCGGAGATGGATTTGTTTGCAACTCGGGAGAACAGGCAGGTTCGCCGGTTCTGCTCTCTGAATCCCGGAGACCGGCCCTTTGCTGTGGACGCTCTGCTGATCCCCTGGTCCTCGGGTCTTCTGTATGCCTTCCCTCCCTTAGTCATGATTCCTGCAGTCCTTCAGAAGGTCAGGGAGGACGGGGCAAGACTCATCATGATAGCGCCTTTCTGGCCCCGGAGAGCTTGGTTCTTTTGGCTCAGTCGCCTGTCCGTGCAGGCTCCTTGGACTCTCCCCCCGTCCCCGTCTCTCCTGTCTCAGGGGCCGATCCACCATCCGCAGGTCTCGGGTCTCCGGCTGACGGCGTGGAACTTGAACGCCGGCTCCTGTCGCGTAGGGGGTTCTCGAACGGCCTTGTTCGTACGCTGATGTCCAGTCGGAAGCCGGTTACCACCAATATTTATGGTAAAGTGTAAAAGAAATTCCTGTCCTCTTCGGGGGCGAGTCCAGAGGGGGAGGCTCCTGTGCCGGCTGTTTTAGAATTCCTCCAGAGGGGTGGGAGATGGGTCTCTCTGTCAATACCCTGAAACTCCAAGTTTCGGCCTTTTGGGCACTGTACCATTGTCCCCTCGCTGGGTCTTCTTGGGTGACGAGGTTTATTCAGTCCTGCAAGCGGGCCACTCCTGTTCCCTGTCCGAGGGTGCCTCCTTGGGATCTAAATTTAGTTCTTGATGCCTTAACCAGGCCTCCTTTTGAGCCTTTATCTTCTGCTTCTCCTAAGGTCCTTACTCTGAAGGTGGTCCTGTTGGTGGCTTTGACGTCAGCCAGACATATTAGTGACCTGCAGGCCTTGTCAGTGGTGGGGCCTTATACTCAGATTTTACAGGACAGGGTCATCCTCCGCCTGGACCCTTCCTTTCTTCCCAAGGTGGCTACCAACTTCCACAGGATGCAGGAGATTGTCCTCCCTTCCTTCTGTGATCATCCTGCAAATCAGAAGGAAGAGGTTCTCCACACGTTAGATGTCAGGAGGGCGTTGCTTACCTACTTGGACGTGTCCACTGCCTGGCGTCAGTCCCCGTCCCTCTTTGTTTCCTTTCAGGGGGCCTCTCGGGGTAAGACAGTCTCCAAGGGTACCCTGGCTAGGTGGTTGCGGGAGGCCATTGCTCTAGCTTATTCTTCTAGTCAGGTGCCGGTCCCGGTGGGCCTTACTGCCCATTCCACCAGGGCGGGGTGCTACGTCTTGGGCTGAGAAGGCTGATGTCCCCTTAGAGTTGATCTGTAGGGCCGCTACATGGTCTTCTCCTTCTACTTTCTTCAAGCATTACAGGCTTGATCTTTCTTCCACCGAGGAGGTGACCTTTGGTAGACGGGTTCTGCAAGCGGTGGTCCCTCCCTAATTTTCTTTTCTCTGAAATCTCTCAGGTGGTGCTGTCGTGGCAATGATGGAAAAATCTAAATTACTTACCGTTAATGGGTTTTTCCGGAGCCACGACAGCACCACCGCATCCCTCCCTATTGCCTGTTGGTGTTGGTCACGTTTGAGGGGTTTTTTGAATTGTTGATTTCTTTTGGTGGTGGTTGTGTACTAATGATTTGTTGGGTTCCCCTCTCCGGTCTCTGTAACCAAAACTGAGGTCCAGGAGAGGTCCCGCCTTTTTATCTCAGAGGTTTCCTGTCTTGGATGGGCGGTCCTCTCTCTCAGGTGGTGCTGTCGTGGCTCCGGAAAAACCCATTACCGGTAAGTAATTTAGATTTTTGATCCATTTTTTTGTGCTGTATTATTTTCCCACTACAATGGATAAACGGAGGAATAAAAACGGATCACTAAGTGACAAGCGTATTCTTTTTCTGGAGGAGTTTTCTGCCCCAAAAACGGACCATTAAAAAACGCAGCACATGGATTTTGCTGGGAATCACAGAAAGTGATCCGTTTTGTATACAAAAACCGATAACAAAAAACGGACCAAAATCGCACAGTGTGAACGAGGCCTTAGTATTTCACTTTTTTTTTTTCACCCCAATTTCTGGAACATTATTCTTATATATCAAGCACATGTTTAATTTTGTAACAGCAAATATACTAGAAGTGTTGTAGGGTTTTTTTCCCCCTCGTTCATTCATTTATATCACACATTGTACCCCCATAATGTCACAAAACACATCTGTAGGGCATGTCAATATTTCAAAGCATTATTTTATATCCAATTTTCCCTATAACTGGTGCTAACATTTACAGGGGAAAGCCAATCTCATAACCTCATGGCTCACTGCAAAGCTGATTGGACCCAAATGCTCCTATTCTCTCCAAGCACCTGACGATCACATGATCTCCGCGTCCAGCAGAGAAAGTGCTGTTAGCGCTTCCTGTTCTCTATATACAGTGCGATCAGGAAGGCAGAACTGGTGATAAACCATCTCTGTCTTCTCTTCTCAGCATAATATACAGACTGCATGGATGTTTTAAGTCTGAGTAGTCTGGAGTTGATTAAAGGGGTTAGGTACATTTTCTTTATCTTAATAAATGTGTTGGAGACTTGGCTATGTTCTAAAAATTCAAGTATAAGGGTATGTGCACCTGATGCAGAGGCGTGCGTATTGGACCTGCGGGAAGTAGCGGGTGCCCACAGGGGTGCCGCAGCCGCCCTGTATTCATGATCACTGTCCCTCCTGTACCTGTACGTCCTGATCGCCTAGATTTAGTGTACTTGTTCTTGTCTCCCTTATCCTCATGTAAAGCGCCATGGAACCTAATGGCGCTATATAAATAAATAAAAATAATAAAAAATAGTAATAAATAATAATCTGCGTACGGTTTAGGATGGCTTCTCCCTCATTCACCTGATGGTGATCGCCTCAGACTCCGCGGCATGAAATTAACATGTTGCCTAGATGCGGAAGTCCGGCAACCTGCACCGCAGGTGAAATAACGCTGCGAAGGGGAGAAGCACAGTGAGCATGGGATTTCTAGAAATACATACACTGTGCGGGTACTGTACAACACAGTGTTTTGGACGCAGCAGTAGTACGCCGTGTCCAAAACGCTGCTAATCCAAATGGTGTGCACGCAGACATACACGTTTTCCTCCTACACTTATTAGCACCACCTTTCTCAGACTGCAAAGCTTTCCGGTCCATTATATGGACCATCAGGCATTGTATAACACCAAGTCCATGGCTGATGGAAAAGTAGAGCACTTAGTTTAAGAAATAAAATTCTAAATATATATACGGTATATTCTAAATATATAAGGAAGGCAAGGTTCCAAAGCAAAGATCTCCTTTATTCACCAACGCGTTTCGGCACCTATCCTGGCACCTTCATCAGGGTATTGTATATGTGTGTATGTGTGTAATAAATAAATATATATATATATAATACACACATATACAATACCCTGATGAAGGTGCCAGGATAGGTGCCGAAACGCGTTGGTGAATAAAGGAGATCATTACTTTGGAACCTTGCCTTCCTTGTGACTTCTTGGAGACATCCATTCCTTGTGATTCCATTGAGACAGCAGCGCGGACCGTGACACACCATCTTCCCTATATATGAGCATATACAATGTCGGGATGATGGTAGATGTCACTTTTAAAGCTTGCCAATCTCTTGTTCTATAATGTTGTACTATAGAGCGTAGTATTGCACTTTGTTTTTTAGGTTTTTTTTGGGGCAATGCATTAAATATTTTCACAGTAATGGAATTGAGGCCAATTTTTCGGTAGATTCTTACATTTCGGTGTTTTGTTTTCTAGATTATGACCCTGGTTCTTGAAATTGAGAATCTAAAAAGCCAGTATGAAGACATGATATCCGACCTTCTAAGATGGATCCAGCAGAAAGTGTTGGAGATGAATGATCGGCATTTTCCCAACGCCATCAATGGTATGTTGCAGCTCTTGGCCAACTTTAAAGCCTACCGTACGGTAGAGAAACCTGCAAAGTATCAAGAGAAAGGCTTGATCGAGGCCCATTTTTTTAACATCCGGACCAAGCTACAAGCCAACAATTTGCGCCCTTATTTCCCTCCGGACGGGAAGTCCTTGGGTGATATAGAGAAGTATTGGAAAGTCTTGGAGAAAGCCGAATATGAGCGAGAGAAGGCTCTGCAGCAAGAGCTGCTCAGACTGGAGCGGCTGGAGCATTTGGCACAGATGTTCCAAAAGAAGGCTTTCCTTAGAGAGTCCTACCTGCACGAAATGAGCGAGGTCATAGAGCGACAGGACTTCAAGCCTAATAACAACACCCAAGTGGAAGCTGCCATCAAGAAGCTGGAGGCGATTGAAGCAGACGTTCTACCTCGTGAACAGAGGTTCAAGTCGCTTGCTGAGATGTGCGCTGTGTTAGAGAAAGAAAATTACCACAACAAGGCCGTAATAATAACAAAGTAAGTTTGTTTCTATGGTAAACTTGGAATCCTGTGGGCCTGATACGTAACGTGGCCAGGGGCGGTAGTCATGGTCAAGAGGGTCAATGTCCTCACCCTGGACGTTACAGACATGGGTTGTGGTTGTACACCTACTTTGTCTCGCTGTATTAATACTTCTTGGCCACAGACCTGTTTCCACTGTGCGGTTCCCGGTTTCAGATTACCTAGAAAGAGTCCACGACAGCTTAAAACGTCTTGTACTTGACTTGCAACATAGTCTACACACCCCTTCCATAATACACTGGATAAGGTTCAGACTTAATTGTTCTTGTGACTTTAATATCTTCCACTTCCACGGAGCTGCAAGCTAGGCCCCACCAGCTCTACGGGGGAAAGGGAGGGTTGGCACTGCTTTGTCCCCAACTGTCCCACCGCACATGTCCATGTGTGACGATGCAGTTAGGGCATTCCACGTGTTGACTGATTTGCAGTCTACGTGTGTGTTACTGCTGAAGGTTAATCAGTTAATTTCCTTTGGCACTTCCAGAGTTAATACCAGAAAGCTAATGTAGTCTATAATGTGTATGGCTCTGTACGTGGAAGTGTGTGTCAGATGTCTGATCCCCACTCACTCAGCCTTTAGGTAGTTCCAGTTCCCTCCACTGGGTGTCGCAGATAGAGTTCAGTCTCGACTTGGATCCCGTACAGTGAGGACATGCTGTGTTGTGCTACTCCTCAGGTTGTGGCTGAGTGTGTCAGATGACCACTCCCCTAGCTGTTAAATGATTCCATGTCCTACCAGCTGGTGTCACTGATAGAGTTCACTCACTCTATGCAAAGACCGTGATCTGTGTGGATGCCAAATGCTGCTCTCTGGAGCTTTCTTGCTGTGTTGCTGCTGGGAATTGCTGTGCCTATTCTAATCCCTGAGTGGAGGAGAGGGGGTTATAGCCAGGGGCGTAACTACAACAGGTGCAGGGGGTTTGTATCGCACCCGGGCCCCGGAGCCTAGGGGGCCCCCAAAAGTACCTTTGGACCATAGAAAAAAAACTATTGCTGTTAAAGATTTGTAATAATTGGGGGCCCCGCTGGAGCTTTTGCATTGGGGCCCATGAGCTTCAAGTTACGCCACTGGTTATAGCCTAGGGCTGGATATCCGCAAGGGCAAGGTTGGTGGCCCAGACATCTTCACCTTTAGGGGTAGCACTGGGAACAGGTATCAGCTAGGGAATCCCAGTCTGTAGGGTCAGACTAGCTTCCCTGATTACCTCAGCCCATCTCTGCCTTTCTGCTTCTACACCGTGAAACACAATCATTGTGTAGGACCGCCCACCGGACTCCGAAGCCAAGAATGAGTATGTTGACTAAATTACAAGGTATGGTGGAGTTTACTAACAAAACTAAGCATCTGTTTGCTCAGTTCCTCCCGCTCTAGAACAAGTCGCAGATCGGACTGCTTTTATCAATGTGATAGATTTGCTTTAAAACTAATGTTCTCCCTGTCACTCTCTATTATACAGACAGCAAGAGCTATCAAGGGGCTGGAATGGATTACTCAACCTATTAAAAACTCACAAACAGTTATTGGAAGATAAACAGCAAATGCTGGTCCTTCTACGAGACATTGACACTGCTGTCGAGGAGCTGAGAGCCATGCAGGTAAAAACTGTGTTGGCTTCTAAATATCACATGCAAATGTGCACACAACCCTGCAGGGGGGGGTAACTGCAACATGTGCAGGGGCTGCAACCGCACCCAGGCCCTGGAGCGATCAAATGTGTATGGGGCCTTGAAGAAAATCTTTCAGCAGGTTTTTGCTATGTAATCTGAGAGCAACATGATGTAGGCACAGAGACTCCGATTCCAGCGAAGTTTCCCTTATTAGACTGCTTGATGCAGTTTTGATAGAATCCCTGTTTTCTCTGTTGTAGATGTAGCAGATCTATGAACACTGAGCTGTGTATAACCCCGCCCACACCATGGATTGGCTGCTTCCTGTGTACATTGTAGCAAATTGCCAATGAATGGTGGGGGCGGGGTTATACAGATTAACTAGATTGTTTTACATGTGACACCTAGCCCTGCAGTGATAATCTCCTGCTGATAAAACACTGATTGTATCAAAACTACATCAAACTACTACTGAGATCCTGGAATAATGCTGATCTCAGATTACATAACAAAAACCTGCTGACAGATTCCCTTTAACATTCTTATAAGCAGCTGTACATGTTATGCAGATCACTGAAAAGGACGCAGAGCTCTTTGGAGTGATGTAGCCTCCATAGAGCCCCTTTAACATAAATTGGTAATGCAAATTGTATTTTATGGCTTGTTACTGCCCATATTAAGTAAATCGAGTGTGCGTAGCGTGCTTCCAAAAGCTTCTGTCACGCATTCTGATATTTGTAAATATAGAATATAAACAGCAGGTGAAATAAGTAATGAACACGTCACCAATTTTCTAAGTAAATTTATTTGCAAAGGTGCTATTGACATGAATTTCTCACTGGTTTTACCCATCATGAGATGTTTCTTGTGTGGCACCTTGATAATGAGACTCCTTCTTATAGGCGTCAGTTGAACCAGCTGATACTATTTTTCACTAAGTGGCAGGATCGCTTTATAGTTACTGATAGATTTCAGCTGGTGTCATGACTTTCCATGGCTTTTTGCACTTCACTCTCTTCATGTGTCCAAAACTTTTTTCTGTGTCATTTCTCATTATTACACATACCTAAACTTATGGATCTCTATGGCCTGTGTGGATTGGATGGGTTGTTACCGGCATCTGGTGAGAAGTTAATTTCAATAGTGCCTTTAAAAATATATTTACTTAGAAAATTAGTGACGTGTTCAATACTTATTTCACCTTCTGTATAGTTTAATTTTGGTTGCTTAATCCTTTTTTTTTTTTTCAGGATTTAGTAAGCTCAAAGGAGCTTGGGAAACAACTCCCAGAGGTGGACTACTTCCTTCAAGAACACAACTTAATTGAATCCCAAATTATGTCATACGGTGAATCGGTGAGACAAATATTGGCCAGGGCGGAAAGTGTCCCAAAGAGTGAAAAGGGTAATGTGGATGTTCTCCAAACTAAAGTAAAGAACTTACATCAACTTTATCAGAACCTTGTGTCCCTCAGCAAATCTCGGTAAGAGGTCTTTTGTATTACCATGGGCTTCATGTATAATAACCTCTGCTATTCAACATATAAATATATAGCACTTAAAGGTGACAATATAGTATGTGTGATGTGAGTCTCTACTAATAACTAGGGTGTGACACAGACACTACTTACAGGAGTCTAGCCAGCAGGGAAGTCAGGTAAACCGGGGTCAGGTTCCATGAGAGCTTGTAGTATTCAAGGAGTAGACAGAGACTTAGTCGTGCAACGATCCAGGGTCAGGTTTCCAGGAGAGCACGAAAAGGATTCAGGTAATCAACTGTGGTGTATTAAGGTCACAGTCCAGGGATAAAAATACTAGGAGGTCACAACAGGTACAGGGAGCAGACGAAAGGGAAATCCGTCAACAGTCTGGTGTCAGATAAGTTGTCAGAACAGACACAGGCATTTAGGCCATACAGCCCTTCAGATAGAATGTGCAACTGACAGGATTCTGGGAGAGGCTGCTCAGTAAAGTAGCAGAGCAATCACAGGAAGATGGAACACCTGAGCAAACCAGCATCACCCAGAACCAGCATCGAAGCCTGTGCTGTCAATGAAATACTGACAGCTTTGCGCATCAGATACCAAAAACAGAAGAAACTCTTATTGCGTCTGAGATGCACTGCACGGAGGAATCATGACAGTCCTGAATGCTGTCAAGGAAAATAATACAATATAGGCAATGAAAGGTGACATTATAGTATGTGTGATGCTAGTCACTACTAATAGCTAGGATAAATGTTACGCTAGACACTAATAATAGCTATAGTGTGACAGTTACTAATTACAGGAGTATAGGCAGCAGGGAAGTCAGGTAATTCAGGGTCAGGTTCCAGGAGAGCTCATCGTATTCAGGGAGTAGACAAAGACAAAATTATGCAACGGTCCAGGGTCAGGTTTCCAGGAGAGCTGAAGAGGATTGAGGGAGTCTATAGAAGCATATTCAGGTCACCGACCAGGGGTCAAAATACCAGAAGGTCACAACAAGTACAGGGAACAGACAAACGGGAAAGCAGGCAACAGTCTGGGGTTCAGATAACAGAGATCAGAACAGACACAGAAATGCAGGCCACACAGCACTTCATTTAGAATGTACGACTTGCAGGATTCTGGGATAGGTTGCTCAGTAAAGTAGCAAAGCAATCACAGGTTTTCAGGAAAGCACAAAGAGGATTCAGGAAGTCAACAGAAGCATATTCAGGTCACAGTCCAGGGGTCAAAATACCAAGAGATCACAACAAGTACATGGATCAGTAAGGGAAGAGGGAAATAAGGCAACAGTGCAGGGTCAGATAAAAGAAATCCGGACAGACACAGGAGTGCAGGCCAAACAGCACTTCAGATAGAATGTAAAATGTATGACTGGCAGGATTCTGGGAGAGGCTGCTCAGTAAAGTAGCAGAGCAATCAAAAGAAATACGGAACACCTGAGCAACCAGCACCTCCCTGAACCAGAATGGAAGCCTGCACTGTCAATCAACTTCTGACAGCTATGATAATGGTCTAGTAGCATTCTTTATGCAGAAGATGAAAATAAGAGTAGGTTTGTAGTTTATTATTTAGTTCAAATGCACAGACTTTATTTTTTGTCATCGACCATTATTTTTTGATGAATGATTTACAGGACCTTTTTTTATTGCATGGACAGAAGGGCCTTTATCATCTTTTTCATCGTCATTGTCAGCCACTATTAACTTTTTCCTTGAACTTCTCATAAACTTACCTGGTACAAGACAATATATTGCGGTGCTATTTACTCACTTTGATACATGCAATGTGGTCATGAGCCCACTGATATCGGCAGGCTCAGCCCACAATCTAAGGTATATGGGTATATCCGGACTCTTCACCCTTTCATGATGTCTGGGGAGAGAAGTATCCGCATGTCTGATTTCATATTGCCAGTCCATTTGTTCTCGTTGAGATATGTCGGAGGAGGCGACCACTTGGCTGAGCAGAGTGTGAAGATGTTGGGAGAGATCGTCTGAGCCATCGTTCAGCCAACAGCAATGTGTTGTCTATGAGGGACTCATGGCACTGTAAAGGCTTTGCTTTACTTCTTTTCTTTGTACTTTTGCAATCTTTCTTTCTTTTTGCATTCTAGGCGATTACGTCTTGAGGAGTTATTGAAGTTGTATCAGTTTTTCCAAGATTGTGGTGAAGAGGAGGCCTGGATCCGTGAGAAGTGGCAGGCACTTAGCATGGCGGACCCTGGCAGAGATATCAGCCACATCAACTCTTCCATAGCAAAGCAAGAGGTATAAGATTGTGAGGCTGTGCTCGGCTTTTTCCTTCAGGGCCGTAGCTACGTGTCCATGTTGCAGGAGAACTGTGGAAAGAAGTCGAGAAGGAAAAAAATCAGGCTGCTTTCACATCAGCGTTTTACGCTGACCGCGGCAGTGGCGGTGAAAAAAACGCAACTGCCGCGATTACCGCATAACGGCCGCACTTGCGGTTTACCTGCGGCAAGCCCCATACAATGTCTATGGGGCTTGCGGCAAGTGCGGTACAGTTGCGGTTTCGGCACTTGCAGCAGATGCGGCCACAAACAAACCGCGGTCAGCCGCGGTTTTCTCGCGGCCGCATCTGCCGCACACTTACTGCAAGCCCCATAGACATTGTATCGCGGCTGTTATGCGGTAATTGCGGCAGTTGTGAAAGAACCGCAACTACCGCGATAACCGAATAACGTCCGCACTCGCGGTTCACTTGCGGCAAGCCCCACACAATGTCTATGGGGCTTGCGGCAAGTGCGGTTTCGGCATTTGCGGCAGGTGCGGCCGCGAAAAAACCGTGACATACCACGTTTTTTTCGCGGCCGCACGTGCCGAAACCGCACCTGCCGCACACTTGCCGCAAGCCCCATAGACATTGTATGGGGCTTACCGCAAGTGAACCGCAAGTGCGGCCGTTATTCGGTTATCACGGCAGTTGCATTTTTTTCACCGCAACTGCCGCGATCAGCGAAAACCGCTGATGTGAAAGCAACCTAAAAAGATAAAAGTAAAAACCAAAGCTTTAATTTCCAAAAATGGTAAAATCAATGTTAGAAAAAAAAGAGGGCAGGAGATGACTTATACTGATCCCATAGTGGTGGTTCAGTCACCAATAATCAGAGGTAGCAAAATGCAACAGCTATGCGTTTCAGATACTCCGGTGTCCTGATACACATAGCTGCTCATGTATGTTGAAGTATGCTACCTCCAGTTATTGGTGACTGAACCACCGCCATGGGATCAGGATAACTAATCTCCTGCACTTTCTCTTCTTTTGTAACCTGGATTTGGCTTCAACCTTTGGGGTTGGATTTCTTCCTTCTCAAATGTCTTTCACGACACCTCGGGGCATTTATCCAGGCTCCTCATGCCACATACTGACTCAGGTGAGCTGGCTACCGTATTTTTATGGGGAGAAAATTCCCTTGTTCCGGTGATCTGTAGTGGGTTCAATGATTGGACCCTATTGATTTGGATTTTATCACCTATCTGGCTGGAATTTTCTTGGTCTAGTGTAGATCAAAGGGTTTTCTCGTCTTCCAAGATCCAGTGATTTGTCCAGACAGAAAGAAGACATATAGTTCTCACTATGAGCATATGGGACTCAATTATTAGGAGAACCATGAAGGACAGAGATGAGCGGACCTGTTCTTTGCTTTGTCTCTAAATCGTTGGAGTGACCATTCGGGTACACTTGGTGTGAGCTACATCTAGTGTTTGATCGGCTCACACTCGGGTTAAAGCCTAGTTTGTGGGTGTAGTGTTTGTCCAAAATTAAAAAATATATATATATCACCGCCCTGCCACCCCCGGAAGTGCTCTGTTTATGGTTGGCTGTATATGGACGGGGAGCCGACCTGCCAATCAGTGACTTCCATTGGTGTTTGGGTCAAGTTCAGGTTCCGAACAATGCGCAAAACAAGAGCGCGGCTGAACATGCAACCTTCAATAGATCTGCTCATCTTTAATCGGGGGTTCTGGCACTGCTAAGCTCCCTGCTCTGGATTATAACTAGGAGATGCTTTTTAGGAAGATTTTATTTTTTTATTTAGCGCTTTTATCTATAAAATATTACATGTATACCGCCAATGTCGGGGCATCCTTTGAAGAAAGACCTCTTTGTATGTGTAATTTTTCTTAAGGGCTCCAAAGTAGGGTATATAAGATAAGATGAGATACACTGTATTGATCCCGAGGTAAATTACGGTATCTCAGCAGCAGAACATAGACATGAATTACAACACAACAGTAGACAATTGATGATAGAGGTTCTCATAAATGTATGTTTATGACAGGTCATACATATACCATTAGAAGATCAATAATGCTCACATCACTGTGATGATTTCACACTTACATGATTGTTGTATCACCCCATAAGCAGTCGGCACAAATGATTTCCCTTTGTTTTTCCCCTCTTACACCTTAGTAGGATTAGCCGGTTATTGAACATGAACAACTCATATAATTGGGGCGCATTATTATCATCATTGCCATACATTTCTTCAGATTTCTTTTCTCCTCTACCTCCTCAAGTGTCAAGATGGCGGCCAACAGCCGAGCTTGCCTTCTTGGTGAGCTTATTAAGCTCATGGCATCAGACACCCACACACTACCCAAATATTTGTAACTCTCCGCCTGCTCCACCTCCTGACCCGTAAACCTTCCATCTTTCTCCTGCTATCGTTCACCACCAACTCCTTAGTTTTCTTTACGTTTAGTTGTGGATAGTCAGCGTGGCACGAGTCCACAATTTCCGATAGTACCACCCTTCTGTAGTCTGGTATGGAAAAATGAACTCTCTTTTATTGACATAAAATACCAAAATTGCAACGTTTTCAGCAAGTCAGACCGTATGGCTCAGCAAACAGTGCAGAGTACTTCTCAGATGTTATTGGGGATCATTGAGCCTTTGTGTCACTAACGTGACATCAAGATCAGTCTATCTGTAACCTGATTTTTTTTATTTGTCTTGTTTCAGGCCTTAGAAGCAGAGATACTTTCCCACCAATCTATTCTAGCCAAGGTGGTGAGAAATGGGAAAGAATTGTGCCAGTTGGCGTACACAGACCAGGCGACTATCCAGAAGATGATAGACCGTATCGAGAAACAGTGGCTGGAGCTTCAAGACGAGGTCAAAAGAAGTAAATTCCGGCTAGAGGTGGCAGCGCTCATCAAACAGGTGAAAGACTTGATCTAGATGTTGGTTGCATCAGGAATGTAACAATGGTGGAACCCAACATTTGGATTCATTTTTGTAGATTAAAGCAGTTTTCTGGTCATGGGAATCACTGGTGTGCCATGGCTGCAGCTTGGTTTTAAAAAATCAAAGACACTAAGCGTTACTTATCCTACCCGGGTCCGGCGCTGAGTCTCCGCTGTTGATTTTGGTGTCTATTGTCTGCAGCACCGATGTCATGTCGGCAGCACTTGAGCCAATCAGTGAGCTCAGCGGAAGACATGAGCGAATCGGTTTGGAGTTCAGGTGATTTATGTATGAAAATCGCTGGAATGAGCATCGCTGTGGGTGTATGTGCTGGGTGCTTGGCACAGGGTGGGCTGCCTGCAGTGTTTGTTTGGCTCGGGCTGGGAGCGAAAACAGTGTTATCGGCCTTAGTGTGGATGTAAAAGGAAAAAAGTGAAAAATTCCTGCCGTCCCATCCTGGAAATGGTTTGCTTAAGGCTGACTGTGTGTGGGATTGCAAGACAGGAAAAACGTTGAGCCTGGTAGTAGTTCATACAGTACCCGGATTTATTGCTGAAAACACAGCGGTGGCACAAGATTCCGGAATCCGGGTAGCAGCCGGGTACAATGGATACAGTTCACAGATAGTAACCCGGTCCCTTCTGGTTATGAGCTCTCCGGCTGAGGTCGCACCGAGCTCCCAGCCCTCCCGGGCTCGGCCGTGTTATTACCGCACACGGCCCCTGGAGCTCTTGACCTGTCCGGTCTATAGATGCTGCTGCTTCAGCTTCAGGCCAAACCTGTCCACAGGGAACCCCGCCCTGTCTCCTAAACAGGCTTTTAACCCCGTGCCTCCTTCCGGGGAAACCTGCAAGACCCGGAGTGGAGGGAGTGGACCGTCCCTCTTTCCTACACCCTATACCGAGTTCAATATGTGACCGTGCGCATTCTGGGGAGACATAGCGCCCCTCGCATATGACCCCCTGCACTGTCTCACAGGGCGGAGAGCCGAACAGTTAATCAGTGATGGCATAGATCAAGTTAGGGTCACGAAAAGCGCCACCGAACCTAAACATTCACAAGCTCATTTGGCAACTGAACCCGAACCTTTAAAGGTTCGCTCATCTGTACTCAGCGACTCTGCCCAACTCAACGTCATGAATTACTGAGTTCACTGATTGACTGCAGCGCTGTTGACGTGACATCAGCGCTACAGACTGAAGGAGCAACGGCGAAGACCTTGCACTGGACTCGGGGAGTGTATATAAAGCAGAGGTAAACTGGGAAACCCTTTTAAGGTCAATCGTAAATAAGGAGAGGAAAATCCGGCTTATCACAGCCCCTCATGCGCTGTTGCAAACAGCATTGCATTTACACTTTTTCGGAGGTGGGCACAGTAAAAGCAGCTCCGTTGGTGCTCAATCTCATAGTGGATCTGTCAGGACCTGTGGAAGCGCTACCAAGCACAAAACAGCCGCTGTCGTCCAGGTGTCTCCACTCCCCCCTCCCTTCCCCATGTGTATCTGCACCTGAAAATATGCTAAAGCAAAGCTCAGAAACGGTGAGTGCGACCAGTCTCTCTTTATTGCTTTTTAAGGACAATCCCTGACAAAGTAATCTTGGTGGAAACTCCTAAAAAAAAAATAAAGTTCCACTATCAGACCAGGAATGACCTCTACATGTGACGAATGCAGGTTCTTAACATTATTTTTTTACCACTTTTTCCTAATTCAATCCAAGCCCCCTAACTGGTGTTTTATTTCATACTGGGTTATTTCATGGTTCTTCACGGATTTTACTTTGACAGGTCGGAATGTTCCTCCGCTTCCTCCCGTTGTATTTCACCCGCTTTGTTTAGGTGCTGGTTATAATTGCATATTTTAAGAAACAAAGTGGCTTTGAATTGTTTTTGCTCTTTTTCCTTTCAGCGTTTATTTTCTTGGAAATCCATCTCGCTACACAGTAACTCATCCAATATGTTTGTTAATAACTCTGAAATATGTTATAGAATATGTTGTGTTATTTTTTTTAGGCATCCAGTGATTGTGTCTTAACAATTGTTTGCAATCTTCAATGTAAAGAGAAAAATCCAAGTGGCACTCGCCAACGTAAAAGAAGTATCCTTTATTGCCAAATTTTAAAATCCATGCAGAGGGCATATGGACGAGAGCCGTTTCGCTGCAAAATGAGCTTCAGCAAGTCCCCCCACCTAAACTCATTCTCATCCGTATATCCGCTGCAGATTTTAAAACTTGCCAATAAAGGATATTTCTTTTACGGCGGTGAGGGCCACTTACCGTAGATTTCTCTTTAAGTTGGTGATTTCTGGGCTGTTTTATCAAGTGATACACCACATATGCCTGACTAAAGCCAGAGGGTTTTTGATTACAACGTTCACCGATCGGTGCATGGGTGGTGCCAAACCATTTTTTCTGTTTTGTGGACTAATTCTTTGCAATCTGATAATTCTTTAAAGGGTAGTCCACTGCTCGGACAATTCCTACTCAATCATCATGTTTGCCCTTGGTGAAATAACTACACTTATACTCACCTCCAGGGGCGGCGCCGCCGTTCCAGCGGTGTCAGAACTCGCTCTCTTGTGGCTCAAGTGAATTTGTTACATCACTCGACCCCTGAGCCCGAATAGCCGCCTTCAGATAAAGCGAACATCAAGAAGAAGTCAGAATGGCGGCTGTCCGCTCAATACCTCTTGGTTTGATACGTTGATGGCGCTGATTGTGCACAGGTTCTATTGATACATTAGTGTCCCAATGATTGTGTAGTAAAGAGGGAGTTAAATGTTTGTTCTTCTGGTGGAATGATTGGTGTGCTTAACAGATCATCGTTCGGAGGATCTCTCTGGACTTTATATCCAGAATGGACAGTTCTGTAATATGGATAATCATAATATGTGTCTGATCATGTTCTTCTATTGTCACCTAGTACTTTGCTGACGCCGATGAAGCCGATCATGGCTGAAGGAACATCTGCCGCTTGTTACAAGTGAGGATTTCGGCAAGGACGAGTCCAGTGCTGAAGCCATATTACAGAGACACTTGAGGCTTGAAAAAGAGATATCTGCCTATTCCATAGAAGTGAGGAGGCTCGGAGACCAGGCTCAGACAGTAGCAGGCAAAGCTCCTCTAATTGTACGTCCTAGATTAAATGTGCTTCAAACACTTAATGTTCCAAAATATTTTTTATTACTTTGTTGTTGTATTTAGTGTAGTACCTTTGATTGTAATATAAAACATTATTATATGAACTATATAGATGTGAGCGATTGCAAGTCCTGGTGCCTAATCGACAGCCTTGTTGGCCGGCTTCATGGCCAGAACAGCTATAGGACTCCTGACCTGAACTCCGATGTTGGATCAGGAGACCTGCAGCTGGTCTACACATCATAGTCCACCTTTATACATTGAGTGTTGGCCATGTGAATCCAGTCTTACACAAGAGGAGGTGGGTACTATAATGATGCCTATTTTGTATTGTTGCCGAATCTGTCGTGACTTAATTGGAGCATTAATATAGAGATACAGTTGCAAAACGTTACGGTATCGCTACAGTTTTTTGGATCCATGTGGCCTACGCAGAATAGGTTGCATCCCATTACCTGATGGGGGTTTACATTATCACAACCCTGGAGGAGTTGCAGTTTATTACTGTCGTTGGGTAAACCTACAATGCTTGTTGTCCAAAGCGCGTGTTGACTACAGTCCCGTTTCAGTGATCGCTGTTCTCTCCGCTCTTACAGGTTTATATAAATAGGTACTGTGTCTCTGATAACATTTTTATTAATTTTCATTTTCTATTCTAGCAGGAGAAAAAAGCTGAAAATGTTACGAGGAGCCGACCACAAAAAAGAGGCTATATGTCATCAATGTCCCCCGAGACCGAAGAGTCCAAACAAGACACTCAGATGTCGCCAGACAAAATCAGAGGAGTCCAGGAGGAGATAGAGGCCTCCTACGAGAACCTCCAACACCTGGCCAAGGTGACACATCTATACACATTCCTATTGTCCTCAATATTGTTTACTTTTATTGAGCCTTTCATTAAATGAAGACGTGATATCAGGGCTGCCAACTTGACATTTTATTTTTCCTGGAATTTCGGGTGGCAAGGCATTGTGAGGCTTAAATTAGGTTTAAATGTTAATTCGTGAATACTAATTTGTATTTGGAATCTAAATGTGTTGTCACTGGTGAGAGATTCAACTAATTAAGACTCTTCGTACCCTACATTCCGAGAGACCTTATTGTCATAGGCCCTCCTTCTGGCTTGGCCTTTCTTCTCCTCCACCTTCATGCTATCTCCTGCTAATCCTGCACTCTTAAAGCCTCCATTTTGCATCTCCTGTCACCTTTCTCCCGCAAACATCATTCTTTTTTGAGGCTTCGCTCCGTCAGCCCAACTTGTTGCCTCCATTGCAGCTAGTTCTGTGCTGTTTTGTGCTCCACTTGACTCTGATCCTGGTTTTCAGACTTGGAAACCCAAAAGACTCTTACTGGGCTCCCTTTGGGTGAGGCCCTTTGGAAAGCGTCTAGACTAGATTATCAATGATGCCACAGGGAACAGAGTGCTCTGCTTTTCAACAACTATAGAGTCCTCTATCAGCCATCTAGGCAATCCTAGATCTCCTAGCCCATGGAGGTGACCAGAAGTGATCCCGACCCTCCAACTCCAGGCTGTTCATGCCAAAGTCTTCCTGGCATATCTGTCCCAGGTTCTCCACTACAGAAGGTCCTCCTCCACCCAAAACATCTTCTTGTGTAAAGGAATAGATTTGCGTGTCTCACGTGGATGATGATGCCTGGGTCACAAAGATGACATCCCTTGTTTATAAATAATATTAATAAATACATATTTTATTTCTATAGTGCCAGCAGGAACTGGATTCCACCCGACTTTACCCTGCTCCATCTAACGGTATGGGTGTTGAAGCTGAGGTTCTGAGATCCTGGTGTCTTTCTCATTCTATTGTCCAGATGATGCTGATGGCCTGTAATCCTCAACCTGTCAAGTTTCACCACCTTATTTACAGGCAGGGCTAGCGTCACCACCCGGTGCACCTGGGAAAGTGCCCTAGACAAACAGGGGGCCCACTTGCTGTCGGGAATACCATCTATGACTCTTGCCAGGGTGTCCCCAGGCCTTAATCATGTATGGGGCCCTCAGTGACTAAGACATTTTTGCCCGGGGCTCGAACAAACCTGGAGCCCGGCCCTTTTTGGAGGTCCTACATTCACTAGTGTTTTCTCCTTTGCTAGTATTCATTCTTCTGTTAAGTCCAGTCTTTTCTTAAGCTTTGCCTTCTTGAAGGGACAGGAGATTTTTGGTGACTTTGCACCCCTCTTTACAGGCATCAGGTCTCAACTTTTGCCTGTTCCTTCTTTAAGAGTTTCCCTTTCAGACTCTTTACAGCATCTCTCTATGTTCCTTTTGTAGAAGGTGGTAATTTTTTTGGCGATGATTACTCCGATTTAAAGGGTGTATGAGATCCGTTACCTGTTTTCAAGTAACTCAAAGTGATTTTACACCTTTGTTATCCTTTCTTCCAAAAATGGTATCTGGTTTCCAAGTTGATTGTCTTCTCCACCATACGTCCATCTCCTATTCACCCATGGTAGAGTTCCCCAACATTTGGATTCGGTCAGAGCCATTTGAGCCTATATTTGTTACAAGGCAAAGAAATTTAAGGAGGTAATGTGCTCTGGATGCAATGCTGGTGCTGAATATTCGTATGTAATGATGCACAATAAAAGGTTTACCACTTAACCACCATTTATAGGATCAGTGGCGGACCTAGACCCCAGGGGGCCCTGGTGCAGCCATGATGAGGAACGGAGGGGGGGGAATTTGCTTTGTGCTGGTGGCCGTCGGCAGGGGGGGGGAGGGTGCGGGGTGGTGCTGGCGGCCGTCGGAGAGGTGTTTGCGGCGGTTCTCCTACCTGCTGAGCCGCGCCGAGTGCGCTCCTGTGAGTCGGAGGGGGAGAGGAGAGGAGGGGCGGGATCAGGCAAAGGAAGCAGGAAGCTTTCTGCTTCCCTTGCCTGACCCTCCTCTCCTCTGACAACGGCTTACGTGGGTCGGCTGGGGGCCCCCCTGCAGGCTTGAGGGGGCCCCCTAGCCGGTCGGGGCCCTGGTGCAGCTGAACCAGCTGCACCACAGTAGTTCCGCCCCTGTATTGGATTATTCAGCACCAGCCGTGAAACCATGAAATCATGCAGTATCTTCTTCACCTTATTTGCGTAGATAAACATGGAAGATGCATTGGCAGCAGTCCCGGAGATATATCGTTGCTTTCTATATGTATTTTTTTTTTACTCCAACAAATTACTACATTACTACCATGCAAGTGTTTTCTTTTCCCCTTGCTTTTATGTATGTTCTAGAAGCCTACCTTTGCTCCAATTCAGTTTTTTTTTCCCTTTTGTACCCCTGATGAGCCAAGCGAGGGCCTGTCACCCTCCAAAATGACCATTTCCAAATGGATCAGGTCAGCTGTTGTGGAAAGGCTTACCCATCCCAATGTAAATCTCTGCCCTTTCGGGTTACCGCTCATTCCACAAGGGTGATCGGGACCCCCCTGTGCAGTAAGGCACTGAGACTTAATTGCTCTACGAGGCTGCTGGTCGGATCTCTATCCGCTCTTAGAGTTACTATTGTAAAGTTTTACCAATGGCTTCAGCATGAAGCGTAAAGTACTGCTAGGTCGACGGCATTTAACACCCAGCTCTGGAACATCTTCCGACCCAGTGTCCCTCAATGGTATTAATGAGATAAATAGATTTTGGCACGTACCGTAAAATCACGCTTTTGTTGAATTCATTGGGGGACACTGCTCTCACCTTATTCCTGCTTCTCCTATCTCGGGGTCGGTTTTAGTTGGGGTTGTAGAGTCAGTCAGTCAGTGCCCATTTTGGGGAGTTGGTAGAAAATGGACCAACTCCTGAAATATATAATAAATTGGGTTCAATTCAGAATGTGCATAATATTATTATTGTGTTCTATCTGAATATCTAGATTATTGTATCATGATAATGATTGAAAACCTATAAATGTATCACTTTAACATGAGCCGGTATGAAGAAGTCGAGTCTAAGGAGTCGGAGTTGGTGGTTTGGCTTACGACTCCACAGCCCTGGTTGGGTTTGTTTTCTTCTCGGGGTTTCACATCATTAGTTCCTACTTATTGTTGAATTTTTGGTTTAGGGTTTCTCTCCTCTGCTTTTGGGACTACATTAACCTGTCTAATGTCCTAACAGAGGTTATAGGCCACCAGTTGGGCCTAAATACTTTTTTCACCTAGTAGCGAGCCTGCATGTCGCACGACGTATGCCTCCTTTCCTTTGTCCCCCCCAATGTATTCAACAAAACAAGTATAAAAATGAAATTTTGTACAATCTGTGCTTTCCCAAGGGGTCATGAAATGCTTCAAATTCCATCAGGACACAAAAGTTACTATGATTACTCAATAACTGTAAGTATAAGTGATTTCATCGGTGCCGTTGCTGCGTCTTCAGTGCCAGGAATCTTTCTTATCTTTTAATTGCGGCAAAAATCTTGAATCCATGGTTGTTTTACAGAAAAGGAAGAAAGCTTTGGAGGAAATGGTCCGTCTGTATCAGTTCTACAGCGCTTGCGGGGAGTTCCAATCTTGGATGGATGACAAGGAGAAGATTTTTCAGACTTTTCAGCCAAACCCTGATAATGTGGAGGTCATGCAGCAAAAGTATGAGGTAATAATGATAAACAGACAAAGAAAATACATCTGCACTCCACATGATCAAAAAAGTAATGAAACAGCTGCAAATAGGCAACATGCACCACTGTTTAATGATGTAATAGGCAACATGCACCACTGTTTAATGATGTAATAGGCAACATGCACCACTGTTTAATGATGTAATAGGCAACATGCACCACTGTTTAATGATGTAATAGGCAACATGCACCACTTTAATGATGTATAGGCAACAGCACCACTGTTAATGAGTAATAGGCAAACATCACCACTGTTTAATAGTAAAGCAAACACACTGTTTATGATTAATAGGCAACATCACCACTGTTAATGATTAATAGCACATGCACCATGTTATGATGTAATAGCACATGCACACTTAATGAGTAAAGCAAATGCACCACTGTTAAGATGTAATAGGCAACATGCACACGTTTAATGATGTAATAGGCAACATCACACTGTTAATGATTTAATAGGCAACATGCACCACTGTTAATGATGTAAATAGCTTGGCAAATATAATTTTGCAGACAAAACCTAGTGTCAAAAGTAATTGGTACAAACAATTTGTATGCAAAGTATAACCGAAGTGGAATACCATGATAAAGCAAGACATCGACATAGAAAAACAATTGGACAAATATACATAAAAATACCCAACATTTGGTGATATTTTTAATCAACTTGCACAATAACCAGTAGGTGCAATGTGTTACAGTTTGTTTTCACTTTATTTTTCCTGTTAACCCTGAAGAGTATGTGCGAAGTGTTTTGCTGATTTGTGCCTACCTATAATCACTGGTTATTCTCAATTCCTAATAGTGGATCTTCTCTTGATTGAATAAGCAATTGTTTTCCATTGAAATATTGAAGCTAAACCTTAATTGACCGAGCTGCTCCTCCAAGCATAATTCTGACAGATCCAGGAAATTTATTTTAGCCGGTTACAAAAGAACATTGTGTAAGATCTAATAAGTTGTACTGGCAGGGTTATCATATGCTCTAGACAAAATAAAACTGAAATGTGTCGGGGTTTGCCAAAATCACATTGAAATAATTATTTGGAAGACTTATTTTTGTACCCAAAGAAGAACAATCATTTACGCAAGCCAATGGCTGCCATCAAACGTCCACCAATTAACTACATGGAAGCCTGGTTAGAAGTGGCGTAACTTCAGGCCCAGGGGCCCTGATGCGAAGTTCCAACGGGCCCCCAATTATTACAAATCTTTAATAGTATTACTCTTTTTCTATAGGCCAAAGGGACTTTTGGGGCCCCCCTGGGTTGCAGGGTCCGGGTTCAATCGCAACCCCTGCACCTATTGTAGTTACGCCCCTGCTGGTTAGACAAGACCATCCCCTATGTGATCAGTGATACAACCGCTCTATACACATGGACGGTCATTGTTCTCAGTTGCACATGTCCAGTTTATCCAACACGATGTGCTGCCGAGGACGATTATTTTTTAAAGGGGATCTGTCAGCAGGTTTTTGCTATTCGTCTGACAGCAACATAATGTAGGCAAAGAGATTCTGAATCCTAAGACAAACTGACACAATCAAAGAATTTCGTTTCATGAACACAACAGAGCTGGGAAAGCTGCCCCCGTCGTCCACACCAGGCTCTCTATAGAGATTGTACATTGACAGGCGTGTCCGACTATCCTGCCCGTGACAGTCGTCCTGTGATAGTAATCACCAGGTGATAAAGTCTTTAGTTTACATAAACAATAGCACACACACTGATAAGAGAGGCATTGTTGATTTTTGTTTTTTAACCCCTACAGAATGCCGTCCTCAGCTTTCATAGCAAAATCTGCTAAAGCCGGTTTCACACTTGCGTTCAGGTGTGAACAGGCTGAAACCACGTGCGCCAACATTCAGGTTGTTTGTGCAACCGTAGGCAACCACATCAGTTTTTTTTTTAACTGATCCGACACTTGGATCAGGGATAATACCGCTACAGTTGCATAAGGTTGCATCCTTTTTTTGCCTGATCCATCAGAAACTTGAAACCTTTCATAGGACACACCCAATGGGGGGTGTTGGGAGGGATCTGGGCATGCTCAGTGTGAAGCCCATATCCAGCCTTGCCGGATCCAGCCCCATTGAAACCCATTCTATTTGTGGCCTCAGTGTGTCGCATCCGGTGACATCAGGCTTTTTAAGACTTTATGCCACCGCCTGTGCCTGCGTCCTCATTCTAAGTCTATGGTGACAGGCCTGATCAGGTAGCATCAAGTTTTGGCTGAATTGGGATGCTGGGTGGAAAAATGCAAGATTCCTTCAAAATTTAAACATCATTTCACCCTACAAACAAGCTTTTTTTTGGTCTTGCACAAAGGTTTGATCCCTATTAATCCAGCAGTATTCTGACAACGTTGCTACTAGTCTAGTGTTAGTTAAGGACCTTCGTCAAGTTAAGATTTCAGCTTTTGCTCCTATTTTATACCCACTGATCCCCCGAGTAATCTGTAACACCCCCTTATGGTTCCAGAGATCTGGGCCTTTTTATTCAATGCTAATTTTTATGATCTATACAAGTGGGTGTAGCCACTAGGCTGTTATGCATAATTACCATGTGAGCCCCACCCCCTTGTTAGATAATATAAAATAGCACTGGATAAAACAGCCCCTATCTATGGAACCGTAAGGCGGATTTCAATATAAAAGGAATAAACCGAATACTGGGGGGAACAGCGGGACCAAAGGAGAGCAAGATCTGGACACTGGAAATCACCTTAAATATTTAATAGGTAACCTTGGGTGTTTTGTTCCAGAATTTCCTGACTGATCTCGCAGCCGGGAAGGCTCGTCTAGGTGAGATTAACAACATGGCTAACGAATTGGTCAAGACTGCACCCGGCATGAAAGATCAAATACTCAACCACCTGAAGGCCATTGATAAAAGGTGCGGTAGGTTCATTGGACTGGTGGACATAAGTTGTCATCAAGATGTTGGGTTAATTGTTAATAAATATAGATACGATGGATGGATGTGTATATACACTGCTCAAAAAAATAAAGGAAACACTTAGGCGGCTTTCACCTCAGGTTTTTTTTCCTGTCCGTGGGATCCTACTTTTTGTAGGATCCCATGGACCGGAACGGACAGTATCGGAGGTGACCACCAGATGCTATTTCTGTGTCCAGGTCCATTATTTTCACGGGTCCAGAGACAGAAAGCCAGAGCCTGCAACGTTCTCATATGCCTCAATATATACATACATATCCTCAGGACCTGGCGTTGCCTCACAACCCGATCAGCTGATCGGGTTGTCACATGACCGCGCGGTTAAAATCTCCCGCGCGCTGATCAATTTTGGCGGGCGCAGAATTTAAACCGCTCAGCTGATCGGGTGGCCAGGCAACACCAGGTCCTTAGGCCCCAGGAGCGAGACAGCGCGGGACACCGCCGGAGAGGTGAGCATAATGTAATTTTTATTTTTAACCCTTCATTTACTTAATTTCACTTCTGCATTGTATGTTTATACATTGCAGAAGTGAAATTAAAGGGGAATAGAGCGGTTTTAGTGTACTGAGCATGCGCCGTACACTATAATCGGATCCGATGTTTTCTCGGACAGGCTCCCATGTTAATTGCCGCGGGTTGTGTCGGATCTGATTTGGTCCGATTTGGTCCGCTGTGCCCAAAATCGGAGCAGTTTCTGATTTTGGCCACAGGAAAAAATCGGACAGAATCAGATCCCACACAAATTGGATGGCAATTAGGCCAAATCCGATCCGATCCGTCGCCCATAGGGATACATGGGGGCCGAATCAGATCTGTGGCTGTCCGTTTTACAACGGACAGCCACGGATCCTCCAAAATCGTAATGTTAAAGCAGCCTTAAACAACACGATGTAACTCCAAAAGGAGCGGTTCTGCAGGTGGTGACCACAGACCACATCTCTGTTCTCATCCTTTTTTGAATATGCAAATAGTCTGTGGAGCCTCGTTTAGGAGTCTCAACACAGTCTGTCTGTGGATGGATACCTGGCCTTGGTATTCCCTTGTAATATCTTTAAGCTTATAAAGAGCTGGATATTGACTCAAAGGGCCACTTAATATGGTGGTTATCATGGCTAGGTCCTTCCCTGGAGGGATATCTGGCTAGTCCTGTGTTGAGACTCCTAAACGAGGCTCCACAGACTCTATTTGCATATTTGAAATTCCCAGGGGGCAATGGGCCTAGGAATTCACTGTGTTGAGCGCTTTAGCCAGCTGCCCGCAGTGTTTTCTTGAACTGGTCTCCCTGAGATCAGTGAATACTTTGTTTTGCTCATCCTTTTTTGGCTGTTGTTTTGGTCACTTTTGCATGTTGTCATTGCCCCCTCCCTTTCTGAAGGGCTAGCATGCTATTAAAAGTCTTTAAAGGGATCCTCTCACCTCCAGAACGCCTCCTAAGCTACCAAATCATGTCCCTGCAGCATCCTATCACTAATCTCACATTCCCTTTGTCTCCTAAAAGCATCTTGTGAATGTGCATAAAAAGTTTTAATACTTACTCATTAGTGATTATAATTAGCAGTGGCTATATTCTTTAGCCCTTAGGGCGTGTTGTTTTACAGTCTGAATGATCCAGCCTCTCTCTGCAGCTTCTGCTGTGATGTGGAGCTGAAGGCAGGACTAATGCTTTGCATTCTGTGAGTGACAGAGAGGGGGAAGGCAAAGCCTGCACAAGCAAAGCAACACAGACAGAGAGAGGGTGGATCCTCGAGGCTTCAAAACAACACGCCCTAAGGGCTAAAAAATATAGCCCCTGCTAATTATAATCACTAATGGGTAAGTATTAAAACGTTTTTATGCACTTTCACAGGATGCTTTTAGGAGACAAAAGGAGTGTGAGATTAGTGATAGGATGCTGCAGGGACGTGTTTTGGTAGCTTATGGGGCGTTCTGGAGGTGACAGGATCCCTTTAAAGGACATCAATGTTATTGTTGCTAAAACCCCTTTAATATTGCATGCCTTTCGTATTGGACTTGGTCTTGATAAAATGTTAAATAAAACTGTGTCTTTCATCCAGTTGGAATCGTTTGGAAGTTCTAAAAGAGGAAAAAGGTGCAGAGCTCATCGGACTGGCCGATGTGAAGACTTTTCTCCAAAACTGCCAAAATATGGAAACCCTGATGCAGGAGAAGAGAAAAGAGCTGGAGAATTCAGAGCCGTCTGGGAATCTGGAGTCGGAGGAGCGTCAGTGGAAAGGACATGAGAGGGATATCGATGTATTGGAGAGAAAAATTGCTTATCTAAAGTCTATGGAAGAATCGTAAGTACTGTACAAGGTACAGGATCTGGTCTTAGAATACGTTATGGATAGCTACTATGTACAGGATTGTGAACTTTAGAAAAGACATATCCTATTAGGATTTTCTGAGTTAGGATATTTGCAAACAATATCACTTTTCAGCCCAATTTAGCCCGGAACCCACTTGAAAGCCCTAGAAAAATGGCAAAAACAAATGGCTCAACAGTGTCAAAATGACTTGCTGCCCTTATGTTCCATCGTTTGTTACTACTTTTAACCACTTCAGGCTTCAAAAGCTGTGGGACAGCTAAAGAAGTGTCTTTATGGATGCATATATGCCAAAGTCCAAAAGAGGCTGTGTGACCATGCTCCTAAAGGTCTTGTCCCAGAACTTAGTTATTGATAACACTTCCTTTGAATAAGTTATTGATAGAGGAGTACGAAACCCAAAACCCACTTTGACCCTGCTGTATTCAGGTGCCTTAGAGGCCAGAAATATACAATATATGGGGTTGGGACACTATAGCTCTACACATTGCGTGGTCACTGTTCTCAGGCGTTGGTGCTCAGCTGTTTCTCTATATCGGGGGTCCTCAACCTGTAACTGATGTAACATGATGTTTGGCTCGTGACTGTCTTCCAGCTTGGTGCATTAAGATGGTGACTTTTGTGAGTAGCCCCGCATAGTAGAGTAGATCTGAATGGGGGTAAGGTAGGAATTCCTGGATCTTGGTTTTCTGCTTCAGTGTGATTCCTGTAGAAAAGTATTTGCTGTTATTATACCAGAAATGGATGGGTCCTGGATTCACCAAGGGGTGGGAGCTGGATGTGGCTTGTGAACCACTCTCAGAGCTGCATATGAGTCGCAACCCTCTCGCAGAACTGGATGTGGCTCCCCACCCTCTCTCAGAGCTGGATGTACCTCACAACGCTCTGTTAGAGCTGAATGTGGATTGTGACTCTCTCAGAGCTGGATGTTGCTCATGACCCTCTCTCAAGGCTGGATATGGCTCATGATTCTCTCTCAGAGCTGGATGTGGCTACGACCCTCTCTCGGTAGCTGGTTGTGGCACGCGACCCTCTCTCTCGGCTGGATGTGGCACGCGACCCTCTCTCTCGGCTGGATGTGGCACGCGACCCTCTCTCTCGGCTGGATGTGGCACGCGACCCTCTCTCGGAGCTGGATGTTGCACGTGACCCTCTCTCGGGGCTGGATGCGGCATGCAAACCTCTCTCGGAGCTAATGTGGCTTGCGACTCTCTCTCGCAGCTGAATGTAGCTTGCGACCCTCTCTCGGAGCTGAATTTGTCTTGCGACCCTCTCTCCAAGCTGGATGTGGCTTGCAACCCTCTCTGAGCTGGATGTGGCTACCAACCCTCTTTCCGACCTGGATGTAGTTCACAACCCTCTCTTTGAGTTGGATATGGCTTGCGACCCTCTCTCACAGCTGTATGTGGATAGCGACCCTCTTTCTTAACTAGGTGTGGTTAGTGACCATCTTTCACAGCTGGGTGTGGCTATCAACGTCAGAAAGTTTGGGGAATTCTGCTCTACAGAGAAAATTAATCTTTGTAGGCACAACCTCATTTGGTGCCGCAGGACCCCTAAACACTTGACACCAGGTTTCACCACAGATTGCAATGCCTATGGTACCAGTACCAACAAATTGTTTAAAAAAAAAATCCAAGTATGTCTTATTTTTTTGCAACTTTCTTGTTACAATAAGCTAAAGCCCCCATCACGCCAGACGATGTCAGATGAGGATGTCGGCGACTGGTGGGTGCGCGCACATTTTTGGCGCCACGCCAGCTTCGCTGTCCCCAGTTTACACAGGGTGACATCTCCAGCCCCATGCCGGCGAGCTGTCAGGCGGCATCACCACTGGGGTGTCTGGAAACCCCAGCAGCTATGCAGGACAATGGGAGCCTATGGCTCCCATCGCCTGACAGGTCACCGGTGGATGGTTACATGGGGCGAATGATGGTCGCCTGGGTTCAGAGCACTGCTCTGAAACCAGGCGACCGGCCGGCACCACCGACATCGCCCCTTTACATGAGGCGACGTAGGGGCAATGACGCCGACGATAGGCCACACCCCCACGTCGCCTCTGTAATGGGCGGCGATGTCGCCCCGTGTAACGGGAGCTTTAGAGTCGCAATGCAACCCAATTCAGTTGTATTGAACTGGAATGTAGCAGCTACACATGGCAATCTTTGGCTACAACCAAATTTGTATTGTAGTCCCTGTCTAAAGATAATAGTACTGGATCCAAGAATGGCTTACCCCGTGATTACCTTATTTTTGAGGCGCCCTAATAAATGGTTATCAATGACAAATCCCTTTGAAGCGATTACTATACTTAGTCCTGAATGTTTTAGGAATTGTGTTGCTCGTCCTTGATTCTAGTCCCCATTAGATTTATTAAAGGTCTTGGAGTCGTGTCCAGTGCAGCTAATATTTGCCATTGCAGGTTCCTAATTTTTTTCCTATTTATTCATATTAATTTCCTTATTTCTTTTTCAGAATGAGACACACAAATCCACAAGAGAGTTTAGCCATCAGGAAACAGATTGAACAAATGGAAAAACTTCTTGGACAACTGAAGGAAGAAGCTCAGGCGAAAAAGGACAAACTCCAAAAGGCCAAAGATCAAAAAACCTTCCTACAGGACAGCCACAGACAAATGCTGTGGGTCCAAGACATAAGAGAAAAGTTGACAAGTGACGAGATGGGCAATGATGTAGCCTCCGCAGAACAGCTTCTAAGGGACCACCGCTACCTGCTTAAAGAGATTGAGGGTCAGAGAGACCGGTGAGGAATCAGTTGACTTCTTAATTATTGTATCAACTAAACCTGGCCCAAGACGTTAGGTTGGTTTCTATCAATGATATTGATGACCTATCCTTGGGATGACATATTTTTTGAATAGGTCATCAATAGACAATCGATCCTATTGATGTTACTCCCATTTTATGTGTTTATGTTCCATTACATTAACAAATGTATCTTTTCTTGCACATAGAATCATTGAACTCCAGCAAATGGGTAAAACCGTGTTGGAGTGCAGCACTAGCCCTGAAGTGCGGGATTCCTTAGTGAGCCTCATTCAAGGGTACAATGATCTCAGTGACTTGTGGGTAGAAAAGAAACAGAAACTTGAGCAAGGCTTGGAGCTGCAACAATTTTTGCGAGAGGCTGACAGCATTAATGCAGCAATTTCCAGCCATGAGGCATTTCTGAGGGTGAATGATCTTGGGGTAAGTCCACATTTTTACTATCGCGAGATGTCATTAGATGATATCAAGGTTGATAAATGTCTAAAAATTTTAAATATATCCAGCGGGGTAATTAATTGTCTGATATAGACCACAGGGCTTTGACATGCCCCATCAGAGTGGCAGCAAAATGTTCTAAAGAACTGTTAAGGGTACATGCAAGCTGTAGTCTTAGATACAGTTAACGTTGTCATGTTGACGCACTATTCATGAAACCTGGAAGGGGAGGAGGAGTATTTGGACCACATCAGTCACACTGGGGCAAATTAAACACAGCAGGTAATGATCCAGCTCACCACAGGCTCTAAGCAAAGCAAGATAATCCATATAACTAGAAGTGGACACCCAACATGACCCTCTCTCTGAGCTGAATGTGCCTTGCGACCCTCTCTCCGAGCTGGATATGCCTAATGACCCTCTCTCAGAGCTGGATGTGGCTCGCGACCCTCTCTCAGAGCTGGATGTGGCTCAAGTCCCTCTCTCCGAGCTGGATGTGGCTCGCGACCCTCTCTCCGAGCTGGATGTGGCTCGCGACCCTCCTCCCGAGCTGGATGTGGCTCGCGACCCTCTCTCCGAGCTGGATGTGGCTCGCGACCCCTCTCCTGATCTCGCGACTTGAGCTGATGTAGCTCGCGACCCTCTCTCCGAGCTGGATGTGGCTCACGACCCTCTCTCTGAGCTGGATGTGGCTCACGACCCTCTCTCTGAGCTGGATATGTCTCGAGACCCTCTCTCAGAGCTGGATGTAGCTCGCGACCCTCTCTCCGAGCTGGATGTGGCTCTTGACCCTCTCTCCGAGCTGGATGTGGCTCTTGACCCTCTCTCCGAGCTGGATGTGGCTCTTGACCCTCTCTCCGAGCTGGATGTGGCTCTTGACCCTCTCTCCGAGCTGGATGTGGCTCTTGACCCTCTCTCCGAGCTGGATGTGGCTCTTGACCCTCTCTCCGAGCTGGATGTGGCTCTTGACCCTCTCTCCGAGCTGGATGTGGCTCGCGACCCTCTCTCAGAGCTGGATGTGGCTCGCGACCCTCTCTCAGAGCTGGATGTGGCTCGCGACCCTCTCTGAGCTGGATGTGGCTCGCGACCCTCTCTGAGCTGGATGTGGCTCGCGACCCTCTCTGAGCTGGATGTGGCTCGCGACCCTCTCTCTGAGCTGGATGTGGCTCATGACCATCTTTCAGAGCTGGATATGGCTCTCAAGGTCAGAAAGATTGAAGACCAAGGGTAAACGTATTCCAGCTTCTAAAGTACTCCAAAGTTTTATTGGATCAAATTAAAATCCAATAGGACAGGCAATGCGTTTCGAACACATGCAAGTGTTCTTTTTCAAGCTACAGAATCACAACCATGCAGTCAATTTATGACTAGTGAAACTGCAAAGGGTGTGAACATAGATCCTCATGTCACGTTGCAGGTGAGTAATTAAAATTAAACAAAAAAAATAAATATGGCATCAAAAGACATAAAATGCGCAAAAAATAATAATTGGAATGAGATATAAACACACAAAAATTAATTGCTCACCTGAAAATAATACAACTATGGAGAATTTTAGAAGTTGGAATATTTTTATCTTTACTTGGATGTCCATGTTGTGGTCAAGTTGGGGTAAACTCTTTAATCGAAGTAAATGGACCCCAATTCTAGTTCATACTTTTTAGTACAGTTCCCTTCATATAGGGCAGTTAGCTGAAAGGAAACAGCAAAATGGGGTCTTATCTGGGACAACAAGGGTATGAAGATTAAAGGGGGTTGTCTGGTCAAAAACTGATAATTCTGCAGATTTTCTGATAATTTGGAGAGGAGAAAGAAACAAAACTAATTGAGCTGTGCCTGTCAGATCAGCTGCACCTGACGGAGGGTTAATAAACTGAGCAAAACATTATAAGGTAGTTATGTGTAAACAAATTATATTCTAATGATTGATTATTTATATCTGGTTTTTTTTTCTACATTTTAGGACCAACTGGATACAGTTCAGAGTCTGCTGAACAGACATAAGCAGTTTGAGAAGGTTTTGGCAGCTCTCAATAGTCGAGTGACCAGCCTCCGAAATAATGAAGAGTCCCTAGTGGCAAAAAATCACTTTGCTAATGCCCTGTAAGTTTATTATTCTTATGCAATGTATTCTTGTCTCCTGATTGGCGCTGATTAGTGATGAGCGAATAGTGAAATATTCGTGTTTGGATTATTATAACCGAATACTTTTTGCTATTCAGATATTCGTCTCGAATATTGAACCTAATGCAAGTCAATGGGGAACTCGAATAGTTTTCAGGGAAATCTTCCAGACAACGATCCGAGTGTCTCATTGACTTGCATTAGGTTCGGTATCCAAAATGAATACACAAATCGTAAAAAGTATTCATTTTGAATAATCCAAACCTGAATTTCACTCTTCGCTCATCACTAGTGCTGATATTATATAAGTGATTTATGGGTACTATTCTGTTTCATGGTGCGAGATAGATGCCTGGACTACCTATGTTGGGTTTTCGAATCGATTGTACTCACGTCAATATGAAGGTGTCACAGATAGTTTAACTCAGCCACACAGACATTGTAATTAGAATCCAGGAGAAGTAGAGATGCTTTTCATTGAAATTTTTGTATTGATGTACAATACAGCAGCTAAAAAGAGTGATTCTTCACAGAGCAGTAAAACGTGTCCATACTAAAATGGATGACAGTAACAATACATGGGGAAGAAGGGAGGAGTAAACTGACATCACAGAAGCTACAGGAAGAGGAGAGGGACAAAATGCTAAACAAGGCAACATTCTACCTTGCAACACAGACAATGCAATACACCGCAATAAGCATTGAAAATTCCCAATCATGGGACATGACAGGACAGGTACATTCACAGATCTGGAGTAGTAACTGCCCGACAGATAACTAATAAAATGTATGATATGGCCCAGGTAAATTCAGCACAAGTCCTCATTCACACATTTGGATATAGGTGAGTATTTCACATTAGTCTTTGCAAGATAAAATATCAAATACTGACCTAAAGTACAAACTGATATCCTAAAAATATCAAATACCATCCGAAATAGAAAAGCTTCAAACAGATCATGACAAAATGCAGGTAGTCTGTAATGGGTGCATCCAGATAAAACAAAAAGCTGTGCAGGTATATACGATAAATACATTTTTACTGAAAATAAGTTAGAATCAGAGTTTAGCAGAAGTCACCTGTACAGACAAGGGGCGTAGATGACAATGCAGCTATGCCACAACAAAATTACAGGTCAGTAATAGAAACATTGCGCAGACAAAGCATAGGAAATAAAGTGCTGAGTATAATATATGAATTAGTCCCTCTGAATATATAAAGTGCTGCATGAAAAATAAGTCCACAGGTGAAAATAGTGCACATAGGAAGCACAGTATTACATAGATCTAATGTGTATATAGTATTGAGCGTGATCTGTAAGTCACAAATTAAATTATGCGGTATGCATGTTCCTGGCAACATGACGAGTGAACGTTGCCACTCTCCATACATGTGTATGGAGTGGGGATGTCCAACTGGTGGGAGCGGTGGTCTAGTGGGTGCAGTCTCGCTCTATACAAGTGTATGGAGAGGGCGTGTCCGACTATTGGGAGCGGTAGTCTAGTGTGCACGGTCTCGCTCCATACAAGTATATGGAGAGGGCGTGTCCGACTAGTGGGAGCGGTGGTCTAGTGGGTGCAGTCTCGCTCTATACAAGTGTATGGAGAGGGCGTGTCCGACTTTTGGGCGAGGTAGTCTAGTGTGCATGGTCTTGTTCCATACAAGTGTATGGAGAGGGCATGTGCGATTTGTGAAAGCGGTTGTCTAGTGGGTGCAGTCTCGCTCTATACAAATGTATGGAGCGGATGTGCCTGACTAGTGGGGGCGATGGTCTAGTGGGTGTGGTCTTGCCCAGTACAACTCTATGGAGTGGGCACGGCCGTCTAGTGGGTGCAGCCATGCTCTATAGACTTGTATTGATCGAGGCCACGCCCGTTAGTCAGGTTCTGCCTGGGAATATACAAACCGCATAACTGTTGGCCATTCCTGGTTTAGAAAATGCAAATCCTTGCAGAGCACAGTCTGCAGTCACACAGAGTGACTCTAAAGGCCCCGTCTCACACATCAATGTCAGAGCGATCCCCTCAACAATCCAACTTGACCTAGATCGCTTGACCGTCATTCAATGATCGTTAGTGAGATGTCACACGTACAGATATCATTAACGACGCAGCAACAATTCTGCGACAAGCAAACGATACTTGCGGTCCTTAGATCATCTACGTCCTTCTGTTCAGAATAGGCGAGGTTGTTAATGACATCGTTATCGAGGTGTCACACACATCCATGCTGCAAGTTGGAGGAACGATCATCGTCTGGTGTGTGATCCGGTTCATGAACCGAAGATGAACGAGCTGCCCAACTATTTTGATCGGATGTACATGTCACACTGAACGATGTTGTTACGACGTAGTTTGAACGACTGAAAACCTGTGACGTTTCAACGATATCGTTAACGATATTGTTGTTTGAGACAGTGCCTATAGAGTGACTACAAAATTGTCAGTCTACCCTCGACGAGTCCTTTAAGGTCTTCTGTGACCAATAATTACTTTATAAAAATTAAAGGGGAACTCCAGTGAGAGAAAACTTTTTAGTACAGTTCCTGCCCTCCTACATGATGAAGCAGAGCTGTACACTGCAGTTCTAGGATCTATAGATCTCTTATAATTCAATAAAATCATACCTGCTCCTCAGCTCTGACCCCCACTTCAAGGAACCTAAATCTCTGCATGTCAACTTCATGCTACTGGTGAGAAGAGGTGGTGTGTCAGGGTCATGGATGCTGGGAGCTGCAGCCTACCTTCACGCTCCCTCACATTTCTGTATAGGGAGGGGGCATGGCCGCCGACCCCATGCTCACACATACAATCCAGCCCCTGATATACATACGTGACGGGGGGGGCCAGGCTTCAAATAGCAATCATGTCACCAAGCAGATACAGATACACACTGTAATCCTCTGCTGTATGATGATACATAGTGTGTACTGTTTTCGTGAGGCTGGGAGCAGAGGCAAATCATTACATTGATCGATTCAGCTCTGCATGGTCTCCCCTTCCCCATATGAACATGGTAGATTCTTTTCTCTCCAAATTTCAATGGATCATCATCATCACTCCTCACTAGAATGTAGGCTGATCCTGCAGCTCCCAGCTACCACACCCCTGACACACCACCTGCCACACCCCTGACACACTTCCTGCCACACCCCTGACACACTTCCTGCCACACCCCTGCCACACCTCCTGCCACACCCCTGACACACCTCCTGCCACACCCCTGACACACCTCCTGCTCTCTTCTCCTGCATGAAGCTCTCATGCTGAAGATTCTAGGTTCCATGAGGTGGGGGTAAGAGGTGAGGGCCAGGTATGATTTTATTGAATTATAAGAGAATCTATAGATCCTTGAACTGCAGTGTACAGCTCTGCTTCATCATGTAGCAGGGCAGGAACTGTACTAAAAGGTTCTCTCTCACTGGAGTTCCCCTTCAACTAATTTTTTTTGTATAATTGCATAGTACACTGTTCCTTCAATATAAATAAATTGAATATAAAAATGAATCAAGCAGCCTGGAAAAAAAACCTGATGTTCAAAAACCAGCCTGATAATTAGTATGATCTCTATGAATAATTGTTTTGATGAATTAACATTATGGTGTCATTTTCAGATCTACATACAATTACAAGTCTTTAGATGATAAGTTACTTCTCTCGCCAGAGCTGTACATTGCAGGCATTTAAATTACCTTTGTAATGGTTTTCACCCACCTTTCTGTAAAACACATGTAACCACTTGACTAAAGAGGACAGCTCAGCCAATTAATGCAATAATCATACCTGGATATAATTAAAGGGAATCTGCCAGCAGGTTTTTGCTATCTCATGTTAGAGCAACATATTGTAGGGAAAGAAACCCTGAATCCAATGATATGCCACATAGATTACTGCCTGCAGCTATTCTGTCACAATCAAAGCATTTAGTTTCAGGAACACAGCAAAACTGAGAGCTGCTCCTGTCCACACCAGACTCTCTGTAGAGATTGTGTATTGACAGCAGGGGGTGTGTCGGACTGCCATGTGTGTGACAAATTAGTCCTGTAATGGTAATCACCAGGTGATAAGAGAAGCAGAGTTGATTTTTGTTGCCATGTATGTGACTTTGTAGTCCAGCAATGTTAATCACAAGTAGTTTAAGTAAACAATAGCACACACACTGATAAGAGAGGCACAGTTGCTTTTGTTTTTAAACCCTTACATAATTCTGTCCTCAGCTTGTATAGCAAAAACCTGCTGACAGATTGCCTATAACTGATATATTTGAGAAAAATTAATATAAATCTTGTTTGACAGGATAAAACAGAGGGTGTCTGACACTCAAAAGAGATATGATAATTTGGCTCAAAAAAGTGAAGAAAGACTAAAACGACTGCTGGATTCATTGAGACTTCAGGTAATGGAGTTCCTCATTCTTTTGATGGGTTATTACTACTACACATTTGTAACATATATACAAGCCTCTTTTGAAAGCTGGGGTGAAAACTGTGATCACACACCGGATCATTTGTGATTAAACATTATTTTGTATTTTCTTCAAGTGAAAACACTGCGAGTCTTCCTGACAGCCGCTACAACATTCTGTTTCCTAATCAGGCACACAGTTAAAATTAAGAAAACTGAATTGAATATAGTAAAAACTAGAATAGGAGAAAAGGGTATATCCTGCTGTGCCATAGAATCAAAGGTCATGAAGAGATCATAAGTAAGACCAGGACTGTGGAGTCGGAATTGTTGAGTTGGAGTCAGTGTCCATTTTGGTGGAGTTGGAGAGTCAGGGTCGGTGTCGATTGTGGTGGAGTCAGGATCCATTTTGGTGTAGTCGGGAGTCCATTTTGGTGGTGTTGGACTAGTTGAGTCGGCGTTGGTGACCATTTTGGTGGAGTCGGTATCCATTTTGGTGGAGTCGGAGTCATTGAGTCCTTGACCATTTTGGTGGAGTCGGTGTCCGTATTGGTGGAGTGAGTCGTTGAGTCTGAGTTGGTGACCATTTTGGTGGAGTGGGTGTCCATTTTGGTGGAGTCGTTATCTGTATTGGTGGAGTGAGTCGTTGAGTCGGAGTCGGTGACCATTTTGGTGGAGTCTATGTCCATTTTTGGGGTGCCGGAGTCTTTGAGTCGGAGTTGGTGACCATTTCGGTGGAGTCAGTGTCCATTTTGGTGGAGTCGGTGTCCGTATTGGTGGAGTGAGTCGTTGAGTCTGAGTTGGTGACCATTTTGGTGGAGCCGGAGTCCATTTTGGTGGTGTCAGTCGTTGAGTTAGAGTTGGTGACCATTTTGGTGGAGTCTGTGTCCATTTTGGTGGTGTCAGTCGTTGAGTCGGAGTCTGTGTCCATTTTGGTGGAGTCGGAGTCGTCGAGGTGGAGTCTGTGTTCATTTTGGTGGAGTCAGAGTCGTGGAGTCGGAGTCGTTGACCATTTTAGTGGAGTTGGTGCCCATTTTGGTGGAGTCGGATTCAGGGAAATTGAGGAGTCGGATGTTTGGCTTACCGACTCCACAGCCCTGGTAGAAACAATGGATTTTATTTAACGCGTTTCAAGAATAATCTTGAGAAAGCTCAGTCAGCATCTTTGTTTTTTTGGGATACAAGGAAGCCTTTTGAAACATTGGTGGTAAATGTGGACACTTTGACCAAACACAGATGAAAATAGATCAATTTTTTCCATGTACAAAAAAGAAGAATGAATGTCTGATTGAGACCTTAGACAAAAGTGCATCTTTTCTATAATAATGATAAATATTGGCAGATTCTTTAACTCTTCGTTTACTTTCTTGATCTTGATTAAGTAATCCCTTTTTTGTACCTTGTTTGAAGGAATTTAATCGAGATGCCACAGAACTGTTGGTGTGGATGGATGAGAAGTATAAGATTGCCCTCGATGAGTCTTACCGGGACCCAACTAATATCCTGCGTAAATTAAAGTGGCACGAAGCTGCCGAGCGGGAGATGGACGCCAACCAAGTGCGGGTCGAGGATTTAGTAAAGGTGCGTACATGGAATAAAATATTATGGTGGAGGTGTGTTGTTTTTGTGCTATTTGGTGTCTGCTTATGGTAAGAATCACAAAGGGAGACGTTCACACCCCGTCTGAAAACGGTCTTGGAATTAACAAAGATTTACTTACTTGAAGCCAAATACTTTGATTTCTAATATCTCTGTAATGAAGAGGTGAAATTAGGGGGGAAAAAAATGCTTTATTCCACTCTGCAGCCATTATTACAGCGTGTTCAGCTTAACATGAAAAATGTAGTGAAAGGTCCTCATTAACTCTCCCTGTCGGTAACCCACAATCCTCCCTTGTGCTAATACTTAGTGATGGTCATAAATATCCAGACTTCAATTTTGAACCCTCAAATAACACGTCTTCTTTACCTTCATCTGGATTCATTTAGCAAGATTATAGGTTGAATTTTATTAAGTATTTTAAGAGCTTACTATATGATTACATTTTTTTCCTGTACAAGACCGCTAGCTCACCAACATTACCGCCTATGAGTCAGATGTTTACTTTATAAATGGAGACTGTGTGCATGGCAGATATTGACTTTCCGATGACTGGTTTTACCTACGGTTATCAGCTGCCAATGCCGGCATGCATGTGCCAAATTCAACAAATTATGGTATTAGGCATCACCTTGAATTGCTTAAAGGGAATCTGTCAGCAGGTTTTTGCTACCTCATCTGACAGCAACATAATGTAGGCAAAGAAACCTTCAACCCAATGATGTATCATATAGGTTACTGGCTACAGCCATTCTCGCACGATCAAGGCATTTAGTTCATTTAGTTTTAGAAACACAGCAGAGCTGGGAGAACTTTATAGAGATTGATATCTCACTATTAATGCATAATTACAGCAGGGGTGTGTCAGACTGCCATGCAAGTGACTTTCTAGTCCAGCAATGTTAATCACAGGTTTAAAGGGAACCTGTCAGCTCGTTCTCTACCCCCCTAACCTGTCACTTCCTGTCCCTGCACCTTGGTAGCTCATCCCTAACCATCCCTGTCTGAGCTAAATGTGCCCTATAAAGTTTAATAAAAAATGATTTATAACTTACAAGCAGTCTCCATCCGGAGACTGGAAAGGTGGGCTCCAGGGCTCCATTCCTCCCTCCTCACTGGCTCTCAGCACACCCCGCTGGGCGTCATCAGTCCTTTGTTGTTCCACCTCTTTTTGAAATTCCCGCCTCCTCTACTGATATCATGAGCCGGCCGGGACGTCATATCTGGCCCGGTGCATTGTGGGGGCTTCTGACGTGTACGGCTTGGCTTCAATATGCGCACTGCACATACGCCGGAGCATGATCAACCCATCTAAATCCCTGAAATGCTGGACTCAGACAGGACTCCCTATGGAGCTCTAGCTTGCAAAGACTACTATGATACCAGTGTGCACAGAAGTATGAGTTTTCGTAATGCACTACACCAACATTTATTCATATGTTAAAGGGATATTCCCAAAAAAGGTCATATTTTCGTCTGCCCACCAGTTAGGCAATGTCTTGCTGATAGCTGGGGAACCGACCACTGCAGCCTCCAGCAATCCTGAGATTGCAGCTCTGGAACCTTAAGACCAGTGCTCTGTAGCCTCCTCTTGAAAGGAATTGAGGTGCGCATGCTAGGACTTTGCTTTATTCCTTTTAGTGAGGCTGCCAGAAAAAGTAGAGGCTGGAGCACTGGCCCAGGGAATGGGCGTAGGCTGGTATTATAAGAGTTTGGAGGGAGGTGGGGCAGTTTTTAAGGGGAGAAGTAGGGTATTTGGTGGGCTTTATAAGGCCAGTATGGGGGCTGTGGCATCCAAACTCCTGCGCTCTGGGTATGAAAACGAGTTCCATCTGCCCTCCCTTAATTTCCAAATTATTTAGGGATTGTTGTAGTTTACAGGACATGGTGGCTAGTGACATTAATCGGGGTTCTTGAGGTTGGTTTAAATTGATCTGCGGGAGCCATCAGCATATGGATCTCGAAAGTTATAAACTTGGTTCCCAAAAAAGTTATGTTTTCTCCTACCCACCAGTTAGGGAATGTCTTGCCAAAAGCAGGGGAACTGACCACTGGAACCTCCAACAATCCTGAGATTGCAACTCTGGAACCCCCATAACAGTAGTATATAACCCGTTCTTGAATGGAGTTGAGATCCGTATGCTAGGACTCTTCTTTGCTTGTTTTAGTGGGGCTACCAGAAAAAGTAGAGGTCAGAGCATGAGGCTCGGGTAATGGGATGAGGCTGGCATGATGAGGATTTGAAGAGAGGAGGGGCAGTTTTATAAGGGGAGGAGTATGGTACTTGGCGGGTTTTATAAGGCCAGTATGGGGGTGGTGGCACCCAGTTTCCCGCACCTTGGGCCTTAAGACGAGTTCTGCATGACCTCCCTTAATTTCCTAATTATTATGGGATTGTAGTAGTTTATGGGGCATGATGGCTAGTGGTGTTTGGTGGGGTAGTTGAAGCTGGTTTAAATTGTTCCGGTGGAGCCATTGGGGTATTACTGGTTATGTGTACTAGATTCTGTGATTGGGCGTAGATACAGGGAACTAGTCTGATTGCTGTATGTAGAGTCAGGAAGGAATTTTATCCCTAATATGGAGCTTAGTGTTTGTCACATGTGTTTTTTACCTTCATCTGGGTCAACATGTTAGGCTGTGAGTTGAACTCGATGAAGTCTGCATTCAACCTTAAAGGCACTCTGTCAGGTCATTTTTCAGTATGATACTAATAGTACCCTTGAATAGTGCCTGGACGGACCTTTCAGAATATGTAAAAATTATTGATATACTCTCTGTAGTTCTCTTGCTATAAGCATCTTCACAACCTGCAGGCAACTATCTTCAGCAGTAAAAGTTATTGACCAGACCTGTAAATAGTCCATACTACGTAAATGTTATTTAAATATCCACACCTATCCAAGCTGGTATTCTGTCCCTCCCCTCTGTGCTGAAGTTATACTGAATCTCAGGCTTCCGCAGGCTCCTTAAGAGGGGGGAAAAGGAGGGACAGATAGGAGGGGGAGGTGTTTTGTGCTGCAATGTGTGTGCTGTCTGTAAGAGATTTCTTTGTGGTTATATGAACTTTGGTTTCACTACATATATGTAATGTGTGTATCTGCTGAGCAAATAATCAAATGTTCTTATAAACGCATAGAAATAACTCCAGCACATACTACACACATGCCTCACATACACACAACGAAGATGTCAGATCTGCTTTGATAATAGCACACACCTCCTCCCCCCTCTTTTCTCCTGGGACTGTGCCCGCGCATTGAGAGCTACACACACAGGATACAGATTCAAAGGAGGGCAGTGATGTCACTACATGAATATTCATTCCCTGGGGAGTGGGCAGCAGATAAGTAAGTGATCACTCACCGTGATTGACAGATGGAATGATTTTTTTTTTTGCCGCTTACAGAGGATAGCGGGGGGCGTATAAATAATAATTACATCAATAGGAAGAGCTTCACGAGAGGAATTAGAAATTGTCAGCTACTTATGGATCTTTGACCTGTCAGATTCCCTTTAAAAAGTAAAATTATGAAACTATCTTTTTAATAGCGAGATAGCAATACCTAATGTGAAATTTGTTGTTATGCAGAAACATCACCTTTTTTCCTGTCAATGGTGTTAATGTTTGATTTTGAGGAAGTAAATATATATATATATATATATATATATATATATATATATATATATATATATATATATATATATATATACCGTATATATATATATATATATACCGTATATATATATATACCGTATATATATATATATATATATATGTATAGATATATATGGTAAGAAAATGAAGCTAGAACAAATAGCACATTGTAACCAAACTTTATAAGGAATCCTGAAGTTTTGACATGTAAAAAAAATTAATGATTGTGGTCAATTGGTTTGGTATGTTTTTTCATGTATGTTTAACACCCAGTGATTGGAGCATGTTCACACAATCCCTATGTATTTATTTGATGACAGGTCGGACAGCAGCTGCTAAAAGATGATCATTACGATAAAAAATCCATTGAGCTGAAGATGTTGGAAGTCACAAAGAAGTGGGAAGACTTGAAGAAGAAGATGGCTGATAGAGGAGACAAGCTGAGGCAGGCAGGACAGCAGGAGCAGCTGATGGAGCTGTTACAGGTAAGGCAACAACCATATAAACTTGGGTTGCACATCCCACCCTTGTGATAGATACTTAACAAAATGACAACCAAATCCTTCTGATACAGGGAACATGGTACCATCATAATATGGTGGAACCAGGTAATTGTGTTACTCCAACTAAAAAGTGTCGCTCTGCTGATAACTAAGGTGTAAACAGGTGTAAACAGGTGCGTGAATGCAGCGGCAAAGAGAAAGCAGACCCAGTGAGAACACCGGAACAATATTGAGGCTTATTACCTAATTACAATTTCAACAAACAAGGTGCATTTTTTGAGAAAAATGGCAATTATTAAATGTCACATGTTATACAATCAATACAATATAAACTTTTAGCTCTACAATTCCCCACTGAATATTCAAATAGATGTACTGTACGTCACCCATCAACATTTGACTCGTCGAGTCCTTGCCCATCTCCACTAGAATTAACTGTAACCACAATAGGCTCTAGTGGAAGTCAACTGTTTCCCTTTTTAGGCCACAAGTCATTTGTTGATGGTTCTCTACTATCTCCATCTCTCCAGGCGTAGATCAAGTCAGTACAGTTGTAGGGACCTCCTTGCATTTGGCATTCTCGAGTACACTGTCCCTTAACATAGCATCCTCAGCTCACACTTTAGAACTCTCGGTATGGACCTCAGTCACTTGCAGATCTCTCTGTATACTGGATAACCACAATGGCTCTAGGAAGTCAACTTTCTTTAGGCCACAAGTCATTGTTAGTCCTACTTCTCCATACTCCAGGCTAGATCAGTCTACAGTTGTAGGACCTCTGCATTTGGCATGTTGAGACACTGTCCTGTAACTAGCACCTCAGCTCACATGTTAGACCTCTCCGGTAACTCGGCCACCTCAGCTCACATGTCAGATCTCTCTGGTATCTCGGCCACCTCAGCTCACACGTTAGACCTCTCCAGTAACTCGGCCACCTCAGCTCACACGTTAGACCTCTCCAGTAACTCGGCCACCTCAGCTCACATGTTAGACCTCTCCGGTAACTCGGCCACCTCAGCTCACATGTTAGACCTCTCAGGTAACTCGGCCACCTCAGCTCACATGTTAGACCTCCCAGGTAACTCGGCCACCTCAGCTCACGTTAGACCTCTCCAGCAACTCGGCCACCTAAGCTGACATGTTAGACCTCTCCGGTAACTCGGCCACCTCAGCTCACAGGTTAGACCTCTCTGGTATCTCGGCCACCTCAGCTCACAGGTTAGACCTCTCTGGTATCTCGGCCACCTCAGCTCACATGTTAGACCTCTCCGGTAACTCGGCCACCTCAACTCACACGTTAGACCTCTCCGGTAACTCAGCCACCTTAGCTTATACGTTAGACCTCTCCAGTAACTCGGCCACCTCAGCTCACACGTTAGACTCCTCCAGTAACTCGGCCACCTCAGCTCACGTTAGACTCCTCCGGTAACTCTGCCACCTCAGCTCACACGTTAGACCTCTCCAGTAACTCGGCCACCTCAGCTCACATGTTAGACCTCTCCGGTAACTCGGCCACCTCAGCTCCCACATTAGACCTTTTCGGTAACTCTGTCACCTCAGCTCACACGTTAGACCTCTCCGGTAACTCGGCCACCTCAGCTCTCACGTTAGACCTCTCCGGTAACTCGACCACCTCAGCTCTCACGTTAGACCTCTCAGGTAACTCGGCCACCTCAGCTCACATGTTAGACCTCCCAGGTAACTCGGCCACCTCAGCTCACATGTTAGACCTCTCCAGTAACTCGGCCACCTAAGCTGACATGTTAGACCTCTCCCGGTAACTCGGCCACCTCAGCTCACAGGTTAGACCTCTCTGGTATCTCGGCCACCTCAGCTCACAGGTTAGACCTCTCCAGTAATTCGGCCACCTCAGCTCACATGTTAGACCTCTCCGGTAACTCGGCCACCTCAGCTCACACGTTAGACCTCTCCGGTAACTCTGCCACCTCAGCTCACATGTTAGACTCCTCTGGTAACTCTGCCACCTCAGCTCACACATCAGACCTTTTCGGTAACTCAGCCACCTCAGCTCACACAATCAAACTCTCCGGTATCTTGGCCTCCTAACCTCCTCAACTCACACATTTGACCCGTCCGGTAACTCAACCTCCTCAACTCGCACCTACGACCCCTTCGGTAACTCGGCCTCCTCAGCTCACAGCTTGACCTCTCCAGTAACTTAGCCTCCTCAGCTCACAGCTTGACCTCTCCAGTAACTTAGCCTCCTCAGCTCACAGCTTGACCTCTCCAGTAACTTGGCCTCCTCAGCTCACAGCTTGACCTCTCCAGTAACTTGGCCTCCTCAGCTCACAGCTTGACCTCTCCAGTAACTTAGCCTCCTCAGCTCACAGCTTGACCTCTCCAGTAACTTAGCCTCCTCAGCTCACAGCTTGACCTCTCCAGTAACTTAGCCTCCTCAGCTCACAGCTTGAACTCTCCAGTAACTTAGCCTCCTCAGCTCACAGCTTGACCTCTCCAGTAACTTAGCCTCCTCAGCTCACAGCTTGACCTCTCCAGTAACTTAGCCTCCTCAGCTCACAGCTTGACCTCTCCAGTAACTTAGCCTCCTCAGCTCACAGCTTGACCTCTCCAGTAACTCGGCCTCCTCAGTCCACATATTCGAACTTCCTGGTTAAATCGGTCTCCGGGCCTCCTCAGCCCACACAGTCATCCATATCCCTTCAACTGTTCACTGGATCGTCAGCCCATAATTCTTATATGAAGACATTAATTGCATTCACTGTAAAGCAGGGGCGGGGAGCAGGGGCTGGCTGGAGCCTCTTTCCCTGGGTGGCAGTTGGGTATCCCCGGCCTGGTTGAGAAGCGGGGGGGGGGGGGGGGGGGGGGGGTGCTGTCGGGTCCGGTCCGGTAGCCTTGAGAAGCGGGGGGGGTGCTGTCGGGTCCGGTCCGGTAGCCTTGAGAAGCGGGGGGGGGGTGCTGTCGGGTCCGGTCCGGCAGCCGTGGGAAGCGTTGGTGCTGTCAGGTCCTCACCTCCTCCAGCCGCAAAGCGAGCCCGCCTGCCGCAAACCGTCGCGCCGGCCGCAAAGCGACGCCCGCGGCCGGCCCGTTTCTGCAGGGGGCGGCCCTAATGGTGGACTATACCACCAGCCCAGGGGGCACTTGCCCTGGCGGGGAGCCATTTTCCTGCCAAGGGCCATTTGGAAATTTCTACCATCCATCGGGGGCCGCACAAAATTATCAACTTGAAAATTACCCTGCTATATTTGGTTAAACGATCAACTCACCCCTATTGTGGTGTCTGGAGCTGCTTTTCTTTGGTGTGGCTGTGATGTTAGATCATGAGAGTGCATGAGGGGAAGAGAGAATGCATAGGGAGAAACAGGTCAAAGAGGTGAGAAGACAGCACACATGGGGGAGAGTGCACAAGGGGGACACAGTTCAAAGGACAGCACATGGGGGGGAGAGAGACAGAACATGAGGAGAGAGTGCACAGGGAGAAGAGACCGCACCCAGGGGGCGAGCACGCAGGGGAAGAGAGACATGGGGAAGAGAGTGCGCACAGGGGTGTGAGCGCATAAGGTGGGAAACAGTTCAAAGGACAGCGCATGAGGGGAGAGTGACAGCACACAGGGGAAGAGCGCATAGGGTGAGTGATAGCACCCAGGGGTGCAGAGACAGTGCACAGGGGGAGACAGCGCAAAGGAAAGAGCACATGAGGGGAGAAGACAGCACAGGGAGGAGAGTGCACAAGGGGGAGAGTTCACAGGAGGGAGAGCGCGCGCATAGTGTAGACACAGTCCACAGGGGAAGAGCACATGAGGGAGAGAGTGTGCGCAGGGGGAAGACAGGTCAAAGGAGAGAGCAGAGGGGAGAAGACAGCACAGGGGTAGAGCGAGACCCAGTATTATGGCGAGTGATAAAAGAAGGGGTAGAAAAATCCATCCCTGTATCCCTCTGTAAAGTGCTATCTGGTCCCCAAATGCAAAGTATTGCTCACCCGTTCTGTATCCAGGAGTCGTGCGTCCCTCTGTGTCAACGTGTCAAGGTGCAGCCCAGACACGCGTTTCGCTCAATGCTGCTTCTGGAGGCAATTGGTTTAAATTGTATATGGAGTAAGAAGGTTCTTTTTTTAACTATGTTGATGTCCTGGTTGTGTCCTTTTGTTTATTGAATAATTATAAGAGTGATTATTAATAATTGTTATAATGTTTGTTATCATAATTTATTATTTCTATGCAAGTAAGACCCTATAGGCAGATGTTTGAGTCTCCCTATAATGTAAAAATATCCAGGATAAAAGACATGGCATTATGCTGTTCCCTATGAATCTAGTTAAGGTTCTGCCGTCATTTTGATCCAATCTGATATGAAGGAGACCCCAGATCTGTTTCCATGTGATATCCAGTTTAGCAGGTTGATGTTTATAGGAGCTGAACTTTACTTGACACCAGAGCTTACTTACCCTGATCCTGGCAGTCAGCGTTTCATTTTACTTATTAACAATCTCCTCCATATAAAAATCATGCATTTATTTCACAAACTGATCAGCTGTGAAAAAAAAAAAAGAAATGCAGTATGCTTTTTTTTTTGGGCAAATGTTTCTGTTGCTGAGCAATAAGAGAAAGAGAAGAATAATAAACTGTGCAACCCCTCATTATGTTTCCAATCCAGGATGCCAAAGTGAAGATTGAGAAGATAGAGAAGGTTCTGCAGTCCCCGCAGTCTGGACATGACCTGAGAACTAGCCGAGACCTGCTCAAAGAGCATCGTCAGCTGGAAAACGAGAGCAGAGAGTTGGCTGATAAAATGAATTCAATCGTGTCCCGGGCTCAGAAGATGGCCACCAATCACTTCAACTCGCAAGGCATCATGGATGAAACCATGAAGTATCTGAGGAGGTATGCATTCTATGGTCCTTCTACTGTACTGAAAAACAATAGGAGGTCAATAATGAGACGGTAACTAGTGAACGGTGGACAGAAAGGAAGGTAACCTGTAAAAGGAATATCCTTACAGGACTCTAGAGTTAGTGTGAATTTAATTTTTGGACCTGGTGGCTATAACGGATGAAGGGGTATGGAAGCAGGATGGCAGTGACGGGCTAAGGGCGATCAGGGGTACTAGTCTGACCCTTAGACTTGGGGTCCCTAGCTGACCCTGTTGCCAGAAGTACCTTTAAAGGTGAACACATCTGGGCTACCACCCTTGCCCTGCTCCTGACTTGCCCTAGGCTATAACCCCCTCACTTCCACCCGGGGATCGGGATAGTCACAACAACTACTTCACCCCGGGGTAAGACAATGGTGCACGGCGGTCTGCAGATGCTTGCGGACCGCCGTGCGCACCCATTCACTCCTATATGTGATCTGTGCGCAGGTGGATGCCTGCGTACAGATCACACACTCTCGTCCGCACCAGGGACGCGACATCTCGCGTCCATGGTGCGGGCGGGAGTGTGTGATTTGTGCACAGGCATCCGCCTGCGCACAGATCACATATAGGAGTGAATGGGTGCGCACGGCGGTCCGCAAGCATCTGCAGACCGCCATGCGCACCATTATAAACATAGGGGCCGCGGTCTGCATGCAGATGCTTGCAGATGCATCTGCAAAACGCTGCAGATGCATCTGCAAGTCTGAAGGAAGCCTTAAGTAGTTGTATAATAAGCAAATACAGTAATTAAATAAGTTTTAACCTAACGGGGTGGGAAGGAAGAACGTAGCTCAACAGAATCTCAGACGAGCAGTTCTTTAGCAATGAAAATGGGATTATATAACAAGTTCTAAGGAAGGTGACATGTAAGAATGTCAAGGGGTGATTCGCGTATTAGCTGTGGATAGCTACAGATTTTTTTTTTTTAGATCATTGATCCATAAAAATAAACAACATGTCAATTATTTTCTGCACTTACCTTGCATTCTGGCTGGCACTTCCGGGTTTTGGCCGTGTCACACATCATATCGGTAAGGGGCATGTAACCCATGTGATGAGTGATGCGGCCTAAACCCGGAAGTGCCTGCCAGTAAGCAAGGTAAGAGGCGTTCTACAGGACGGGCACAGCAGGGAGGAATGCTGAATTTTCTGCATCAAAAATGCAGATATGAAGCAATACCTCAATGCTTTTGCTGCGTAATAGCTGCTAAAAGCAAATTCCGCATCATTTTTAGCCTTAAGCATGCTTCTAAGCCCTTTTTAAAACAGAAGGGTTTAGATAAATTTTTTTATTAGAAGAAAGTAAATAATACATTAAAGAGGTTATCTAGCTTAAAGGGGTATTCTCCAGTTGTCTTTTAGTCAGGACACAACCCTGCAGCGTCTTTAGTTTCCTTATTTTCTAGTTCTAGCGCTCTTCCTTGCGTGACAGTTCTGTTGAATAGTAAAATTATACTATTCGTAGAACTATATAGACCCCAGCACAGGTTTAGAGTGTTATCAATGTATTTATATATAGAGAAAACTACAGGGCAGTTGAACAAACACATTGCTCCAGACAGTGAGAGCCATGATTAAGAGACCAGATCTAAAAGCTGCTGATCTGGTGATTTATAATTGCATCTCTGCAGAGATGTTAAGAGTTAACTCCTCTCCTAGAATGTAACTACTGGGCACTCTCATCCAGTGTCTGAGCTCCATTAAAACCAGCTGAACACTATAATGGTACCTTTACACGCCGCTACCGAAGGTTAGAAACCACCGGGTGTCGGAGACAATTGTACCTTGTACCTTCAAAACACCGCGAGGTAGCGGCGTGTAATTCAGGTTGTTGCCACCGGTCTCTTTGGACACCTGTCTTTCAGCCTTGCTCAAAAACAAGCAGGTATAAACCCTATGGTAGCGGCGTGTATTCGGGGCACAGGTACGGTATTTGAGTTACCTGGGGCATGCTTGAGCGTCATGTATACCACGCCCCATGTGCGATCATTGGTGAGGAGTACTGAGTACCCATTGGCTGTCCCTGTACAGGGCGGCATATTTAACGAGATGATTAGTCACTACACATTTGCTATAGCGTCATGTATTAGCCAGCCTCCCTGCGCCTCCCTGCGCAGGCCAATCATGATGTTATTGCATTGTCCAATCACCATACGAGCGTCTCGTAATCCACAACTCTGGCACGCCTATGTGTTGTCCCTGCTGCCCCAGGGCCTCCCATATTCCCTTGTGGTATCGGCGTGTAAATGAGGGAAGGTGCTCTACAGAAGGTAACCTGCGGCACCCGTCTGTGCTTCCAGGGATCGAAAAAACCTACTGTGTAGCACCTTGTAGCGGCGTGGAATTGCGGTATCAGGTACCGTTAGGAACCGTTGAAACACGCGCGTGCACGTGCGGCACCCGGTGGTTTCTAGCCTTTGGTAGCGGCGTGTAAAGGTACCTTAATAGAGGTAAAACATGCATTATTGTATAAAACATGCATAAAAATGACAATATGCTACAAAACGCACAGTAAAAATACACATTAATAAACACCTATTTTCTTTAACATTCTACTTTTAAACTTCAATTTTTAAATATTTTTTTGATAAAAGCTCCCATTGCGGGAGAATGACAGCAGATAGAAAAAGCAAGTAAATTGCAATCTTGCTTATTTTCATGCTGTCAAACTAGTTAAAGCAATTTAAGTACTTTAGAATACTCCTTTAGGATAAGGAAGTTGTCTGATAAAGACAATTACATTCTGTGTGCCCTGTTATGCACTATGGATACCATAAAGGGGGTCCTCTTGCTTGGGATCTTATTAATAACGAGCAACAGCAATGTGACTATGGAGTACCCAGACCATCTATGTATTCCTTGAACGCATGTAATGTCGATGACTGCTGACACCCAGCAAAGACTACACATTGGATTATGATTATTAGGATGTTGGAATAAGATCTTGTAATAACTTGAATCTCATTCGTGACAATAAACTTTAAAAATTCCAATACTTTTGATAAATAGTAAAAAGAGCAAAACGATCATCATGAACACTTAGCAGCACGGACATGAATATAATTATTACATATTATACATATTGTCATTTCAGGTTTGAATCCTTACAAGATCCATTATCCAGAAGAGGAGAATTCTTACAAGCCAAAGTGGATCAGTATGAGTTCTATCACTACTGTGACCTTGAGTTGACTTGGATCAGTGAAAAGATGCCTGTTGCCAGCTCCACAAATTTTGGCAAGTCACTGGATGCGGCACTGAGCATGCTTCAGAAACATAAGGTACCGTGTCTTATTAACATGATAGTCTGGCATCAGTGAACGTACTTATGTGATCTAAAACTATTATGTTAGTTTTGAGTTCTATTCCTTTATGCAATCTTATGCAATTTGAAGGGTACATGCTAAAAGTGGCAAAAAGAAGTACTGTGAGGTTCTTTAAACCTAATAGATTGATTGCTGTCAGTGGGAGAAAGTAAATAATAATCTTGTAGTTGTGATACCTTTTAATGGCTAACAAAAGTAAAACAATTGATTTTACAGAACAAGCTCTCGAGACTGCTTATCTCCATTATATCATGCCTGATTAAGAGACGTAAGCAGTCTTGAAAGCTTGATTTATCAACACTTTCAATAGCTAACAAAAAATAAAATATATGTTACAAAGTGAGCTCTCAAGGCTGCTTACGTCTCCATTATATCGTGCCTGATGAAGACTTGTAAGCAGTCTCGAAAACTTGATTTGTTACAACTTTCAAGGGCTAACAAAAAAAAAAATAAATGATGTTACAAAGTGAGCTCTCAAGACTGCTTACGTCTCCATTATATCATGCCTGATGAAGAGGTGTAAGCAGTCTGGAAAGCTTGTTTTGTTTCAACTTTTAATGGCTAACAAAAATAAAATTAAATGATGTTACAAAGCGAGCTCTCAAGACTGCTTACGTCTCCATTATATCATGCCCGATGAAGAGACGTAAGCAGTCTGGAAAGCTTGATTTATAACAACTTTTAAGGGCTAATAAAAATAAAATAAATGATGTTAGACATCAAGCTCTCAAGACTGCTTACCTCTCTTCATCAGATATGATATATGAAGAGACATAAGCAGCCTTGAGAGCTTGTTCTGTAAAATCAATTGTTTTGTTTTTGTTAGCCTTTAATCCCATTATAAGTAAGTCTCATTTATGGGGTGATGCTGGGCAACATATATAGCTTCCATGTATAAACAGTAGTGACCAAAACATGGTTTATATGGAGACCTATCACATCAATTGAAGGGGTGTTCCCATCTCCAAGATCCTATTCCCAATATGTAGTAGGTGTAATACAAATATTAGCAAGTACCTCCAATTCTAAATGTAGCATAGTTCTCCTCATTAGCTATGTCCAACTAACTGTCACTATACGAGTGTTTGTAACCATGTAAATGACATAGCTAATCAGGAGAACTATAACTACATTTCTAGGTGGAAGCATTTGCTTATATTATTATTATTACTATTAATAAACCTACTATGTATTGGGATAGGATTTTGGAGAAATGATTTCCCCTTTAATAAACGTTAATCCAAATTAGGTAATTTTATACGATAGTTGAAATATTAAAGGAGTTTTCCGAAAATCTATTCTCTCCCAAAGGTAACTTGTTTTAAAAAAGAAACAAATTAATAAATAAAGCCTTACTCACCCTCGCCGGGTCCAGTGCTGAGTCTCCACCGCTGCTTCTAATGTCTATTATTGTCAGCAGTGCTAACATCATGTTAACAGCGCTGCAGCCAATCAATGAGCTGAGTGGCTCCGCTTGGGTGTGACAGAATGAGTTGTTCACTCATTGGCTACAGTGCTGTCCTCTCAGCATGGGATGTATTAGACTTTATGTGTATGCGCCTAATTAAATTATAGAGACCAGTATGTACATATCAGAGTAGTTTCCCTGAAACAGACAAGTAACAGAAACAGCTCTTTGTCTCGGTGTCCAGTGTTTATTACATCATCATCTCAAACTTATATAGGAATTTTATGGACAAACATTGTAACATTGTCATTGGTGAACTTATCTTTTGACATTAACATATATACATCCTTTGGCTGAATGTCAGCAACTTTTGCGCACTGCTCAAAGACTGTATACATCTCACATTCCAGTGTGATTTTAGAGTTTGTCTCTAACAAAGAAGGTCTCCTATCCTAAAATACACACTGGTCCTCCATTTCACAGAGGACAGATACTTTGAGACACAAATACAGACATTCACAAAATAGAGTCTAGATGTAATAAAATGGATCACAGCGCTGCCGACAATAACAGATATTGGTAGGACTCAGCCCTGGACCAGGAGAAGGTGAGTACAGCTACAAATTGTCTTTTTCAGTTTTTTTAAACAAATCTCTGCTGGAGGAGTTGGGTTTTCAAACTGGAACACCCCTTTAAGGGATTCTTTACCTAAAGTACTTGCATATTCATGCAGGATAAACAGTTATACAATATAGACAGGGTCCTTTTTTGGTATATTTGTTAAAATACTGTAAAGAACAGTGTTTTCGTGGCTGGTTGCTGCCATGGTAGATGGAGCCATGTTCATCACTGTACCGTTTGCTTTGGCGGATAGCATGGCTGAAGACTGTGCATTTTCCAGACGTTGTTAGCCGTGTGGTCTGTGGTCTCCAGTGATCTAATACATTAATATACTGGGCTTTTTTATGCTGTGTATTACAGGTTTCCTTGTAGTGCCGGGTTTCCCGTTGCGCTTCGCTGACATTGTGTGCACAGCGCTGAGCGAGCGATGGACGTTACATGACCGACTGTCTGTGCAGTTGCCTGAAATAAATAATTTTGATCCCTGACAGCATATTCTTATCGGGATTATTACTTTTTTTATTAACCCTTTAAGGTCCAGGCTGTTGAAATCCTTTAAAGACCCAGGATTTTTGTTGTTTTGTGCTCGCCATTGTATCTCTGTTGCATTTTTCCATCGATGTAATTGTAATTTTTGATTTATTGGGGAGTTTTTATTACTATTTTTAAGGGGGAAGGCATGCAAAAACAAGAATTTTTTTCTTTGCTTGCTGTTTAGCATGCAGTGACAATAGGCGGGTTTATACGTTGCGACCATAGTGCATCCCTTGCCATAGGTTTCCAAAACTGGGGCAAAAATACTCTTCACCGTGACCACAACGTGTGACCCTTATCACTATGTGCTAAATAGGGGAGGGGAAAACACTGATGGACAGAATTACTATTTTGGTTATTAAGTCTAGGAGGTTAAATGATTGGATAATGCTGCCAGCTGGACTCTTGCTATTGGTTGCATATTACGGGAATTTAAAGGGGATGTCCACTTTCAGAAAATCTCTGACCGCCAACTGCTCGCTCTTATAAAAAACCCAAATAGAATATTCCTTACTCACCCTCCCCAGGTCCTGTAGCCAATGGGCTTCAGTACTGTCAACGTGATGTAAGCGTTGCGATCAGTGAGCTTAGCGGCCTTTAGTGGAGCGTTCCTTCTACAAGGGCAGAGTCGTAGAGCCCATTCACATGACATCATGGTTGCAGCTAATGAAAGACATTGGGAGCATCGGTGAAGGAAAAGTGGACAACCCCTTTAAGGTTATCCTAAAGATTTCCGTCTGTGACATCACTACACTTATTTCTTCTCAGATAAAAACTACATGTGAAAAGTGTGTTTATCATTTTTTCCTCATGAAATCAATGATCTGGAATTTATATGGTCGCTTGTTGTGTAGGAGTTACAAGCTGAAGTCAACGCGCACAAACAGCAGCTCCGTCGAGTCCTGGAGATGGGCAACTCGCTGATTGCAAGAGGCCACCCGGAATCTCGTAACATCTCTGACAAGAACAAGAAGCTGCAAGATGCCTGGTCAGAGCTGGAGGAAGCGTGTGAGAAGAGGATGAGAGGCCTGCAGGACTCAGTCGGCTTCCAAAAGGTGAGAGATCACATGCTACCATAGCGGCTTCTACCTTCCTGCAAGAAAATGGACATCAGTAGTTGGGTGTTGCCAACTGTCCAGACATTCCAGGACAGTCCTTAAAAATAGGGCACCTTTTTGCCCTGTCTGTAACCAAAGGCGTCCGTGGAAGGCGTCCGTGGGTTTTTTGGAGGATAAAAAAACTTACCGTATTTTTTGGACCATAAGATGCACCTAGGTTTTAGAGGAGGAAAATATAAAAGAATTTAAAGCAAAAAATATCGTCATGACGTACTGTTAAGGGGAAATCTGCTGACACTGATATGGGAGTAATGTCCCTCACTTCTGTACTAATGTTCCCTATACTGAGCCCATTCCAGGTATATATGTCCCCCATCCTGGTATATATGTCACCCATTCTGCTATATATCTCTATCATCCTGGTATATATGTTCCCCATCCTAGTATATATGGCCCCTATCCTGGTATATATGGCCCCCATTGTGGTCTATGTCCCTTATCCTTGTATATGGTCCCCATCCTGATTGTTATGTTCTTCATCCTTGTATATAGCCCCCATCCTGGACACTATCCTGGACTATATGGTCCACATCCTGGTATATATGTCCCCAATCCTGGCATATAAGTCCCCTATACTGGGATATATATCCCCCAAACTGATATGTGTCCCCCATCCTGGTATACAAGTATATGGCACCCATCCTGATATGTATGTTCCCCATACTGAGATATATATGGCCCCCACTCTGGTGTATATGTCCACCATCCTGGTATATATGGCCCCCATCCTTGTATTTTTTTGAGCTTTTGATAAGCTTTGCAGAAAAAAGTCAAGTTGCCAACCCTGGTCAGTAGCAAAATTGTCATGTTTTATGTGCTCTGTGTGCAGTAGTCTTACTTGGGAATCCTCTTTAAACATAAATCTTTTGTTGGTTTTAAAGGTTCTATAATACTAGATTGTGGCTTATTCTATCGCATTGTGTGATTCTAAAACATTTGCGATTATATATTAGTTCAACTACTCCCACTATTAATCGCAGTGCCACCGAGGAGGGCGAGGGAAGCCTCTGCTGCACTGGTTGGCCATAGCTTGGCAGATGCTGCTGCTGCTTGCCATCCCCCTATGTTCTCTCTCTCCCATTGTGCTGTCTCTCTCCCTGTGTGCTCCTCCCTTCCCCCTGTGTGCGCGTCTCTCTTCCCCCTGTGTGCGCGCTCTCTTCCCCTGTGTGCGCGGCTTCTTCCCCTGTGTGCGCGCGCTCTCTTCCCCCTGTGTGCGCGCTCTCTTCCCCCTGTGTGCGCGCTCTCTTCCCCCTGTGTGCGCGCTCTCTTCCCCCTGTGTGCGCGCTCTCTTCCCCCTGTGTGCGCGCTCTCTTCCCCCTGTGTGCGCGCTCTCTTCCCCCTGTGTGCGCGCTCTCTTCCCCCTGTGTGCGCGCTTCTTCCCTGTGTGCCGCTCTCCCTGTGTTGTCTTTTCCCCGTGTGCGCGCTCTCTTCCCCGTGTTGTCTTTTCCCTGTGTGCGCGCTCTTTTCCCCGTGGTGCGCGCTCTTTTTCCCGTGTGCGCGCTCTTTTCCCCGTGTGCGCGCTCTTCCCTCTGTGCACTGTTTCTGACCCCCCCGTATGACACACCGCCATCTTTGTATACCCAAGTGTCCAAAGATGGCGGCATGAGTAACTGCGCATGCGTGTACCCGGTGCACACAGGCGCAGTTACTCAGGCCACAGTCATCTAGGTGTCCAAAGATGGTGGTGCCCTGAGTAACTGAGCCTGTGCATGACAAGTACGCACAGATACTCAGGCGGCGGTGTGTGCGGCAATAGTTGTGGGGCAGCAGTGTGCAGCAATGTGCGGCTGCCATTCCTAGCGTCCGTTTCAGGTGTTGGCGGCACCATTGATGGATCTGCACAATGGGGCAGTACCTCCAGCAGAGGCCATATTTGCACACCCATCACTTGGCTGTGCAAATCTAGCTGCCGCTGGTGCGTAATAAGAGGACAATGGGACTGAAGTTCATGACAGACAGGACATACCGTTTAAGTAGATTTTTTATTGGATCCTTAATCATAATAGAACCTGATGCAAGGATTTGTGTCCATTAGATTCTCTGTAAATGTACTATATAATGATAGGATTTTTTTGTTTTATTTCAACTATTAACATTGATTACTTTTGCATGACTAGAGTTCTGGAACACTAAATATATGTTTTTTTCCTCAATATGAAAGTTCCTTCTTGATGTGTCCGACATGGAGAGCTGGATTGGAGAAAAACTTCCATTGGCCAACAGTAAAGACTTTGGCAAAGAAGAGTCTGCCACCCAAAAAATGATGAAGAAACACAAGGTATCCTATACAACGGCTGGTGCTAAATCACATGATGTAGAATCTTACATAGAAACATATGCATATCTAAGAATGATGGTGTTCGGAATGTTGAGAGGATTAATGCAGCAACGTTCTTCCACTGTTCTCTCTAGGACCTACAGCAGGAGATTGAGCTCTACCAAGACCTGACGTCTACGCTGGGGGCCTCACAACAGAACCTGCCTTCCTATGGGTATGATGAAGTTGATGCTCCTGTTCAGAAGGTCCGTTCACAGATGAAGAATCTCAAGGATTGTGCAAGCGTAAGGTAATAGATCATGATATCTTCTATTCAGACACAATCTTAAAAATACGTGTATGCACATATCATGAGATTTTTTACTACTTGACATTCTTAGACCGTGCAGATTAAAGCTCGCTTGGCTGTGAGCCAAGAAGGTGTCTTGGCCTTCACCACCATACACAGGAGCGAACTCTCATGTATTCTATAGAGCCCTGCCACACATTTGATAATTATCTAAGAGTTGCTTCTAAATAATCTACTTACACAATTGCGAAGTGGCGTCTGTCATCGCGTCCGGTTGACCCTGTATCACAATGGGGTATTATTACATAGTAGTGGGGTATATGACTCAAATGGTATATTGACTTCTAATGGGATATTATGACATCGTATTGGGGTTGATGACATCATAGCACACAGGGAGGAGAGCGAGAGTGGACAAGGGGGAGAGACAGAGTTTATAATTGCAAAAACAAAAGGAAGCAAAACAAATAGAAGTTTTCAATGCCAGTTGGGATATTCAGCCAGGATATGGCCAGCACTGGAGGAGGAAATCCTTGAGAGACAGATAGTGATGACCAGTGCAGATGGTTAACCCTTCCCAACTAGGGCTGGCTCCAAGGAAAGTTATAGTCTGTGTACTGCAGCAGAGAATAAGGCAGTAGGAGACAGGGTAATCAACCTTACCATTTACTGCAAACTCCAAGCAGATCCATAGGACACAGTGAACCTTCATCAGGCTTCAGTCTGACCTGCACAATGGAGGTTTGACTCCTCTGTTGGTTTGTAGCCTTCCTGCTTCTGAATACCTTCCTGTTACAAAAGACGTCTTGGAGCTTGAAACTGGCAATACTGCCTAGCACTTGTTCCATGTGTTTCCTCCAGCTAAGCTGGCAACTCGGAACCTTTGGCTACACGTGCATGAAGCAGGTCACTTCTCCTACTATGCTGCAGAGCTCCTGGGAACTGCATGTGCTACTGGATGTTATAGACCCACGCAGAACGTCTGATTTACCACCAGCCTTGAAGGTTGGGTGGCCTAGGGACTGAGACCCTGCCATTTGCAGCCAGTCTGTTCAGTAGGCCCATGGCCTGTCATTCAACACATCTTCCTTCTTGCTCCACTATAACTAGACTCACTCCCTAAGCACCTCCTCCCCTAATTAGGGACCGTGTCCAAAACCTTAACACCAGGCATAGTGCACAGTTCCAGTAAGGGGTTGAAGTAAATGTGTGGATGTAGCTTTCCCAGCAGAAAAGTCAAACTCCCATCAGAACTGGCGATACATAATGCAATTTTACATCAGCAACCATTTTGTGGCGGTACAGACGCGCACCACATTACCACCGTACACAAAATAATGCTGCCACACCATGACCATAAAATACTACTACATATTGTCTGAATTATACCACAATCCTTGTTACTTGAGAAAATCCACTATATCAAAACCAATATTTCCAATATCACATACTAGAGACAAATGCAACACGACCATGACCATTGACTCTTTATTGAAGTAATTTCTCTCTTTGTGGCCCCCATATAGGAGTAATGTCAATCTTTGTGGCCTCCATACAGGTGTAATGTCCCTTTTCCCCTTGCGGCTCCCATTCAGGAGTAATGTCCCTCTTTGTGGCTGCCATTCAGGTGTAATGTCCCTCTTTGTGGCACCCCATACATTGCTTTCTGCACTGCAAAGTATTGTAGTGCGCAAGAACATGAAAAGGTCAGACAACGCCCGCGCATGCACACCACAATACTTTGCTCTACAATTCTAGAATACTGTATATAAGTCTCCAACCCAATTATAACTTAAAAAAGGCCTTTCATTATACTCCCCTACAGGACGTTGTGATCCAATGTGCGTCGCTGGTCTTGATCCGGTGTCTCTTCTCTTCTTGTTTCATGTGGGTGATGCATCCTATGTCATCCACTCACCGGCCTTCATTGCATTGCTGTGCACACGCATTTCTCTCTGTCCTGCTGAGGGCAGAGTGAAGTATTGTAGTGCACATGTGCAGGGAAAGGTCAAAGAGCGCATACTTTGCTCTACAATTCTAGAATGCTGTATATAAGGGCATACAAGTGGAGGTCGTACTTTGTATGGCAAAAAACCTTTTGACCTGTTCCCTTTAAGTAAAAAAATTATGTAAGTCTATAGCATTGCAATAGTATATTGTAATTCATTTTTTTCTTGTGCATGACTTTTTGTGATTAATGATCAACTGAAATGACAAGCTGAGTTTGTGTGCTTATCCTAATCTTATCAACTATACTATATTTACTTTGGTTATTTTTCAAATTCTAGTATAACGCTCAGTTCAAAGAAAGTTTATTGAAAAAAAAAAAATGAAAAAAAATGCTGCGTTACCCCATAACTTACCATTCTTACTCTGCATAGGTGGGGAAAACTGGAAGAGGCTTTGGCTTTGCATGAATACTTCCGAGAATCCGGTGACCTTCAGGAATGGATTAACCAGCAGAGACAAGTGGCCAGTTCTGAGGACTATGGCAATGACTATGAGCATGTCCTGGTTAGAAAGTCATCATTATTTATTTCTGAAATGTATTTCTAAGGCTGCTTTAACATCTATGCATTTGCAAATCCGGTGGAATTCCGCCTTTATTGGAAAAAACAGATGTGGCGCACTTACGGCAAGGATGCGCTTGTGCTATTGCATTGTAAATGGACCTCCAGACATGTGCGGAGACTTACGTATTTGACAGTTATCTGGCGTGTCTTAAAACTGCAGCTAGCAGTGGTTTTCATCCGAGGCCGGAAGTGCGGTATCGCGGGGAAAATGGGAGTATCTGCACATGTCCGGAGGTCCATTTACAATGCATTAGCACAAGCGCAGCCTTGCTGCAAGTATAGCGCATCTGGTTTTTGCAATGTTGCGGTGCACTGTTCATGACCCCGAATTTGACTCGAACCATAATGGAAGTCACTGATTAACTGTTCAGCTCCCCGTCCACATAAGGAAAACACTTCCGGGGGTGCAAGAGTTTTTTTTTTTTTTTGTTCCCCAAACTAATTTTGGACACACTATACCCACAAACTATGCTTTTAAGCCCAGTGTGAACAGATCAACTGCATGCGGCTCATGCTGCGCCAAGCACTGAGTGTACCCGAACACAGTGATGCTCACTCCATAAAGCACCCAAACCGAACCAAACAGGTTTCTCAACACCAGGAACCCGAACCGAACCTTGAAAGGTTTGCTATCTCTAATCCAAACTGTATTAAAGGAAATGTGTTAGCAGGTTTTTGCTATGTAATCTGACAGCAGCATGATGTAGGGCCTGAGAGCCTGATTCTAGCGATGTGTCACTAGTTTACTGGGTGGCGTTGTGATAGAAACGGTTTTCTCTACTGCAGATCAGGAGAAATATGTTTAATGTGTACGGTATTTCCCTATCCGCAGCCCGCAGCAGGGGTGGGCAACCCAGACTTTAACATCTTCATGACCTATGAGTTATAGGAACAACAGGGGCGTAACTACAATAGGTGCAGGGGTTGCGATCACACCCTGGGCCCTGCAGCCTATGGGGCCCCAAAAGTCCCTGTGGCCTATAGAAAAAGGCAAATACTATTAAAGATTTGCAATAATTGGGGGCCCCGTTGGAGCTTTCGCATCGGGGCCCCTGGGCCTGAAGTTACTCCACTGAGGAACAGTATAGTCCGCCTCCTTCCCTTTGATGCGAGCTTACGCACTGAGCTCGCATCTTGCCGACCACACATCTCAGCTGATCTGATCAGCTGACATGTACCGCTAACAGACCAATCAGATCAGCGATCGGCACTGTAAACCCTTTGAATCGCGCTCTCAATCACTGACAGCGCAATGTAAAGCATCGTGGAGGGGATTGCACCGTTCTTGCCGACATCGGAGGTCCCCGTGGTGGGATAATGGAGCCTTGATGTGTTGCCCGGGGTCCTGTGATGACCCCAGAAGCTGTCATGACTCACTTGCTGTGGAGGCATGGTGAGCACCGGCATCCACAGAATGTGATCATTTCTGCTGTTCACAGCCGTTAAAGTTGTGAAATATTTAAATATTACTAATTATATTTATTTAAAAAAGTGTAGAACAGCAAAGAAAAAAAAACAAAAGTTTTAAAGTTTGGTAAATCTTTGTCTCCACAGCACCTTCAAGCTAAGTTTGACACCTTCCAACACCAGATGGAAACAGCTGGACAAAGGATGGCCGGGTGCCAGCGACTTGCGGACAGTCTCCTGGACAGAGGACATTCTGATTCAATGCAAATCGTACAAAAGCAAAAGGAGTTACGGTAACCGAATGTTGAAAGTGCTTTTTGGCAGATTAGTTTTAGTTCTAAAGACAAGATAGGTAAAACCGTGAATCAAGGTGCCGATCGCGTCATCACCGAGGACTCGCCATCGTCCTCCGACTTCACAAGAAAAATGATGTCAGTCAAGTTAATAAAACTTTACTGCATTCTTTCAAAAACAGCGCCACCCCCTGTCTACAGGTTGCATGTGGTATTACAGCATAGGCCCATTCACTTAAATGGAGCTGGGCTGCAATATCACACAAAACCTGTAGACAGGGGTGGCACTGTTTTTGAAAGAAATCAGCCATGTTTATAGAATTCTGGACATCCCCTTTAAATTCCCAACTGGTGGTGTTGAATAATGTCCATTGTGTTTATCCTGACCCATTGAAGGAAGTAAGCAACCATCCTTTTCAATAACCTAAATGGGTACCTTACTTTCAACTAATTTTACATAAATCAATTTACAGGCAAGTTTAAGAAACTTTGTAATATATCTCAATCAGAGAAATAAACTTCTTTCTCCACTTATGAGCCACTTCTTCCATCTTCTTGCCACCGAAGTCATTCACCCTCAAAAAACATCCAAAATCTGTGCAAGTTGGACTACCAGCCCAGTGAGGTGTATACTGTTACAGGGTAGTTTGTAGCATATGCAGGGAGGAAAAAAGGAGAGGGAAAAAGTGCTGCAGTTTCATTTAGTTTATGCCAGTGCAGGATTCCCAGCTACTCAGATCAGTACTAACTCATATCGTCCTCCATACTGCTACTTCTGTCTGTGTGCTTACCCCCCCAAAAAAAGAGCAGGAATCCCTCACTGTGCTCTTAGAGGGAGACATCACAGTAGCTAGTTTCCTCCACCAGGTCTGGTCAATTGCAAATGAGGAGAGAGCGCAGATGGGAAAATTATGAAAATGTAGGCTATAATCAATAGAATGGACAAAATGGTGTTATTCCTCATGATGAGTACCGTATTCTGAAAGTTTTATATGAAAGTTATAAGACCTTCTATTATATAGGGAAGAGAAAAATTAAAATTGTTGCATACAGTAGGAAAGACTTATAGAGATCCTGATTGTGTCTTCACTAGCTACTCTTATACCCTTTAGGTTGGGTTATGATAAGTGGCAAAAAAGTTTGTTTTCGTCTGGTAAAATACAGACCTTTCCTCCGTATTGTCATTTGTATGCCATCAGTGTGTCAGACATATATTCAGCTATATATGGTTTACTCTGAAACGCTCGACCTCTCAGAAAAACTTAGTTTAAAAGCCACCTGAGACTGATATATACAAGACAGCAGTTGGGCAAATCGATCACTGGTGGCTGCTCCTTCCGTTTGGCTTTCTCTTGCCCTGTGGCTTTCGTGCCTAGTGGCTGCTACTTGCCCGTGGCTTGTCCTTGCCTGTTGGCTTGTCCTTGCCCGTTGGCTTGTCCTAGCCCGTTGGCTTGTCCTTGCCCGTTGCCTTGTCCTTGGCCCGTTGGCTTGTCCTTGCCCTTCGGCTTGTCCTTGGCCCTTCGGCTTGTCCTTGCCTTTCGGCTTGTCCTGCCCTTCGGCTTGTCCTTGCCCTTCGGCTTGTCCTTGCCCTTGGCTTGTCCTTGCCCTGTGGCTTGTCCTTGCCCTGTGGCTTGTCCTTGCCCTGTGGCTTGTCCTTGCCCTGTGGCTTGTCCTTGCCCTGTGGCTTGTCCTTGCCCTGTGGCTTGTCCTTGCCCTGTGGCTTGTCCTTGCCCTCGGCTTGTCCTTGGCCCTTCGGCTTGTCCTTGCCCTTCGGCTTGTCCTGCCCTTCGGCTTGTCCTTGCCCGTCGGCTTGTCCTGGCCCGTCGGCTTGTCCTTGCCCGTCGGCTTGTCCTTGCCCGTCGGCTTGTCCTTGCCCGTCGGCTTGTCCTTGCCCATGTGATTTCTCCCGGTCCGGTGGCTTGTCCTTGCCCGGTGGCTTGTCCTTGCCCGGTGGCTTGTCCTTGCCATTGATTCTCCGTCCGTGGCTTCCCACGTTGGCTTCTCATTTTACTATATGGAAGGATATGAGCCTGCTTTACAATATATGGACAGATATGAGGATGCATTTTACTTAATAGAGGGATATGAAGCTGCAGTATGCTACAGTATATGGAGGGATATGAAGCTCCATTATAGTATGTGGAGGGTAATGTGAGTGCATTATAAGAGCTATGAGGGCTACCATAGGCATGGAGAATTATGGGATGCATTCTAATATTTATAGAGGAATAAGAGGGTGCATTATTATAATTGGAAGACTATGGTGGCAGGAGGATTAAGACCATATGTACCCCAGGATGGCAGACATATATAACATATCAGATAAAACATATAACATATATTTTAACTGTGATAGAATAGGGTGATAGGTGAAACACAATTCTTGGCCACACTTGTAACTACGGTATCTTAGTTATCAGTGTAAATGTTATCACACATTCAAGAGATCACTGTGTTTTTCGCCACACTTAGCGGCTGCGGAGCTGCTCCTTTTAGGTATACCAGGTGGCCACGTGTTTCAGTAATCCGTCCTGCCCTGCACTTATCTTTACATCCTCAGGTAAAGGATAGGAGCCAAGGAAGCTGGGATTAGTGGGATTTCTCTGGGCGCTGTATCCTCCCATCTTTAAATGAGATTGGCAATTGCAGACTCTTCCGGACTAGAAGCATTAATTAGATAATTATTTCAGACATGCTGAAAGACAGGAGAAAATACTACAGATTCATGTCAGGACTTGGACAGGACTGACACTTCAGTAGCAGTTTTACAACAGTTATTCATATATCTCATTTGTCCATGAGTTATTTTGACATTTTGCGAAATTGCATTGACAACGGTTTTTTTTTTTATGCTAAATTTCCTTCTACATGCAGCAGAGGTCCCCAACTCCAGTCCTCAAGGTGCACCAAAAGTGCTAGTGTGGCACCCCAGAGTTCGGATGCCACTCTGTCATTATCTCTTTCGGGGGGGTAGTGTCATACCTAAGAGCAACAGAGGGTATTCACACCAGGCCAGGCAATCCCAAAGCACACAACACCTTTCTGCCTCCAGGCCTGAAGGGGGAGCTCTAAGCCCGGGTAATAACTAGACCTAGCTTTAGTGACCCGTAGACAAGGGTCTGAGGAAGGACAGGAGGGCCTGGGGTGTTGAGCTCACCCCAGAGGAGTAAGTGCCAAGAAACAGACACCGGAGTCCAAGGCTGTGCAGGGCCTTACATCCCGGCAGCCACTTCTGGAGGGTAGGGGATTTTAAGTCCCCCATCCACACCAAAGTGCCTGGAGGCCCAGCAGCGTGAAGAGCCCAGGAGCAGCCGCCAGAGAAGTGGGGCTGGAGAAGGACTCGAGCTGCCTGTCATACGGCACACAGCAGGAGAGACAGTTGTACAGTTGAGGAGAGAGTTGACCAGTTGAGAAGAGACCGTTAAACAACAAGGGTCGAGTTGGAGGGAAGCTAGAGCAAGAAAGCCTGTCACAGAAGAAAGAACTTAAGTGTCCAGAAGCCAGACAGAGTAGCAGAAACAACACCAAGGTGGCTCCAGGAGAAAGAGAGGGTCCTGGAGACATGGGAAGTGATCATTCCACCCGTGGGACTTGAATTCAAGCGCAAGGCGGTGGAGGGACTAGGCCGAAGAACAGGGGCACCGGGAACATCAAGACTAGTAGAGAATCTAGACCAGGCTCAACTAGCAACCCAGAGACTGTGTAGCACTTCCAAGGTGACAGTCGACTTCTGCGCACATCTGCTGAAAATGTGGCAACCATAGGGCTAAGGGGAGACACTGCAAGTTAACCTCTAAGAAAAACCCACAGTCACTGGCTCAGAGCTTTGTGTGGCAAGGCACAAGGCAGGATGGGCGAAGCAAACACAGCAAAGCAAACACAGTGTAAAGTGGCTGAGAAAGGACAGAGAAGGGTGCAGGTTATGTGTCACCCTCCTACCTGGGAGTAACTGGATCCCTGCCTCTGAGAACTCAGTGCTCAGAGGGTTGTTGCACAAAGACTGTGAGTAAAAGAACTGAAGACTGCAACCCGCTGTGTCTGTGAACTTTCTTAATGCGTCAAAAGCACCAGAAACACTTCTACCAACTCACTCCAGGTTCCTCAAGCTGCCCTGGGGGTCAGCCCTACCCATAAAGGGCTTAAGAACATTGCTGCATCCCAACGATCGGCCCCTAGAAGAACTGTCATGCACCGGCAGCCATCTTTAGCCAGAACCTGCGGGTGGCGTCACATAAAATTAACAAGTATCCCCAGGTCCAGTCATCCCTACCAAGAATGAACCCTCCACGCCAGATGCCCTTCCCTAAGAGAGAGAGTCACCCACAGTGAACTTTTAATGACACCGCCAAGGTCACGGAGCCGGGTCTCGGTCCCTGTGATCCCCGTGATGAAGCCTTAAAAAAGCCCGGTTCAGAATATCCTAAGGCCCTGGAGGGGCGTATCACTAGTTTGCAGTTTAATTTTCTGAGATAACGACCTTTGGGTTTTTATTGGCTGTAAACCATAATCATCAACATTAACAGAAATAAACACTTGAAATAGATCACTCTGTGTATAATCAATCTATATAATATATACGTTTCACTTTATGTATTGAATTAGTGAAATAAAGTAACTTTTTGATGATATTCTAATTCATTGAGATGCACCTGTATACATAAGTTTATATAACTTTTTTTTTTTCTTTTAAAGGACATCTTGGGAAGAACTTCAGCAACTAACCAAACTACGGAAACAACGTCTGCAAGACGCTGAAGCTGTTCATAAATGTTTTTGGGATCTAAAAGAAGCCCTGTCTCACATAGAGGTTAATATGATATATGAATAGTGATTTTTTTGATAAACATGCAGTAAATAAAGAATGTGGTCCCCTACTGTAGGAGAAGGTTAGAGAAGGGCGAAGTGAGTGGCACACACTTCTGTCTTTTTAACAAATCCATGTGAAAAAAATAACTTCATGTTGTACTTGGATCTGTCTTTGCCTCATAGGAATCATTCAGGCATCCTTGAATCACATATCATATATTTCGGACTATGAGACGTACTCCAAATTTAAAGGGAAAAATAGAAAAATAATAATTTTTTACTGTTAATATGGGGGTCCGTTTATTATTATTATTTATTTATATAGCGCCATTAGATTCCATGGCGCTTTACATGATCAGAGGGTAGACGAGGACACGTTCAATATATTCGTGTAGTCCGTACAAACAGGAACAGGAGGGGATGGGACCCTGTCCGCGAGGGCTCACAGTCTACACAGTAGGAGGGGGGTTGTGTCGAAACATGAGACAGTGCGGTGGACTGGGTTTCATTGCAGGTTGTAGGCTTGTCGGAAGAGGTGGGTCTTCAGGTTTCTTTTGAAGGATCCCAGGGTAGGCGAGTGCCTGATGTGTTGGGGAAGAGAGTTCCAGAGGATAGCGGATGCACGGGCGAAATCTTGCATGCAGTTGTGAGAGGGGAATTGAGAAGGAGTTCTTGGGAAGAGAGCAGGTTGCATGGGGGTAGGTTACAGGAGACCATGTCAGAGATGTATGGAGGGGACAGGTTATGGATGGCTTTGTACGTGATGGTTAGGATTTTGAAGCGAGACCTCTGAGAGGTGGGGAGCCAGTGAAGGGCTTGACAGAGGGGAGAGACCGAGGAGTAGCGGGAAGACAGGTGAATGAGTCGGGCAGCGGAGTTTAGGATAGATTGGAGGGGTGCGAGGGAGGTAGCAGGGAGGCCGGTTAGCAGGAGGTTGCAGTAGTCAAGGCGGGAAATTATGAGAGCATGAACAAGTGTTTTAGCCGTGTTGTGGTCAAGGAAGGAGCGGATCCGGGAAATATTTTTGAGCTGGAGTCGGCAGGAGGAGGCAAGGGCTTGGATGTGAGGTTTGAAGGAGAGGGAGGAGGCGAGGATTACCCCGAGGCACTTGACATGGGGAACGGGGGAGAGCGATTTGGGAGGAAGTCGATGAGCTCGGTTTTGTCCATGTTCAGTTTGAGGAAGTGAGCAGAAAAGGAGGAGGAGATGGCATACAGGCAATGTGGAATTTTAGTAGTAGTTTAGTAGTCCTATAATCTGACTGTAGCTTTCCAGGGGAGTACGTGGTGGTGATGGAGCAGGGACACAGGAGGAAGGATTGCCATTGCAGGACGTCAGTGGTGGCACCAGTGGGGCAAAGCTGGGGGCCCTGGGCTGGGAGGAGGGGGGATCATGGGGTGATGCTATGGGCCCTGGGCTGAGAGGAAGGGGTGTTGTTGTGCGATACTGTGGGCCCTGGGCTGGGAGGAGGGGTGTCGTTGTGCGATGCTGTGTGCCGTAGGCTTTTAGAGGTGGTGTTGTGGAGGCACCAGTTGGGCGATATTGCAGGCCCTGAGCTTGGAGAAGGCAATTTACCGGTGGGCTCTGGGCTGGGGGGAGGGGGTGCCATGGTGTAACCAGTAGTCCAATGCTGCAGGCCAAGGGATGGGAGGAGGTAGTATACAGACAGCACTAGTGGGGCGATGCTATGGCCCTGGGCTGAGAGGAGGCGGTGTAATGACGGCTCCAGTGGGACGCTGCGGCTCTGAGGAGGCAGTGTACCGGCTTCACCAGTGGGCCGATGCTGTGGGCCCTGGGCTGGTAGAAGAGCAGTGCTGTGTCTGTACCAGTGGAGTAATACTGTGAGCCCTGGACGGTGAGGAGGGGGTGCCGTGGCTGCTCCAGTGTGGCAATGCTGTGAGCCCTGGGCTGGAAGGAAGGGGTGTCGCGGCGCCGCGAGGTGTTACCACATTGATCTCCCGATAGTGAACATGATGGACTTCAGGAAAATGGCTGCACAGGCAGCACATGCGCATATTGAGATCTCGGAGAGCCTAGATCTCAATCAGCATGTGCAGCTCCTTCACAGCCATTTTCCTTTAGTCCATCACGTGCAACACTGGGAGAGCACAGGTCCCCACCTTGTGGTGCCCCCCCACCTTCCTTCAGTAATCTACAGGGTGGGCCATTTATATTATAAATAAAGTTGGATCCAAAATGGCTGATTTTAAAATGGCTGACACGGTCACCACCCATCTGGAAAAGTTATCCACCTCCCATAAACGAATGTGCCACAAACATGAAGTCTATATCACCAACCATTTCCCATTTTATTTAGGTGTATCCATAAAGTGGCGCACCTTATAAATGGCCCTCCCAGTGCATCCGGACGGCACACAGATGGCATCGCTCACATCAAATCACTGCCATGACCAACTTTTGCCCCATGTCTATGAATAACTTCCAACGTGTAATGAGTGTTGGTGATAATTGGCACCAGATACGTGATATCACACTGATGTGCCAAAAAATAGGCAGCGGTGACTTAAGTACTGTTATTTTGTGAACTTATCATTAGATATCTGAGCATAGATGTTGTTTTTTCTTTAATCGCCTGGCAGGAGAAATCCCAAAGTATTCCAGATGACATTGCCAAAGACCTTAGTGGAGTCCAGTCCCAGCTGCGTAAACATGAGGCCCTGGAACATGAGTTGTCTGGGAATGAGCAGCAGGTAAGCGATTCATTACCGTGCATGTCTGAGGAATGGTAACCGCAGCGCTCCCTGCTTAAGACCCTCGCTATTCTTACATGGCTGATGTGGCACAGCTGTCACAAGCATTCACATAGCTCGGTGACATTTCAGTACAGGCTTCCATCATGTGTTAATGGCACTAAGCGTGCAAAAAGAGAAGGCAGTCTAGAGGGTAAACGTGCTGAGTCAACCACTCTGATACCCAACCCAATATAAAAGAGCTGTGCCTACATTTTACATTGGTGCTTACCGTGATTATTTTAATTGTGGTGTAAATTGTAAAATTAATAAGACCACATGTTCACATTGTGTATTTGGTGAGTTTTTACCTCAGTATCTGTAAGGCCTCGTGCACACGTTGTGTATTTGGTGTTTTTTACCTCAGTATTTGTAAGGCCTCGTGCACACGTTGTGTATTTGGTGAGTTTTTACCTCCGTATCTGTAAGGCCTCGTGCACACATTGTGTATTTGGTGAGTTTTTACCTCAGTATCTGTAAGGCCTCGTGCACACGTTGTGTATTTGGGGAGTTTTTACCTCAGTATCTGTAAGGCCTCGTGCACACGTTGTGTATTTGGTGAGTTTTTACCTCAGTATCTGTAAGGCCTCGTGCACACGTTGTGTATTTGGGGAGTTTTTACCTCAGTATCTGTAAGGCCTCGTGCACACGTTGTGTATTTGGTGAGTTTTTACCTCAGTATCTGTAAGACCTCGTGCACACGTGTTTTTGGTGAGTTTTTACCTCAGTATTTGTAAGGCCTCGTGCACATGTTGTGTATTTGGGTTTTTACCTCAGTATATGTAAGGCCTCGTGCACACGTTGTGTATTTGGTGAGTTATTACCTCAGTATCTGTAAGGCCTCGTGCACACGTTGTGTATTTGGTGAGTTTTTACCTCAGTATTTGTAAGGCCTCGTGCACACGTTGTGTATTTGGTGAGTTTTTACTTCAGTATTGTAAGGCCTCGTGCACACGTTGTGTATTTGGTGAGGTTTTACCTCAGTATTTGTAAGGCCTCGTGCACACGTTGTGTATTTGGGTTTTTACCTCAGTATATGTAAGGCCATGTGCACACGTTGTGTATTTGGTGAGGTTTTACCTCAGTATCTGTAAGGCCTCGTGCACACGTTGTGTATTTGGGTTTTTACCTCAGTATATGTAAGGCCTCGTGCACACGTTGTGTATTTGGTGAGGTTTTACCTCAGTATTTGTAAGGCCTCGTGCACACGTTGTGTATTTGGGTTTTTACCTCAGTATATGTAAGGCCATGTGCACACGTTGTGTATTTGGTGAGGTTTTACCTCCGTATATGTAAGGCCTCGTGCACACGTTGTGTATTTGGGTTTTTACCTCAGTATATGTAAGGCCATGTGCACACGTTGTGTATTTGGTGAGTTTTTTACCTCAGTATTTGTAAGACAAGACCCGCAGTGGACTAATCAGAGGAAAAGTGTAATAGAAACACGTCACCACTTCTGTATTTTATGCCCACTCCTGGATTTGGCTATACTGAGGTAAAAAACTCACCAAATACACAACGTGTGCACGTGGCCTCAGGGTATGTGCAGACGATTCGGAGGCACTGTGTCTTGTACGCAGTTTCTCTGGACCTGAGGGAGGCTGCCCTGTACTCACGATCTTCATTCGGTGCAGGTCGACTTTTCCCTGCATTCAGTGGTTGGAGATCGCTCCCGACTCTGTAGCGATAAATGTACATGCTCAGGAGATGCGGAGACCGACAACACAGGGTGAGACAATGCTGCGGAGGGGAAAAGCACAGTTGAGTATGGGACTTCTAGAAATACATCCACTATGCTTGGACTGCACAACGCAGCGTTATTGATGCAGCGCAAACACATAGCGTAGCTCTGACTATAACGCTGCAAACCCTGATCGTGCACATACCTTTATAGTACAGTTTTGTCAAAAAATGCATTCTTTAGACATTTTGTACTCAAATAGGGAACATTCGTTGTAGGCTTCACTGTTGCACATGTCCAAAAAAGACCCAACTCTATTTTTAATGAGCAGCACAAGTGCTGCAAATGGACCAGAAACATTTCAATCTAATTTTGGTGCCTGAAGGTCACAAGCAACTGAAACTCGGAATCAAATTATATTTACCATCCTTCATATAATCACCGTACGATGCATCATCTGTGGCCTTCTAAACGAGGATAACGAAATTAAGCAGCTGACCGCTATGTTCTCCTGGAAATTCAGAGCTCGGACTCATCAAGGATAACATTACCATTCACTTGAAATTGATAAACGTTTCAAATAAATGGGAATTTTATTTGTGCAGCTGGATCCTTTTTCTTTTAGCGTTCAAAACAAAACTATTAGTGAGAAATTGAATCATCTAGGCCTCATTCACACTGAGCTTTTGTGCTCTGTTTTTGTTGATCCGTTTTTGGTTCAGTTTCTGCACTAAAAATGAATCCTCTTTTTGCAAAAAAACATCACAAATGCATCATCCATTTTTCCAGCTTTTTTGCTCTGTTTTTGGGGGACACAAACAGAAACACAGACAGAGAGACACACATTTTCTTACCCTCCCCAGCAATCCCACGGTTCCAGTTCCAGTGATGTCTTCCTTCTGGGCAGCGGCAGGACCTGTGAGTAGTACAAGTGTGGCACCCTGGCACCTGTTGGGCACCACAGAAATCCTTAGGTACAATGGAGTAAGTAACAGCACAGCAAAACACAAACAACACTTAGAACACCTGGTTTCACCCCGAGCCTCTAGGGGGAGCTACCACTGGTCACTTGAGCCAGTTCCCCCTATAAAAAGAGTCTTGGAGGGAGAAACTCCAGAGTGTGGTAGACGCTACAAGAGCTGCCAGCCTGTGCGAAACCTCCACCCTATGAGGAACACACTAGGCCCATCCAGCCTGTTAGCCAGTGGAGATCCCTGCAATTGGGATAATAGGAAGAAGGAGATCACCTCTCAGGAATACAGTGTTAATCCAACTCTTTCCAAATCATCCGGTTACTGGAACCGAAGCTGTGGAAGCTACAAAGCCATCACAGAGAACCAGCATACTTCACAGGGAGTCTAGCCCCCTGTTCACCTGCCGCACCTACCAGCGAGAGCCCAGGGAAGAAGGTAGAATTATCATCGCCCTTTTACAGTGCCCTCAGTGCTGACAACCAGGTGAAATCCGTTCCATTGAACAAACTGCCCGGTCCGGAGGGATTCCATATCCACCCGACCTTAGCACCAGAACTAGAGAAAGGAAGCCTAACACTGCTTGCTGTGAAACTCCATAAGTGCCAACTTCACTATCCCGGTCCGAGTGTACCTGATTACCAACCAGTAAAGGTACCTAAAAGAGACTTGGTGTGGTTGTGCATTATTCCTGGATTCAGCGCGCAGCACCCTGCAGCTGCCTCACAACATCTTGCGCAGCTCCCGGCTCCGGGGATTCCCGCTCATCCTGTGGGGAGCGTTCCATCTCGCTGTATAACATCCCCCGGAGACCTGAACAGCGCTGGTAAAGTTACCAGAACACCCGCAGGTGGCGTCACGAAGACAAATCACCCCTACTGTTCCGCCATTCCCCTATTGATCTGGACCACCGGGCCTACACTACCGCAGGCGCGGTTCCGTGACTGGAGGAGAAACAACGCCCGCTACGTGTACCCCCGGCTACGGTGAGTCAGAATTTGGCGTCACGAACAGGATACGAGCAGGCCCGTTATCACGGTATTGTGTGCTATTTATTGACTGTAAATATCGAACTGTACATTTGGTCCGCCATTGCTGCGGGAAAAGAAGGGGCGTGACTGTACAGAGGGCGCGAAGATTGACCCCGCCCCCACGCTCTGACGACTTCCTCCGTACGCAGCAGGAACCGGAAACTCCCGTGGTGCCTCACTCCTCACCGCGAGGCCGATTCTTCCGTTTGCAACCGAGGGAAAGGCTACGCTTAACTAAGGGGGTGCGACCATGAGTAACCCGGCTCCCGATCTCGCGGTGCCCCCGCTCGACCAAGCGGCACCTCAAAATATACATCTTGATGGACAGCAACAAGTCGGCGGTATGCTACCGCAACCCGCTCCGATTATGCCGATGTCTCTACCCTACGTTCCTAGCGCGACCTGGTTACCCAAATACAGCGGTGTACCCAGCACCTTGGAGAACTTCCAGAGGAAGATATGCCAGGCCCTGGACATGTACCCGATGACCGGTAAGCAAAGAGCTTCAGTTATTATGGGACAGTTAACCGGTGCAGCCGAACTGCAGAGCCGCAGCTGGCCTGTAGAAGTTCAGGAATCTGTGGAGCAGATATTCGCTAGATTAACCCGGGTCTTTGAGTGCCATACCGAAGCTGGATTAAGACTGTCATTCTATCGTTGTAACCAAGGGGCACAAGAAACTGTCCTTGATTATTCACTGCGCTTGCAAGAAGCATACAGACTGTTAAAACAAGTCGATCCTGACAGTGCTCGAGATGAGAACAAAGCGTTAATTGGACAATTTATTGTGGGCCTTAAACTATCTGAGGATAGAAAGCAAGCAAGCTGGTGGTCCATACAAAATCCAGGCGCAGAGTTTGACACATTGAGAGACTTAACAGTTTGGGGACAGCGACTCGCTGAAGTACCTGATCCCGCTTCACCGCAGCAGCAGCAGTACGCTGACACCCCTTCCGTGCCGGCAGCAGCATCTCCAATCCCTGCGATTCAGTCCAGTGCACAGACTGTAACACCTGACCGGTTTGAACAACTGTGTGCTAATGTCGAGCAGCTGATGAAAGACGTGGCCAAGCTACAAACTGCAAGAAGACCCAAGACAGATGCAAGGCCATCGGACAAGATTCAACTCGCCGACAGCCCGGATGATGTCCCCTGGATGAGGAGAAAGACACAGCCGTCGCGAGGAAAACCTGCAGACCGCCGCAGTCCTGACAGACGCCGCAACAGTCAGCAGAACGACTTAGGAGGACGCAATCTGCAATCCCGTCCTTTAAACGAGCGACCCCTGGGCGAGAAGGGCCAACCCCAGGAGTAGACTGTGCAGGCCCTACGTCCAGTTGGGAACGCAAGTATGTGGGAGACTGTCCATACTTACCAATCGTCATCGATGGCATCGCTATCTCCGCCTTGATAGACACTGGATCCCAGGTGACATCCATCCCCAGTACCCTTTACAAGCAGTTCTGGCCCAATGTTAAGCTAGAACCCCCTAACCCTGAGATGAACCTTGAAGCCACTAATGGTATTCCGGTTACCATAGAGGGACAGTGGGAAGCTACAGTAAAGGTGGGGAGGGTATCTTAGTGGTCCAGGATAAACCTAACCACAAGGACCCATATGTCATTTTGGGTACCAATGTCATGATCAAATGTCTCGATGAAGTGTTGTTTTTACTCCAACAGAGTGCTGAAGCCGGTAAACCCAGAGAAAAGAGGGCTATCCAAAAGCAGATCAGAGCTCTGGTGTATCAACAACAGGTAACATTGTCAAATGGTGAGATTGGCAGAGTAAGAGTCACAGATCCCATTCCAATTGTGGTACCACCCAGAAGTGAAATGATGATCTGGTGTCGAGCAGCCATAGGCCTCAGAGGGCAGGACTACCAAGCTGTAGTAGAACCTGTAATGTCCGACAGTAGTCCTACGCTCTTGACAGCCAGAGGGTTAGTTGATGTAAGAAAGGGGAGAGTCCCCGTACGCATATTGAATTATGGTGATGACGAAGTCAGACTGCCTAGATATGCAACTGTTGCAAAATTGTACCAAGTAAAAGATGATGCTGTGATTGATGTAAAATCCTCAAACCAAACTGTCACTGATGAACCCCCTCACTCCAAAGATCAGTTAGAGAAATGGTGTCAAGACCTCAGTGTGGGAACTGACAATACACCCTCTCACCAGAAAAATGGAGTATACCGGGTGGTTCGGGAGTATGAGCAAGTGTTCAGCAAACACCCACTTGACTTTGGGAGGATTAAAGGGGTACAACATCATATCCCCACAAACAACCATGCACCTATCAAAGAAAGGTACAGGCCTATACCACCCACTCACTACCAAAAAGCAAAAGAGATGCTTCAGGACATGAAAAATGCAGGAGTCATTAGGGATAGCTGTAGTCCCTGGGCCGCACCACTAGTCCTGGTTAAAAAGAAAGATGGTAGTATGAGGATGTGCGTAGACTATAGGCAAATCAACAAAGTCACACACAAAGATGCATACCCGTTACCACGCATAGAAGAGTCACTAGCTGCACTCAAATCTGCCAATTACTTCTCCACATTAGATCTTACTAGTGGGTACTGGCAGGTTGCCGTTACAGAGGAGGATCGTGAGAAGACAGCTTTCACTACTCCTATGGGCTTATGCGAGTTCAACAGTATGCCATTCGGTTTGTGCAATGCCCCAGGAACATTTCAGAGACTTATGGAGTGCTGTTTGGGCCACAAGAACTTTGAGACTGTCTTGTTATACCTTGATGATGTCATTGTCTACTCTCAGACCTATGAAGATCACCTTCAACACCTGAGTGAAGTGTTCGAGTCACTGTCCAAGTATGGGATGAAACTGAAACCGTCCAAGTGCCACCTGCTGAAACCCAAGGTCCAATACCTAGGACATGTGGTCAGTGCTGAAGGCGTAGCACCGGATCCGGATAAGGTCACCGTCATCAAGGACTGGCCAGCACCCATCAACCACAAGGAGGTACGTCAATTCCTAGGACTGGTCGGGTACTACCGACGCTTCATCAAAGGCTATACCAAGATAGCCGCCCCCATGCAAGATCTCCTAGTAGGTCAATCCAAAAACGGCAAGATCAGGGGACCCCCGTTCCACTGGGGCCCAGAGCAGGACAAATCATTCCAAACGCTGAAAGATGCTTTAACCGGAGAAGAGATCCTGGCCTACCCTGACTACAATCTACCGTTTTTACTGTACACCGATGCAAGTAATGAAGGTCTAGGAGCAGTCCTATCTCAACGTCAGCAGGGCAAGGAGAAGGTGATAGCCTACGCAAGCAGAAAGCTCCGTCCCACCGAAAGGAACCCGGAAAACTACAGCTCCTTCAAGCTGGAGTTCCTGGCCCTGGTCTGGGCGATCACAGAGCGTTTCAAGCATTACCTGGCCTCCGTCCCGTTCACAGCTTTCACAGATAACAATCCTCTAACGCACTTAGAGACTGCGGAGCTGGGAGCCCTAGAACAGCGTTGGGTAGCAAGACTCGCTAACTACGACTTCACTGTAAAGTACCGGGCAGGTCACAAGAACGGCAATGCTGATGCCCTGTCCCGAATGCCTCATCTTCCAGAAGAGGGAGAAGACATAGATGAACTGGAAGACTGGAAGAGATCGAACTACCTGCTTTCCACCGTTCCGGTACAGCAACATATCATCAGAGAAACCAGACACGTGTAGAGAGGACTGTGAACCCGTTACCTCACCATGACTGGAAGGAGGCTCAAGCCAACGACCCAGATGTCAGCCTGGTAAGGGATCTCATCACTCAAGAACACGCCAACATGGACTCTGATGCCTCACCAACCGCTAAACGCCTGTGGAAGGAGAAAGGGAGGTTGTTCGTCTACCAAGGTAAACTATGCAGAAGATACCTCAATCCAAGAACCCATGAACTCATCTGGCAGATTGTAGTTCCCAAGACTGAAGTCCAAATGATCCTTGAAGCATACCATGACGATGCCGGACACTTTGGATGGAAGAAGCTGGAGAGACTCCTGAAGGATCGGTTCTACTGGGTCGGTATGAGAGGTTCCATTGACAAATGGTGTAAAAACTGTGGACCATGTCACCTTCGAAGAAAAGACCATCTAACTCAGAAAGCTCCGTTGCAACCAATCGTTACCACCAAACCTCTTGAAATAGTTGCTCTCGACCACGTGAAGCTTACCCCAAGTCGAACCGGGTACACCTACGCTCTCACCATCGTTGATCACTACTCAAGATTCCTGGTAGTCGTTCCAGTTAAGGATTTAACTGCTGAGGTAGCAGCCAAAGCGTTCCAGAGTTACTTCTGTCGCCCCCATGGGTATCCAGACCAGGTCTTAACTGATCAAGGACCAGCCTTCGAATCAGCTCTGTTCCAAGAATTCTTAGGGCTGTATGGGTGCAAGAAAATCCGCACAACACCTTATCATCCTCAGACGAACGGTTTATGTGAGAAGATGAACCACATAGTCATTGACATGCTCAAGACCTTACCAGTTGAAGAGAGAAATCAATGGCCAGAGAAACTTCCAGATCTCGTGGACATCTACAACCACATACCCGTCGGTTCGACAAATTACACACCTGCTTACTTGATGAGAGCAAGACCAGGTAAACTGCCTATTGATTTACAGATGGGAACCGTTGAACCCACAGAAGATTCTTCTGATGAAGACTGGGTCAGTCAACGCCAAGAAAAGTACAGGAAAGTACAAGAGAGTGTTGAGAGAAACCTAGAAATCAGTAGAACCAAACAAGAGAAAGACTTTAACAAGCACGCCTCAGCTGAACCACTAGCCATAGGTGATGTAGTGCTGAAAAGAAAGCGAAAAACCAACAAATTGGATAACAGTTGGGAATCCATACCCTACACCGTTATGCCGTCACACTTTGATAACTCAAAAACTTGTGTTATTAGCAAAGACAATGGGAATACTATTGCGACTGTCTCAAGGGATCATTTGAAGAAATGTCCGCCACAGTTAATCCCACAAGCAACCAGTTACCCTACTGTAACTAAAGATGAAGAAACCAAAGAAAATCTCGTCCTTACAGAAATTGGATACTTACCAGCTGATTGGCCACAAATAGGTGATGCATTCCTCATACCAGTTATGCACTTCTACCAGCCTACAGAAGGTCAGCCAAAGCCAAATCCAATTCCACAAGTCCAACAAGAAGAAGTCCAAGTGCAAGAATTGCAGCCTGTTATCATGGAACCTGAGATTCCTGTAATCGGTCAGCCTGCTAGTCCCACAGTAAGACAAGCCATTCCTAATCAACTACCTACAGAGGTCAGTCCAGTTGATAGACTCCGCACTTACTATGGTCTTACACAAAGCAGACATAGAGAAGTACCAACCACTTCGTACACTACACAAACAGCTTTGGAAACACCCACACTACGCAGATCCACACGTAGTACATTAGGTCAACCCCCACACAAGCTTGGAGAATGGGTTTAAAATGTAGTGGAAACATGTAACCTGTAAGTGTTGTAAATATTAACCAGTTTTCAAAAACCTGTAAAAAGTAGTGTACAGAAGGGTGGAGGAACTGGGCTATGTCCCAAGTATACTAAGTTGGGGACAGAAAGCGCCTGGTAAGGTATAGAAGGTTAGTACCGGCCTCCCAAGCAGAGACACCCGTAGGGAATGTATAAAGTTACCGTGTATCCCTGGACTTTACCTTTTTCCTTTTCACAAACATTGAACAATTGTCACAGGACTTGTGTGACCACTAACTTTACCTTTTCCAGCCTGCGGCAGATGGACTAGTGCCGTACGGACTGCTTTTCACCTTTTCCACATTTTTCACTCCTTTTCAGTGATTTTTGTGTTTTCTTTAAGACTTTGTAAATTGAATGTTATAAAATGCTTAGTGGTAAGTTGTAAAAATAACCTTTTGCTCAGCCGGGAGAACTGAGTTTAACTAAGGGGGAATGTGGCACCCTGGCACCTGTTGGGCACCACAGAAATCCTTAGGTACAATGGAGTAAGTAACAGCACAGCAAAACACAAACAACACTTAGAACACCTGGTTTCACCCCGAGCCTCTAGGGGGAGCTAACACTGGTGACTTCTAACCAGTTCCCCCTATAAAAAGAGTCTTGGAGGGAGAAACTCCAGAGTGTGGTAGACGCTACAAGAGCTGCCAGCTTGTGTGAAACCTCCACCCTATGAGGAACACACTAGGCCCATCCAGCCTGTTAGCCAGTGGAGATCCCTGCAATTGGGATAATAGGAAGAAGGAGATCACCTCTCAGGAATACAGAGTTAATCCAACTCTTTCCAAATCATCCGGTTACTGGAACCGAAGCTGTGGAAGCTACAAAGCCATCACAGAGAACCAGCATACTTCACAGGGAGTCTAGCCCCCTGTTCACCTGCCGCACCTACCAGCGAGAGCCCAGGGAAGAAGGTAGAATTATCATCGCCCTTTTACAGTGCCCTCAGTGCTGACAACCAGGTGAAATCCGTTCCATTGAACAAACTGCCCGGTCCGGAGGGATTCCATATCCACCCGACCTTAGCACCAGAACTAGAGAAAGGAAGCCTAACACTGCTTGCTGTGAAACTCCATAAGTGCCAACTTCACTATCCCGGTCCGAGTGTACCTGATTACCAACCAGTAAAGGTACCTAAAAGAGACTTGGTGTGGTTGTGCATTATTCCTGGATTCAGCGCGCAGCACCCTGCAGCTGCCTCACAACATCTTGCGCAGCTCCCGGCTCCGGGGATTCCCGCTCATCCTGTGGGGAGCGTTCCATCTCGCTGTATAACATCCCCCGGAGACCTGAACAGCGCTGGTAGTTACCAGAACACCCGCAGGTGGCGTCACGAAGACAAATCACCCCTACTGTTCCGCCATTCCCCTATTGATCTGGACCACCGGGCCTACACTACCGCAGGCGCGGTTCCGTGACTGGAGGAGAAACAACGCCCGCTACGTGTACCCCCGGCTACGGTGAGTCACAAGTACTTACAGTGGGTACGGAAAGCATTTAGACCCCTTTAAAGTTTTCACTCTTTCATTGCAGCCATATGGTAAATTCCAAAAATTTCATTTTTTTTCTCATTAATGTACACTCTGCACCCCTTCTTGACTGGAAAAAACAGAAATGTAGAAATTTTTGAAAATTTATTAAAAAAGAAAAACTGAAATATCACATGGTCATAAGTATTTAGACAGTTTGCTCAGACACTCATATTTAAGCCCAGTGGCGTAACTACTTTGATGCTGGCCCCGATGCAGGATTTGCTCCGGGGCCCCTCATGTGAGGAGTGGGGGGGGGGGTGTTAGTAGAAATTTTTGGGTGATGAGCTTGTCCCCCCCTCACATGAGGAGCGGGGGTGGGGGGGGGGCGCTAGTAGAATTTTCCCAGCTGCCTGTCGCTTACCGCTAGCGCCGTAAGCCTCCAGCGTCCCGTGGTCGGCAGAGAGGAGGGGCGGGCAGAGCTGCGGGTGGTGAGGCTTCTCTCACTTCCCGTCCTCCCTCCTCTCCGGCCGGCGCATTCGCGGTCACGGCGGCCGGCTGTAAGCACGCGACCGCGGTAGTTACGCCACTGTTTAAGCCACATGCTGTCCATTTAATTGTGATCCTCCTTGAGATGGTTCTACTCCTTCATTGGAGTCCAGCTGTCTTTAATTAAACTGATAGGACTTGATTTGGAAAGGCACACACCTATCTATATAACACCTCACTGCTCACAGTGCATGTCGGACCAAATGAGAATCATGAGGTCAAAGGAACTGCCCAAGGAGCTCAGAGACAGAATTGTGGTAAGGCACAGATCTGGCCAAGGTTACAAAAAAATTTGTGCAGTATTCAAGTTTCCTAAGAGCACAGTAGTCGCCATAATCCTTAAATGGAAGATGTGACCATCAGAAGTTTTCTTGGACCTGGCCGTCCAGCCAAACTGAGCAATCATGGGAGAAGAGTCTTGATGAGAGAGGTAAAGAAGAACCCCAAGATCACTGCTGCTGAGATCCAGAGATGCAGTAGGGAGATGGGAGAAGTTCCACAAAGTCAACTACCACTGCAGCCCTTCATCAGTCGGGCCTTTTTGGCAGAGTTGCCAGACGGAAGCCTCCCCTCAGTGCAAGACATATGAAAGCCCATATAGAGTTTGCAAAAAAACACATGAAGGACTCCCAGACTATAAGAAATAAGATTCTCTGGTCTGATGAGATGAAGATAGAACTTTTTGGTGATAATTCTAAGCGGTATGTGTGGAGAAAACCAGGCCCTGCTCATCACCTGCCCAATACAATCCCAACAGTGAAACATGATGGTGGCATCATCATGCTATGGGGGTGTTTTTCAGCTGTACGAACAGGACGACTGGTTGCAATTGAAGAAAACATGAATGCAGCCAAGTAGGAGATATCCAGGATGAAAAACTCTTCCAGAGCTCTGGACCTCAGACTTGGCCGAAGGTTAAACTTCCAACATGACAATGACCCTAAGCACACAGCTAAAATAACAAAGAAGTGGCTTCACAACAACTCTGTGACCATTCTTGACCGGCCCAGCCAGAGCCCTGACCTAAACCCAATCAGGGTCGTATTTAGAGTTTGTGTCACCTTAGGCACCTTCAGTGGTCACGCCCCCCACCCTACTGATATGTCAGACTAAACATATGTGCACACAGCATTTCATTTGTCAGACAGATCCGCTCAGTATTCCGCCTAGAAAAGCAACAAATAATTGCTAAAAGGAATGAACTCATGCACAGCAATGTAAAATCGACTTGCTGTTCATATGTTTGGTCTTTAAGGATTTTTTAACTGTGTGTCCTGAAGCATCTTTCATCTGAATTCCAGGATTCAGGGGGTTCACAGACATCTAAAATCCTCGCATAACGTGAGATGCTCACCTCTGATTGGCTGTTGGCTCATATACTGGGAGCCACGTCACTGAGTGGTTGGGAAGCGGGCTCTGAGCCGCCACACGCAGACCACACTTTCAGCTTATAGTGCTGATCTGCGGCGCAGCAGACCGGCACAGAGACCCCAACGGCCCAGTCCAGGTCCATGGCCCGGTGGTTGGGGACCCCTGACTTAAAGGACAAAAGGATATACAGCTTGTAATCAGACATGCTGGATCCTTATCTTCCTCGACAATCCGTTATAGCTCGCACACACATTAGACTGTCCTCACAACCTGTTACTATCGACAGGGTTAGCTAAAGGTACCGTTACACGCTGCAATGTTGAAATGAGATCACCAATGATCTCTTGGGCAGGGCGGTCGTTAGGACATCATTTAGAGATCGTTGGTGAGATGTCACATGGCTAGATATCATGCACGACACACCAACTATGCAACCAGCAGGTATCGTTCGCACAACCCAGCGAACAATACTTCTTCATTGCTGAGATAAGGGGAAATTGTTAATGACATCGTTATCGCGGTGTCACACACAATGATGCAGCAGGTTGGCTGATCGTTGATCCTCTAATTTGAGAACATGTTCTCAAATCTGGATTCAGCGATCCAACGATTTATCGAATCCATATCTCAGTGTCACACACAACGAGGTAATAACGATGTTTCAACGTCTCCAAACCCGTGACGTTTGAGCGATATCGTTTACGATATCGTACCGTGTAACGGGGCCTTAAGTTTAGTCTCATGTGTATAGGGGTCTTAACTAATATCTGAAGGCTACGAGCACTTTCAAATGTCTGTTAACCCTCTGAGTGCTGGAATTCAGACAAACAATGCTTCGGGACACACAAATAAAAAAAATAAAAAAATAAAGACCAAACATGAACAGCAAGTCATTTTTACATTGCTGTGCATGAGTTCATTCCTTTTAGCATATATTTATTGCCTTGTCAGGCAGAATACCGAGCAGGTCTGCCTGAAAAATGAAATGCTGTGCACCCCTTGTCACCCCCCTCCTTTTCATGCTGTGCACTCCCTTGTCATCTTCCTCCCCTTTCATGCTGTGCACCCCCTTTTCATCTCCACCCCCTTCTATGCTGTGCACCCCCTTGTCATTCCCCCCCCCCTGTCATGCTGTGCCACCATCCTCCTGTCATCTGTGCACCCTTGTCATTCCTTGTCATGCTGTGCCCCCGCTTGTCATCTCCCCCCCCTTGTCATGCTGTGCACCCCCTTGTTATCTTCCCCCCTGTCATGCTGTGCACACCCTTGTCATCTCCCCCTTTCATGCTGTGCACCACCATTGTCAATCCCCCTTTTCATGCTGTGCACCCCCTTGTCATCTCCCCTTTTTCATGTACTTCATGCACCCCCTTGTCATCTCCCCTACTTATCTTCATTGCTGTGCACCCCCTTGTCATCTCCACCCCCCTTTCATGCTTGCATCCCCTTGTCATCTTTCACCCCCTTTCATGCTGGTACCCCCTTGTCATCTGTCCCTCCCCATGCTGCACTCCTCTAGGCTTCCTACAGTATCTATCTTCAGCTGACACAGCGCTTACCTGCATCAGCTTCTTTCCTGTGCGGCGTTCTGCAGAGATGCCAGCAAAGTGAGGAGACCTGTTCCTGTTGGGTGACCCTGCATTGTCAGCGCCAGCCGCAGACCAGGTCAGGAAGCCGCTGGGAGCTCTATGAACTTGGAATGTGACGTGCCCTGCCTTGGGTCACATGCAGACAATGCCGACACCTCATCGGCACCGACACCTCCACTCCCCCGCAAAGACTTCGGATTTTCATAGGGACATCTGGGGAGGGGAGGAAAAGTTAAAAATAAATAAATAAAACTCTACCCTGGCCCACCCCATGGACCTGCTTCCCCAGGCACATGCCCTCCAGTGTCTAATTGTAAATATGGCTCTGAACCCAATTGAGCATCTCTAGAAAGACCTGAAAATGGGCTCCACCAACGTTCACCACCCAACCTGAGGGAAACTGGAGAGGATCTGCAAGGAAGAATGGCAGAGGATCCCCAAATCCAGGGGCAAAAAACTGCATAATTCCCAATTAGACTCATGGCTGTACTAGCTCAAAACGTGCAAATACTCGATATTGAGCAAAGTGTCTGAATACTTATGGCCATGGGAGATTTCAGTTTTTCTTTTGTAATAAATTTGCAAAAATATCTACATTTATGTTTTTTTTTCAGTCAAATGGGTGTACATAATAAAGAAAAAATGAACTTTTATGAATTTACCAAATGGCTGCAAGGAAACAGAAGTGAAAAATTTAAAGGGGTCTGAAACTTTCCGTACCCAATTACAGGACCTAGCACTATGTGACTCTCAGGCTGAGTCACATGGGCAGGTTCTGTCAGTACCCGCTGGTTCTGCTGATGCCGGGAAGGAAGACTCACCGGGACTCACCGTGGGATCGCAGGGAGTGTAAGTAATTGGATGTTAGTGGTGCAGAAAGGCAGCAGAAAAATGGAAGCAATAATTAACGCTCAATATGCACTTTCTGCATCACTAACACAGTGGTCAAAAATGCTGACGTCTGCACAGCAAATAGAATATCCCATTCACTTTGCTGCAGACGCAGTGACTGGTCCGTTTTTGGTGCAGTTTAAAAAAAAAATTGCAGCACCAACCAGAAACGACCAGTGTTAACATAGCATTAGTGGATGTTCTGAAATCTTGGTATAAAGGTAATTTTAAAAAAATATACATTATAAATTATTATTATAAATATTGTTTTACTGTGTATACGGAATCAGTGTCATTAGTCTGGAGCAACTTTAAAAGTTAAAGTTTAAATTTGGGAATGTTTATATTGAAAGCTAAAAAATACTTCCGTTCCCATCAAATAAATGATTGCCATTCCTGTTACTCCTGGAAATACTAGTGCATCTCAATAAATTAGAATATAATCCAAAATCAATATCATTATTATCATGTTTCTGGGAGCCCTGAAACGGATACAACAGCTGAGCCAGAGCACAATGTGACCAGGTCTGTAGAACCTGTTCACACCATCAAAGGGTCTATATCACAAAAAAGACAGTATAAAAAAAGTCTAAAATTATTCTGCTATATAGGTAAAAGTAAAAAGCAAAGCAAAAAATGTATAAGGGTACTTAGTTAATAGTTTTTTTGCAAAAAATGTACGGAAGCCATTTACTACGCCAAGGTGACCCTTATCAGAACGGTCCCTAAAACTAACGTATTTAAAACCTGATCTCATATGAACATACCTAAAAGATGCAGATCGAGTCATGCACAAGGCACAACAGCACTTTTGTGTCTGGCTCAGTAAGGAAGGGGTGGGCACTTCCCATCTTGCATAACAAGAGACTAAATGGATACTAACAGCTGAGCTGGAGCACAATGTGAACAGGTCTGTAAACCGTGTTCACACCACCAAGGATCTCTATCACAAAAAAGACAGTATAATAAACGCGTTGACTAATAAATCAATATTATGTCACCCTTTGAGTCTTGTGGAATACGGCAGCACGGGTTTTTAACCCTTCATCCTCCCTACTTTAATTTACTGAGATAATGCCTTAGGGTTTTCATTGGCTGTAAGCCATAATCATCAACATTAACAAATAAACACTTGAAATAGATCACTCTGTGTGTAATACTCATATAATATAGCCGTTGCACTTTTGTATTCAATTACTGAAATAAATTAACTTTTTATAATATTGTAATTCATTGAGATGTACCTGTATATGAATAAACTGGCTGAGCAATTCTATTTTTAACAAAGTATGTCCTGCAAGGGCATACGGACGCCTAGGTATGGAGAACACAGGGTGATGACGAGGAGGGAACAGAAGGAAGGCCCTGGTGATAGAGTGGGGTCTCTCTCATCCTAACACTCACCTATGTCTGTACCCTGAGCTCCCTAACATCCCTATACAGGTCCTTCCCCTTGTCGCCATCACGTGCCTAGGCCCTCTCTAATCCTGGTTAGTGCGCTGGCCATAAAGGATGCTAGCTTCACCTCTGCAATAATACAACACAGGGAAAAGTACATAAACAGAGTGTGATGTTATAGATATATCCGAAGGATAAGCCATCAATGTCAAAAACACCTTCACTGTTCTAATTTTTTCGGAATCTTAGACCTCTCTGTATTGGAAATGTAGTGGTCTAATTTAGTAATAGAAGCATTGCAAGATCTAATCTACTTGTTAACTATTTTATAGCTCCAGGAACTCGTTGACGCGGCGGATGGAGCTCTGTCTCGGTGTTCTGGGGAGCAAAATCAGAAGCTTCAACGGAAACAAAATGAAGTGGTTGAGAAATGGGAGCTGATGAAAACCAAAGTAGAGAAGAGGAGATCAGACCTGGAACAGGCCTGCAAGCTCTTCCTCTTCCTGGCAGCCGTAAGTGTCCAAACTACTTGTCCATCATCATCATGTATAACTGTAGGAAGGTTGAACTTGATGGATCTTGGTCTTTTTTCCACCTATGTAACTGTGTAAGCTGTAGGTGTACAGACTATATTATTCCATGCAGGAGAGATTAAATTAAGGTCAACCGTCCCATTTTGTGCAGGACCAGATGTTTTTCCGATGTGTTTGTTGGCCTGAGCCTTTGTTCCATGGTAAATTTCACTATGCACATTACAATAAACATGTATGCTCATCAAAATTGACATGAAACTTACTGGACGGTGTCCGCATGTATTGGGTCTGGGGTAACTGTGTCTCCTCTACCTGTACGCTGTCTCTGTGCGCAGTGTTCCCTTCTGTGCTGTGCAACAAGCACAGCTATCGTACTGCTGCTGGCTTATGAATATTAATAAGCCAGTAGCAGAGACCAGTGAAATCATCTGCTGGGCGGTGCATCGCCGTTGCACAGCGCAGAGAGAGATGCCAAAGCACAGACAGAGCGCACATGCACATGGTGGGAGAAAGCAGCGTAGGGGGGATGAAAGCACCCAGGAAAGAGCATATGGAGGCGGGGAGAAGAGGGTGCATGGAGAAGAAAACAAGTGCATTGAGAGAGAGCGCACAGGTGGGAGACCACACAATGGAGGAGAAGGGGGAGGGAAAGGAGTGCACGGAGAAGACGGCACAGGGAGAGAGAGCACACAGGGGAGGGAGATGGGGAAAGGAGTGCACAGAGGAGCAGACAGCGAACAGGGAGAAGGGAGCACATGGGGGGGGAAGTGCACAGGGGGAGAATAGAGCGCACGGGGGGAGAAGAGACTGCGCAGGGGAGAAGAGAGCGCACGGGGGGAGAAGAGACTGCGCAGGGGAGAAGAGAGCGCACGGGGGGAGAAGAGAGCACCCAGGGTGAGAGAGAGCATACAAGGGGGAGAAAAGAGTGCAAATGGGCTAGAAGGGAGCATACAGGGTGAAGAGAGACAGCACACAGAGGGGAAACGGAGACCGTACAAGGGGGAGAGCGCACGAGGGGTGATTATACTATTATATATATATTAGATGGTGGCCCAGTTCTAACGCATTGGGTATTCTAGAGACAGGTTTTGCGTTAGAGACAGTGTGACGTGAGTTCAAGGTGAGTGCAGGGCTAAGTGTGAGGTGAGTGCTAGGTGAGTGTAGGGCAGAGTGTGACGTGAGTGCAGGGCAGAGTGTGGCGTGAGTGCAGGGCAGAGTGTGGCGTGAGTGCAGGGCAGAGTGTGGCGTGAGTGCAGGGCAGAGTGTGGCGTGAGTGCAGGGCAGAGTGTGGCGTGAGTGCAGGGCAGAGTGTGGCGTGAGTGCAGGGCAGAGTGTGGCGTGAGTGCAGGGCAGAGTGTGGCGTGAGTGCAGGGCAGAGTGTGGCGTGAGTGCAGGGCAGAGTGTGAGTGCAGGGTGAGTGTAGGGTGTGTGGGTGTAAGTGGTCTGCAGTACCTGGCTCCTGGTGTTGTGTGCGTTTAGCGTTTAGCATCTGGTGATGTCACAGCCATGTGATCTTGTTCCGGCCATGATTGTGACATCAGAGGTCCTGTAAGTATAAAGCCACTGTCACATATAACGACGCACCAGCGATACCGATAACAATACGACCTGGCCGGGATCGCTGGTGCGACGTTTTCACATCGCTGTTCATTTCAAATAGCGGGACGGGAAAGCCGACAGTGAAGTCGGCTTTCCCGCCCGCTATGTGAGTGTAGCGCTGTCGTCTCTGTCACGGTAATCCCGCGTCGTTGATGCGTAGCCAGTGCTTTTTTTTTGTAAAAAACATATTTGCCAGTACGCATTTCAGATTAATTTCCCCTATGCACAGGGGTGCAGAAAGGCTCTCTGCCGCCTGAGCCTAGGTGAGGACCGAGGGGGGTGGGGTTGCTGTCGGCAGCCGCGGGTGAGGAGCGGAGAGGGGGGTGCTGTCGGTAGCCGCCGACGGTGATTTTACCTTATGCAGCTGGTGCACGTCATACAGGGAGCCGGCTGCATGGTGCTTGCGCCGCCCCCTTCTGCTCTGCGACTCCCCCTGCCTCCTTGCCGCCTGAGTCTAAAGGCTCATATTGACTATTGGACAGTGCGGCCCTGCCTATGCATGGCACACGTCCCCTATGCATGGCACGCGTCCCCTATGCGTGGCACGCGTCCCCTATGAGTGGCACGCGTCCCCTATGAGTGGCACGCGTCCCCTATGCGTGGCACGCATCCCCTATGCGTGGCACGTGTCCCCCTGTGTTAGATATGGCCCCCATACTGCTGTATTCTTCCCTCCTCCAGTGCTGATCTCCCGGTCTCCCTCCGTGCATCTGTGATCGGGCAGAGATAATGCTGCAGAGCTCCTCCACTTCCTTGTTCTCAGTGCTGGTCATGTGATCGGCACAGCAGAGAGTGACATCATCTCTGCGTGCGATCAAAGCAGCAGCCGGGAGACCGGAGAGACACCGGGAGATCAGTGCTGGAGAAGGAGCCAGGAGGTAAGTATAGAGTTTATTATTTTACCATGGCAGCAGCATGGGGCCATATCTAACATAGGGGGGGGGGGCATGTGCCATCACAGGGGGGGCGCAGGACCAAATAATATGCGCCGCTCCCCCAGCCTATCACCATGGTGTGGTTTCAGCACGATGGTGATGGAGAGCGGCTATGCATAATATATGAGTGGGAGCAGGAGATCTCCCGCTGCCTCCTGCAGCCTGCCCCAGCTCACATTTTCCGGTACACTGTACCGTTGCAAAAAAAGCACTGTCTATTGAATTTGCGCGCCTATTTGCATAGTCTGTGCTCATCGGTGGCCGCCAGAGGCCTCTGTCTGGCGCGCAATTTCGGCTTCAGACAGATGCCTTAGACAATTATATAGTAGATATTAAACTATCCTGCATCCTCTTAATTATAATCATTAATTGATTTATCTGTTAAAGGGGCCCAGTGAGGCTCCTTCACCCGGGGCGCAGGAACGCCTGGAGGTGGTCCGGTCTCTGCTGGTCAGCTGTTTCTGCTGGTGAAGGGATATCTGGCTATACATTTCCATTGCCGCGGCTTTGTATACAAATTGTTGCATAATGCAGGTCTGGATCAATGCAGTAAAGCTCTATGATGCTTCAACAGGAAATATTGATGGGGTTGTCTTCATTATAAACCCACTTATAAATGGGTTAACCCTTCAACTCTGCTTTTTAATTGCAGCATATACTCTGCTTGTTGAGTATCAAGTCAGTCTGGTTTGTATCATTTCCTTTTAGGACGAGTTTAGTGTGAGAATGGGTTGTAGATGGAGGAGGCACACTCGCTGGCTGTGAACCATAGATAAATATAATCTGGAGCTGAGCTGTGGATCTGTCCCCGAGCCTCCTTATATGCACATCAGACAGCTGTCTCCGTGTAGCTCCGGAGGCTGCAGGCTTGATCACTTCTTCATCGTCACGTGGTCCTCCCTCGGGATAATGGTCGTGATCGAAACATCTGTAGTTTCTACAAAATCAAGTGATACAATGCAACATCAGTTATAGAGTTATAGCGGCTAGAAGAACACATAGTCCATATAGTCACAAACACTGGGCGTAGAGAGGGGTAGGACTTAGAAAAATGTCTCATTTGAGAACATTTTTGGGATGCTGAATTGGGGACTTAAAGGGAACCTGTCACCTGGATCTAAGCCCCTACACTATCACTACCTGTCCCTGCACCTTCCTAGCTGCTCCCTATCTATCCCTCTCTGAGCTAAATCCGCCCTATAAAACTGCAGAAAAATAACTTATAAACTTACAGCAGTCCCTGAGGCTGGGGACTGAGAAGGAGGGCACAGGCTCCATTCAGCCCCTCCTCCATGCAGCAGCACACGCCCCACTGGGCGGCATTATTCTTTCTTCATCGCCGCCTCCTCCATTTGGAATCTGTGCTTTACACCTATCATGTTGTGGTGATGCGACCTCGATGTGTCCCCTGACTGAGACACAGCATATGGGAGATTGTATCTTCTGCTCGGTAGCAGCACACACAGTATTAGCTGCTACTGGAGCTAAGTGCTGATTGAAAGCACGGACGTCAAGGTGTGTGGGTGAATAGGAGATGATATGAGCTGCCCTGGGCTGTGGGGAGGGGGTGGAGTGTGTCAGGACAGCAGCAGGAGCTGCTGGGATTGTATGGGTAAGTGCACACTTACCCGGCGGTTCGGTCGGCGGCTGCTGGCGGGACCCGCCAGGAAGCTCCGGCGCCGTGCACCGGCTTCCTGGCGGATATTTGCGGGCGGTATCCGGCGGCTGCACAGCGGGTTCTCGGCGGCGATTCTGCAGCGGCTGGAAGCAGCACATGATACTGCTTGCAGCCGCTGCAGAACCGGCCGGTTTTTAGAACTTGGTCATTCTTTGCTAACCCGCTGGGAAACCTGCGGGTTAGCAACGGATGACGCTGGGTAACCGCCGGTATGTGCACAGCCTTGGGCGGGTTACATTAGTTTCAATGTTAATCCAAACGCTGGTTTGGATTAACATAAATTTAAATAAAACTAATGTATGCAAAACGGCGGTTTACACAGGTAAACCGCCGAAAACCCGCCCAGTGCGCACATACCCTATGAGGTTCTACTCGGCTGTGCCCCGGTGTAACAGGCCAGACTAACCCCCCCGACCAGAATATACTCGGGGTTAAAGTGGCCTAGGCCAGATTATACCCCTCCGTATACCACAGCAGCTGTAGATCAGGGCCCCAAGCAACACATGGGGGCCCGAGGCAGCACAAAGTGGCCCCAGGCAGCAGAAAGTGGCCCTACGCAACATACAGGGGCCCCAGGCAGTGCTAGGGCCCCAGGCAGTGCTAGGGGCCCCAGGCAGCACAAAGTGGCCCCAAGCAGCACAAAGAGGCCCCAGGCAACATACAGGGGCCCCAGGCAGTACTAGGGGCCACAAGCTACACACAGGATCCCAGGCTACACACAGGGGCCCCATGCAGCATACAAGGACCCCAGGCAGTGCATGGGGCCCCAGGCAGTGCACGGGGCCCCAGGCAGCACAAAGTGGCCCCAGGCAACATACAGGGGCCCCAGGCAGTACTAGGGGCCCCAGGCTACACACAGGGTCCCAGGCTACATACAGGGGCCCCATGCAGCATACAAGGGCCCCAGGCAGTACAAAGGGGTCCCAGGCAGCGCATGGGGGCCAGAGGCAGCACACAGGGGCCCCAGGCAGCACAAAGTGGCCCCAGGTGGCCCACTGCCTGGGGCCCCTGTATATTGCCTGTGGTCACTTTGTGCTGCCTGGGGCCCCTGTATGCTGCATGGGGCCCATGTGTGTAGCCTGGGATCCTGTGTGTAGCCTGGGGCCCCTGGTACTGCCTGGGGCCCCTGTATGTTGCCTGGGGCCACTTTGTGCTGCCTGGGGCCCTGTGCACTGCCTGGGGCCCTTGTATGCTGCATGGGGCCCCTGTGTGTAGCCTGGGATCCTGTGTGTAGCCTGGGGCCCCTGGTACTGCATGGGGCCCCTGTATGTTGCCTGGGGACACTTTGTACTGCCTGGGGCCCTTGTATGCTGGCTGGGGCCCCTGTGTGTAGCCTGGGATCCTGTGTGCAGCCTGGGGCCCCTAGTACTGCCTGGGGCCCCTGTATGTTGCCTGGGGTCACTTTGTGCTGCCTGGGGCCACTTTGTGCTGCCTGGGGCCCTGTGCACTGCCTGGGTCCCCGTGTACTGCCTGGGGCCCTTGTATGCTGGCTGGGGCCCCTGTGTGTAGCCTGGGATCCTGTGTGTAGCCTGGGGCCCCTGTGTGCTGCCTCGGGCCCCTAGCACTGCCTGGGGCCCCTAGCACTGCCTGTGGCCCCTGTATGTTGCGTAGGGCCACTTTCTGCTGCCTGGGGCCACCTTGTGCTGCCTCAGGCCCTCATGCATTGCTTGGGGCCCTGTGCACGGCTTGGGGCCCTGATGTACAGCTGCTGTGGTATAAGGAGAGTTATAATCTGGCCTAGGCCTGTTTATACCCTGGGGTATAGTTTGGGCTAGGCCAGAATATACCAAGGGTATATTCTGGCCCAGGGGGGTATACTCTGGGCTAGCCCAGTTTATACCTCGGGTATATTGTGGTCGGGGGGTTAGTCTGACCTGTTACACCGGAATCTGGAGGTCTGTGAATACCTGAACTGTGTGCTGTGTGAGTAAATACCTGAGTCACTGCCTTCTGTCGTGCCGATCCTAACCGCTACCTTACAGTGTAAAGTGGGTGGGAGATTCCAAATGGAGGAGGCGGCGATGAAGAAAGAATAATGCCGCCCAGTGGGGCGTGTGCTGCTGCATGGAGGAGGGGCAGAATGGAGCCTGTGCCCTCCTTCTCAGTCCCCAGCCTCAGGGACTTCTGTAAGTTAAAGTTATTTTTCTGCAGTTTTATAGGGCGGATTTAGCTCAGAGAGGGATAGATAGGGAGCAGCTAGGAAGGTGCAGGGACAGGTAGTGATAGTGTAGGGGCTTAGATCCAGGTGACAGGTTCCCTTTAAATATCCTACATGTTCAGTATAATAATTAGTGTAAGGTTTGGTCCACTTGTGTATTGTTTTCTTATAGAAGCTTGGTATAATCTTTGGGGGGTTTTGTCCCAATTTTTAAAAACTTTTTCCTTAAATCCAACCTCTCCACTGGTTCAAGTTTTGTTCCCAACGTAAGAAGCATCATCTGTTTCTAAAAAGAAGTCAGCTAGTTGTTGTGGCTGAGCCATTTTGTCTATAGAGTTTTTGGCTTCAGATCTTGTATATAAGGAAAGTCTGGTTAAACTAAGGACTGGCACATGACACATTTCATTCGAAAGACCAAACTAAGGACCAGGGGGCACTCATTGTGGATAGGAAAAAGGCGATTCCTGCAGCTGAATAGGGAAGGGTTCTTTAATGTTAGAGCAGTCAGATGGTGGAATGCTGACCACAAGACGTAGTAATGGCAGACACTATAACAGAGGTAATAATGGCAGATGCTATAACAGAGGCGGTAATGGCAGACAGTATAACAGAGGCGGTAATGGCAGACGCTATAACAGAGGTAATAATGGCAGATGCTATAACAGAGGCGGTAATGGCAGACAGTATAACAGAGGCGGTAATGGCAGACAGTATAACAGAGGTGGTAACGGCAGACGCTATAACAGAGGTGGTAATGGCAGACGCTATAACAGAGGTGGTAATGGCAGACACTATAACAGAGGTGGTAATGGCAGACACTATAACAGAGGTGGTAATGGCAGACACTATAACAGAGGTGGTAATGGCAGACACTATAACAGAGGTGGTAATGGCAGACGCTATAACAGAGGTGGTAATGGCAGACACTATAACAGAGGTGGTAATGGCAGACGCTATAACAGAGGTGGTAATGGCAGACACTATAACAGAGGTGGTAATGGCGGACACTATAGCAGCTTTTAAGTAAGTGCTGGATGATTTCCTCAGTACACATAACATTGAGGGTTATAGATAATTTAGTGACAAAAAATATATAACTGCTGGAAAAAGGTTGAGCTTCATGGGCCGAGGTCTTTTTTTCAACCCTATGTAGCTGTGTACTGATACCAAGGGTCATTGGTTTTGAGTAAGAGTATTCATTATGGTTTATTCATAGCGGTCCAGCAATAAAGTGAACTAGCAATAAAGTTCATTCAATGTATCAGAGCCGTAAATGATGTTTATTGTGTACAGGTGCGTGACTACTTCACCTGGGCTGCCGAAAATAACCCGCGAGATGAATGCTGAGGAAACCATAAGGGAGTTCTAGCAAGTGGCGAGAGACTGAATGCCCATCAAGACTTAAAGCAAAATATGGATGCCCATCAAGAAACCTACAATAAGACAGTCACCGTTGGACAATCCCTTCTACAGGAGAGGAAAATACCAGCAGTACAGGTAATAAACACCATATGTTTTAATACTATTGAGGCTTTGGTTCTCGGTAAGCAATATTCAGCACAAAAAGTTGCATAACTGTAAATATTTCAAAGAGTCGAATTCATATTAACAATTTATATGCAGAAAATGTACAGGTCTAAGGACAGATTGCAATATGTGCAGGCAAAAGGAAAAGGGGAGAAACCGCGATCGGGATGTCCATTATAGAATGCAGAAAATCAACAAATCTTTGACTATATCAGGGAGGGAAGGGAGAACATAAGCAAAATGACACGTTCCAAAATCAATTACAATAGTCAAGAAAAAATGCGTAAGGCTTTATCCCGAAACGTACGTCGGGGTGGACATCTTTTTGCTTATGTACCCCTCTCCCCCTGATATATTCAGTCAAGATTTATCAGGTTTCTGCCTTGGTTCTTGGCAGTGTGAGTCCTGTTTTACGTAGCACAATTCACCACCAAGAATGATAATCTGTTGTTTCTCTGTACAAGCATATGCATCATGTGATCAGCAACCTGTTTGCACTCTTTCCATTGCAAGATAATGATAAGGCAGAGGTGGGGAACTCCAGTCCTCAAGGGCCGCAAACAGTGCAGGTTTTCAGGATTTCCTTAGTATTGTACAGTGGTTGGAATTATCACCACTACACGTGATTATATTATCACCTGTGCAATGGTAAGGAAATCCTGAAAAACCTGCACTGTTTGTGGCCCTTGAGGACTGGAGTTCCCCACCCTTGGTTTAAGGAGTGTTTTCCAAGAATACCGTACTTGTTGATGATGATCTATAAATGCAGCTAAAGAATATTCCAGTATTATAAAATCATCATCTTTCCAATTGACAGGTGTAATCAATATCTATAGCAATGACAATAATGGCCAAATGTTACTACCATTGTCATTAGAACACCCCTTTAATTATGGTCGCAGTCACCATCGTTCTCATCGTAGTGCCCCATGCAGACTTGCTCCAATTCAGTAGTAGTAGCATATCTTAAAGAGACACTGTCAGGTCATTTTTCAGTATGATACCAATATTACCCTTGATTATTGCCTGGGCAGACCCTTTAAAAATATGTAAAATGATTATCTTACCCTTTGTAGTTTCCTTCTTATAATCATTTTCAAACCCTGCATGGTGCTGCTGCGTTAGTCCTCTCTATTGTAAGCACAGAGGATTAGTCCGGCTGGTTTAAACTGTTGATTTATTATCCATGCCTTCTCAGCATCTCTCTCCTCCCTCCTCCTTTTGTTCTCGTGCAGTGTCAGGTTTCAATTTCCATTAGGAGCTTCTGTTCTGTTGAGGACATGGAGGGAGAGAGCTATTGCAGGTCTGACTTACCTGATCTAGATAAGGTGTCTACTCCATTTCTTTCTCTAAGCAGATATCTTGCTGTGCTGTGGCAGATTCTGTGTTGTATTTGACCTCTTGCTTGGCTGAAAACACAGAGCAGAGAAGAGGATACAGAGCCCCCCCCTTACTGATCTCCTGTGCGTGATGTGGAATGTTATTATTATTATTAATTTATTTATCTAGCTCCATTAGATTTCATGGAACTTTATATATGGAAAGGGTAGATGAGGACAAGTACAATATGCATGGACAGTCATGTTGTACAGGTACAGGAGGGGAGAGGACCCTGTCTGCGAGGGCTCACAGTCTACGAGGAACGGGTGGGGATACAGTAGGAGGAGTTAGTGCCGATCATGAGACCGGGCGGTGGAGCGGGTCTCATTGTAGGTTATAGGCTTGTTGGAAGAGGTGGGTCTTCAGGTTTCTTTGAAGGTTCACAGGGTAGGCGAGTGTCTGATATGATGGGGGAGAGAGTTCCAGAGTATAGCGAGAGAAATCTTGCATGTGGTTGTGAGAAGAGGAAATAAGAGGGGAGTAGAGAAGGAGATCTTGGGAGGATTACAGGTTGCGTGAGGGTAGGTATCGGGAAACCATGTCAGATTTGTATGGAGGGGACAGGTTGTGATGGCTTTGTATGTCATGGTTAGTGTTTTGAAGCGGGATCTCTTAGAAGTGGGGAGCTAGTGAAGGGCTTGGCAGAGGGGGGAGACAGGGTAGTAGCGGGGAGAAAGGTGGATTAGTCGGGCAGCAGAGTTTAGGATAGATTAGAGAGGTGCGAGGAGGTAGCGGGGAGGCCGGTTAGCAGGAGTTTGCACTAGTCAAGGCGGGAGATGATGAGAGCATGAACAAGTGTTTTAGCAGTGACATGAATATTCATCCTATGGGGAGTGGACAGCAGAGATCTTTCACTGTGAGTGACAGATGGAATGAATCTCTTTATTTGAAGTTTACAAGGATAGGAGGAAATATAAATAATAGAAATACATCAATAGACAGAGCTTAAGAAAGGAATCAGAAAATGATAGATGTTATATATGGATTTTTGACCTTACAGATTCCCTGTAAGGTTTTTCACCTGTCGGTTATCTTGCACACTTTGCAGTGGTTTGCTAAAGGCCCTGTATGGCCGAAATGTTGCACATTTTTCTGCAATTCTTTGATGTGTTCACTGGGTTCAAAGCTTTCTGGGAAGGAAGATTATTCGGTGCCTTGGACGTCTTAGTACCCATTATATTGTTCAACCGTGTGGAGGATTGTTACCAAGTAAGCGTGATTTGTTGGAGTGGTGTACGGAATATAATTTGATATATGTAAGCTATCTTGACTTGTAGACTTTAGAAGTTGTGATTTTTTTTTTTTTTTTTTAATGAGTTTATTAATTCATATTCAATGTTTTAGCTTCAGGAGAAACTTCAGGCCCTTGTTGAAGAAAACCAGAAACTTTATCAGCACTGGGAAATGAAACGGAAGTTACTGGAGCAGGTTCACCAGGAGCAGATGTTCTACAGAGACATTGATAATATGGAGAAGATCCTGAATGCACAGGAGGTTAGTGAGGATCTTATGTGTATTTCATCCAACGTGAGGCGCAACGTCCACTATATAGACTATATATATGTATATGTATTGTGTTGTTTCTTTGCATTGTCATGCGCTTGGTTGAGCAAAATGACTTGCAAAACCCTGGTCCAGCTGCCATGTTTTCACCTAACAGAGTTCTGCAAAACCTCTCTTATTTGCCATCATAGCTGCAGCGTGGTCTGTTTAGTAGACATAATCATGTATGGCCTAATAAGTAAGAGAGGCGTCAGGGATCCAACAGATAGGACGAGGTTTGCAGGGTTATGGTCTGCTAGCAACAGGTGTGGTCAATGGACCAGGGTCACACCACGAACTAGGGTGCATCCCAATACAGTGCGTGACAGTAGGCCCAGGTCAACGGTGTCTGGCGCACAACACAAAACTACGAAACAGGAGGGACAAATACAATAGGGAGGGCCCTGCTCCTGAGACAGGGGAAAGGGGGACCTCCTGCATTCACCTGAGGTTGTGCCTGTATCTCCTTACAGTCCCTATACCAGTTCTTTCACTCAGTCGCAGAGCAGGATACCTAGTCCCTCGCTGGCCCTGATGTTAACCCTCACTAGGGAGACAGTCATCTCCAAACTGCTGCACTAATACCAACAAGAAGGTAAGGAAGACAGACAGGGGAAACGCCAACAAGACTTTTCGGCTACCACTCTCCTAGGCAGCAGACGACTTGGCAACAGTCAGCTCTCCAGAATAGCTTCGCTCCTTCAACCCAGGCAGCTTTTCTAGGAATGAAGTTCAATCACTAGCAAGGAATGCCAGATCATGTGACCATATAAAGGAGATGGGAGTGCTCACAAAGTAGCCTCACCTGGGTAGAGCACCTAGCAACTTTGCTAGCAGCAGAAACTGACATTAACGTCTACTGACATAGGAATGAAACAAGTTTAATATTAAGTCTCAATAAAGCAATGAGGCTCAGGTCCCAAACCGTTAACCATCTGGATGACTGTTTGTCCCAGGTAGCTAATGAAAATATGTAAGTGTCTACATGATCTAAATAACATTGCAGGCTCCCTCTAATATATTTTATACAAGTTTAGTTATTCAAGATTACATTTGGTAAATAGTTATACAATCTCATTAAATTGTGACTTCTGGGTCAGACCCCCTAACACTGATGCCATCGTGCCGCTGATTTTAGGCTGCAGTCTATGCCAGTATAACAGTACCAGTTGTGTATTCGTGTCACTTGTGATCATCTTGTTGATAGATAAGACTGACGTGAATGTTTACATGAGGGACTGCACTCGTGGTGACTTTTAAGTCTGCGCTGATTAGCACCTATTTATAGAAATTGGCATGTCCGTCCCCTTTGTTGTGTCTGCAGCCTGTCCAAATGTTAAAGCGACTGTGAAGGGAATTGAGTAAATTTATGGTGTGTATGTATATAATATAATCTGTGTGTATATATTTTATACAGTTCTGTGCAAACGGTTTGTGGGGCAAAGTAACATGCTTTCATATAGAACAGCTTACATCTACTAAAGATCTGTGGTTCGGTCTCCAAGATGTTTGGAACAACCTCTCTGCTGATTTCCTTCAAAAACTGAGTGCACCTAGAAGAACTGATGCTTTGATGTTTGAAGGCAGCATTTTTTCAAACATTTGCTGCAACAAAATGCTGCAAAGTAAGACTGCTTTTCAAAATAAAGCTTACATCCACAGAAGATCTTTGGTTAGCTCTCCAAGATGTTTAGAACAAACCTCCTGCTGAGTTCCTTCTCAAACTGAGTGCAGCTAGAAGAATTGATGCTTTGATGTTTTGAAGGCAGCGTTCGCTGTAATTATTTGGTGGAGCAAAATGCTGCAAGCTAAGGATGCTTTTTAAAAACTGAAGTTTATATTTACTGAAGATCTGTGGTTAGGTCTCCAAGATATTTGGAACAACCTCCCTTGCTGAGTTCTTCAAAATCTGAGTGACCCTAGAAGAATTAAGGCTTTGATGTTTTGAAGACCGCGTTCTGTGCAATTGTTTTGTGGAGCAAAATTGCTGCAAAGTAAGGATGCTTTTCAAAAATAGAAGCTTACATCTACTGAAGATCTGTGGTTAGGCCTCCAAGATGTTTAGAACAAAACCTCCCTGCTGAGGTCCTTCAAAAACTGAAAGCACCTAGAAGAATTGATCCTTTTATGTGTTGTCGGTCACACCAAATGTTAATATGATTTATTTATTTTTGTTAGTCAGTCACTTTTCATAGAGATGGGAGAATCTAGAATTATGATCAAAAACACGTTTATTATTAGGTCTTACCAGTGCGGTCAACATGGCAAAAAGATTCACAATAATGTTTCAAGAAACTTACGTTTTTCAGTCCATCAAAGGGAATTGCGCACCACATAAAGCCTATATACATGGTCCGTGAAAACATGCTGAAGATCAACTTTTGTACTTCCAAAACATTTGTTTGTCAGCCAATTGGATCATTTATTCCATCATGAGAATTGTTGGCGGAATATCACACAGGGATGGTGTAAGCAGACAAAGGGATCCTGTTAATGATTGTTTTGTCCCGATACTGTTGGGGAGCAGGTCACTCAAAGCGCCAATTAACTTGTACAGTATATAGAAAATTGCACTTTTTTTGTTGCAGAAATGACCCCCGTATATGTATTATTATTATTATTTTTTATTATGATTATTTTTTATTATAGCGCTATTTGTTCCATGGTGTTCTACATGTGAAAAAGGGGCATACATAGACAAGTAACAATAATTATGAACAATACAAGGCACAGACTGGTACAGGAGGAGAGAGGACCCTGCCCAGGAGGGCTCACAGTCTACAAGGGATGGGTGAGGATACAGTAGGTGAGGAGAGAGGACTTTGCCTGCAAGGCTCACAGTCTACAAGGGATGTGTAGATTACATTAGGTGAGGAGAGGGACCCTGCCTGTCAAGGCTCCCAGTCTACAAGGATGGTGAGGATACAGTAGATCAGGAGAGAGGACCCTGCCCACGAGGGCTCACAGTCTACAAGGGATGGGTGAGGATACAGTAGGTGAGAAGAGAGGACCTTTGCCTGTGAAGGTTCACAGTCTACAAGGGATGGGTGAGGATACAGTAGGTGAGAAGAGGGACCCTGCCTGTGAGGGCTCACAGTCTACAAGGGATGGGTGAGGATACAATAGGTGAGGAGAGAGGACCTTGTCCCCGAGGGCTCACGGTCTACAAGGGATGGGTGAGTATACAGTAGGTGAGGAGAGAGGGCCCGGTCCCCGAAGGCTCACAATCTACAAGGGATGGGTGAGAAGAGAGACCTGCCTGTGAGGCTCACAGTCTACAAGGGATGGGTGAGTATACAGTAGGTGAGAGAGAGACCTTGTCCCCGACGGCTCACAGTCTACAAGGGATGGGTGAGTATACAGTAGGTTGAGGAGAGAGGGCCCGGTCCCCGAAGGCTCACAATCTACAAGGGATGGGTGAGGATACATTAGGACAAAGTAGAGCTGGTTGTGCAGCAGTATATGGAACTAAGGGTTACTGCAGGTTGTAGGCTTGTCGGAAGAGGTGAGACTTTAATTTCCTCTTGAAGGTTTCCACAGTTGGCGAGAATCTGATGTGTTGGGGCAGAGAACTTGAGAATATGGGATCAAGGGAGAAATCTTGTATGCGGTTATGGGAAGATAAGAGTGTGGCACGCCAGGGGTTAATGTGCCACAGTAACATCACCCAGGTTAACTCCCCCACACAACACTTGACACTGCACTAGCGCCTCCAGGCCAGAAGGGGGAGTTAAAGCAGCTCCCCTATATATTCTGGTGTAAAGAGGAAGTAGTTAGTTCAGTTCCTGGGAGAACTGAGGAAGAGAGACTGTGGTGTAAAGAAGCTGCTTTAGGCTTCTCCACAGTCTGCTACTCGACTCCAGGCCTAGCCAGGGTCTGAGGAGAGGAGTTTAGAGAACAGAAGAACACATCTGGGAAATTGAGTTACCTCAAGGGATTTTACTAAATTTAAACAGGAGAAGTTGAGTTGAATTTTTCAATTAATATTCTCCTCCACATAATAGACTTATGGAAGATCATTCCTTTTAAATATTCAACTAAGCTGCTATAACCTCGTGACTATTACTTATGATGAACCTTTTGGCAGCACAAGTTGAAAGCAAAGAGCGGAAACAATATGTTTCAAAATCTATATCCCTGCGGGAGGGGAACGTCAGAGATGTGTGTGCAGCTGAGAGGTGATCAGTGCCAGAAACCATTCCTCGTTCTGAGTGGGATGATCGATCATATTCCTTTATATCCCTCTTCCCTCTTTAAAGCGGTTATCCAAGCTTGATATTTCAGGAGTGCCCCGATCCTTTGCATCTCAGCTGCCTGATTGACAAGGAAAAGTTGGTTCAGACCAGTGGCATAATCGCCTTTGAAAGACTCAAAACCTATCACTGAATGATGGTCACTACAGCCCCCATACAGTATGATGGTCACACAGCCCCCCATTACAGTATGATGGTCACTACAGCCCCATAAGTATGATGGTCACTACAGCCCCATACAGTATGATGGTCACTACAGCCCCCATACAGTATGATGGTCACTACAGCCCCCCATATAGTATGATGGTCACTACAGCCCCCCATACAGTATGATGGTCACTACAGCCCCCCATACAGTATGATGGTCACCACAGCTCCCATACAGTATGATGGTCACCACAGCTCCCATACAGTATGATGGTCACCACAACTCCCATATAATATGAAGGTCACCACAGCCCCCATACAGTATGATGGTCACTACAGCCCCCATACAGTATGATGGTCACTACAGCCCCCCATATAGTATGATGGTCACTACAGCTCCCATACAGTATGATGGTCACCACAGCTCCCATACAGTATGATGGTCACCACAGCTCCCATACAGTATGATGGTCACCACAGCTCCCATACAGTATGATGGCCACCACAGCTCCCATAGAATATGAAGGTCACCACAGCTCCCATACAGTATGATGGTCACCACAGCCCCCCCATACAGTATGATGGTCACTACAGCCCCCCCATACAGTATGATGGTCACTACAGCCCCCCATACAGTATGATGGTCACTACAGCCCCCCATACAGTATGATGGTCACTACAGCCCCCCATACAGTATGATGGTCACCACAGCTCCCATACAGTATGATGGTCACCACAGCTCCCATACAGTATGATGGTCACCACAACTCCCATATAATATGAAGGTCACCACAGCCCCCATGCAGTATGATGGTCACTACAGCCCCCATACAGTATGATGGTCACTACAGCCCCCCATATAGTATGATGGTCACTACAGCTCCCATACAGTATGATGGTCACCACAGCTCCCATACAGTATGATGGTCACCACAGCTCCCATACAGTATGATGGTCACCACAGCTCCCATACAGTATGATGGTCACCACAGCTCCCATACAGTATGATGGTCACCACAACTCCCATATAATATGAAGGTCACCACAGCCCCCATACAGTATGATGGTCACCACAGCTCCCATATAATATGATGGTCACCACAGCTCCCATATAATATGATGGTCACCACAGCTCCCATACAGTATGATGGTCACCACAGCTCCCATATAATATGAAGGTCACCACAGCCCCCATACAGTATGATGGTCACCACAGCTCCCATATAATATGATGGTCACCACAGTCCCCCATATGGTATGATGATCATCACAGCTCCCCATACAGTATGATGGTCACTACAGCCCCCCATACAGTATGATGGTCACTACAGCCCCCATACAGTATGATGGTCACTACAGCTCCCCATGCAGTATGATGGTCACTACAGCCCCCATACAGTATGATGGTCACTACAGCCCCCCATATAGTATGATGGTCACTACAGCTCCCATACAGTATGATGGTCACCACAGCTCCCATACAGTATGATGGTCACCACAGCTCCCATACAGTATGATGGTCACCACAGCTCCCATACAGTATGATGGTCACCACAGCTCCCATACAGTATGATGGTCACCACAACTCCCATATAATATGATGGTCACCACAGCTCCCATACAGTATAATGGTCACCACAGCTCCCATACAGTATGATGGTCACCACAGCTCCCATACAGTATGATGGTCACCACAGCTCCCATACAGTATGATGGCCTCCACAGCTCCCATAGAATATGAAGGTCACCACAGCTCCCATACAGTATGATGGTCACCACAGCTCCCATACAGTATGATAGTCACCACAGCCCTCCCATATAGTATGATGGCCACCACAGCTCCCATAGAATATGAAGGTCACCACAGCTCCCATATAATATGAAGGTCACCACAGCTCCCATACATTATGATGGTCACCACAGCTCCCATATAATATGATGGTCACCACAGCCCCCATACAGTATGATGGTCACCACAGCTCCCATATAATATGAAGGTCACCACAGCCCCCCATACAGTATGATAGTCACCACAACTCCCATATAATATGAAGGTCACCACAGCCCCCCATACAGTATGATGGTCACCACAGCTCCCATATAATATGAAGGTCACCACAGCTCCCATACATTATGATGGTCACCACAGCTCCCATATAATATGAAGGTCACCACAGCCCCCATACATTATGATGGTCACCACAGCTCCCATATAATATGATGGTCACCACAGCCCCCCCATACAGTATGATGGTCACCACAGCCCCCCCAATACAGTATGATGGTCACCACAGCCCACAATATAGTATGATGGTCACAACAGCCCCCCATACAGTATGATGGTCACTGCAGATCCCATACAGTATGATGGTCACAACAGCCCCCCATACAGTATGATGGTCACTGCAGATCCCATACAGTATGATGGTCACAACAGCCCCCCATACAGTATGATGGTCACTGCAGATCCCATACAGTATGATGGTCACCACAGCCCCCCATACAGTATGATGGTCACCACAATCTTCTCTATCCAGCTCGGCAGGAGCTGTGGCTAGCGTTGCGGCTGCGCCCCTGCGGGACCCTCCGCCGGGTCTGACATCTCTCTCCCCTAGTGAACCTTGGCTAGGCTCTGCGCTTCCATGGGGTTATCAGTCTCCGGCTCCTCAGGTAGGATTGGACTCTCGCTCCGGCCTCCTGCTTTCCGCTGCGTGACATCAGAGCGGGGGCTGGACCTCTCTTCATGCTCTTTCCAGAGTGCCACCCATGACGGCACACCCCTTCTGCTTCCTGTGCGCCTCATGGTGCAATAATGACAACAGTCACACACAGTTCAATAAAGTTCACACCACACAGGGCCCAGTGGCATCGGGCTTCGGCATCCTGTTCATGACACCAAGTTAATTCGCCCACCTGGGCTGCAGGGTACTCTGAACCGGGTGGCAGTTCTGCTGGTGGAGTAACGGGGTCAAGACCTGGCTCCGTGACCCTGGGCGGTGAATAAAAGGGACTGTTTTTAGGAATACATGTGACGCTATGGGTAGCCGCCGCTGCTGCAGAACCTCTGGGGACGATGGATGAGCAGCTATGCTGGTGTGGCTCTCCAAGGGTGGAGCGGGGTCCCCAGGGTAGTTATAACAGTTTATGAAAGGGATAGTGGACGTTAGAGAGCAGGACAGAGGTGCAGGAATAACTGGAGGCCATAGCAATGAATGTTTCCTTTACCCTTACTTGTTCGTTGCAGATACAGTCCGGGGCACCGGTTTATATGTTACTGTTGAACCGGGCAGCCTGGAAGCAATCAGGAGATCCACCGAGCCAGGAGGGTTGGAGGCCTCCCCTCTGCGCTGTGTGAAGGTGTGCTACGGTCCTCTTTCTGCTCCTAGTCTTTACCTGTATAGGAGGCAGCGTGAGCCCTGTTCCAGGGGTCGCCCCTCAGTCGAGGCCCCGGACTCTAGTATGCTACTGTGCTCCAGGCGTTAGGTAGGCTCGCCGGATTTCTGCTGCTGGTCCATTAGTACCCGAACGGCCTCGGACTCCGGTGTACGATTTCTGGCGCTTTCTCCTCTGGGGTGAGCTTGACACTGCTCTGTTCCCCAGGCGCTCCTCTCCTTCCTCCTCGGACTCACTCCATGACTGTTCTGTTGTTCTCCCTAACCGTGCTGCCTAACCCAACCTCCAGGCCAGAACTTTTATAGGGAGGCTCCCCTTAAGCCAGGTTCTAGAGCTCCCCCTTTTGGTCTGGAGACAGGAAAGTGTTGGATGCTGTGCCACCTGAATAGGGAACCCCCCTTCTTGCTTCCAGGTGTGACATCGCCCCCTGTGAGGGAGGCAATGCCACTGTGGCAGCTGGACTCTGGGGTACTACATATACAGTAGTATGGTGGTCACCACAGTTCCTCACATAGTATGATGACCTGAAAGCCCCTCACACATTATCATGGCTCCTTTAGCCCCCCCCTATGGTTTGATGCCCCCCACATTGGCTAATGTCCACCACAGCTGGAGCCTGGATCTGTGCACTCAGCTGAGGAGTGAGCTGCTTCATTTTCTTACATTTGGATTGTGGCTAGCTTTACCTCCACTGTAAAGGGTTATAATGCATTGTTTCCCTATTGGCTTCTCAGCACAGCTGTATCCTGATCCTGATGAATATAATAAACCAGGTCATTCAACATAACACAGGTCCTGGCAGGTGTCACTTATGGCCTCCTGATCAGTCATGTGCTGATGAGGGATTGTACCCTACAGTACTGGCTATGTACTGGGAACTTGTCACCATGTTTTTACATAGCAGAGCAGTGATATGGCTATGTATATGTTCATCCCCCATACAATTGATCATTTTTTTTATAGAAATCCAGTGTGCAAGTCATGACAAATCAAGTGTAGAAACAATGACCTCTCCCCTCTGCCAAGCCTTTCACCGGCTTTCATTGTCCAGAGACTCCATTCAAAGAACCATGACATACAAAGCCATCCACAACCTGTCTCCTCCATACATCTGTGACATGGCCTCCTGGTACTTACCTGCAACCTCCGATCCTTACAAGATCCCCTTCTCAATTCCCCTCTTATCTCTTCTTCCCACAACCACTTATTAGATTCCTCCCGTGCTTCCTCCATACTCTGGAACTCTCTACTCCAACACATCAGACTCTCACCTACCATGAAAATGTTCAAAAGGAATTTGAAGACTCACATCTTCCAACAAGCCTACAACTAGCAGTGGCTCTCAGTCCACTATACCACTACATGACCAGCTCTACCCTCACCTAGTGTATCTTCACCCATCCCTTGTAGACAGTGAACCCTCATGGGCAGGGTCCTCTTCCTCACCTACTGTATCCTCACCCATTCCTTGTAGACAGTGAACCCTCATGGGCAGGGTCCTCTCTCCTCACCTACTGTATCCTCACCCATCCCTTGTAGACTGTGAGCCCTCACGGGCAGGGTCCTCTCTCCTCCCCAGCTGTATTTTGATCCATCTCTTGTAGATTGTGACCCTCATGGGCAGGGAAATCTCCCCTCACCTACTGTATCATCACCCATCCCTTCTAGACTATGAGCCCTTACAGGCAGGGTCCTCTCTCCTCACCTATTGTGTCCTCACCCATCCTTTGTAGACTGAGCTCTCACAGGTAGGGTCCTCTCCCCTCACCTACTGTATGTTCATCCATTCTTTGTAGACTGTGAGTGCTCATAGACAGGGTCCTCTACCCTCTCCTATATCCTCACCCATCCCTTGTAGACTATGAGCCTTGTGGGCAGGGTCCTCTCTCCTCACCTACTGTATCCTCATCCATCCCTTGTAGACTATGAGCCCTCACAGGCAGTGTCCTCTCTCTCCTCACCTACAGTATCCTCACCCATCCCATGTAGACTATGAGCCCTCATGGGCAGGGTCCTCTCTCCTCACCTACTGTACCCACATCCATGCCTTGAAGACTGTGAGCCCTCCAGGCAGAACCCTCTCTCCTCCTGTACCTGCTTTATCCTCATCCATCCCTTGAGACTGTGAATCCTTGTGGCAGGGTCCTCTCTCCTCACCTACTGTATTCTCTCTCATTTTTTGTAGACTGAGCCCTCGTGGACAATGTCCCCTCTCCTCACCCACTGTATCCTCATCCATCCCTTGTAGACTGAGCCCTCGTGGTAGGGTCCTCTCTCCTCACCTACTGTATCCTCACCCATCCTTTGTAGACTGTGAGCCCTCCCAGGTAGAGTCCTCTCTCCTATTGTACCCGCTGTATCCTTACCCATCCCTTGTAGACTGCGCACTCTTGCGGGCAGGGTCCTCTCTCCTCACCTACTGTGCCCACATCCATCCTCCCCTGTAGACTGTGAGCCCAACGGGCATGATCCTCTCTCCTCCTTTACCTGTCTGTTTTTCACATGTAATAATAATATACATATTGGGTTGGTAGGGCACTGGAGGGGGGGTTTAGTGCATTCAGAAGAAGCAGTCCTAGTGCACTGCCATGCCCCAGTGCACTCCCACCTGCTGTCTTGTAATATCTGACTGGTATTATATTTTCAGATCATTACTTTGGAGCATTATGTATTATTTTATGCTTTATAATCCGGCTGCTCACTGCAGAGGTCAATGAACTTTCCTGGTCTCTGTTTATACCAATGTCACATGAGATTGATAGCGAGGAGGTTCAACAAACTTTATTGGAAGCTTTGTGATGAACGATGAAAACCTTTCCGTTGAAAGCTTATTTTTAAAACGCTTTCTGCTTGTCCAAACCAAATGTCAGGGCTGACGTACTTGTTTGCACCTGATTTGGCAAGTCGACTAAACCCTTCTGCGACTGCTTTGCTACACTACGCAGAGACTGAATCAGTGACTTTATTAGCAGCCTTTTCATGGCGCTCATGACTCTCATCATGTATATGCTCCAGGTCACTTTTGCTTACCCCGTTGACCCTCACGTAGAGAAGGTTACTGGATTTGCAAGTCACAGTTGTTGACAATCACTTGTCCCAGTAGCACCGACTCAGGATGCAAAAGACAGAACACTCTGTCCCAGTCCTCTTTGTAAGAGTCAGGATTTCTTCATCAGTAATGCATTAATAACTAATGTACATGCATAAATAATCCAGCAGTAAACTATCTCTGACAGCTCTGCAGAGCAATAGACCAGGAGGTGAAGCAACAGAAGTACCAGAGGCTGCCAAGTTGGCAGAGTGCGAGGTGTGAGACTGCGCTCCTGCTTACTGAAGGTGAAATGCTCAGTCAATGAATTTATAGGCATGGATTAAAGGGGAACTCCGGGCAGATAAAACATTTGTGTACTGTCCCTGCCCTCCTACATGATGAAGCAGAGCTGGGCACCTGCAGTTCTAGGACTATAGATCACTTATAAATCCATAAAATATATCTGCTCCTCAGCTCTCACCCCTCCCTTCGGGGGCAGAGAAATTCAGCTCTCCTATTGCAGCAGTTACAGGAGGTGTGGCGGGATGTGGACCCTGGGCGTTCCAGGATCATCCTATGTTCCTGCCCCCTCATACTTCTGTATGAACAGAGGGTGGCAGGTGCGTGGCTGCCGACCCCATGGTCAAAGTACATCCTATTTAAAGTAAGAACAGGGTGTTCTCCCTTCAAATAACAACAAGAAGATATAAATCCACGCTGTGATCTTCTGCTGTACAACCTATGATAGTGCATAATGTGTCTGCCATGTATCGGCTAGGAGCACAGGCAAATCACTGCATTGATTGATTCAACACTGCCATGGTCTCCCCTCCCCCATATCATCTTGGTAGCTTCCTGTCCCTGAATCTTTAGCACTATGCATGACTGAATTCTGTCTGTCCCCGAAGGGAGGGGTGAGAGCTGAGGAGCAGATCTGATTTTATTGATTTATAAGCGATCTATAGATATTAGAACTGCAGTGCCCAGCTCTGCTTGATCATGTATGAGGGCAGGACAGTACAGAAAAGGTTATCTCTTTTAATACTTGAACAAAAGTTTAGTTAAAAAAAAGTTAAAAGTTAAACAAAGTTAAAACGTTTAAACAAAATGTTATCTCCTTTAATACTTGGACAAACGTTTAAGCAATGGGCGCACTGATCACTCAAGTAGTTTATTTAAAGGATTTTTTGCACTCAATGTGACTACAGATTGTTGAATCCGTTGAATGAAGCGGAAGAAAGTTAGTCAGCAAAAGACAGCAAAAGGCAAGCTACTTAAAGTGAAAATAAAGTGCAATCCTGACAGTTTGCATATTGTACTTGCAGGAGTCAGGCAAGATGCAGTTATAGTGAGTAGAGATGAGCGGACCCATGGAAGTTTGGGTTTTGGTTGTTCAGCCGGACTTTAAGATAAAGTTCTGTTTTGGACACAAACTTGACCCGAACCTTACTGGTTGGGCAAATCGCCTCTGTGCACACATACAGCCAGTCACAGGGGCGCACTGGCCAAGGTGACAGGGTGGCATCTGCCCCCCAGGCTGGTGGTATAATCCCAGTGTAGGGCCGCCCAGCCAGAACGGCTGCATGGCCGCACTCGAGTGTCTGCGGGACCCGGGACTGTAGCGGATGCTGGAGCCAGCCGGCAGGTGAGCACCAGCAGCAGCACCCCCCCCCCCCCCCCCTCCTCACTTGCTCCCAGTAGCACCCTCCATACCCCATCTCCTGCTCCTCACTTGGTCTCACTAGCACCCCAAACCCCCCTTCCCCCCGAGGTCCTCAACTGCCCAGGCTAGGCAGGGTGGACTGCCACCCGGCGGGGCAATATCAGCCAGCCAGCCCCTTGCCAGTCATATGGATTTAGAAATGTTTAGCTTGCCAAAAAGAAGACTGAGGGGAGACTTAATAGCTGTCTACAAATATCTCAATGGCTGTCACACTGTAGAGGGATCAGCTTTATTCTCATTTCCACAAGGAAAGGCTAGAAGCAATGGGATGAAACTGAAAGGGAGGAGACACAGATTAGTATATTAGAAATAACTTTTTGACCATGAGGGTGATCAGCGAGTGGAACAGGCGGCCACGAGAGGTGGTGAGTTCCACTTCAATGGAAGTCTTCATACAGAGGCTGGATAGACATTTATCTGGAATGATTTAGTGAATCCTGCTTTGAGCAGGAGGTTGGACTGGTGACCCAGGAGGACTGACCCTTCCACTATACCATTCTATGACTCTAAAAGTAAAGCTCTTCCGGGGGATTGAAGATGGGGTTTGACATTTCTTTTTTGTACACACTACACCTGATAACGCTGACTCTACCCCCAGTGAAGCCAATCAAACACTGCAAGCGGCTCATCCTGGCGAGCACCGAGTGTACCGACACTGAGTGTACCCGAGCACTGAGTGTACCCGAGCACTGAGTGTACCGAGCATGGTGTACCCGAGCACAGAGATGCTCACTCCAGTGATTTGCGTGCATAAAGCTCCCGAACACTGAACATTTTTTAACATCTGTGAGTTTGTCTTGTGGAAAAAATGAGCATCAGTCCTAAATGATTCATTTGAAGTTTGTTTAAAGTGTATTCTGATTTTAGACCATCATGGCTGGAATAGGAATTCATGTCACACTTGTTTAAATGAAAGATTATTTCTTTTTCGCCTTAAATTAAATATGCAAATTGCCTCTTCAAGGAGGACTTGAACTCTAGCGCCACCTAATGGAGGTAGCAATCCTAAAAGTCAGCATTGACTCTTTAACAAGCCTTGTCATGTGACCAAGGGTATAAGCCAAACCTGAAACTGAATTTGCAGACACGGTGTTGTGGGGTTTTTGGTTTGGCTAGGTGAGAGTACTTCCAGTAGATAGCACTAGAGTGCATTTCTTCCTATTTGAAGAGGCAATTTGCATATTTAATTTCCCAGTAGATCATGCAATGCGTTTAAGTCTCCTCATACTGAAATGTCACTCGCCATAAGGAGAAATGTTATCCCTTAGGATCACCAGCCTATGTTCACACTGGACGTTTCTGATCCATTTTTGATACTGCATTTTATTTCAAAACTGCACCAAAAACGGATCAGTCACTGCGTCTGCCATGAAAGTGAACGGGATATTCAATTTGCTGTTCAGACGCTGCATTTTTTTAACTGCTGCGTTATTGGAGCAAAAAGCGGATCCAGAAAATAATGAGCGTCAATTTATGTGGCGTTTTTTTCTGGTCCATTTTCTGCACCACTAATGTGGCGCCCCACTGGTCAGTGCGCCACAGAAGGGGTACTGCACCCAGATCAGTGTGTGTGGTATCCCAGTGACCAGAGGATGTGATGTTAATCTGAGTCCCTCACCCCTGCATTCACATACCTAGAATAGGGGGACTAAATGGTTAACCTGTTTGCCTGGGAGACCCAGCCCCGGTGGGAGAAGCTTAGGTGTAGTGGAAAGAGCGGGAAGAAGGGAGTTAGGCCGAACAGCCATGGAGTAGAACTTAGGAGGAAGGAAAGCGTGGGGAGACGAGGAGCGTCGTGCTCGCCTCAGAGGAAAGCACAGAGAACGGACACAGGGTCCGGGACTGTGCAGGGTTACACATCCTGGCAGTCTATACCAGAAGGTGGGGAATTCCAGATTTTCTTCTCGCCACGACAGCACCCACATGAGAGAGGGGATCCGCCCACCAGGACAGGAAACCTACAGATAAAAAGGGGCGGTCCCCCTCGCTCCCTCAGTTTGGTTTCCTGTCCTGATGGGAACCTACAGCAAAGGCTTACCTGGGTTCAATCAGCCTCTGTGTCGGTTTCTGTGGGAACGGCAGGGCCTGGAACGCCAGATGCAGCGTCGGGAAGTCCTGCTTCAGGCTCTCCCCTCGACTGATAATGGATGTCATGAGGTCGGCGTGCGACGTCACCCTGACTCATGGGAGCGTGGTGCAGTTGGAGCAGTCTGCACTCATCCGTGACCAGGCGGCCTGGGCTAGGTAAGTTATACTTGCTGGTGTGGTCGGCTGTTGCGGGTGGCGGGCCTTGTGCCTCCTGGGGGCTGGGGCTCTGTGGCGGCGGCGTTTTGCCGCCATTTCGCGGGGGGTAGGGGCAGCGTCCGGTGGCGGACGGGCCTGTGCTTCCGGCGGTGGGGCGGGGGCGTCGCGGCGGCGGAGCTCTGGGCTCTGTGGGGGGCGGAGGTGTTGCTGCCACACAGTGTCAGGAGACAAAGCAGAGCTTAGAGTTCAGCAACACTGGCGCCCGGGAGCGGGGTAGAGAAAGTGAAGGACTCAAGCTGCCTGTCATACGGCACACACAGGAGAGAGAGGGCAAGCCGCTTAGCTTCAGGCAGCTGCAGGAGCTTACAAGTAAAGGACAGAGGGTGGCTAAAGAAGGAACATACCGTAGCGGAGGGTCTCGGAGACATTGCATCCTCTGGTGACTACCCGGCCAGTTACCTGAACTGTGACTGTGTACCTTGTGAACTGTTTGAAAAGTCACCAGTAAAGTACCCGGTGAACTCACCACTGCTTGAGACTGCTTCCTTTTAGCACCACAGCAGAATCCCACCTGCAGAGCCGGAGACTGCTATTTCCACACACTGGCTGCAGAAGCTGCAGCAGCAAAGTAAGTGACTTGTTCAAAGCACCATCCCTCACCAGGCCCCTCTACCACATTGACACCTGCCTTGGGACACTCAGCCCTACCCGAGGAGGGCTTACCATCTACGCTGCCCTAAGTCACCGTCCCCAGCAGGAATACGGCAGCGGTGGTCCTACTGATCTCATACCCCAGGTGGCGTCACGACAAATCCCCTGTATATAACCCCTTTTTGGACTGAGCCTAGGCCAGGGGACCGGGTCACGACTACCGTGATCCCCAAAGAGACAGCACCGGCCCGGCCCGGCCCGAGTACCCCATGGCCTGGGGGGCGACTCACTAACATCTAATTACTTACCCTCCTGGCGATCCCACAGCAAGCCCCGGTGATGTCTTCCCCCCGAGCATCAGCAGGTCCTACCTGTCTGTAAAGTACCATACTACTCACAGACAAGTAGGACCTGCTGATGCCCGGGAGGAAGACCTCACCGGGGATCACCGTGGGATCGCGGAGAGAGTAAGAAAGTGTATGTCTGTCTGTGTCTCCAGAAAACGGACCAAAAAAGCAGCATAAACGGATGATGTGTTCGTGATGTTTATTTGCAAAAAGAGGATAAAGGCTCATTAAAGGACCGATATTGACTTTGTTAAAAGATCAATATTGACTTTTTAGGATTGCTACTTCTAAAAAGTGGCGCTAGAGTTCAGATCTTCTATGAAGGGTTAATTTGCATAACTATTTCTTTGCCATCAGATGCAAGAAAAAGATCCCATATGAAAATCTAATGGGTGGGCAGTGAAATGAGAATCTCTTTGACCTTAGCGTACAGAAGCCATTCATAATGTAACATAATTACCTCTAAATGACAAGACTTTACTAGGGGCCAGTTACTTTCGGAGGCTTTGAGAAATGTAACCCTGTTCTGCCTCAGCTCCCGGCCTCGCGTGTCAGACATATACGGGGTAACCATATCTCGGAACAGTCTGTGATACATTACATTGTGGTTAACATGAAGGGATCACTATTATGTTTCCTTGAATATTCATCTTAGAATCTCAAGTTTGTATATGTGAAGCAGCCTCTTGTTGAAGGTCAGTGGGCCCATCGTCTCATCCAGCTGGCCCTGGATCTGACATGATGATGGCGCTCCGCACTAGCAGAAGGTTGTGACATCTTTTTTTTTTTAAATCAGATAGTTTTTATTAAAACTTTTCAACAACAATACAGAAAGAAACGCATTGCATTAAATCCCCCCCCCTCCCACCACCACCATCCCTCCCTTCCCCCCCTCCCGGTCCAGTGGGTCAGTATTCCTCAACAAAGATAGTAGTGCACATATGGATATAACATGTACCCAAGATGTTTCAAAAATCTGCATAACACATCTCCCAACTTAAAGAAATAACTCAGTCCAAAAGCAATTAATTAACAGTTGGCAGCCCCTGAAGGTCCATCCAGCCCTTCTATATTTTATCAAATACCCTCGATCTGTCCCGTTTGAGGTATATAGCTTTTTCCCTACTCACGGTCAGATTCATGCTGCAGATATACTCTTTGCGAGAGGGTACCGTATCAGATATCCAATGAGCCGCTATTAATTTTCTGGCAGCAAACCCCATCCTAGTCACTGCTATATGCGAATAGTCATCTCCCCCTACATCCTCTGTACAGCCAAGGACACAGACAATCGGGTCTCTGGGGATGTCCAGCTCCGTTGCCCCCCGGATCAAGTGGAGTACCATAATCCAAAAAATCTGGAGGCGCGGGCACGTCCAAAGCATGTGGAGAATGTCTGCGTCCTCATGTGAACATTTGGGGCAATATGAGTCCCGTCTCAGGCCTAAATCATGAAGCCACTTAGGCGCCCTGTATACCCTATAAAGGATATACAGTTGAGAGAGGCGTCTGGGCTCATTGAGCGACAGCCGGGGTATCATACTCATGATCGACTCCCAACGTTCAGATGTTATACCCTCTATTTGCTGTTCCCATTTGTCCAGTGCCCGTATCGGGTGTTTTAACAGAGCCATTGCCAAGAGGTATCCGTATACAAAGGAAATTATGCCTTTAGTGGAGGTTTGCGCGCCAATCATGGTGATAGCAGTATCATGGTGTATGTCCATACAATGTGTTTGAGCCTGTGCCATGTAGGCATGTCGCACCTGCAAATACCGGTAGAACGAGGAGTGTGGGAGCGAAAATTCACTCTGCAAGGTTTCAAATGTTTTAAAGACTCCCCGTTCCACCAGCTGAGAGAGCCACCAAATCCCACACGTCGCCACTGCGCGAATCCCCTCAGTGCCTGCAGGTGCGGCAGATGAGGGTTGTTCCAAATGGGGGTATACCGTGTAAAACCAGTGATGCCTCTCAGCCTTTTCAATTTTTCCCATACTTTAATCATGAGTAGCACCGTGGGGAGCCTGTGGGCCCAGGGTCGAAGGGTTCCAGCTTCTAATTTCGCCAGCAGCGGTCCTCGCCCCCCCAGAAACTGAAGGATACCCTTTCCTCCCCCCTGCCCCACAACGGAGTGCTCCGCGCCCCCGGTCAAATGCTGACACTGTGAGGACAGAAAATACAGCCAAGGGTTGGGCAAGGCCAGCCCCCCTCCTCCTTACCCCTCTGCAGGTGTTCCAATTTTATCCGTGCTCCCTTTTTCCCCCAAATAAGCTCCCTGAATAAGGCGTTAATTTAAAAAAATCTATTCTGCGGAAGCCAAATTGGGGAGTTATGAAGGACGTACAAAAGCTGAGGCATGATCACCATCTTCAGCAGGTTCACCTCCCCCCCCACCACCGAGAGGTGTAGCTTGGCCCAGGCCTTAATCTTCTGCTTAATCGTAGACATTAGAGGTGCAAGGTTTAAACACTCATAGTCAGAAATGTCGCCCGATATATTAATGCCCAGGTATTTGAAGCTGTTTACGACTGGCACGTGGGGTATGTCAAGGACTGTGGGTGCAAAACCACTGACTTTTCCCAATTTACGGTCAACCCCGAAACGGCCCCAAACTGTGTAAGGAGTGACATGGTATTGCGAAGTGAAGTATCAGGGTCAGCTAAAAACAACAGAAGGTCATCCGCATAGAGGGCCACCTTCTCCTCCAGCTCGCCATATCGAAATCCCTCAATATCCGGAGCACGTCTTATCCTCGAAGCCAAGGGCTCAATAGCCAGGGCGAAAAGCAGCGGGGACAGCGGGCAGCCCTGCCTCGTACCTCTCTGAAGAGGAAAGTACCCAGACAGTGAACCATTGGCCCGTATCCGTGCCTGTGGCTGAGAGTACAAGAGCCTGATCCAGCCAATAAAGCCAGGTCAAAAGCCCATGCCCTCCAGTACCGCAAAAAGGTACGGCCACTCCACGCTGTCAAATGCCTTGGCGGCATCCAAAGACAGGACTACCTGCCGCCCCACATTATCCGCCTCAACCTGCATATTTAAAAACAATCTACGAATATTCAGAGCCGTTGACTTACGGGGCATAAAACCAGTCTGATCCGGGTGCACCAACGACTCCACCACCTTTGAAAGGCGTATAGCCAACACCTTCGCCAGAAGCTTGATGTCTGCTGTCAGGAGGGAAATAGGCCTATAGGAAGCTGGAGAAGCAGGATCTTTATCTTTCTTAGGCAAAACGGTAATAATTGCCTCCCGCATAGATGGAGGCAGGGTCCCTCGCGTGAGACTGTCATTAAACGTGTCTAGCTTTATACTGGGAGTAGGACTGTTTTATACGCCTTATAAACTTCCACCGGTAAGCCGTCCACCCCTGGAGTTTTGCCATTCGTCATAGTGCCTAAAGCCCCCTCCAACTCCTCCAGACCCAAAGGTTCATCCAGCAAAGCCCTGTCCGCGTCCGTGAGTCGTGAAAGGCCAGCAGCCCCTATAAAGCCAGCAAGCTCGTCTGCAGATCCCCCCGCATGAGAGGAATATAAGTCAGTATAGAATAGTTCCAGCGTATTAAGAATATCAGGAGTGTCCGTAACTAATGACCCGTCTTCCCTTCGAAGTCCCGCTATGAATGACGACCCCCTCTGTGCTGACGTGATGACCGAAAGCAGATGCCCCACACTCTCCGCGCTCTCATAATACTGGATCGACTGAAACATACGTTTCTGTGCCGCCGTTTCCAGAGTCAGTTTATTCACACAGGTCTGAGCCTCCTTAAGTCTCCGTTGTGTAGAGGGGGTGAACCGCACCGACAAGGCCTCCTCTGCAGCCTTCAAGTCCCGCAGCAGAAGTTCCGAGTTAGTTCTAGTGCTAGACCTGATCTTAGAGATTTCACGGATATACATGCCCCGCAAGTACGCCTTCAAAGACTCCCAGACTATCAGGCTTGATGTCGTGTTTATATTAAAAGAAAGGAATTCCTGCAGTTCAGAGGCAAAATTACCTGCCCTGTCCACTAGCTGCATCCAGAATGGGTTCAATCGCCATAGGGGCCTTTCCCTGGTTGCATGCACCCCCCCCCCATAATCTTAACAAGTATAGGAGAGTGGTCCGATACCGTTCTTTGTAAATATTTAGCGTACACAACCCTTCCCAACATAGGATCATTCCCCAAGGCTAAGTCTATACGGGAGAGGGAGGAGAATGTAGAAGAGAAACACGAGTATTGGTATACCTCAGGGTTGTAGCACCTCCATAAGTCAGTTAGTGCCAACTCGCGTATAAGCGTCACAAAAGGCGTACAGTTCCTCCCTGACTTTATTGGTGCGTGATTTCCCCTATCCCAATGAGAGTCAATTATGTTGTTAAAGTCACCCACCCATAAACACAGGACCCCTTGAAAATCCCCTCAGAATATTCATTATACGATACAGAGAATTACTGCTATATGGCGGGGGGATGTAGATAGATACAAGCACCAGAGAAACAGCATATAACGTACAATGTAGAACAACAAACCGGCCTTCATCGTCTTCCACCACCCGTCTACACTCAAACCGGGCATCTCGTCTGACCAGGATGCTAACCCCTCTAGAAAACTGTGAATGTGTAGAGTGGTATCCTGCCTGTATCCATCTCTTGTCTAAAATATCGAGCTTCTCACTGGTAAGGTGCGTTTCCTGTAAGCAGACCACTGTTGGCTTGTGTTCTGAAATAAAAGAAAAAATCGCCTGCCTCTTGACTGGAGATTTCAGCCCCCTAACATTAGGTTGTGACATCTTGAGGATCTTTCCTCTGCTTTTTTCCTAATCGCTTCCTATATCAATACTTATGGTCTGGATCTGTTATCCAAACCTGCCCAAAAAGTTACATGACCAATGGATGCCTGGACAGATCCGATCTGACACACAGACGTCCATTATTCTAGTTGTTTTACTGGATTGCTGTAAAAAATATGATCTACAATCCATGGACTGTCACCCCCAAAACGTTAATTAAAGTGCTGGTACACACCGTATTAATGCTTGTCTGCTCTCCTACCTTGCCCTGGACTGTAGCAGCCACTTGGTACACTGACTGGTGTATCAGCAACCGCTCCTGCACTGACCGGTGTATTAGCGGCCGCTTGCTACACTGACCTGTGTATCATCACCTGCTCGCTATGCTGACCGATGTATAAGTAGCCACTTTCTACGCTGACCGATGTATCAGCAGTCGGTTGTTTTTCTGACCGATGTATCAGCAGTTGCTTTCTACGCTGACTGGTGTATCTGCATCCTCTTGCTACACTGACCAGTGTATCAGCAGCCTCTCTCTACACTGACTGGTGTATCAGCAGCCTCTCTCTACACTCACCAGTGTATCAGCAGCCTCTCTCTACACTCACCAGTGTATCAGCAGCCTCTCTCTACACTCACCAGTGTATCAGCAGCCTCTCTCTACACTCACCAGTGTATCAGCAGCCTCTCTCTACACTCACCAGTGTATCAGCAGCCTCTCTCTACACTCACCAGTGTATCAGCAGCCTCTCTCTACACTCACCAGTGTATCAGCAGCCTCTCTCTACACTCACCAGTGTATCAGCAGCCTCTCTCTACACTGACTGGTGTATCAGCAGCCTCTCTCTACACTCACCAGTGTATCAGCAGCCTCTTGCTATACTGACAAGTGTATCAGCAGCCACTCACTATTTTGACCGATGTATCAAACGCCGCTTACTATGCTGATCAGTGTATTAGTGGCCAGTATTTATGCTGACCGGTGTATCAGTGCCCGCTCCCTATACTGACCAGTATATTAATGGCCATTCACTATGCTGACCGGTATATATCAACAGTTCGCTACACTGGCCAGAGTATCAACGGCTGCTCACTGCGCTGACCAATGTATCAACAGCCGTTTGCTACACTGGCCGGAGTATCAACAGCCGCTCTCTATACTGAACGATATATCATTGGCCAGTTACTACGCTGACCGTATTTCAGCGCCCGCTCACTATGCTGACCGGTATATCAATGGCCACTCACTACACTGGCTGGTGTACCAATGGCTGCTCATTGTGTTCCCCAATGTATCAGCAGTCGTTTGCTACACCGACCGGTTTATCAACGGCTGCTCACTATGCTGAATGGTGTATCAGTGGCTGGTTACTACGCTGACCGGTGTATCAGCGGCCAGTCACTGCACTGACTCGCGTATCAGCAGCCACTCATTATGCTCGGCAAACAAGTGGTGTCAATTAAGCTAAGGGGCAGTCTGCCCAACAGTAATATAGAAAAATAAAATTCGAGACAAAGGGACACTATGGGTAAAACTTGGTGGACCAGTAGGGCACATAAGGGGTTTTAATATGTGCTAACCTTGCCAGGTTGTGCACCCCTGCACAACCCCGGGAATAGCTTGTGTCTCCGGCTGCTGCAGCAGCTGCCGAGAACGCTTGAGCCAGGCGGTCACGTCACCGGAAGTGATGTCACAGCAGGTCCTCATGTCCAAGCTGGATCTCCTGAAGAAGGCAGTAATCCTCTGCCGAAACGCATTGTGAATTCCCTTAATAAAGTTTGGTTATCAGGGTCCTTGTCCTCCTCCGTACCTCCAGTGCTCCATAGACCGCATTTTTCCTAACCTCCCAATAGTAATATAGGACACTGCATGTGCCCAACACCATCCTCGGGATAGGGACCAACATTTATTAGACTTTTGTGGCATAACAGGAAGAACGCAGGAAGAACGCAGCTTTAAAGGTAATCTGTCAGCAGGTTTTTGGTACCTCATCTAAGAGCAAAATGTAGGCAGCGAGACTGTGAATCCAAAGATTTATCACATAGAATTCTGGCTGTGGCCATTCTGATACATTCAAAGCATTTAGTTTTAGGCATGTAGCAGAGCTGGCAGAGCTGCCCCTGCCCACACCAGGCCCTCTATTGAGATTAAACATTAACAGTGGGATGTTGATTTGCATGTAGTCCAGTAATGGTAATCACCAGTTTATAAAACCTTCAGTTTTTGTAAACAATAGCACAAACATTGATAAGAGAGACAACAATGATTTTTGTTTTTCAACCCTTACAGCATACTGTCCACATCTTACATAGCAAAAACCTGCTGACAGATTCCTTTTAAATGTTCCATTGAGATGATGAGCCAGTATCTCTAATTGTGTTACATTTTGACAGCTGCATCCAACATCCTCAGTAAGGGAAGTACCGGGCAGATGGTCGGTGTTAATATCCAGATACATTATCATGGACAGTATCTCATTTTACCTGCCGCTAAATTCTGACAATTCTCCTTGCAACATGTGAGATTTCGGCATCATGCACAAGGCGATGCCCAATCTATGCTCATTTTTTGTAGGTGGTTCATATTCCTCACTATATTGGGGCTTTATCATAATCCTTTATCATACAGTTTGTAATGAGCACGATTGTGTCCTCCAGTCCCGTGGTCGGACCCTGCACGTTTCTCTCATGCTCGGGTAGACATTAATAACCGTAAAGTTTCCCGAGCATCAGAAAGTCGTGCTACTGTGTGCATGAGCAGCCTGCAGAAGAGCTGAGCTAACACTGGACTTCAGGACAAGAATTAGTTTCTCATTTGTCCTACAAGCCAATGTGACAGGTTGGGCGCCCTGCCAGCCTCTCCGGTTACACCGCAGGCTCTTTAAAGCGGCAGCCCCACTTAACATGTTTTATAATGGGAGCATTTATCCTCATTACACTCTGTCTGCACACACCACAGTTTCCACCGTCTGATTTTTTTTTTTCCCCCCTTGTATTTATATTAATAATAAAATTTAGAAATATGTAAAAGAATATTTCTATTTAAATCATATTGTATAACATGAAGGAGATAAATAAATTTGCATGAATTTAAAGGGAACTTGTCACGGGGAAAAATGCCATTAACCTGCTGATATGGGGTTAATCTGCAGGTAATAGCGTTCTGATCCCGCCTGGTGCCTGCACATTGAACCTTAGGTAGGAAATGTGTTCTGGCAGTGTTCCGGTTTCAGTCATGGAGGCGGAACACATGCGGGTTCAGTCACAGCTAAGTGTATGGAGAGCAGTGTCTGTACCGCCCCCCCATGACTGACAGCTTCATCTATTGCAGATCGGCTGTCCGTAATTGGGGGGGCTATACCTGCTAACCATGCTGCCCTCTATACAGTGCTGACTACTGAGCTACTGTACAACCCACTATACAGTGCTAACCACTGAGCCACCCTCTATACAGTGCTAAACACTGGGCCATCCTCTACACAGTGCTAATCACTGAACCACTGTGCTGCCCACTATACAGTGCTAAACACTGAGCCACCATACAACCCACTATACAGTGCTAACCACTGAGCCACCGTCTATACAGTGCTAAACACTGGGCCATCCTCTACACAGTGCTAATCACTGAACCACTGTGCTGCCCACTATACAGTGCTAAACACTGAGCCACCGTCTATACAGTGCTAAACACTGAGCCACCATACAACCCACTATACAGTGCTAACCACTGAGCCACCGTCTATACAGTGCTAAACACTGGGCCATCCTCTACACAGTGCTAATCACTGAACCACTGTGCTGCCCACTATACAGTGCTAACCACTGAGCCCCCTCTAGACAGTGCTAACCACTGAGCCACTGGGCCACCCACTATACAGTGCTAACCACTGAGCCACTGCCGCCCTCCATAGTGCTTAACCACTGAGACACATCTATACAGTCCTGGTCACCGCCACTCTGCCACCCTCTATACAGTGGTAATCACTGAGCCACCATCTAGACAGTGCTAAACACTGAGCCACTGGGCCACCCACTATACAGTGCTAACCACTGAGCCACTGCTGCCCTCCATAGTGCTTAACCACTGAGCCACAACTATATCCTGGTCACCGCCACTCTGCCACCCTCTATACAGTGGTAATCACTGAACCACTGTGCTGCTTACTATACAATGCTAACCACTGAGCCACCTCTATACGGTTCTAACCACTGGGCCACCCTCTATACAGTGCTAACCACTGAGCCACACTCTATAGATGCTATTCACTGAGCCACTGCCGCACTCCATAGTGCTTAACCACTGAGCCACAACTATACAGTCCTGGTCAACGCCACTCTGCCACCCTCTATACAGTGGTAATCACTGAACCACTGTGCTGCCACTAAACAATGCTAACCACTGAGCCACCTCTATACGGTGCTAACCAATGAGCCACTGTGCTGCCCACTATACAGTGCTAATCACTGAGCCACCTCTATACAGTTCTAACCACTGAGCCACCTCTATACAGTGCTAATCACTGAGCCACCTCTATACAGTGCTAATCACTGAGCCACCTCTATACAGTGCTAATCACTGAGCCACTGTGCTGCCCACTATACAGTGCTAATCACTGAGCCACCTCTATACAGTTCTAACCACTGAGCCACCTCTATACAGTGCTAATCACTGAGCCACCTCTATACAGTGCTAATCACTGAGCCACCTCTATACAGTGCTAATCACTGAGCCACTGTGCTGCCCACTATACAGTGCTAATCACTGAGCCACCTCTATACAGTTCTAACCACTGAGCCACCTCTATACAGTGCTAATCACTGAGCCACCTCTATACAGTTCTAACCACTGAGCCACCTCTATACAGTGCTAATCACTGAGCCACTGTGCTGCCCACTATACAATACTAACCACTGAGTCACCTCTATACGGTGCTAACCAATGAGCCACTGTGCTGCCCACTATACAGTCCTAACTGCTGAGCCACCATACTGCCCTCTATACAGTACTAACCACTGAGCCACCATGCTGCCCTCTATACAGTGCTAACCACTGAGCCACCTCTATATGGTTCTAACCACTGAGCCACCCTCTATACAGTGCTAACCACTGAGCCACTGTGCTGCCCACTATACAGTGCTAACCACTGAGCCACCCTCTATACAGTGCTAACCACTGAGCCACTGTGCTGCCCACTATACAGTGCTAACCACTGAGCCACCCTCTATACAGTGCTAACCACTGAGCCACTGTGCTGCCCTCTATACAGTGCTAACCACTGAGCCACTGTGCTGCCCACTATACAGTGCTAACCACTGAGCCACCTCTATACAGTGCTAACCACTAAGCCACCGTGCTTTTATTTTTAAATATTAAATATTTTTATTCTTATCTTTTGAATTCATTACCTATCCAAAGGATGCAGCCTGCAATGTACATCAGAACCACTGGGTGGCCACAAAGTCACATATAACATACATATCATTTGACATGTATCACAAAATCATGTTTTGTTTCTTTAACTTGGTCCTCTCACATCACACATTGTGCAGTTCTCTGAATCAATGGGGTCCCATCAATTTAACTTGGCTAATCAGCAAGATATTACCTCTCCTTAGCAGATTTTTACTATGTAATCTGAGAGCAGCATGATGTTGGAGCAGAGCGCCTGATTCCAGATATGTGTCACTTACTAGGCTGTGTGCTGTTGTTTCAATCAATCAGTGTTTTATCAGCAGAAAATTATCACTAAGGGGACATGGTCAAGTCCTGCTAATCTGCGTAACTACGCCCAGCCTGCTGACAGTGTGCACAAAGTGACCAATCAGTGGTGTGGGCGGGGTTATACAGAGGTCAGCATTCTGATCACTGCTACATCTACAACATAGAGAACAGGGATTCTATCAAAACTGCACCAATCAGTCCAGTAAGTGACACATCACTGAAATCAGGGTCTCTGCCCCTACATCATGTGAGCCACAGGAAAAGTATTAAAGCCTTAGCAGCTAATCAGCAGCATCATACATTGTGATACAACAGTGATTTTATATCTTCCCCATTGTGATTCATTGACCATCATAAGACCCTGTGCCCATGTGTTTTGGTTGCATTTTTTGACAACTCTGCATGTCCATCCTGAAGCCTGCGCAGTCTGAGCTCTCAGCGGTGCTGCTGGGCCCACAGTCTTTTTTTTTTTTTTTTTTTTCCCTTGCAGATTGAGGAGAACAATTTACAGCTTGTCCATTACTGCAGCAGATTTTTTTTTCTCCATTGACCCCATTCTAATCATGAAAAAATGCTGCAAAAATGCTTTTGAGTGCACACAGTGCGTATTTGGTGCGTTTTTTGGAAAAAAACTTTGTCTTAAATGTTCAGATATGATTTATCCCTTTAAGAATTTAATTCATTCTTTCACGCCTCTCTTTTTCTCTTTCTTCCATCTCTCTCCCTCCCTTCTTCCCTCCTCTCTCTCGCTCCCATCTCTCTCTCTCTCTCTCCCACCTTCTCTCTTCCTCTCTTTCCTTGTCTCTTCTTTCTCTCCCCTCTACCTCTCACCTCTTTCTTCCCCTTCCCTCTTTCCCTCTCTATCCCCTTCTCCCTCTCTCTTTCCCCCTCTCTTCCTTTCTCTTCATTTCTTTCACCCTCTCTCCCTCTTTCTCTCTCTTTTTTTTCTCTCTCTCCTTCTCTCTCCCCCACTCTCCCCCTTAAAGGGAACCTGTCACCAGGTTTTTGCAACCTAATCTCAGAATAACCTAATATAGGACCCGAGATCCTGACTCCAGTAATGTGTAACTTACTGGGCTGCTCAGTGTAGATTTGATAAAATCAAGGTTTAATCATCTGTAGATTATCATTAGTCTGGTAGACTGGCATATTCACAAACTGCTAAATCTGCAGCAGAGAAAACACTAATGTTATCAAAATGACAGCAAGCAGCTCAGTAAGTGACAAATCGCTGGAATTAGGGTCGCTATCTCTACATTACATTATGCTGCTCTCAGATGGATGGGATGGCAAAAACCTGCTGACAAGTGCCCTTTAAGCCCCCCTCTCTCTCCCTCCTTCCCACTCTCCCCTTCTCTCTGCCTCCTTCCCCCTCTCTTTTTTTTCTCTCTCCCCTATCTCTCTTTTCTCCATCCCTCCCCCTTCTCACCCTCTCTTCCTCCCTCCCTCCCATCTCTCTCCCTTCTCCCTCTCTCTTTCACCTCTTTCTTTCTCTCCACTTCTTTCACCCTCTCTCTCCCTCTTTCTCTCACTTTTTCTCTCTCCTATCTCTCTCCCCACTCTCCCCCTTAAGCCCCCTCTCCCTCCCTCCTTCCCCCGCCTTTCCCCCTCTCTCCCCTTCTCTCTGCCTCCTTCCTCTTTTACCCACTCCTTCCCCCTCTTTTTTCCCTCCCCCCCTCACCCTCACTCTCTCCCCTCTCTCTCTTTCTCCTCCCTCCCCTCTCTCTCCCCCTAGCTCTCTTTTTCTTCATCCCCCTCTCACCCTCACTCACTCCCCTCTCTTTCTCCCTCCCTCTCTTTCACCCTCACTCCCTCTCCCTTTCTCCCTCCCTCTCCCTCAGCCCTCTCTCTTTCTCCATCCCCCTCTCTCTCTCTCTCTCTCACTCTTTCTCCCACCCTCCCCTCTCTCTCCCCCTATCTCTTTTTCTTCATCCCTCCCCCCTCTCACCTTCTCTCCCACACTCCCTCCTCTCTCTCTTTCTCCCTCCCTCTCTCTCACCCTCACTCCTCTCCCTTCTTCCTCCCTCTCCCTTTCTCCATCCCTCTCTCTCTCCCTCTCTCTTTCTCCATCCCTCTCTCTCTCCCTCACTCTTTCTCCCTCCATCCCTCTCTCTCTCCCCCTATCTCTTTTTCTTCATCCCTCCCCCCCCTCACCTTCTCTCCCTCACTCCCTCCCCTCTCTTTCTCCCTCTCACCCTCTCTCACCCTTACTCCCTCTCCCTTTCTCCCTCCCTCTCCCTCAGCCCTCTCTTTCTCCATCCCTCTCTCTCTCCCTCACTTTCTCCCACCCTCCCCTCTCTCTCCCCCTATCTTTTTCTTCATCCCTCCCCCCCCTCACCTTCTCTCCCTCACTCCTCCCCTCTCTTTCTCCCTCTCACCCTCTCTCTCACCCTCCTCCCTCTCTCTCTCTTCTCCCTCCCTCCCCCTCTCCCCTCCCTCAGCCCTCTCTCCCCCATCTCTTTTTCTTCATCCCTCCCCCCTCTCACCCTCTCTCCCTCCCTCACTCCCTCCCCTCTCTCTCTCTCTCTTTCTCTCTCCCTCTCTCCATCTCCAGTTGTCACAGTTTCAGCTCCCTGGAAGTGAAAGACACAAAAATGCAACAAAAAACCTCACCATTACCGCTTGCAAAAACTCACCAAAATGCATGCGTTTTGTGGTGCTTTTTCCTGTAACAGGGTGCAGTTTTGCAGCTTCTTTTGCTGCAGAGAATGTCACACATACTCTTAAAAGGATTGTTCATTTTTACATTTATGATTGGATGCATTATCCTGACTTTATCGGCTCCTTGTGTCTTCTTATGGGTCGGGCTGCCGTAGGATAGCAATGTAGTAGAGGACGCCTCGCTTGGGGTCAGGTGTCCTCTCCGCTTTCACTGTATATGCCCTAAGGTAACGGAGCCTCGAGGATCCCAATGTACAGTGACGCAGCGCTCTTGTATAGTTTGCGCACTTAACCCTCTCCAGTCTGGATTGCCCCTCTGCTCTTTCCCTGCAGAAGCCAGAAGACGCTTCGCACTCTCCAGCCTTATTTCAGGACCGAAGGCGTTAAGTGCATTTGGTCTCGGTGACAAATTCTTTGCGCTTTCTTTAATGCACTGAAGAAAATTGAAAACACATGGAGGATATTATTAAATCCTACCTTTTTTCTTCTTAAGTAATATTATCATTACCGTTAAATTCCACTGTGCCCGTACTTGGAAGGGATGTAGGAAATATTCTTAAGACGCGTGAACACAAGCACCACAGACATGCAAAGGCAGAGAAGTCATCATAGGGTGAAGCGAGAGGCAGGACCACGGCACAATTGGAGCTCGGCTTTGAAATCACATTGATTTCAGTGCATGCAAGAAGTAGCTGACTTCTGCAATAAGCAACCACCCAACGCCGCCTGCACTTGTGACGGGACGCTCTCTGGCACCCTGCATTCTCCCATTGAAGCCAGATGATTTATCTGCAGGCACACTCTGCACCTAGTGCCTTTCTTCCTTTCGTTATTTTATTTAAAGCCTCGGACGGGGACTTTCTTCCGGAGACTTTGGCACGTTGGTCGTGCTCTGAATCGCTATACATTTGCCAACTGGACTTTTCTTCGGAAGGCGCAGAAGAAACGGACGTTAACACTTGACCAGAGGGTATCATATCAAAAGGTATCGCAACCACAAGAGTTTTATCTTGTTTCTCACACTGAGAGCAATCAACACTTGACCAGAGAGACGTGGACTTACCAAAATGTCCTGCTGGAACGGTCCCAGAGCTACTTCTTCCTACGTCACTAAATTGGACTTAACATTGTGTCGCCCAAAAGTGGACATCTCTCCGTCTCGTGTTCCACAGACCTCATGCGGGGATCACGGTTTTGGGTCTGTGACAGATTTTGCTGACAACGTATCGTATGACCCCACCGTGATGGGCAAATTCCATGGTGGATGTTGTCCTAAACCCGGAGATTCCACCGGGATGCATCGCTCGAAATTGGATATTACGCTTGAACAAAAAGACAGGAGGAAAAACCCACTGAAAAGTCCTGTGTGCACTTGTTCTTCATCCACAACACGACCCCACATGCCCTGGAGATATTCTTCATCCTGTAGCAGCTCTCAGGGTAGTCAGCCTTGTCTTGGTCAAGGAGGATTCGTGCACGATCATGGATGTGGATTTACAAATTCCTTCCCCAAGAAGAAAACGTCTGTGACCCTTCAGAGCTCCTCTCGTTCTTCTCCTGCTGAGAATCCTATTCGCATCGAATCCTTTCCCACTGTCACGAGAAGTCAGTCGTCTTGGACCTCTCGTCTGGATGTGGTACTGGCCAACAACTCAGCTGTCTCCGCGACTCAGATTGGTAAACCTCATACCATTTTTACGTCTTGCAGCTCGGAGCAACCGTGCAAGGAGTATGCTGAGAATGTGGCCCACATACCTAACATCAAGGGAGTAAAAATGTATATATCCAGTTGCAGTTTGACAGTGCAGCCTCTTAAATCTCAATGCCAAAGCGGTAGCCTCAACCAACCTGTACTTCTAATGCCGGAAGGTGATCACTCCACCAAGGAATACTCCGTAGGATTTCAGACACCACAGAAGAGATTCATAGTATCGGAGACTCCCACTCTTCAAATAACGCAGTTTCAGTTGACCAGGTCACCGGCCAATACTCCGAACATTCAACAAACCTCATCTAGGGATCTATGGATATCTCCAGAAAAGATACCAAGGTTTCAGGAACTCCGGAACCCTGAGATGGTGCCAAATGTGCTTGTATTTCAGAGGGGCTGTTCACCAGGATGTAAAACCAATTTGTATCCGGTTCTTATACCTACCCAACACAAAGCCTCAAAGGTTTCTCTGGTTATTGGTTGTCCCGTAGCACCTGTACCTGTCCAGATAATACATGAATTCAGCCGAAGTCCTACCCCCGCCATCTTCATATCAAATGGAGATCAACCGACCACTTCAGAAGATCTAGGTTCTGGCTACTTACTTTCTGTGAACCCAATAGCATGCTCCAAACCAAGACACGTGGAGTCAAGTCCAATACTTGGGGCTCAGCCCGTAAGATGTAAACCAGCTGAGCCATATTTTTGCCAACCATCACCTTCTACAATGGTGCCAAGGGTACAACATGCTAGAGACTCTTGTGCACCTATAAATGTTAGCATTGAAACATTTGGGAGCCAAAGGGGGGCAGTCAAAATATCTATTTCACATTCAAGGGGATATTAACACAAAGTATAATAAATTATTCTTTAACTTGATAGAACTGGCAGTAAGCAGTCAATGTACTGTATATACATTGGCTGAGTGAAGGCGAACATCTAAAAGGCTCTAAAGCTTCATTTTCATAAGCAAAATGTAAGAATATAGTATTTAACTAATATAAGCATCTGGGTCCATGCATCAAATTGTGTACAAATGCAGTGTCATTTGCTTTATAAATCTATGCTGCATTTTTTGGTGTGTTTATTACTTGTAGGGGATCTTAAGTTGAAGGTTTGTCTTACTTTATTTCCTAAGATCTTAAAGGGAACCTGTCATGTCGCTTTCTTGTTATTAAACCATCTCCAATTTTAATTTTTTTGTTTTTATTAATCGTTGTATTTGTCCCTATATTTTCATTAGCTAGCTGGGCAAACAGTCAAACAGTCATTCGGCTGGTTAATATTTAACAGTTCAGCCAAAATTCAGAAAGTGCTGAAAGGACCTTTGTGATGTCACGACCATGTGACTGGTAGAAGGGAAGGAAAGGAAGAAAGCGCACCGATCTAAATGTAAATGTATAATCAGACATATGAGTGAGGAAAAAAACAATACTTTTAAAAAATCCAATTTTTCTAAAAAAAAATGTCAAAATAGAAAAATAAAAGGTTACAAAAATAACATCTCTAGGGAAGAAAGAAGTGCCATAAAAAATCTAAAGGATAACACTAAAATAGTAATAAGGGAGGCTGATAAAGGGGGAGGGATAGTACTTCAGGATAGGGAAATATATCTGAAAGAAGCAGAAAATATACTTGGTGATGAAAAATATTATAAAAAATTATACTTGGACCCGTCCAAAAACCACATAGATGAATATCATGATTTAATTCATGAAGCTTTTGGAAAAAATATTATAAATAAAAAAGAAAAGAGATTTTTGACGAATAAGAATCCCAATACTGCTATATTTTATCACCTTCCTAAGGTGCACAAATGCCTGAAAAGTCCACCAGGTCGACCTATAATAGCAGGCATTGGTTCCCCCACAAGTCAGCTGTCTCATTACATCGACTTGTTTCTACAAGAACTAGTAAAAACCTTGCCCTCATACCTAAAGGACTCTAATCAGCTTCTAAATGAAATCAGAAATATTACATGGGAGGAAGATTTTCTTTTCATTACCATGGATGTAAACGCCTTGTATTCTAATATACAGCATGATCTGGGAATACAAGCAGTGGAGCACTACCTAAAAGGTATTAAGGATATGCCAGACTCCCAAAGAGAATTTCTACTGAAAGGTCTAAAATTTATTCTTGAACACAATGTTTTTAAATTTCAGGAACAGCTATACATACAGCTGCTTGGGACCGCGATGGGGACGCGAGTGGCCCCAAGTTTCGCAAACTTATTTATGGGGCTACTCGAGTCCTCATCGCCGATTACCCAACAGGATTATACTAACCATATAATCCTATACCGTCGTTTTATAGATGATCTAATCTTTATTTGGAGGGGAAGTCAGGAGAAAGCAGAGCAATTCATCAGCGATATGAATGCTAATCAGTGGGGAATAACATTCACTGCCAAGATAAACAATGAAAAAATAGACTTCCTAGATCTGGAATTGTCACATAAAAACAAAGAAATTGTCAGTAAAACTTTTTTTAAAAAAACTGACAGTAATGGATTCCTACATTATAACAGTGCGCACTACAAAAAGTGGAAAACAAATATTCCTTTTAGTCAATTTCATAGAATCAGAAAAAATAATACAAATACAGATGATTACATCAAACAGTCTCAAATTTTATTCAAAAAATTTTATGATAAAAAATATCCGAAAAAATTAATTGTGAGTGCCTATCAAACAATTTTGAAAAAAACTCAAGATGTATGTCTATTAAACCGGAAGGATAAAAAGGATCAAAACGGTGATGAAATAAAGAAAAATAACAGATGGCAATACAATTTTATAACAGCATATAATCGAAACAACGATGATATTAGGAGGATACTTAATAAATATTGGTATCTACTGAAAAGAGATGCATATCTGAAAAAAATCCTACCAGAAAAACCTAGTATCACTTTCCGCAGGGCACAAACAATAAGAGGTATTATTGCCCCCAGTCATTTAAAACAATTATCACAGGGAAACCAGAAAACTAATCAAACAAAAAATAATACAGGTAAAACTAATAAAAATGACAACAAAAAAACTGGTGTAATGCGATGCAATTCAAAAAAGTGCTGCTGCTGTGCAATCATAGATCACAATGCGACAGGAATTCACTGCAGCAGCACAGGAGAAACATTCCCAATTACACAGAGACTTTCCTGTGACAGCCAATTTGTGGTGTATGTCATCACATGTGCCTGTGGCATTCAGTACGTGGGACGTACTATCCAGTCCCTGAGAACACGTATGAATGGCCACAGACACAATGCGAAAAATGGCTTCATGAAACATAGTTTGTCCCGGCACTTGTGTTTGAAGCATAATAAACAATTCAATATAAAAGTTACACCAGTTGAGCAAATTCCGGAGAACTGCCCAAACCGCACTGAAAAATTAAATCGTAAAGAATCCTATTGGATTTTTAAAATGGGTTCTCTACACCCAGACGGATTAAATGAGGTGATTGAGGGAATATAATATTAATCCTTTCCTGGATACTGTGTGTTTTCTCACAATTCTAATGAGCACTGTTTTTTTTTTTTTTTTTTTTTTTTTTTGTATGTGTATTTTAAATGGATTTCAGCCACATACAACAATTTTAAATTTGTTATATAACTATAGTGAACATTTTATGCTATTTATGATCAAATTATATTTCACATTTTATCTGTCATAATCAAATTTTACTATGCTCTATATATACATGTAATGTGTTTGTTTTTTTGTTTTTATTATTAGTATGTGCTTCTGAATATACCAAACTTGTATAGCAGCTATACAGCAGGTGTGTCAGTAACTAACCTTAGTGGTCCACACCCTATTTAGCATAATACTATTTCCTATAAAGCTATCCACAATTTTGGAACACTTTTAACAATATACCTGAGGAAGACATATTTTACTGTCGAAACGCGTTGTATGTGCTATTCTTATGAAATAATAAAAAAACTCTTTATGAAATTATAAGAAGCTTTGGATCACAGACCTCTTGGGAGCGCAAATACCCTGTAAAGAAAACTCTATTGACGACCATGTGACTATAATAGGTAACGTAGACCTTAACTATTTAGCTTGCTTACCTCCTCCCATTACGGTCACATGGTCGTGACTTCACACAGGTCCTTTATACAGAGCATTCGGCATTGCTACATGTTCAGTGACCTGTCTGTTAACTGTTAACCAGCCGGATGACTGTATGACTGTTTGCCCAACTAGGTAATGAAAATATGTAAGTATCTAAAATACTTTTTGGGGATGAATACAATGTTATTAATGAACACTACACGATCTAAATAATGAGTGGGTTTAATAACAAAAAAGGACATGAAGGTTCCCTTTAAGTTGAATGTTTGTGATACTTTTCCTCTAAGATCTTAAAGGGAACCTGTTATGTCCTTTTTAGTTATTAAACTGTTCCCAATATTATTTAGATCATGTAGTGTTCATTAATAACTTTTTTTTTTTATTAATCATTGTGTTCATCCCATAAAAGTATTTTAGATGCTTACATATTTTCATTAGCTAGCTGGGCAAACAGTCATACAGTCATCCGGCTGGTTAATAGTTAACAGTTCAGCCGAAATTCAGAAAATGCTGAAAGGACCTGTGTTATGTCACGACCATGTGACTATAATAGGCGTAATTAAGGTAACATAGACCTTAGTGATTTCGCTTGCTTAGCTCCTCCCATTACAATCACATGGTCGTGACATCACGCAGGTCCTTTATACAGAGCATTCAGCATTGCTACAAATTCAGTTGCATATCTGTTAACCATTAACCAGCCGGATGACTGTATGACTGTTTGCCCAACTAGCTAATGAAAATATGTAAGGATCTAAAATACTTTTTTGTGATGAATACAATTACTAAAAAAAGTTGTTATTATAATGAACACTACATGATCTAAATGACATTGAGTGGGTTAAAAAGAAAAAAGGACATGACAGGTTCACTTTAAGTTGAAGGTTTGTGATACTTTTCCTCTAAGATCTTAAAGGGACCTGTTACGGTATGTCCTTTTTGTTATTAAAATGTTCCCAATGTTATTTAGATCATGTAGTGTTCATTAATAACCTTTTTTTTTTTTATTAATCATTGTATTCATCCCAAAAAAGTATTTTAGATGCTTACATATTTTCATTAGCTAGCTGGGCAAACAGTCATACAGTCATCCGGCTGGTTAATAGTTAACAGTTCAGCCGAAATTCTGAAAATGCTGAAAGGACCTGTGTGATGTCACGACCATGTGACTATAATAGGCAGAACAAAGTCTACCTAGACCTTAATGATTTAGCTATCTTACCACCGCCTATTACGGACACCTGTTTGTGACATCACACAGGTCCTTTATACAGATCATTAAATTAATTTCGGCAATGCTGCAAGTTCAGTGACATGTTTATTAACCGTTATTCAGCCGGATGACTGTATGACTGTATGCCCAGCTAGCTAATGAAAACATGTAAGTATCTAAAATGCTTTTTTTTTTGTGATACATATAACGATTAGAAAAAAAAGGGTTACTAATGACCACTACATGATCTAAATAACATTGGGGGCAGTTTAGTAACGAAAAAGGACTTGACAGGTTCCTTTAAGTTGAAGGTTTGTGTTACCGTACTTTTCATCTAAACCATTTATTTCTGTCCATAGGCAGTGCTGGTATACAGCGCTGTCTCTGTATGCAGTTATATTCTGTCAGTAAAGGATAAATGCTCGACTTAAAATATACAAGCTAAAGTATTTTTGGAAAGTTTACAGAAAAACATTCACAAGCTTCTTATTGGTAAACTACAGCTGCATCTCAATGAATTAGAATATCATCAAAAAGTCAATGTATTTCAGTAATTCAATACATAAAGTAAAACACCTATATTATATGAGTCATTACACACAGAGGGATCTATTTCATGTGTTTATTTCTGTTAATGTTGATGATTTACAGCCAATGAAAACCCAAAGGTCATCATTATCTCAGAAATTAAAGTAGGGAGGATGAAGGGTTAAAAACTGTGCTGCCGTATTCCACGAGACATCAAAGGGTGAATATAATATTGATTTATTAGTCAATGCATTTCAGCGCTCCCTGAAACATGGCAATATGATATTGATTTCTCTTGAGGAAGGGGCAAGGATCCCTGAAATGTGCCTACTCTATATGCACCACGCTGGGGACTGCAGCAGCCGTGATCTGCTTTTATAGTGGTTGTGACTCTCACAACCACACAAAGTGAAGCCTCTGATACCTATTTAGGTCATATTTTATCTCTCAGACCCTTCATCCTCCCCTACTTTAATTTTCTGAAATAATGACCTTTGGGTTTTCATTGGCTGTAAGACATAATCATCAACATTAACAGAAATGAACACATGAAATCGATTCCTCTGTTTGTGATGTCTCTATATAATATATGTGTTTCACTTCATGTATTGAATAAAAGTAACTTTTGATGACTCTAATTCATTGAGACGCCCCTGTATGTATGTACATCTGCACTTTGAGATGCAGGCAGCCCTCTCCTGCCTCTGTAAATCCGCTTTGTGTATATTCTTTGAAATAATTTATTGATCGGGTTCTTTTGGCTTTTAATAATCTTCCGATTGACCTCAGAACATGAACAGAATTCCTTCTTGAGGTCATACAAGAAAGGTGATTTCCTCTTTCTACCTTTTGTTGTGTGATATAAAATACGGTAATAGATGGTATAAAGGCTTTCGTGAGTTATTAAATCGGCAGAATTTAATCATTGTTGTCTTGTGTGATCAATAATGTGTAAATATATACATCATCAGTACTAAATCTGTATCTGTGCAATTCGGTCCGATGTGGGATCACAATGCACGGACTGGCCACGGCTTTCCCGACCCGTATATGAAGCGGCCTCACTCTGGTCAGGGGAGCCGCGGCCAGTCCGTGCATTGTGATCCCACATCGGACCACATTGCACAGAGACCTTAGTGATCTTTAAAGGGAACCTGTCACCAGTTTTTGCAACCTAATCTGAGAATAGCAAAATATAGGACCCGAGATCCTGATTCTAGCGATGTCACTTACTGGGCTGCTCAGTGCAGTTTTGCTAAAATCACTGTTTAATCAGCTGGAGATTATCATTAGCAGTCTCCTTGGTCTGCTGCCTGGTAGTCTGGCATATTCAGACTGCTAAATCTGCAACAGAGAAAGCAGTAATTTTTATCAAAATGACAGCAAGCCGCTCAGTAAATGACACATCGCTGGAACCAGGGTCTCTATTTGTACATTATGCTTCTCTCAGATGGGATGGCAAAAACCTGGTGACAGATTCCCTTTAAAGGGAATATGTCAGCTGGTTTTTGCTATCTCATCTGAGAGCAGCATGATGTAAGCAAAGAGTCCCTGAATCCAACGATCTATCACTTAGTTTACTGGGTGCATCAGTTCTGACACAATCAAGTTTTATAGCAGAGGCACACTTATGCGAGCTGCATGCAAGTATGCTGCATGCATCTCACCCGGCCCAACCGCCAGCTCTCTGGATGGGAGCGTGGAGCTGCATGATAATACAATCAGCTGACACATTCCCATTCAGAGAGGCATGGGCTGGGCCAGGTGAGTCATGCGTGATGTATGCAAGATACTCGCATGCAGCTCTCACAGTGTGTATTTACTCTTAGCTATACAGCAGAGCTCAGAGATCTAACCCCACCCATACCAGGCTCTTTATACAATGTCTATAGACAGTGAGCTGCTAATCACAGCAGGGGACGTGCTGGATTTGGGCTCAAGCACTTTTCAGTACAATTGATCATAAGCTTCTGGTACTAAAACAGTTAAACAACAACACATTTTGTGATGAGATGCATGGCTGAAATCTGTTAACCCTTACAGCATGCTGTCTTCAGATTAAATAGCAAAAACCTGCTGACTGATTCCCTTTAATAATGATGGAGTTGTTTTCTTGGAAGGGACACTTTGTAATATGCCTGACATACCGATGAAATATGGATGATATTCCTGCCACCCACAGTTTTAATAAAAGTAGCCCAGGTCTTTTCGTTACGTGACCTAAATTAACTTTGGAGTAACAATTCGACCCATATAAATACAGATGTTCTCATTATCATTCACTGGTATAACAGTAGGAGATGTAGTCTCATCCCATCATTACTGTATGATATGTGCTGAGGCTTCATATTGCAGAGTCTCTGTGTACCCTATGTGATACATCTTCACATTACAGAGTTTTTCTATTCCTTGTGATGCAGCTTCTCACTGCAGTGTCTTAATGCATTCTATTTAAAGGGAATCCGTCAGCAGCTTTTTCCTTTGTAATCTGAGGACAGCATGCTGCAGGGGTTAAAACACAGATTTTGGTGATGCATCTCTTATCAAGCTCTGAGGTGCTCACTTGTTGATTGTTTTAGCACTAGGAGATTATCATTGCTGGACTACAGTAGCATGTGCCTGGTAATTGAACACACCCCTCCTGTGATAAACAGCTCATTGTCTATAGACAATGTAACATATAGAGCCTGGTATGGGTGGGCACTTCTTTCTCAGCTCTGCTGCATTGCTAAATATAAAGACTCTGTGTCAGAACCACTGCACTCAGGAAAATAAGTGATACATCATTGGATTCAGGGTACTTTCCCTACAATATGATGCTCTCAAATGACATGGCAAAATCCAGCTGATTCCCTTTAAAGGGAACCTGACCCCTCCAAATCACCCCCAACCCTATGAATACCTGCCCCTGCACCCTGAGACATCCTTTCTTGCGGTCCTTATGTGTAAAAAATGAGTGGGGGTAACATTGCCAAAAAGACCTTTATCCACTTACAAATCTGCGACTTCTCCTTGAGAGTTCCCTGTGAGACTCTAAGCCTGCCTGAGCCGCTCATTATCTCGCCCCGATGGGCGTGATAAATAATCCTTCTCCGCATCGCCCTGCTGTATGGGCGTAATAGCCGGTGTGACGCTATTTGCGTCACATCTGGTCATGGTAACGTCTGTACACCCTGTAGGTGTAAAGCCAAATCCGCGCATGCGCAATGCTCATGGTGCGGTCGGCGGTACACCTAAAGGTTGTTCAGAAGTCACCATGACCAGATGTGACGCAAATAGCGTCACACCGGCTATTACGCCCATACAGCAGGGCGAGGAGGAGAAGGATTATTTATCACGTCCATCGGGGCGTGATAATGAGCGGCTCAGGCGGGCTTAGAGTCTCACAGGGAACGCCCTGTGCGACTTATTCATGGAGAAGTCGTCGCAAATTTGTAAGTGGATAAAGGTCTTTCTGGCAATGTTACCTCACTCATTTTTTTTACACAAAAGGACCGCTAGAAAGGATGTCTCAGGGTGCAGGGACAGGTATTCATAGGGTTGAGGGTGATTTGGAGGGTCAAGTTCCCTTTAATGCAGCTTCATTCATACACTTCCCTGACTCCTGCTTGTGATGGGTTTTTCCCAGTCAGCTGTTACAAACATGTTAATCATAAATAATGGACTCTGTCAAAAAGGAGCAACACTACAGGGTTGGATGTAAATCGAAAAAATGTATTTTTAGGAGATGGGCGACAGGATAGAAGAGACTTTTTCAAGCCTTATGTGAGATGTATAAATTATATACATAATTTGTCATTTACATTTTGTACGCTGCTCTGGAAAGGCTCTGCTATCTTGAGCCAAACTAAAAATGAAATCTTTAATTTGATGTGCATCTAACCCTGGAGTAATGTCTATTTTTGATGGTGTCTATATGAAGGGGATCTTGGGTTAGATCCTGGAGTCTCCCATCCAGTGAAGTTTATACTATTACTACTTCATAAGCGAATCTGTCAGCATGATTTGCAATGTAAAGACATGAATATAATGGACCTGTAATACTGATTACATTAATATCTTTGGTGAAGGAATCCGCTTTCCGGTTCTTCTATAATTCGCTTTTGACGTTTTCTACTAATTAGGTCTTCTCCTCCCTGTCTGTGATTCCCCGGCCCTCCGCTGCTTCCGGTCTGTGAATGACAGATTTCAGAGAGAAGAGGCAGGTGATTCACAGACCGGAGGCAGCAGAGGGGCCGGGGAATCACAGACAGGGAGGAAACGTTCTGTACACTCTGCACCGGAATCTAATTAGAAGAAAACATCAGATGGTGATTAAAGATCCACAAAGTGTATCAGAGTGGATTTCTTTACCAAAAATATAAATTTAGTCAGTATAACAGCGCCATTAACGCTGTAAGATTGTGCCGACTCCTCCTCTTTAAAGTGAACTTGTCACTAGTTATTTTTTGCATATAACCTGCTTCCCCCACCATTAAGGCCTTATATACAGCATTCTAAAATACTGTATATAAGTCCCCAGGGTGATCTGTATAATGTAAAAAAACTGCTTTTATTATACTCATTAATTTATGCAATTGGTCTGGACCAATGGGTGTCACTGGTCTTGTTTTCTTTGTGTGTGTCGAAGTACCATTTTTGACTGTAATCAATTATCTTTAGTTCTGAGCACCTACGAACGGTGACCCTCTTCTCTCCTATTATGGTCTTGGTCCGGCGCCTCCTTTCTTCTTGCAATCGCTGCCCTCTTCTCTGCTTTTCATGAGTGATGCATCCTACGTCACCCACACAGTGTCTTATTGCCCTCCTGGGCACGCACACTTCCCTATACCCTGCAGATGGCCGAACAAAGTACTGTACTCTGCAGGTGCGGGAAAAGGTCAAAGAATGCCCACATAGTGCACATGGGTAGGCGCTCTTTGCTTGGCACCTTGATGTAGTTTTTATAAAATCACTGTTTATAAGCAGGAGATTATCACTAGAGGACAAGTAAAGCTGATGCCATTTAGCCCTTCAGAATGACTCTACCACTGTTTACACAGAGGGCTTCCAATCCGTGGTGTGGGTGGAGTTATGCAGACAAAGCGAGAAAGCTGCCAATCAGTGGTGTGGGTGGAGTTATACAAACAAAGCTGCCAATCAGTCATGTGGGCAGGATTATACTAAGAAAAAGTTCCAATTAGTAGTATGGGTGGTGTTATACAGAGAAAACTGTCAATCAGTGGTGTGGGTGGAGTTATACAAAGAAACAGTGATTTTTAATCAAAACTGCACCAAGCAGCCCAGTAACTGACACATCACTGGAATCAGGGTCTCTGCCCCTACATCATGCTGCTATTAGATTATATGACAAACACCTACTTGCAGATTCTCTTTAGTAGACCCTTCATACATATACATATCTTGTATTATTGCACAAGAGAGTTCCTAGATATCTGCAATCTCTAGTTCTTCAAGTTACAACACAACTATCTCTACATATTGTCATGGAAAATTCCTTGTAAATTACCTGTTTTACAATAAGATAAAATCTTTCCAATTAAGTCACTCGCACATTATAGGAAAGTATGAAAATATGATGTACCAGTGCAAAAACAAACCTAAATCCTTCAGATGTATAGATGGAAAGATACCAATCTCTGCTGTCTGGGTGTATTGAGTCACACGCTCGGCTGCCTCTTTAAAATGTATTCTCTGCATTGATTGTGAAATGAAGGGAACCACAGTTACGTGGGCTGAAATGTTTCCGAGTTGGACCATGGACCACCTGCCCCATATACAATGCACTGGAAAAGCTATAATAGTCTAAAATCTATGTATGGGCTTGGCCACTACTGGGACAACCCTTCTCAATCAGAATGTTTGTTTTATAAAAGACTAGCTTGCCCGGGCGTAATACTCATATATTGTTGTAGTGCCCATATATGGCAATATCGCCCATATATGGTAACATCACCCACATATGGTTATGTATGTGTGTATGTATTTATCATAGCTCCACCCCTCCTGATAACCCGCCCCCTCATAGATCCCCCTAACAGATAGCCACACCCATTCCATATAGCACTACCCCTTCATTGCTACACCCCTCCACACAGTACCAGGGCAGGGCTATGTGGAATTGGCGGGGCTGTGATACATACATACACACACTCAGTTTTTTTATATTAGATCAATTCTACTCGTTCTCGGTGCCAGCACTATTTTTTTAGTGCTGGCTCGCCTTTGGCCCTGCGGCCAGTCACTGGCTGATTCACTGTCCATCCTTTGGACATCTAGATTGTGCCCTTAACTGAATAAATTACTTTAAAAAAAATCTCCTGCCCTGTATTATTCTTACCTGTGCCCGGTCGGCTTGATTGTAAAGCTGTCCGCCCCGCCTCTCCATGCCATCCAACATCCTCTAGCAGAAGCCAGGTAGGTAAACAGTGTTTGGTCCCCAAGCGTAAAGGGGACCCAGCTGGATTCTATGGCACCAGAACCATCACATTCGGATCTCCTAGTGGGAATTTATGACCCATCATAGCTTTTTGGAATCCTTCAGCCCAAGAACAAGGGGAGGGGAATCGGTGACAGCTAGGGGGTGGGGAGGGAGTGACCAACCAAGGGATTAAAATGTACAAGCCATATTTCTCCATTGTTTACTGTCAAAGAGGTCATGTCACATGTTGGGAATAACCATGAAACCGTCAGGCTCCTTATCACCTTCATGAGGCTACCATCAACCAAGGAATGGGTGACTGATTTACATGTATCTGCATATTTACATACCTGACTGTAATACCTGTAGATTCATCATGTATATACTGTATTATCTAGTGAGCCCTTACAGTGATTAAATATATCATTTAATCATTTTGCTCTTTTAACTCGATCCACACGAGTCCGTATACTCAGTTAATATTGTATGCTACCTGGGTTGGGTTCTGGTAATGGACAGGGCATATACCTAACGAGGAACTGGCGGCAGCTCTACTGAGCTGGCAGGACTCTGTTTCGCTGGGGCCTGTCAGGGTTGTGAGCGAGTATGGTGTTACGCCGGAGGTCACGTGGTTCACCCACTCTCACTCCCTGTGCCCGTACGGACAGCAGGTATCATTGTAAAACTGTGCCAAGCTGACCTTACGTACCCCTGGGGTGTGGAGCGCCATGTGTTGGCGCAAGTGACGAGACAAATTAAGAGACGTTGGGGTGGGTTTTCATCACAAAACCCATCTCCAGTATGCAGTAAAATGTGTCCTGCCACGTTCCTACAATTTGATGGCTTTTAGTGTAAGTCTTTGCTTTCCTAAACTTTGTCCTTTCACTCTTCTTCGATTCCATCCAAGGGAGGGATAGAAATAGAGCGTAAGCATTTCACAAAGCTTATTTAAGATCATGAACAGTATAAATGTGCAGCTTTAAAATAGCCCTTTGACCAGAGCTGGAGGACATCAGAAGACATTATGAGCTAGGGGTAAGCAATGCATTTTATATTTAGAAATAATGTTCTTGAAGTCAATCTGTAAATAACTGTATCAGATTTTATAGCTGTTAAAATCAATAATTAATGAGGCCTTCTCCAAAACGATTGACTGTAGAGTCGTGTTTGCCATTTTCTCTTAAATACATGCAGGCTCCTTATAAAGCCATTACTCTTAGACGGTAACTAAAATGTCGAAGCTGAAGACTACAAGACTTTGGAGACTTCTGAACACATTGTCCTAAACTAATTGAGCATACAGAGATCGCTGTCAATCACTACTTGGACCGCCCACCGGCAGATGTTTAAATGATGAAAATATGGGTGATACTTAATATTTTCTCAAAAAAAAAACTATATATCAATCTACTCGGTTCCCCTCACCCTATAAAATGTTACCTGCAGATTAGATGGTATTTTCATGGCAACTTGTTGAGTGAACCCAGAATGCTTTCAATCACTAGTGAATATACAGAGTAAGAAACTAAATGGCATGAGACGCCTAGTCCTATAGTGATAACCTCCTGCTGATAAAACACTGATCTTATTGAAACTACACCAAGCAGTCCAGCAAGTGATACATCGCTGGAATCCAGGTCTGGCTTTGGCTTACTCCAGTAGTTCTTGTATTACATTTGAACTGCTACCTTATAATTCTAGTGGACTAGAGCTGACTGTATATTGCACAGACTGACCATTATGTAAACGACCTTTACTTAGTATTACAAGATGTATTCAATGGCAACAACTCGTCTCTAATAATTTGACATTGATAGTACAATGTTAGTAGATCTGGTCAGGATGTTGTGATCCTGTCTCTTACTGATTAATGTAGTGCATGACGACTGTGGTCACAAGGATTGCGACTGCGATCGGACCCAGGTGCACAGAAGCCCGCCAGCTCAGCGCATGCTTCAGATGGATCTGCGTCCTTGCTGAGGATTCTGATGCAGCTGATACGCATTGCGGTGCAGAGACCCATCGGTTCCCTGCATGCGGTGTACGCTGCCGGCTTAAGGGTGGCTCGGAGCTGACGTCGGAGGTGCAGCGACAAGGTGTGACGCAGGACAGTGATCTCATTTATCTTGGCACACACTTTGATGCCAGCTGGTTACAGGGGACACCAGGCGACGTGGGAGCAGAGGAAAGGTGAGTAGAATGTTTTTGTTTATAATTATGCGTTAAGGAAAGAACAGGGACTTATACACTAGTATTGGGACCATGTATACTAGGATGGGCCCACATATACTAGAAAAGGGATCATTTATGCTAGAATGGGCCCATATACACCAAAATGGACCCATATATACCAGGAATGGGATCATATATACCAGGATGCGGGACATTTATACTAGAATGGGGACCGTGTATACCCGGATGGGGACATCTAAACCAGTATGCCCCCATGTATACCAGAATTGGGATAATATATACCAGGATGAGGGACATGTATACCAAGATGGGGACCATATATTCCAGGATGGGGAACATATATACCAGGATGAGGACCATATATACCTGAAAGGAGGACATTTGTACCTGAATAGAGATTTCTATACCAGGACGTTGACATATATACCAGGATGGGGGAAATTAATTAATAATGAAGGGGACAATTGTTAAGTCTTTATAGGAGATAGAATGCTAAAAGGGCCCATACATTTGACCAATGTGTGTGTGGGGGGAAGAGCCAGGTCAAATTTTCCATTTAGGACCCATTGGATTCTAATTACACCATTGGCGACTTGTTACCATTTGTTTAACCTTACACAATTTCTTGCAGATTAGTACCGTATTTTTCGCACTATAAGGCGCACCGGATTATAAGGCGCACCTCAAAAAATGACTTTTAAACCGTCTTGGTCCATATATAAGGCGCACCGGATTATAAGGCGCACCATATTACTATAAAAAAAATCCCTCTGTAGCCTCCATCACCCTCGAGCATCGCTGTGTAGCCTCCCATCACCCTCCAGCATCCTTCTGTAGCATCCCATCACCCTCCAGTATCCCTGTGTAGCCTCCATCACCCTCCAGCATCCCTGTGTAGCCTCTCATCACCCTCCAGCATCCCTGTGTAGCCTCCCATCACCCTCCAGCATCGCTGTGTAGCCTCTCATCACCCTCCAGCATCCCTGTGTAGCATCCCATCACCCTGCAGTATCCCTGTGTAGCCTCCCATCACCCTCCAGCATCCCACACACTCAGACACACACTCAGACACACACTCAGACACACACTCAGACACACACTCAGACACACACTCAGACACACACTCAGACACACACTCAGACACACACTCAGACACACACTCAGACACACACTCAGACACACACTCAGACACACACTCAGACACACACACACACACACAGACACACACACAGACACACACACACATACACACTCAGACACACACACACTTACTGTACTGTGTGGCAAGGCACTCACCGCGCTGGAGCCCTCAGCCAATGACAGCGCTGGAGCCCACAGCCAATGACAGCGCTGGAGCCCACAGCCAATGACAGCGCTGGAGCCCTCAGCCAATCAGAGGCTATGGGCTGACGTCAGCTGGCCTCGGATTGGCTCCAGGCTCCTGGGCGGAGCTGTGATTGGCTGATGGGCTCCTGGGCTCCTGGGCTGTGAGCGCGCCCGATGCAGCGGCGGCACCGGACACGACAGCGGGGACGGCGGCTGGTGATCACGTCCCCGCTCAGTGATGTGAGGCAGGCACCGGCACCGGCACCAGCCTGGATGGCGGGGACGGCGGCTGGTGATCGCGTCCCTGCACAGTGATGTGAGGCAGGCCCCGGCACCAGCATGGATGGCGGGAATGGCGGCTGGTGATCGCGCCCCCGCACAGCGATGCCAGGCGGGCACCGGACAGAGGGGGATGGCGGGGACGGAGGATATTGCGGCACAAAGGTATGCCTATTTTCTGGGGGGTGCTAAATTTTCCCAAAAAAATCCGTATATAAGGCGCACTGCACTATAAGGCGCACCTATGATTTCTGGGAAAATCTTAGTCTTTTAGGTGCGCCTTATAGTGCGGAAAATACGGTAATTCAGTTTTGTCTCATTGCAGCAAATCTCATAAGACTCTGGGTTCTTATATCCAATTTTACAAAGAATTCTTGACTCCCGATTCTTCTCGCCAAGATTCTAACACTGAAATCTTAAGCCTTGCCCTTATATCATGCCCCTACACTTGTTTTTATTCTGCTACGTCTTTAACATTCTTGTGAGATCGTCCCTCGCTGTAAAGTCTTGAGGGATTTTCATCGAGTGTAATTTTACAGACTAATTGGTGTGTTATATTATCGTGCATTCATGTCAGCAGACGTAGAGCCAGCCGGCAGGAGAACGCACAAAGCAGCCGTTCACATGCCTAAGAAAATAAATGCAGGCTTATAAAACGGGATCTGAGATCTGGATGAAAACATAAATTAAAGTCACTAGTGAAAGTTTGGCCAAATATCACACTTCACTCTGGCCAAACCCCAGACGTCACGTTTAGTCTTTGGACTCTGCACATTTCTTCAGCTATAAACTAAAAGAACACTTTTCCAGATTCACTGATCTTCACTTTTCAGGGATTTTCCCCTTCAGTACTATTGTATAGATTTGCTTTGACCATAACCACTGATAACAAAATGTAGAAATCACTTGGCAAAATAATAGTGTGACTGGGGACAATTATACTTTCCGAGATTCCGTGCGGCCGTCGTACCACTTCCGGATCCACTCATTAAATCTTATTAATATCCCCCTGCTTCCCATACCCACCCTCTGTGACGACGTCCGTGATTGCGTGCATTCAGACTGTGCCCTCACCCTCATTGCCGACATCTGATTGGTTACCATACATACTCATACAAAAATAAATAGTTGAAAAAAAAATAGTGTCCCCTATATTTTGATATCCAGAGCAGATAAATCAGAGAGCTGGAGGCTGCAGCCCCTGCCGTGTGCTTTTTCTTTGCTGGGTATCTAAATACAGGGGACACAGCACAGGTTTTTATTTTTACAAATGCTTTAAATAATTACAAAAATTGACGTGGGATCCCCTCCAATTTTGATACCCAGCCCAAGATAAAGCAGACAGTTGGAGGCTGGTATTCTCAGGCTAGGGATGGTTATTGGGCCCTCTCAAGGCTAAAAATAGCCCATTAGATGCGATTTACCCAGATCATCTCAATTGCCTTAGTGTGATGGCAGTCAATGTAATATATGTAATATAAGGGGTTAGTGACAGCTGTGATGTGTCATCTAAACTGCCACGAAGCCCTGGATTAGTAATGGGAGAGGTGTCAAAGAGCATCCCCCAATTACTAATCGTGGAAGTAAAAAAGAATCACAGATGAGGGGAGAAAATTCAAAGAATGTTAAGTATAAATTACAGGGACACTCATAAAAGATACTCTTTATTAATATAATATTAACATTAATACATTAACAGGGAGAAACATTCTTTAGGATTCTATTGTGGCCAATGACTAATCTGCATGCTAGAGTCCCCATTCAAAGGATCCGGTGCCAGACAAAGTCCTCCACACAGGCGGCAGTGTGCACTTTGTCTGGCACCGGATCCTTTGAATGGGACTCTAATATGCAGATTAGTCATTGGCCACAATAGAATCGTAAAGAACGTTTCTCCCTGTCAATTGTCAATGTACTATTGAGAAATAACTATATGACCTCTCAATCAGAGTGACTCATAAATAATTTCTATGGGACCCATCATATACAATTTGGCCATAAATTTTTCCCAACAACCCTCTTAAGTTGTTGAAAGGTTTATCCTTTTCAATAAAGTAATGGCATATCGTTAAGAGGTGTCAATGCTGTATGATCGGGCCTGCAACATTCATGAAGTAATGGCCTACCCAAGTGATATACCGCCATCTCATATTATCAGCATACCTGTAAAACCAAATTAAATTGTATTGTAAACAGTATTAACCATCAGAGTTTGGTCAGTGTCTGTATTCACCATCAGAGTTTGGTCAATCAGTATTGTGCTAAACACTTTATGTAACAGTCACTATAATAGGGGTATTCAATCTCTTGCGGGGGGATAGAGGTACACAGGCACGGTATTCGCATAAGAAGTCCATTCCAGTTTATTCATGTCTTCATAAACCCGGCACAGAACATAAGTCTTTCTCAAGCCTTACAGGAGCGTAGATATACATATTGTTACAGTCCCATAACACACACAGGTTCCTCAGCCTCCCTTTACTGATCCCAGTCAGGGAACACACGGATTTCCAGTCCGTTGCTTATCCAGAGCTCTGACATGCTCCAAGCAAATTTGGTATCTCCACCATTTGCTGCTCACTTGCAGGACCTTTGCTTCACTGACCAGGTGACCTAGAACCAGTCACATGATATCCACTGAGACACACCTATGGGTGGTATGTGGATGACCAATTCCTCCCATCACTTATAACCATCCTGTAAAACCAGCCCTTAACACCATAAATAAGACTACTGGTACTAGACAATCCCAGTGAAACTATCTGGTTTCACACCACAACAGGTCTTTTGTCTACGTGATACATACCGGTCATGTACAATATTGCTGGATGGTACATCACAGTATTTCCTATCAGAGTTTGGTCAGTGTCAGTATTTCTCATTACAGTTTGGTATATATCATTAGAGTTTCACCAGTTTTAATCGGATGTGAAAAAATAATTGGAGGTTTCGCTGATCCACACTTCCCAGGCGGTCAAGGTTTTCACCTTATGAATAGAAAGTAACCTAATTTCTCCATATAATTGTGATGATGGATCATTGGCGTCATACGTTTAGCAGTCATGGAGTTAACTCCAGTCGGTCTTGCGCTGAGCAGAGTAAATACATTATCAAGTTAATGGCCCTGTGTGGTTTAGCGTAGCCCTATCCAGTGACAGCCAAGCATCCAGACACAGACGCTAGGTTTAGGATTGGATTTCCAGTTCAGTTTTCCAGCTGTTGGTTACTCCTTCCCGTGCCAGTCCATCAGCCCTCCTGCTGGGAATCCCTGCTGCGGATAGCGTCCAAAATCTAATCTGCTTGCATACACCCCGGAGCAGCTTTTTATGACCTTTGATAGAACATGACCCGAGTAGCGGCACAATGTCACAAACACCACATGACCAGATCAGGTCTTCTTACTAAAAAGTGTCAAACTACAGGTTCAAGAATCACTGTGAAATATTGCACCTATAGCTCGGCCGTGTTGTGACAGGACAATATTTCACTGCGGCGACTGATCCGATTTTGCTGCTTGTCAAGCGTATCTACAAATATAGTGTCCTCTCAGCTAGCGTAAACACATATCTGTAATTCTTAATACCAAGTCTAATCTCAACCTATACATGCACAGAGCTAATTCATAATGCAAATATACAATGCTTAGTTTGCAGCTACATCTAATGCAATTAAGTTCCTTCAGGATCAAGATTGCAAAATAATTAAGAGGGTTGATTAGTGCCCTACTAGAGGTGTAAGTACGACAGTACAGGGGTTGCAATCGTACCCGATCCCTGGAGCCTAGGGGGCCCCAAAAGTCCCACTGGCATAAAGAAAAGACTATTGCTATTAAAGATTTGCAATAATTGGGGGCCCCTTGGGCTTTCACATCAGAGCCCACTTTGCCGTAGTCTTCTGAATTGGGAAGAAGTGGCACTGATTACATTGCATTTACCTCTAGCTGCGGGGAATGCGTGCACAATCAGCAGGTATTGGGCACCTATGAATCAGATATGTGAAATATTCCATACACCGGAACATCCTATACTGTAAGGAGTGTATAGATAAGTTCAACCACACAAATGTAATGCCAGCCGTCAGACAGTTTGTCACAGCCGAAATGGTATCCATGTGTCTCAAGGACAAAGGAGTGCATTGCTTTCGGTGTCGGTGGTCCATAACATAAGAGCTTTTGCCAACTGACACCTACAAAACCGGATTTCTACAGCTAAATAGTGTTAAAATCCAGCCTGGCTGCCATAATGGAGCATATATAGGGAGAAAATACAGTTACAATCAGAGCTGTGAGTTGGTAAGGCAAACATTCGACTCCAACACCGACTCGACTCCTCAATTGTCCTGACTCCAACTCCACAGCCTTGGTAACAATTCCCCTACAGTTGCTCATTTTCAGTTATTGGAGCAGTGCAGAGACCTATTACAGTCACCACTCCCTAATCTCTCCCCTGCACACAGGTAGCCGGCTGTCAATCAAACCAGCCAGTGATCACCACGTGCTCCATGTAAAGGGGCAGTGTCCTAGTAAATGGGTCTTTGGGACCCAGGACAAATGGGAGAGAAAACCCTTTATAAATTTGGTACTGCCATAATCAAACTGGCAGAGAAAATTATCCTACAGCAAAAGTGCCCAACCTTTTTGACCTTGAGAGATATATCCAGCTCTAAAGCCCCCGTCACACATAGCGAGATCGCTGATACGTCACAGCTTTTGTGATGTAACAGCGACCTCTCCAGTCATGTTGCAGTGTGTGACAGAGTGATCAGGCCCTTGCTGTGAGGTCGCTGATCGCTGCACATTGTTCAGGACCGTTTTTGGGTCATTGGTCTCCCGCTGGTCTGCATGCATCGCTGCGTTTGACAGCGAGAGACCAGCGATCAGCGTAACTCACAAGCTGGTAACCATGGTAAACAGTGGGTATCTAGCAGCACTCGCTGCTTAAGTGTACCCGCTGTTTATCATGGTTACCCCAGCACCCCGCGTTATGCATCCTATATGCGGGATCGGGATCCTGGTAACCATGAAGAACAGTCGTGAGGCACATCCAGCTCCTCCCTCTCGAGTAGTGAGAACTCTTATAGTTGTTTGCTAGACCTGGTGCCAATTCATCAAGCTCGTAGACAGCCACGAGCCACACTTCATGGGTTCACGAACCACATGTGGCACCCGAGCTACAGGTTGGGGACCACTGTGCCTCAAGGTATTTTTCCTAAAGAATGCAGTGAAATCAAAATCAAAGGGGTAAACTTTCTCCTTGTGGAGAGTGACATGCCTAGTATGAGGAGACTTAAAGAGGACCTCTCACCCCCCTGCTGCATGGCAATCTAAATGCAGCACTGAATGCAGCATGTCTACTGCATTCAGGGAAGGGGTCCCCCATGTGTCTGTGTGCTGTGTACCCCGAGATATAGCCTTTGTAAAACATACAGTTAGAAGCCATGGAGGCAGTCACTATGGCTGGAGGGAGCTTGATTGACTGGGGGGCCATTCCATCCCCCACTGCCTCTCTGTGCTGCTTTTTGCTGTGCTGGCTCTGCCCTCCTCCTCTCTGTCACTCACAGCATGCAAATCATTTGTCCTGAAGTCACCTCCAGATTCCTGCCCTGACAAAGCATAAACACAGCAAGAGGAGCACACAGAAAGGCAGAGGGGGAGGGAATGGTCACAGTCAATCAAGCTCCCTCCAGCCACATTGACAACCTCCATGGCTTCTAACTGTAAGTTTTACAAAGCCTATATCTCGGGGTACACAGCACACAGACACATGGGGGACTTCTTCCCTGAATGCAGCAGACATGCTGCATTCAGTGCTGCTTTTAGATTGCCATGCAGCAGGGGGGTGACAGGTCCTCTTTAAACATCTACAGTACTCCTCTGGAAAATTGAAATATGTAAATTGCCTCTTCAGAGAAGAAGAAGAACTCTAGTGCCACCTATTGGAAGTAGCAATCATAAAACTATATTGACGATTAAGGAGCCTTGTCGCTCACCACAAGAAGACCCCCCATCTAAGCATCTCACCTAGCCAAACCAGATCTCCTACTAATGCACTGAAGATGGGCAATACCCCAAAACACTGTGGTCATTATCCTAAGTCATCTGATTCGGCTTGTTAAAGGGCCAGTATTGACTTTTAGAATTAGCTCAAGTCTTCTTCTTCTCTGAAGAGGCAAATCTCAGTATCACAATCCAAAAAAACGATGTCGAAGTTGCATTGTTTCATCACCACTCCCAACAACTATGTTGAGTTATAGTCTTTGGAAGGAGGGGAGGAATAAACATAGGCTCAAAATTGTCCCACTCTAGAATGGTCCTGCTTATTTTGGATTACCTTTTGCTTTTTTTGGTGTTGGGTATATACTAGTTTAAGTTAGAGAATAGGATAGAGGTTACCCAACATACCTGAAGTCATCTTGTTACCAAAAACATTTGCAATATTCAACTTTTGGCAAAGTGGGGCCCACTACCTTAGATGATCTACTACAACTGTTCTGTTGAGCCTATTGTATGCCAGATACAGTAGCTACCGTAATTTAGTTGGGAAGGGGGGGATAGCTGCTTTGTATAGTGATTTCTTGAGAAAGCTCAACAAACTTGTTCCGTGCAAGAAAGAATGCTATAAACACAGGGCCTAATATATTCCTGTACTTGGTAGAACATCTGTTCTTAAGACCCACAGCATATCTTCACTAAAGACCATCTCTGGCATCAATTCGCTTCCAAGAACACATTTATTTTCCCTCACTAATGACAAACCCAACAATGGGGTTTTTATTCTTCGCCCGTCAGAAGACGAAGACCAAAGTCAACATTCTCCAAATCTTGACGATCCCATCCAGATGGTGTGAATTTAGGAGACCAGCTCCGAGCCGATGAACCTCTCAAGGTTTCGATCATTAGATGCTACGCTTACGAGATGAAAAACAAGGCTGTTCTCAATATCTGTGTCCATAAGAAAGTGCTGAATTCAATGCACATGTTGTGACTGTAAAGTATTAGCAAGACTAAAGGAAACAAACTGTTCTTCAACTGATATCCGATATGGACAAAGCTGACCATAACCGGGATGTCTCCATTGTCCAAGCTAAGCTGGCTGCATAACAATGTTACTTCTACTAACTTATGTTACTAACTTAATGTTACTTCTACTAACCCTCACCAATGTTTCGGACCCACCTTTGTAAAAGCAAACCAAAAACTTCAATACATGTTTTCCAATTGTGTTTGCAGGTGACATTGAAGTCAAGTGACCTTGGAGCCTCCGCGGGAGAAATTGAACAACTGATCAAGAAGCATGAAGCCTTTGAGAAGCTTCTTTCATCCCAAGATGAAAAGGTAATTTGTTTGACCCCAGTCTATGGAATGCTACCCAGCGGTGTAACTAGGTTTGCCGGCGCTCGGGGCAAAGATATGTTTTGGCGCCCCCCTCCTAAGTAGGTAGCTGCCCCGTCGCCCCTATTGCAGCCCTGGTTGAAGAGCGGGGCGGGGGGTGTGGGTGCTGTCAGATTTCAGCCCCGCCACCCATATTGCAGCCCTGGTTGAGGAGCGGGGGGTGGTGCCGCCGGCGCCCCCCGCTGAGTTGCGCCCGGAGCAAAAGGTCCGGCTGCACCCCCTAGATACGCCCCTGATGCTACCATAGTTTTAATGCCCATGAGAGTGCACATTTTTTGCTACCATTCATATGGTACTTTCGCTAGAGTCTGTTCAATGTATCTCATGCCTTTAAAAGGAACCAACCAGCAGGATTTAGGGCTAAATGAAGCCGGTGCCTTATAAGCTCTGGGGTCCTGAATACAATCATACCTTTACTTGAATGATTCCATGTTTGCTTGCAGAGAAAATTGACATAAAACTCCTAGAAAACAGGGCAGCAGATGATTGATGTGTGCAGCATTGTGCCACTACTTGATTATTTGGAGTTGACTTTTTTTCCTTCTCTGTGGACATGCCTTTTGGCTGTAAGTCAACCCCTCTTCCTCTTATCTCTTGCAGTTTCTGGCTCTTAGAGTACCGTCACACTTGGCGACACTCCACAATCCCGACAATGATACGTCCTGGTAGGGATCGCTGGTGCGTCGCTATGTGGTTGCTGGTGAGATGCCAAACAGTCAGATCTCACCAGTGACGCAGCAATGATACGGAACGATACAGCAGTCGTTGGGACCCTGTCTCTCAGACCTGTAGTATTGAGCTTGTTGTCCCTGTCAAACACACCGATGCATGCTGCCAGTGGGAGACAACGTCAAAAAATGGGCCAGGCCATTCCGACACGACCACGATCTCACAGCGGGGCCTGGTCGCTGCTAATGTCAAATGTAGCGAGATCGCTGCTGAGGTCGTTGTTGCTTCACAAAACTTGTGACTCAGCAGCAATCTCGCTTAGGCTGCCTTCACACTTGCAGATGGATCTGCAGCGTTTTGCAGATGCATCTGCAAGTGTGAGCATGCTGACCGCGGCCCCTATGTTTATAATAGGCGCACGCGGTGTGAAAGCTCTCATTCACTCCTATATGTGTACTGTCAGCAGGCGTATGCTGCTTACAGATCACACTCTCCCGCCCGCAGCATGGACGCTACATCTCGCGTCCACAGTGCGGACGGGAGTGTGTGATCTGTCAGCAGCATACGCCTGCTGACAGTACACATATAGGAGTGAATGAGAGCTTTCACACGCGTGCGCCCTATTATAAACATAGGGGCGCGGTCAGCATGCTCACACTTGCAGATGCATCTGCAAAACGCTGCAGATCCATCTGCAAGTGTGAAGCCAGCCTTAGTGTGATGGGGGCTTATGCACTGTCACTATACTCTAACCACTGGGTGCCTGACAAACTGAAAATAGAGATAAAAGCAGGGGAGGGGAGGGGAGGGTTTGGCTTACAGCTGAAAGGCATGCCCACAAAGGAGGAAAAAAACAACAACCCCACATAGTGACGTAGTGCTGCACACATCAATCATCTGCTGCCCTGTTTTCCAGGAGTTTTGTGATTCTTTTCTCTGCAATCAAACATGGAATCATTCAAGTAATTGTATGATTGCATTCAGCATCCCAGAGCCTGTAAGGCACCGGCGTCACTTTATAGCCCTAAATCCTGATGGTTGGTTCCCTTTAACAAACTTTAGATATCAAACTCACAAATCGCTACTAATCACAATATGGAGCTATTTGCCTCACATCATAATTGGTTCTTAAACCTCAATTTACTATTATATTCCATATTATTTTCCAGCCTCGCAGTAAACATCCAGTCTCCTTGTATTTTATGACCATTGGTGCCCCTGGACTTGTGTGTCTGTTTTATACCCATACCTTAAAAAAAACAGCAGGTTTTTATCTATGTAATCTGAGAGCAGCATTATTTAGGAGCTGAGATTCCAATTACAGCAATGAGTTTGCAATGTCATTTTGACACAATCCCTGTTTTTTCTGCCTCAGATCTAGCATTGCTCAGAATGCTGATCCCTGTATAACTCCTCCGGCAGCTTTCTATGTACCCAGTACATTGACAGAAAACTGCTAATTAATAGTGGAGTTGGTTACACAAACTAGGAGGACTAGGATACACAAGACACCTAGTCCTAGTGATCTTCTCCTTATAAAATGCAACACACAGCCCAATAAGTGATGCATCATTGGAATCTGTCTCTCCGCTTTTACATTATGCTGCTCTCAGATTATATAGGAATAACTTGCTGACAGATTCCCTTTAAGATGATGACAGTTCATATATCTCTTCTTTTTAACAGTTCATATTTTGGCCTGAATACACTTAGAAAGTGCTGCAAGAAAGATCACCACATTTATTTATTATCTATTCCTTATGATGGAGAAAATCTCCATTAAAGGGAATCTGCCACATCCCCAAACACTATTAACCTGCTGATATTGGTCTAATCTGTAGGTTTATAGCTTTCCAATGCCATTTGGCTGCCTAACTGAAAACACACCTACTGGGAGCAAATGAACCTCATTCCTGCTGGGAGCCACTTGCTTTCAGTCATAGAGTTGTGCCGGAACATGTACTGTATCGGGTTTCTACAAAGTGAGCAGCAGCTGTAAGTTCTGCCCCATTACTTTGATTGACAGTTCACAGATGCACTTTAGAGCAAGCTGCCAATCAAAGTGCTGGTGTCACAGGGAAATGGTATAGCGGTAAGGGGATCAGAAACAGGATGGTAAGACGTGCTAAGGCATTCAGGGGAGTTAGTTTGACCCTTAGACTAAGGGTCCCTGGCTCACCCTGCTCCCACAGATATCTCAGAAGGTGAGGAGGTCTGGATCACCACCCATGCCTTATGCTCATGCTTAGCCCCTAGGCTAAGAACCCCTACATCCAACCATGGACCGGGAAAACACAGCAACTCCTAAGGAAGAGAACAGCAGCAGCAGCACTAGCATATGCACGCCTTCACTGCACGGGGTCCTAGTAGAGACTAAACTTTATCAGCAACACCTGGTGGAAAGAGGTGGAACCATGTAAAGGCTGAGGGAGTGGAGACCTGAATGATATGACCCCTCCCCCCCCACCTGCACATGCAGAACACACACAGAAAACACCAGCTTTTAACATTAACCCGTGATGAACCAAAGGAGATTTACTCTGATTTTAATTACAGGAGCACTACACATGGACTACAAAGCAGTCAACATGTGGCAGCTGGGATGTACTTAAAAGTGGTGCTCGCTGTGCACACATCTGTGACTGTAACTGTCCGGCACACCTCTATGACTCAAAGCCGGCAGCTCCCAGGGGAAATAAGGTTTATTTTCTCCCTGTAGCTGTACTTTCATTTATGCAGCCAACCTGTATTGGAGTGCTATAAATCTGCAGGTTAATATATATATATATATATATATATATATAATATATATATATATATATATATATATATATAAAAACTCCCTTCTCACCCCGGTGGGGGTGGTTATTTGTCCTTCCTCATGCTCGGATCTTCTACCAGAGTCCTGGGAATTTGAGGTTTCTGTGCAGGGTCTTAGTTGTTCCCAACACTTTTCTGGACAGTGTTGCAGCCACTTCTCCATCTTAGTGGTTACTGCTCCGTGTGCTCCTATCACCGCTGGAATCACTGTGGCCTTCACCTTCCACATCCTCTCCAGTTCTTCTTTGAGACCCTCAAATTTCTCCACCTATTATAAACTCAATCAATGCAAAATGTCCAGTCTGTCAATTATTTCTTTCAGTGGTGCCAGGAAACTGATACTTCTGACATAGATGAAACCCAATATACAATATGTGTTGTTTTATAAGTATGTGTCATGCAAACCCCTTTCCTGGAGAGCTAATTTGGGGTGCGATACATCTGCCGGTGTTGGTCCAACTAATAACAATGCATCGGAGACAAGAAGGAATACTTAACCAATGTCTGTCAATGTCAAGGCTTGTCTGTTCTTTGGTTGATGAGACCAAGTATTTATTATTACCCTTACAAACAATAGGGAAGGCTTAATGTGTTCGGTAAAAGACGTGTATGTTTGGAAACAAAGTCCACAAGATGTGGATTCTGCTGAATTAGTTCAAACGAAGATAACTTGTTTGAACAAACCAATCCTCATTGTGATGCACCCCTTGGCCGGGCCACAGTTCTCATGGGGAGTCACGGGGGTCGAGACCCGACCCCGTGGCCCTAGGTGTCGAGTTAAACGTTCTGGGGGTAGTGTTGTAGCGATGGTTGTCGTGAAACCACCCGGTGTATGCGGCTTATTAGTGGCCGCGGCTGCAGTGCGGGACCTCTGGGGATGATGGGAGTGCAGCAGTGATGTTTTAGCTCCCCATGGGTGGAGTGAATCCCCAGGGCAACCGGGAAAGTCTATGGCGGTGGTAGGCCACTGGGGGTGCAGGACTAAGGGGCACGGAATAACCAACAGACATAAGGGTTGCCGTCTCCGCTACCTTTACTAGTAGAAGTAGCAGGTGTAGTCTAGGGTACCATCCACAAGAGGTGTTGGGAGTTCGAGTGGCCTGGAAGCAAGTTGGGGTTCTCCTCACCCGGTAAGTGCTGAGGCCTCCTTGTTGCGCTACTCATGGCGGGTCCTGGTTGCCTGTAGCTAAGCTGCGACCCTCTCCTCCTGCGTTCAGTCTCTCACCCATATGGCCGGCAGCTTGAGCCCTTCCCGGGTACTACTCCTCTGGCTACTGTCCCTGAACTCTCTGGTGCTGCTGTGCCTCCTGGGCTTTGTTTTGGCTTGGCGACTTGGAATCTCCCACCTTCGGTGTTGGCTGCTGTACCTAGAGTCCCTCACAGCCTCGGACACCGGTGTCCCGCTTCTGGCACTCTGCACTGGGGTGAGTCTGGAAACTGGCTCTACTCCCCAGACCTGCTTCTCCACTTCCTCAGACACTCTCCTATGGGTCCCTCACGCTGGCTAGTCTCCATCCCGGGACGAGCCTTACTCTGCTCCAGTCCACAGGACCCCTTCACACTCCTCTCAGGGACTGAACTTGGTGCTTCTCTGCTCTACCTGGGATGAGCTTGGCACAGCTCCAGTCCACAGTCTCCCCAGGAACTGAACTGACTAACCCCGCCCCAGGCCAGAATTTATAGGGGACTTCCCCTCAACTTGGGTTTCAGAGCTCCCCCTTCTGATCTGAAGTTGGGAAGGTGTTGTGTGTGGTGGGCTTACCTGGTGTGGATACCTCCCCTTGCTTCCAAGCACGGAATGACCCTCCCGAGGGAGGTAATGTCATCGTGGCAACCGGACTCTGGCATGCCACAACTGAATCATTGCTTTCCAGAACAGCCCTTGCAGATCCAAATACTAAATCCAGAGTTATCAAAGATATATAAATTGCTTAGATGATAATCAGATATTAACTATAATATATGTGACTACTATGGCATGTTTCAGGTGACATCTTTACAAGATCAAGCCAGCAAACTTCTAGAGGACAACAAAAGATTAGAGACTAAACAGGTCCAATACAAACTCAACGGCGTCCTAGAGCGTAGGAATAAGGTGAAAGCTCTCAGCCAGGCCAGACGGGAAGCGTTAACTACAGCCCTCCTGCTGGCTCTATTCAACCAGAACCTCACAGAGGTAAGACGGTGTTTGGGGGATTTATTCTGGATATGTGTCTATTTCCATGGCATGACGTTCTTGTATGTATAATGATTTACTCCTGTTGTAGCATAAGAGCCCCTTTATATTCAGTGAAAGTCTTACATTACTGCAGTTGACTCTTCTTGCTTTGAGTGGATCCTCCATAGGCGGATTATAATGTGGGCAATCCGGGCTACTGCCTGGGGCCCTGGCTGGTCTCAATCTACCCCGAGGATCCTCTATTACATCATATGCCCCAATAGGATTTTCTTTAGAAATCCAAACCTTGTCGTTACAAAAAATGTTTAATTAAAATACCTGGTGCTCCTTTTAATTATGTTTGGCACTGTTCCTCCAATTCTTTTTCTTCCCATCCTTTGTGTTCTCTGGAAGGCTGATACTGTAACCCCCCTACAACTAGATGGATCAGTCCAGAGCAGAAGGTGTGTCCCAGACTACAAAGCGCTGCGTAAATGCAAAAAATACGCTGTGTGTGAATGCAGCCTTACTGAACTTACTTGGACGGGGGGGGGGGGGGCAGCAATAATTTATTACTCTATTTACTTTAGTGACATGAGGCCTTTCTTTTAGGACTTGAGTAATGACTAGAATGTAATATAGATGTAGCAGAGTAAGTTGGGTTCTTTGGGTAAGGAAGAACTGCTAAGTAGGATGCTCGGCTGGGTAGCTCAGTGGGCAGAGTAGGGCACGGCCATCAGGGGTTAAGAATAGGTTTAGCCCCTGTGGGAGACGTTTAAAGAGTGGGGGCTCCCTGAGACAGGTAAGAAGGAAGTCTGACAAGAATGCTGAGGAGTGTGGAGAGGACATCATGTCTTGGACAGTTCCTGGGTCAGACCAGTCCTCTACAGGCTGATTCCCTTGGATGTCTGGGGTGTATAGCTTGAGTAGGGTGGCCCGGGAAAGGCGCCTGAACCACTCCGAAAAAAAGTGGCTACAAACGTGGGACTGCTGGAATGGTGGAAGGAAGGGGACCCTAGAGGTACGGAGACTCTGAGCTGGCGACTGAAGGAGGCAGTAAGGGCTATACCTGTCTGGGAAGACGGAGAGGACAGTCTTGAAGAATAGTGCAAGCCTGAGAAGTGTATGTGCCCGTTGTAAATATGTAACTTGTGACTAAGGATGTTTTATGAAGTATAAGTTCTGGTTTACAAAGCAACGTGGTGTTTCCGAACTTTGTACGGAGAACTTCCTATGACGGAGGAAGCTTGAATATAGCGGCCATCATAAGGGCACATCACCCATACGTTTATCAGGGACACGTATGTAACAGGCCGGGGTGAGATACAAAACCCCCAGCTCGCCAGCGACTACAATACCCTCTGGCACCCTGTTACAAACTAGATGGTGGCCGCGGTCGGGTACTGTATGTCCGCCAGAATTTACATGAATAGTCATAGATCTGCAGTACGCCACTGCGGCAGTAGATGGAGCTGTACTAAGCAGGGTTGTGGAGGTGGAGTCGGATTCAGGAAAATTGAAATAGAGTTGTAGGTTTGGCCTATTGACTTCACAGCCAGGGCTCTGGGGTCGGAGTTGTGGAGTCGGAGTTGGTGTCCATTTTGGTGGAGTTGGAGCCGAAGACAGATTCAGGGAAATTGAGGAAACGATGTTTGGTTTACTGACTTCACAGACATGGTTGTGGAGTCGAAGTCATGGAGTCGGAGTCGATGTCCATTTTGGTAGAGTTGCAGTCTTGAGTCAGATCCTGGGAAAATGAGGAGGTGGAGTTGGAGGTTTGCCTTACTGACTTCACAAACTGGGCTGTGGAGTCGGAGTTGATGTACATTTTGGTGGAGTTGGAGTTAGATTTAGGGAAATTGAGGAGTCGGAGGTTTGGCTTACTGACTTCACAGCCCTGGTACTAAGCACATCCAGCCACCCGCCACATTTAGAACAGCTGATTGGGGTTGTCTGGGGTCAACCCCCCCTCCGATCTGGTATTGATAACCTATTCTAAGAATAGGCCATTAGTTTTCCTAGACAGTACTAGTCAACCCCTTTCAATACATTTTATATTAAAGTTATGGAAACCTAATGACTCCTTCCATCCTTAGGCACAATACTGGATCAATGAGCGCATGCAGATGCTGGATGATGACACCCAGCAGGGATCCACAGATATACAAAGTAAGCTGAAACTTTTACAGAAACATCAAGTGTTTGAAGCCGAGATTCTTGCTCACGAGAAGACCATCCAAGATGTCACGGAGGTACATTAAACATCTAAAACCCTGGGTTTAAGATCATCATCTAATGACGGTAGTAACGGAATACTATTATTTATCATTTACAGATGGGGTGTCTCTGGTGTCTCAGCAACATCCCAAATCTGCTGACATACGCCAGAAAAATCGGGCACTACTTGAAGAGTGGGAGAAACTGAAGAAAGCGGTAGCTGCCCGGGGCAAAATGCTGGAGGATAAGCGAGACCTGCTAGAATTCTTGCAGAAGGTCGATCAAGTGGAGGCTTGGATCAGAGATAAGGTAACTGATCCCTGACAATGTCATCATCGCCAGACTCTGTGGAGCATGTCCGTTATTCTTATGAAGATGTGTAAATTACTTCTAGGAAGTGATGATTAATGTTGGAGATGTCGGAAAGGATTATGAACACTGTCTGCAGCTTACAAAGAAGTTGAATGAGTTCCGTGGAGCAGGATCTGGGGTACGTTTTCTAGGCTGGAGCTTTTGAACAACAAGTTCTCATTGTCATCGCACAAACTCCTATGGGATTTGGTACTCTGATCGCAGGATTGATTTCTTGCAATCTATAGTTTTAGCCTTGTTGTTTTAAAATTGAAAAGACCCAGTGGCTTAACTAGAGTCCAATGGGCCCTGGTGTGAGGTTTGGACCTTGCACCCCCTCCCTCTCCCCCTGGACACGTGCACGTTGGCCAGATGTATGGGCACTTGTATCGTTCTCAATCCTATCAAGACTTACTAATTGCCCCCTCTCCGCCTACGTAATGTATTAAAGGCATCCTGTCACCTCCAAAACGCCTCCTAAGCTATCAAAACATGTCCCTGCAGCATCCTATCACTAATCTCACACTTCTTTTGTCTCCTAAAAGCATCCTGTGAAAGTGGAGAAAAACGTTTTAATACTCACTCATTAGTGATCATAATTAGCAGGGGCTATATTCTTTAGTCACCAGGGGTGTTCTTTTGCAGCTCCAGGATCCACCCTCTCTCTGTCTGTGCTGCTGTGAAACTGAAACTGAAGGCAGGACTAATGATTTGCATCCTGTGAGTGATAGAGAGGGGGGAGGGCAATGCCTGCACATCACAGCAGAACACACAGAGAGGGTGGATCCTGGAGCTGCACAACAGCCCGCCTTGGTGACTAAAGAATAGTCACTCTGCTAATTATAATCACTAATGAGTAAGTATTAAAACGTTTTTATGCACTTTCACAGGATGCTTTTAGGAGACAAAAGAAGTGTGAGATTAGTGATAGGATGCTGCAAGGGCATGTTTTGATAGCTTAGGATGCGTTTTGGAGGTGACAGGATCCCTTTAATGTCCAATATCCTGGATTAATATGTGCCCCATCCTGGTGTTTATGTCCGCCATCCTGGTATATATGGTCTAACACATAATTAAAAACATTCTACTCATCTTTCCTCCGCTCCCACGTCACCCGGTGTCCTCTGTATCCAGCACACAGTGGCGGCAGCTGACATCGGAGTCCGCAGCAAAGTGGATGACATCATGCACCATACCGCTGACTTCAGCTGCCACCACTGTTTGGCCAGCAGATTGTATCACAGTGCTTGGACCCCACCGGTCTCAGCATTGAGATGCATTTCAGCTGGATGTGCTTCCTCAGACACTCATCCAAGCTGTTGCCGGTGCTGGAGTCGGTGCGCCAATATACCTTCCGGCCCAATCACAACCTCTGCAAATTCAATCATTAAACCCCTGAAAAGACCCATGTTACACACATATTACTTTGCTATAATTAATTGTCATTGTTGCTGGGAATGTTGCAGGAAGTTACAGTGGATGATGCCCATATAAAAGCGATCAATGCACTTGCCTCCAAGCTGGAGAGACAGAACCTGGAAGAGATAAAGACCGTTCATCAACGGAAGAAGCAACTGAATGACAAGTAAGTTCAACCGTACAAATGCATATATTATCATTGCCAGACATTTACTGGTAGAACATTGTAGTAAAACCTCATACTGTACATAAACCCTTCAGTGTGCAGGAATTATGTGGAATGACATATCCAGGCAAGCAAGGTGTGGTAGAGAGTGGTTAGCTATGTCTATGTGCACACGGTGCGTTTTTTTTATGTATTTTTGAGTTCAGATTTGTCACAAAACCTGAAAGGAATCCTGATGCCAGCAAAGTCAATGGGAATCCTGAAGAGTCCTGCAGACTGTTACATGCCTACTAGTGTCTGCTCCATTGATATCTGCTTCTGAAACCAGGCACCACTATATTCACCTTGTAGATCGTGCTGAGGATAGAGGAGAAGTCTGTGTCAGAAACTCTGTAGAGCACAGTCTCCGCCTAGCCACTAAGGTTAGAATTGCTGGGACCTGTAGTACTTCACAGAACGACAGAGTGGGTGTGTGTACTGTCCAGCTGAAGTCACCATCATCTAGCTTCAGCCTATTGGAAAGCACCACACCCTACTAACATCTTTAGCTTTCTGCTGGAAGCTGCCAGATATAGCTTTTGGTTCCCCTGTCCAGTCTCCTATCTTGTATTAATGTTTTCCTGTTTTACCTTGGTCTGTTTTTTGGATGCTTCTCCTGACTGATGAGTTTGTACCTTGCTGTCATCTCGGTTTTGACCCGTCTCCCTGACTACTCTATGGGATCCTGATTTATCCTTGTCCTGACCTTCCGGCTTTGATCCTTCTTGGCGACTTTCCTATCCCTGGACTGTCTGCAGCCCATCTATAAGCAGCAATCTACTTGATCCGGTTGTAAATCCAGATCCTTGTATAGGGGTTAAAGGCTGTCAAGATTTCTCGGGATTCTGTCTGATGGAGAGGCATATGCCTGGTCCATCTGAGATACCCTCTTATGCCTGTAGCCTCGGACGGACGTCACACAGATGTTATTTCTTTTATTTTTGTTGATTTGGTGCAGAAATAAATCTGCAGCATGTCAATTCTTGCAGAATTTCTAATGAATGGGAAAACTGCATCAAAAACACACCGAAAATGCCCTGAAAATGCGGCAAAAATGCACATTTTGCTGCATTTCAGTGTTTTTTCGGTACATTTTTCCTGCCAAGAAATGTAGAAATGGTGCAGAAGTTTCTGTAGCAATTCCTAAATGTGTGCACATTCACACAGTCTAAAAGGAATAAATAAACAAACTGGTAAGTGAATGCTCGAAGTTGTGTTACAGCAGACATTGCGGAGATTTAAAGCGTAACCATCGTTTAATTGTTATTTCATAATTCTATAGAACATATAAAAATAAGCAACTTTGTAATATATCATATAAGACAAATTTTCTTTTTTCTCTGCCAGAATTGATCAGTCATTATCAAAATTCTCAATCCTGAGGTGAAATCTGTATTCAGAGGAGACTTTCCCATCACTGAGATAGGAGATGGTGGCTGTTACTGATGAGATTCTATGTAGAATCAAGAGGGAGAAGGTATAGGAAGAGGGAGGAGCTGGAGGCAGAGGGAGGAGCTGGAGGCAGAGTGAGGGGCTACAGACAAAAGGAGTGGCCAGAGAAAAAGGGAGGGGCTACATACAAAGGGAGGAGGAAGAGGGAGGGGCTACAGACAAAGGGAAGAGCCAAAGGAAGAGGGTGGGGCTACAGACAATGGGAGGAGCCAGAGGAAGAGGGAGGGGCTGCAGGAGGAGGAAGCAGCTCAAGGAAGAGGGAGGGGCTACAGGAGAAGGAAGCAGCTGGAGAAAGAGGGAGGGGCTACAGCAGGATGGATCAGCTGGAGACAGGGGGAGGTGCTGGAGGCAGGGGGAGGGAGGGGCTATGGGCAGAGGGAGGGGCTATGGGCAGAGGGAGGGGCTATGGGCAGAGGGAGGGGCTAGAGGCAGAGGGGTAGCTGAGGACAAAGGGAGGAGCTGTAGGCAGAGGAAGGTGAAGGAGGCAGTGGGAGGAGCTGAGGCAATGGGAGGAGCTAGAGACAGCCCTGCCCCTCCTCCTCACTTTTTATCTACATAGTATCTTTTGTATAAACATCTAATGTAGTTGTGGTCACATTTATGCAGAAATATGGGAAATTGTGGAGGGTTCAAAAACTTCCAAGCAGCACTGTACATCCAATGATGCCCAGAATAGCGAAGTTACAGCGTTTCTTGAACACTGTGGTTCCTTGTACAGCAATGCTCCCGGCCTCCCGTTCTGCTAGTAATGCACAAGGTTACACATTCATTCACATACAAGGAGCAGTTCCCAGTCGTGTCCAGAAACATTGCTGTAAACTTGGTCTCCCTAATGTTTGGTGTCTGCACTCGCGTCACTCAGGCTAATATGGCATATTTTAGCTATATGTCATAATCTAAACTGTGGAAACCCATTAAGCCGGAGTTCAATTTTGCAAGGACGTTAAGTTCCATTTAAACACTTCTATGATATATTCACTTGGTTACTGTTTTGTTTTTTTCCCTGTAGGTGGAATAGCTTCCATGGTGATCTAAAGAGTTATCGTATGGCTTTGGAGGGAGCCCTGGAGATTCATGCCTTTATCCGTGAGATCGACAACATCAATGAGAGGATGAGTGAAAAGGTAAGGGAAAAACAGAAGAGTAGGACGAATAACGAGCGGAAAAAATGACAACTTCCAAAATGAATGGATGTGAAGTCCCAGAGTAGTTGGATAACATAATGGATCTGTGTTTTGTCCCTTGGATAATTGACATCGTGACATTTCATCACCGGAAATGTTTAGTGTTTCAGCATTTGTAGCGGAAAAATATTCTGTAATGAATATCTCTTTTTTTTATGTTTCTTTTAGTTGTGTAGTATAGAGTCTAAACACAGCTAGTCCAGTGAACAAGCTGCTATTCGGCCATATAGGTGATGGAGGAAGGAGGGATGAAGCTCGGTTTACATTTTATGTTCATGTAACGTTAATGAAGCAGAACAGGATTTCTGCCAAATCCTGTTCTGCTCCAGACCTCAATTGCTCGTCTCACACTGGAGATATGTCGGTCTCCCCTTTACCGGTTTGGGTCAGCAAATGCTATAGGACCCTTGAGGACAACATTCAAGATCTGGCTTAAATTCTTCCCTTCAATTGGTTATAACGCTATGCCCAAGATAATAAACCCCAGTCATTTAGGAAGGCTCTAAAGGCAGAGTATGATGATTTGCGGCCAACCGTTGGTGTCTTTAGTACCTAAGATCTGACTAGTTGTGTCATACGTTTGGATGGTGTATGTTGAAGCAGCTGTAACAAGGTAGGATCTGTCCATTAAATGACAGGTTAACTGCTACCAGCTTAAAACTGGATTTATACTGCACAATTAATATGAGTGTTATTAGGAACGCCCACTCCCTGATAATTGTCCAGTCTGAAGGACTTCAATCTACTCGGATCAATGATCACTCAAGATGCTGCAATGACCCCATAGGTCCATAGAGAATAGCTATGGGAAAATCAACAATGAAGTCACTGGACAAAGGTCTTCACATCAAGGAACATTTCACTGGTGATGAAGACACGGCTTCATACATAGTGTAGACTATTCTGTAGTAACATATAAGAAGTATAACCTGGACGACAAAGGAACAAGACAGAAGAATCAGGATGGTATCAAACCTGGATGGCAAGAACAATCACAAATCAATACTGGAAAACAAGCCAGACACTGAAGCAGTATCACAAGCTACGACTTGTTACACATCATAGGAAGAGAAGAATCACTAGAGAAGGACACCATGCCCAAAAATAGAAGGAACAAGGCGAAGAGGAAGACTAGAACCTTATAGCTTGAACTGTTATTATAACGGAAGAACATACCTGGAGACTATCTAGGCTTGGAGAAGACCTGGAGGACCTATTAGCTTGGAGAAGACCTGTGTGGACTATCTAGCTTGGAGAACCTGGTGGAACTATCTAGCTTAGAGAAGACCCTGTGGACCTATCTAGGCTTGAGAAGACTTGGTGGAACCTATCTAGGTGAGAAGACTCTGGTGGACCTATCTAGGCTTGGAGAAGACTCTAGTGACCTATTAGGCTTGGAGAAGACTTGGTGACCTATCTAAGCTTGGAGAAGACTCTGGTGACCTATCTAGCTTGGAGAACTCTGGTGGACCTATCTAGGCTTGGAGAAGACCTAGGTGGACCTATCTAGGCTTGGAGAAGACCTGGTGGACCTATCTAGGCTTGGAGAAGACCTGGTGGACCTATCTAGGCTTGGAGAAGACTCTGGTGGACCTATCTAGGCTTGGAGAAGACTCTGGTGGACCTATCTAGGCTTGGAGAAGACTCTGGTGGACATCTAGGCTTGAGAAGACTCTCGTGGACTATCTAGGCTTGGGAAGACCTATAGACCTGTGTAGGCTGCTCAAGATTGATCTTCCTACAGAGCGTTCATCCATCAAGTCACTTGATTCGAGAATGAGATAAAGGCGTTAAAAAATAAAAATAAAAAGCAGGTTGCCAATCATCTGATGTTAGAACAAAACACTATTTCTTTAAGTGAAATTATTTTTGAGCAGGCTTACAAAAAATCTTTATTCTCAACAGCACACTGCCCTGTGTAAACAAGACATGCTGCCTACAGCCATGGCAGCCTGTGGGCACTGAATGATCTATTACTAATCTATTATAGGAAATGTGCTCTGTCTAAACAAGTTATTAAACAATTACCAATCTGCAAACAATTAGTTGATCGGCGGGCATTTAACGCCGCAAGTTGCTAAGTGTAAACCCACAATTATTGAGCCAGTTACATCTGCAGCTCTGTGATCTCATCTGCATTATGGAAGATTGCAGAATCTTCCTGCTATGTTATCTTTAAAGGTGAAGTCTGGGAAGATAAAAAATGTTAGTACAGTCCCTGCACTCCTATACTATAATGTTGAGCTGCCTGTTACACTTGTGTAATGAACTCATATAAATCACATATAATTCACAACCTGCTCCTTACTTATCACCCCTCCATATAGGACAATGCATCACGCCTGATTGTGCAGCTCCTCCACAGTAAGCTAAAGCTTGATTGATAACAGATGCTTCCTCATTCAATCACGTGGGCATGATGTCACCTAAGGTCCTATATTGTACCAGTCCCTGTTAAGAGGATGTGTGGTCACGCCCCATGCTCTCTGTACAGAAGCAGATATCTAGATAGTGGCTCAGTGTAGGACCTATTATGATGTCACACCCACGTGATTGAATGAGGAATTGTCTGTTATCGGATGAGCTGAAGCTGACTGCGGAGGGAGGGGGGGGAGCTTTACAATCAGGCATGATGTGACATCCTATACAGGAGGGGGGGTGATGGGTAAGAAGCAGTTAGTGAATAGGTGATTTATATTCGTTCTAAACATTTTACAAGTATACAGGCAGCTCAGGTATATAGTATAGGAGTGCAGGGACCAAACAAAATTGTTTTATCTCCCTGGGGTTCCCATTTATGATTGACCAGAGTGGTGAATGCTGCACACTTTCAAGGTACATTGCGCTGCCCGTTTGCTGCCCGTTGTGCACACAGACAGCATAGTGAATGAGGCTGAAGATGTGCGTCTATATAAACACTAATTCTGGTATTTTGTAATGTCACTTGTATTATGCCTTGTTCAGACAGACATATTTTCTGCCTGTGTGCGGAGTATGCAAAACGCCAGACTGTAACCAATTTTAGCCTATCTGTTGGCGCACATGAGCAATTTACCATACAGACTATTTTGGACTTTTGTACAGACCAGAATAGTACATGTACTATCCTTACACACATTGGCATAGTGAGTAGACAGGCATGCAGCTAAACCTTCCTATCTTCTACATAAGATGCACTTGGGATCGGCATCACCTGGCACGGCCGGCCGCTCCCTGGACAGGAGCATGCAGCTGCATGTACAGTATTTCTATTGAGCTGCACGCTCTTGTCCAGGGTGCAGGCGGCTGTGATGGGTGATGTTGATTCAAAGCTCGCTGAGTCTCTCCCAGTGGGCCTGCAGCCTAAAAATTAAGCTGCTGAACTAACCTTCTTCTTTATTAGTAATAGATATGGCAGGATGAAGTAAAAATAGGTGATACAACAAAAGAACACATGACCGAATGGTAAACAAACATATACATTCAGCCACACACTGCATGAGACAATATATCATTTTATTCTACCGTTTATAGTTCAACAAGCAATCAGATACAGGGGAAGATTCAACATGTCTCTCATCCAGTGTCAGACTGTGGCGGCTGGGATGGCGGAGGCCCACCAGTAACAATAATCCTGAGGGTGGTGGCGAGGGCCCACCAGTAACTGATTCCGGGGTGGCGGGGGCCCACCAATAACAATGGCATTGGGAGGGCAGGGGCCCACCAGTAACAATGCCACTGGGGGTAGCGGGGGCCCACCAGTAACTGATTCCGGGGTGGCGGGGGGGCCCACCAGTAGCAGCGGCACTGCGAGGGCAGGGGCCCACCAGTAAGAATGGCACTGGGAGGGCGGGGGCCCACAAGTAACAATGACCCTGGGGGTGGCGGGGGCCCACCAATAACTGACTTTGGGGTAGCAGGGGCTTACCAGTAACATTGATTCTGAGATGGCGGGGGCCCACCAGTAACATTGACTCTGGGGGGGCGGGGGCCCACGAGTAACAATGGCACTGGGGGGGTGGGGGCCCACCAGTAACAATAACTCTGGGGTGGCAGGGGACCACCAGTAACAATAACTCTGGGGTGGCAGGGGCCCACCAGTAGCAGCAGCACTGCGAGGGCAGGGGCCCACCAGTAAGAATGGCACTGGGAGGGCGGGGGCCCACAAGTAACAATGACCCTGGGGGTGGTGAGGGCCCACCTGTAACTGGTTCCGGGATGGCGGGGGCCCACCAGTAACATTGACTCAGGGGGGAAAGCGGGCCCAGCAAGAACGATGATGACAACAGGAGGGCAGAGGGCCACCAATAACTGACTTTGGGGTGGCAGGGGCTTACCAGTAACATTGATTCTGAGATGGCGGGGGCCCACCAGTAACATTGACTCTGGGGGGGGGTGGGGGCCCACGAGTAACAATGGCACTGGGGGGGTGGGGGCCCACCAGTAACAATAACACTGGGATGGCGGGGGCCCACCAGTAACATTGACTCAGGGGGTAAAGCGGGCCCACCAATAACGATGACAACAGGGGTTGCAGGGGCTTACCAGTAACATTGATTCTGAGATGGCGGGGGCCCACCAGTAACATTGACTCTGGGGGGGGCGGGGGCCCACGAGTAACAATGGCACTGGGGAGGTGGGGGCCCACCAGTAACAATAACACTGGGAGGGCGGGGGCCCACCAGTAACTGACTCTGGGGTGGCAAGGGCCCCACCAGTAACAAGGAGTCTGGCTGGGTGAGAGCTCACCAGTAACAATGACAACAGGAGGGCGGGGGCCCACAAGTAACTGACTTTGGGGTGGCAGGGGACCACCAGTAACATAGACTCTAGGGTGGTGGAGGCCCACCAGTAACATTGACTCTAGGGTGGCGGAGGCCCACCAGTAACATTGACTCTAGGGTGGCGGAGGCCCACCAGTAACATTGACTCTGGGGGGGGCGGGGGCCCACCAGTAACATTGACTCTGGGGGGGTGGGGGCCCACCAGTAACAATAACACTGGGATGGTGGGGGCCCACCAGTAACATTGACTCAGGGGGGAAAGCGGGCCCACCAATAACGATGACAACAGGGGTTGCAGGGGCTTACCAGTAACATTGATTCTGAGATGGCGGGGGCCCACCAGTAACATGGACTCTGGGGGTATCGACTAGTGGACCCCCGCCACCCACCAGTAACATGGACTCTTCGCATTTTCCTTTTGAAATACTGCAATTAGAGCCAAACTAAGGCAGACAATAAAAACGTTTTGCCTACAATCTGACTTTTCGTGCATAGTTATTAATATAACGGCACCATAACAAAAGTACAAATTCCTGTGTCTGAAGTATGGGACACTAATGAGGCTGAACTCCATGAAGCCTAGAAGAAGGAGCAATAAACAAGATGATCTGTAAGCAATGAGGAGGGAAGGTAACATTCCTCCTATAACCAATGCCGGGATCCAAGATTCTGACCTAATTCTCCAATGGGACCGGAGTGTGTGATTGTGTATAAATACCTGTGTGAAATCTTTGATCATAGGCCTGTGCTGGCAGAGCAGACCTTCATTCCCCTATTATCTATTGCAGATGTAATAATACAATGGAGTAAGCATTTGTGGCAGGAGAATTTTGCATTGAATATAACCTGCGATTTTCTAATATGTAGCACAGATGTGAGGAGAATGGGGTCTGTTCTGACTTATGGAGGGTCACATCTATTTTTTTTTCTTTTTATCTTTTGGCTACTGATAACATGGAGGACTAATGTATTTACAAAAAAATTCTATTTTACAATATCGGTAACATTTTTTGAAGGACATGTATACACACACACACATATACACACACACACACATATACACACACACACACATATACACACACACACACATATACACACACACACACATATATATACACACACACATACACACAAACACATATATACACACACAGATATATATACACACATACACAAATATATACATACACACAAATACATATACACACACACACACACACACACATATATACGCACATACATACACACAAACACATATATACACACACAGATATACACATAAACACATATATACACACACACACAAATATATACATACACACAAATATATATAAACACATACCCACAAACACATATATACACATACACATATATACACACACATATACACATATACACACACACACACACACACACACACATATATACATATACAATGGGGAAAAAAAGTATTTCGTCAGCCACCAATTGTGAAAGTTCGGCCTGTAATTGACATCGTAGGTGACGTTAACTATGAGATCCAAAATGAGAAAACAAATCCTGTCTGATTTGGAAAGAAATTGTTTTTCAAATTTTGGTGGAAAATAAATATTTGCTCAATAACATAAGTTCATCTAAATACTTTGTTCTATCTCCTTTGTTGGCAATGACGGAGGTGAAAGGTTCTCTGTAAGTCTTCACAAGGTTGGGACACATTGTTGCTGGTATGTTGGCCCATTCCTCCATGCAGATCTCCTCTAGAGCAGTGATGTTTTGGGGCTGTCGCTGGGTAACATGAACTTTCAACTCCCTCCAAAGGTTTTCTATAAGGTTTAGATCTGGAGACAGGCTTCTTACAAAGCCCCCTCCATGCTTCACAGTAGGTATGGTGTTCTTTGGATACAACTCAGCATTCTTTCTCCTCCAAACACGATGAGTTGTGTTTCTACCAAACAGTTGAACTTTGGTTTCATCTGACAATATGATATTCTCCCAATACTCGTCTGGATCATTCAAATGCTCTCTAGAAAACTTCAGACGGGCCCAGACATGTAATGGCTTAAGGAGGAGAACATGTCTGGCACTGCAGGATCTGAGTCCCTGGCGGCGTACTGTGTTACTGATGGTACCCTGTGTAATATTGGTCCCAGCTCTCTGCAGGTCATTCACTAGGTCCCCCGTGTGGTTTTGGGATTTTTGCTCACTGTTCTTGAGATCATTTTGACCCCATGGGGTGAGATCTTGCATGGAGCCCCAGATCGAGGGAGTTTATCAGTGATCTTCTATGTCTTCCATTTTCGATTTATTGCTCCCACAATTGATTTCTTCACACAAACCTTCTTGCCTATTGCAGATTCAGTCTCCCCAGCCTGGTGCAGGGCTACAATTTTGTTTCTGGTGTTCTTCGCCAGCTATTTGGTCTTCACCATAGTGGAGTTTGGAGTGTGACTGTTTGAGGTTGCAGAGAGGTATCTTTTATACTGATAAGTTCACACAGGTTCCAGTACTACAGATAATGAGCGGAGGACACAGGAGCCTCTTAAAGAAGAAGTTACAGATCTGTGAGAGCCAGAAATCTTGCTTGTTTGTAGGTGACCAAACACTTATTTTCCACTAAAATTTGAAGAAAATGTCTTTCCAAATCAGACAATGTGATTCTCAGGATTTGTTTTCTCATTTTGTCTCTCATGTTTGAGGTCACCTATGATGTCAATTACAGGCCGACCTCATCTTTTTAAAGGGAATCTGTCACTAGGTTTTTGCCATCCCATCTAACAGCAGCGTAATGTAGAGATAGAGAGCCTGATTCCAGCGATGTGTCAGTTACTGAGCTACTTGCTGTCATTTTGATAAAATTACTGTTTTCTCTGCTGCAGATTTGGCAGCTTCTAAATATGACTTAATGATAATCTCCAGCTGATTTAACAGTGATTTGATCAAAACTACACTGAGCAGGCCAGTAAGTGAGACATCACTGGAATCAGGATTTCTGTCTCTACATCATGATGGTCTCAGATGAGATGGTAAAACCTGGTGACAGTCCCTTTAAATGGGAGAACTTGCACAATTGGTGGCTAACTAAGTACTTTTATTCCCCACTGTATACACACACACACATACACACATGTACACATGCACACACATATACACCACATATTTACACATACACACTGGAAAAAAATCCAAAGGATTCTTCACATAAAATGTTATGCATGAATTTGTTACAGGTTTCACCATATGCATTGCATAGTGGTAAAGAGAATCTGTCAGCAGGTTTTGCCATGCACTCTGAGAGCAGCATCATGTAGAGGCCGAGACCCTGATTCCAACGATGTATTACTTACTATGCTGTGTGCTGGTGTTTCAGTAAAATCCTTATTTTATGAGCAGGAGATGATCACTGCAGGACTACATGTCTCATGCCTACTAGTCCTCCTGCTCTGTGTAACCCCACCCCCACCCCTGATTGGCAGCTTTTCTGTCAATATACAATGTACACAGCTTCCAATCAGTGAGGCGGGCGGAGTTATACAGAGCAGGAGGATTAGGAAGGAGAAGATACCTAGTTCTGTAGTGATAATCTCCTACTGACAAAGCACTTATTTTATTGAAGCAGCAACACACATCCTAATAAGTGGCACATCACTGGAAACAGGGGCTATGTTGGTTAATGAATGCAGAATCTAGTTGCATGTGTGTATATGTATGTATAGGTATATATATATATTATATGTATTAGCATAAAAATTTGTATTTTTGTATCCTTGTAGAGCACCCTCATGCAAGCACTTGACTATGGGAAAGATGTAGAGAGTGTCGCCAACTTAATTAGAAGACATGAAGAAACTATTCGTGACATTAATGTCATTCAGTCTCAGAAAGAGGTAAGAATTGCATGGGCTACCAGCATCAGTTGGCTGATTTTGGTGTAAAGGATTTTTATATTGAATTTTTTTTTAATTATTATTTTTTATTAGTTAGTTTGAGCAGTGTATATATAGGTAATTCCACAACCAAAGAGTTAAGTTTGGAGAGCAGCGCACCGCAGTTATAAGCGCCTGTTTATAAATCATTTCTTACATTTGTTGGGATCTCATCCATATTCTTCTTGGAAAATGGTGACACCTGCCAAATAACTACAGGAACCTAAATTATTTGTTTTACATAAATATTCCCTTCCAGTCCTTGCACCAAGAAGCCAACCGCCTGTCCCGAAGAAATTCATCAATGAGCGAACGTCTGACCTCGAAAGAGAAGGAGATGACTGACAATTGGCAGAAGCTGCAGCTCCAGGCCGATCAGAGGTACTGACCCGGAGATGAGCGATCCCATGGAAGTTCAGGTTCTGCAAAACATTCTTTAAGTTCTGTTCTGGACCCGAACCTTGAAAATGTTTTAAAAGCCTGTGTTCGCTCATCCCTAGTACTGATCTATATATAAAGCAGAGGACTCACAATCAAGGGAAGCTTTAGCAATGTTGCCTATAGGCTGGAAATGTGGTTGTTAGTCCCCGGGGTTACTGAACTGGATGTCCAGTGTATACATAAGACTAGTGCCGGCAAAACCCGTCCACTGTTTATAGAGGCCAATAGAGTCATCAGAGTTAAAGGGATTGTTCCCTGTCAGTAAATGAATTACTACGGATGTTAGTTATGATAAAGAAACTGCGCTGTACTCTCCTTCCCCAGGTCCACTAGCGAGTCTCCCGGTATCTGACATCACATTGACATTACGGTGTGGCGCCCCACTGGTCGGGACACCACGTAAGGGGACTGCACCCAGATAAGAGTGTGTAGTATTCCTGTGACTAGGGAATTGGGATGCTGCACAAAGGACCCTCATAACGCACATCCAGTAGGGGACCGTGGGAGGAGCTCAGAAGGGTAGAAAAGTGTGTGGGTTGGAGGAGAGCGAGAGTTTGGGTTGGAGTTCAGTCAGAAGAGGCTGAGGAGAGCTCCGTTGAGGAGTGAGAGAAGTTCAGGACGGTGGAGAAGCCGTCACGACAGAAGGGGGATCCTAAGGGCACCAGGTAGTGCGGTGCGCCTGAATCTGGAGACGGTACGTCCACCGACCGGAAGGATCTGTCCCGAAACAGAGGACAGGCTCTGAGCACGGTGCGGGTGTTCAACCTCGAGCCGTCGGACTGCAGGCCTGAGTTTCTATAGGAAGTCATGGCAGAACACCCGGCGCAACCTGAAAAGGCACTGTATAGGGTCCTGAGGACTCGATGAGAAGTCCTGCAGAGAGGATCCATGGGAGCTGGCCCGAGGCTCTGCGCGCGGGAGCGCTGAAGGTGACACGGGAGAGCGCAGTGAGGGACCGGATAGGAATGACAGGCATACCACTGAGGGTCCTGAATAAAGCATCCTGGTTCCCTAGTGACTACCCAGGCCAGACAGACCCTAAAAAACACAAAGATTTGCGCCAAACTGCTTTCAATAATTTGTGGGGTCGGTCAAAGATCCCCTCTGCTCACCTTCTACTGTTGTGCCTGTCCGCACAACTGGATTAAGGGTTTATAAATCTCCCAGCTGGGCTCTCCTTCTTAAGCTCCGAGCGACAAGGTGCAAAATGCACGTATTCTCCGTGGATCTCGGTGCACGTGACAGCTCAGGGGGAGTGGTGGTGTGACGTTTGCCAGGTCCTGTAATCCAAAGCTGCTCTGTATCACGCTTCCCGAAATTTGCAGCTCCGGATAACACAAGTGATATTGTAAGCGCTAAGGTAAATTAACAGGACTCGGCTCAATTCAGTTTTACCTCTCAGCTTTAATGATTCAGCATATGGATCCCTTTAGCCACAACGCGTTTCAGCGCCAATTGCGCTGAATCACTTGAGAAAGGCGCAATTGGCGCTGAAACGCGTTGTGGCTAAAGGGATCCATATGCTGAATCATTAAAGCTGAGAGGTAAAACTGAATTGAGCCGAGTCCTGTTAATTTACCTTAGCGCTTACAATATCACTTGTGTTATCCGGAGAGACAGACCCGAAAAGACTGTGTTCTCTGTCAACCTGCTTTAAAGAACTGCCTTTAAACCCAAACAGAGTGAAAAGACTGTGGGGCATACTTTATTATCTCCACCTGATGAGCCTCCGACCACAGCAGGGAGAGGACAAGTGACCAGCCCTGGTGTAAACTGCGTCCCTGTGTGAAATCATAAACTTCCACTACTGCCCCGGGGATCCCGCTCCACCTATGGGGAGCGTAACCATCTTGCTGCTTCTCCACCACCCCGGAGGTCTGACCCGCAGCGCCGGTAACATTACCAGAATCGTAGGTGGCGTCACAAACTATTCCTATCCTTTTTATTATTTTTATAAACTCTTTTCAGCGACCACCAGGGCCACGGGATCGGGCACAGGCCCCAGTGACATTCCCTGTGAATCAGCGCCTGGGACCGGGTACCCCACGGCCCTGGGGAGGGTCAACTGCATCTTCAGCGGCTCTGCCTATGTAAAGGATACATCCCACTTAGAGCCGCTCAGCGCACTAATTGGCTGCAGCGCTACTGATGTTAGGTCTGTGGCACAACCAATGCCAAACACCGGGAACATCCATCAGTGGAGACTTGCTAGTGGACAGGAGGAACTGAGTACAGTACGGTGTTTTACTTTATAATAACTTTTTCATTCACTGAAAAGGTACAACCCCTTTAAGGATCCAGCGTGTCCGATTTCCTTAACTTCTGTAGAAAAGCCCCTACACATACCTGGCGGCATCTCTCTGAAAGAAAACACAGGAGCGCTCAGCCGAATGAGAATTCTTATATATGGTAAAGACAGGCAAGATGGCTATCAGCCAAATGATTGGCGGAACCATTGTTCAACTGACCGCTATATAATGTGTATGGTGGGATAAAGAGATTGGAACACATTTAAGGGTAAGTGCACTTTATTATTATAAGGGTGCACTTTTTGCACTGTAGTGCAAATTTTTCTCTCCTGAAATAATTTCTATCTAGGTTTTTCATGGAAATGTGTCCATGAATAGGTGATAACTATTTTGGTGTAGGACCTTCTGCAAGGCAGCAACTCAGCAGCCCGGATGGGGTTAAGTGGAATGGCTGTAGACCTGAATAACCCAATAAATCCCTGCTCTTTCTGGGTTTTGGGGTGGTGGTTGGAGTTCCTAGTCATTGATTACATGTCTGTAGTCAAGGAAATAGCTACTCTCCTTATGGAGAGTCATAGCCCCTCATACAGCCATATCAGATCCCATAGTTTGAACCGATGAGGGGCAATCACCCCGAAATACAGCATCTGCAGAGTGGAGTTTTAATCTGGTATAAATCCTAACTCATATTAAAAGGCTTGTTAAAGAGTCAATTTTGACTTTTAGGATTGCAGCTGTCACATGTTGACTGCTCTACAGTCCATGTGAAAAATGCTCTGTAGTTTAAATGAGAGTAAATTTCCTTTAATATCATATAGTAGTGAGAGACAAGGGAGCATAGGGTCTTATCTTACGATAAAAGAGGGTGCAGATCCCTTTTTGAAAAGTGCTCACTTGATATGGTTGTGTGACCCACAACCAGTATCTGCGCGTGTACAACTGCTGCAGGATCCACACTTTCACATGCAACTTGTCAAGAACTGGACCGGATGGACAAAGTGCTGGATCATCAGCACTTTGTCCATCCGGTCCAGTAAATTTTCTTTGACATATTCAGAGTTAATGTGTAGATGCTGCTGTGTTGTTGTCTATGTGTAGGCAGCTCTGCAGGTAGGGAGGTATGGGTTTGTCATGTGACTACGCTACTGGCTTTAAATAGTTCCCTCTACCACCAGCAGGTGACGCTGATAGAGTTTAGTCTCTGCAAGACCTGTGGCTGAGATGACGTGTTTATTTTTGCTGAAGCCTTGGTGTTTTCTTTCTGTTGAGAGTTGCTGTGCTTACTGGTCCGTGGGTGGAGGTGAGGGGATCTTAGCCTAGGGCTGATCAGGAGCCAAGGGCAAGTGTGGCAGCCTGGACATCCTTACCATCTGAGGTAATTCCGGGAACAGGGTGAGAGAACCCCAGTCTAAGGGTCAGATTAGCTCTCCTGATCGCCTTTTACCCATCTTACCATCCTACTACCTTATCCCCTTTTACCATTGTACCACCCTGTGTGACCACTATCTTCAATAGGTGACAATATGCATGCCTGTATGTACTCTCTCATCGGCAAGGCCATCAGTCGTTGAGCTAGACTGCCTTCTGGACTTGTACGTCTAGTATGAGCAGGAATTAGATTACAAGAATCTATTTCTACAAGACTAGAAATCATTTTATCTAAATCTCCCCATTGGCTCCACTACCGTTTCTCCATAGTAGTTTCATGGATACATTGAGCAGTTGTTCATTGCTGTATCCTTGCTGGCAGTGAAGTTTTGCACTGAGTATAATGTTTTGTCTGTTGAACAACATGTTTCATTCCTTGGCAGGAAGGAGAAATTAGACGCCTCTTACCATCTGCAAAGGTTCAATGCCGATATCCGCGAGATAATGAACTGGATGCAAAAACTTCAGGACGTGATGGAAGGAGCAGGCTTGCCAAAAATCATGGGAGATGTTGAAGCACGAATTGAGGAACACCAAGAAAGAAAGGTGCATATAGATGGTTATATGTCCTGTTCTCCGCTGTGTTTCATGAATTGGATTTACTGTCATGGCCGAAAATGTTGGCACCTTTGAAATTGTTCCAGAAAATGATGTATTTCTCTAAGAAAATGATTGCAGTTACACATGTAACATGGCAGAGTTTAAAAAGCAAATTGGACATAATTTCACACAAGACTCCAGAGGTGGGCCGGTCAAAATTGATGCCATCTTTCCAGTATTGTAGGTAAACACCTTTGTTTCCAGCATGTGATGCTCGATCACACTCACCTGCGGAAAAGTAACAGGTGTGGGCAATATGAAAATCACACCTGAAACCAGATAAAAAGGGAGAAGTTGACTCAATCTTTGCATTGAGTGTCTGTGTGTGCCATACTAAGCGTGGAGAACAGAGAGATAATATTTATTCATTTATATAGCACTATTAATTCCATAGTGCTTTACATACATTTTGCAACACTGTCCCTCTTGGGGCTCACAATCTAAACATCCTATCAGTATGTCTTTGAAATGTGGGAGGAAACCCACCCAAACACGGGGAGAACATACAAACTCCTTGCAGATGTTGTCCTTGGTGGGAATTGAATCCAGGACCTCAGCGTTGCAAGTCAGCAGTGCTAACCACTGAGCCACTGTCCGCCCCGGGGAAGAGAACGGTCATAGGACGTGAGGACCAAAATTGTTGAAAAATATCAACAATCTCAAGGCTAAAAGTCCATCTTCAGAGATCTTGATGTTCCTTTGTGCACGGTGCGCAACATAAACAAGAGGTTTTCAGCCCATGGCGCTGTAGATAATCTCCCTGAATGTGGACAGCAGAGAAATATTGATGAAAGATTGCAACACAGAATAGGCCGGATAAGCAGCATGAAGTTCAAAAGAAATTCAAGCCATTATGCAGGCCTCAGGGGGCATCAGTGTCAGTGCAAACTGTCTGTCCACATGCATTTGAGCAACGTCTGTGGGTTGTAGACACCTCCTCATGCTACCTCTAGGGGTGAGAGCAATAACAAAATGCAAAAGTGACCAAAACAACAGCCAAAAAGGATGAGAACAGAGAAATGGTCTGTGGTCACCACCTGCAGCACCGCTCCTTTATAGGGGGTGCCCTGCTAATAGCTGATCATTTCTACCTGTTGTCTGTTCCATTTGCACAACAGCAGGATAAATTGATTCACAATCAGCGTTGCTTCATAACTAGACAGGTGGATTTCACAGAAAGCTGAATTAATGTTTAGCAACTAACAAAATGCACTTCACCTAAGATTGCCATACTCTCAGCAATCCCAGGTCCATTACAAATTACTCATAAGGGTCTCCTGAGACTATACACTGGGTCTTCTCCTCCCTGTCTATGATTCCCCGGCCCCTCCACCTGTTTCCAGTCGGTAAATGGCCGGTCACTGCTGAGATCTCAAACAGAAAAAGCAGGGAGGTGGAGGGGCCGGGGAATCACAGACAGGGAGGAGGAGACCCAGTGTATAGTCCCTGTGCACAAAAATCTAATTAGCGGAAAACTTCTATTTTCCCCATTTTATCTTGTGGATTAGTGTTCAACATAATTCACTAACATTTAATAACCAAATCAGTATAAGGTGTAAACAGGCTACACATACTTCAAAATGAGACAGACGCATCAAATCGCATGAACCAATTGGTGCGTTCTAAGACAGTCATGTCTAAGTTTGCCCGGTCTAAGAATTAGACAGTACTGATCAATATAAAGCATTAAGTGTCAGGCTTAATATTTGCCTTTATATACTGCAAATACAATTGTCCACATAGATGCAAAGCTTGTATCTGGTAACTGATCCACACCAGGACTCCATGACTCTGCACCTGACTGCGATCCGAAACCTTACAGCACATTAATGGAAATGAGCTTTAATAACAAATCTTTTATTCTGTATGTTGTAGTCAGAAATAGAAGCACGGACAGAAAGATTCACCGCGGTGAAGTCTTCTGGACAGAAGCTGTGTAACTACGGGCATTATGCAACTGATGAAATACGACGTGTTCTCTCTAATGCAGAAGAGGCCTGGGATTTGTTAATTAAATCCTGGAGAGATCAGAATATCAAGCTGCGTCAGGCTCGTGATCTACAGGTAACACTTACTTGCAAGTTATGGTGGCTGCTGTCTCTGACCACCCCTGCATTCCATCCCTTCAGACGACCCCTTCAAACCTTTCCTGCAGACCATCCCCTGCCGACCACCCCTACAGACCACCCCTGCAGACCATTCTCGCAGATCATCCCCTCAGACCCCCCTGCAGACCATCCCCTCTGCAGACCATTCCTGCAGACCACCCCTGCAAATCATCTCTTCAGACTACCCCTCCAGTCCACCCCTGCAGATCATCTCTTCAGACCACCCCTCCTGCAGACCACCCTTGCAGACCATCCCCGCAGGCCACCCCTGCAGACCATCCCCCACAGACCACCTCTTCAGACCATCCCTGCAGACAATCTCTGCAGACCATTACTGCAGACCACCCCTGCAGATCATCTCTTCAGACTACCCCTCCAGTCCACCCCTGCAGATAATCTCTTCAGACCACCCCTCCTGCAGACCACCCTTGTAGACCATCCCTGCAGGCCACCCCTGCAGACCATCCCCCACAGACCACCTCTTCAGACAATCTCTGCAGACCATTACTGCAGACCATCCTTGCCTCGTAGACCATCCCTGCAGGCTACCCCTGCAGACCATCCCCCACAGACCATCCCTGCAGACCACCCTTGCAGACCTCCCTTGCTGACCTCCCTTGCAGACCACCCTTTGCAGACCACCCTTTGCAGACCACCCTTTGCAGACCACCCTTTGCAGACCATTCCTTGCAGACCATCCCTGCAGACCATTCCTCCTGCAGACCACCCCTGCAGACTTTTCCTCTTTTTTTTTTCTATACATAGATTTAAAAAAAAGCAAAAAAAATAACCACAGGTTACTAATGCACAGCACATTATTTAAATAGCATTGGGGGAGGGGGAAATGTTTAATAACAAAGTACAAAGTACATGATAGGTTCCCTTTAAAGGCATCATAATTAAAAGTTTGAGAATTGTACAATTTTGGCCAAACTTCCAATATTTTCACACATAAAGGCAAAAGATATTGGCCTAAATTTACCAATAACATAAAGTATGATATGTAACAGAACAACACAGAAAATAAATCGGCCTCGTCATGAAGGTGAACACCGGCTTCAGAGCAAAGATGTCAATAACCTTATTGTATGTTTTACAGACATTTATCAGCATTGTTGATGAAAATGAGAGCTGGCTGAACAGTAAAGAGGCTTTTCTGGCCAATGAGGATCTCGGGGTATGTGAATATATATGAGGTGTATGAATATGTATATATATTATATTGTCATAGGACTGAGTAGATATCTGATCTACAGTCTATTTACTGTTTTTTTCACTTGTGTAATGATACACATTTGTTTGTGCAGGGGCGGACCTACCGCGGTTTTTTTCGCGGCCGCACCTGCCGCAAGTGCAAAACCGCACTTGCCGCACCTGCCGCAAGTGCGCCTATACTTTACATTGAAAAAACCGCAACCGTGCCGCAAGTGGAACCGTTATGCGGCAAACGCGGCAGATGCGGTTTTTTCACCGCATCTGCCGCGAATTATGAAAAACGCTGATGTGAAAGGGCCCTAAGGCAGCGAACCAATACGGCGCATTAGAGGAAACTTTATTGCTTTTTTTTTTTCAGTCTGAATAGCGGGTGGTCTCGCTTTGGTGATTAAAAAGCCATATTACTATGACTGGTTATGAGATTAGTACAGCAGGAACAAAGCACAGGCCTGCCTTCCCTCCGTCATCATCTGTACTGGGACAACCATTCCTCCTGCAATATGTTTTTCCATTTAAAGTTTAGACCACAAAAATAGGAAAGTGGATGAATGTTAGTTCTGGCTGATGACCTTGTGTTTTAGAGGCATTTACAGCACACAGTCTGCTTTACATATCTTTATGACATTGTAAAGCCAGAAATATATTCGTAAAATACAGCCAAGGCTTTAAGGTCCCATAGACTTTATAAACATGTTGACCGACAGCGCTCTCTCCCATACACAGGAGCGTTCGTGATGTTGAGTGCTCCTGTGTCCTTCAAAGCCGCTGCCCAACCCCACACCAGAGGATGCAATATTTAGACAATCGTCTGCATAGTGCAACACAAAGACCTATACATACAGTTTACAGTATTACACTACAAAAATGGCTGTGTCTGACCATGAGTGAGTTCTCCTCCGCAAAAGTCTAAATGTATAAATCTATACAGTGGAACCTTGATTTACGAGCATAATCCATTCCAGGAGTGTGCTTATAGATCAAATCGCTTGTATATCAAAGCAAATTTTCCCATAAGAAATAATGGAAACACAGATGATTTGTTCAACAACACAAATATATTTACTGTATTCTTATACAGTACATGTACATACATCATCCCCATGAAGCCCCCAATATCCCTATCATTCCCTTGCAGGCCCCAATATCCCCATCATTCCCTTGCAGGCCCCAATATCCCCATCATCCCCATGAAGCCCCCAATATCCCCATCATTCCCCTGCAGCCCTCATCATCCCATTGCAGCCCCCAATATCCCCATCATCCCCTTGCAGCCCCCAATATCCCCATTATTCCCTTGCAGACCTCAATATCCGCATAATTTTCCTGCAGCCCCCATCATCCCATTGCAGCCCCCAATATACCCATCATTCCCTTGAAACCCCCAATATCTCTATCATGCCCTTGTCACGCTCAATATACCCATCATTCCCTTGCAGACCCCAAAATACCCATCATGCCATTGCAGCCCCCATCATGCCCATCATCCCCTTGTCACCCTCAATATCCCCATCATCCCCTTGCAGCCCCCATCATCCCCTTGTAGCTCCCAAAATCCCCATTGCCATACCTGCAGAAACACCCACACTCACTCTCACTCTCACACACACATTCACACCGATACATCACTGCATGTATTCCGGGCACTGTACTGAGCTCTCTCAGCCACCATAAATGTACGAGAAGCCGCCGGCGGCTGCTGGCGTCAGATTGGCTGGCGGCTGCTGGTGACTCACCGTAGCCGGGGTGTTCACGTCGCAGGCATTGACTCTCCTCTGTCACGGAACCGCGCCTGCGGCTGTGGGCCCGGTGGTCCAGATCAATAGGGGGGATGGCTGAACAGTAGGGATTAATTGTCTTTGTGACGCCACCTGCGGGTGTTCCGGTGACTTCACCGGCGCTTCTGGGCCTCTTGGGGATGTTAGGCAGCAAGATGGAACGCTCCCCACAGGATGAGCGGGAGTCCCCGGAGCCGGGGGCTGCACAAGATGTTGTGAGGCAGCTGCTGTAATACTGCTGTTAGGCCCAGGAGTCAGACACAGACACGTCAAAGTCTTTTTAGTACCTTTACTGGTGGTAATCAGGTACGCCAGACCGGGTTAGTGAAGTTAACACTCCTGGAGGTTCACAGCAAGCAGTTAGTGTAGGCTTCCTTCTCTCTGTACTTCTGGTGCTAAGGTCGGGTGGATGTGGAATCCAGCTGGACCGGGCAGTGTGTTCGATGGAACGGATTTCACCTGGGTAGCAGCACTGAGGGCACTGTAAAAGGGTGATGATAATTCTACCTTCTTCCCTGGGCTCTCGCTGGTAGGTGCGGCAGGTGAACAGGGGGCTAAACTCCCTGTGAAGTGTGCTGGTTCTCTGCAGTGGCTATGTAGTTCCCACAGCTTCGGTTCCAGTAACCGGTGATTAAGGGAGAGAGTTATGATCACTCTGGTGTCCCTGAGAGGTGCTTCTCCTTTTCCTCTTACCCCAATTGCAAGGGTTTCCTCACTGGCTGGATGACTGGTTGGGCCTAGTGTATGTCTCATAAGGTGGAGATCACACACAACCTGCAGCTCTCCTAGCGTCTGCACACTCTGGTGTTTCTCCCTCCAAGACCCTATTTATAGGGGAAACTGCCTCAAAGTGACCAGTGGAGCTCCCCCTAGAGGCTCGGGGTGAAACCAGGTGTTCTAAGGTGTTGTAGGTGTTTTGTGAGTGTTGCTTTGCTGTCAGCTCCATTCATGCCCCAAGGAATTCTGTGGTGCCCAACAAGGTGCCAGGGTGCCACACTGGCGTCTGATTGGCCGGCGTACATGTGGCTGAGAGAACTCAGAGCAGCGACAGAATAAATACAGTGGAGGACAACAGCGGCGGGCGGGCATGTTTAAAAAAAGTAAAGTTTGACATGTCTTATGCTCGTAATCCAAATAATTGCTCATTAATCAAGTTACAATTTTTCAGAAATGGTAGCTCGTCTATCGAAACGCTCGCAAAGTTGATCGTAAATCAAGGTACCATTTTATTGCTTTCTTGCAGGACTCTGTCACCAGTGTAGAAAGCCTTCAGAACAAGCACGAGAAGTTTCAAAAGGCCCTTGATGCCCAAATGGGCAAAATTGATGAGATGGAAGCATTTGCCAAACAGCTGATTGACAATCAACATTACGACTCTGACAACATTGGAAATAAATGCCAGGCCGTGTTGGAGAGGTAAGAAAATCCCAAACAGCTTAATAGACTGTTTTATTTTAGCTGATAAAAGCTTATCGCTGTAATTAGGTTTATATTATGAGTCATCAAACATCAAACATATTCATGCCCCACTTACCAGAAAAAGTGGTTGAAATAAGTATTGAACAAGTCACCAATTTTCTAAGTAAATATATTTTTAAGGTGCTATTGAAACTAATTTCTCACCAGATGCCGGTAACAACCGGTCCAATCCACACAGGCAAATGTGATGCCCCAGTGTCTGGTCGCCACAAATGGTATTTCTTCACCATCGATTGTAATGCCATGTCTGAGGAGATTTGGAGCTACCTCTGCTGGAAGTCTGAAGCAAACACATACTTCTTGATTTCTTATCAGGAGACTGTGCACTTGATGCCTGCTTTGTGCATGTGACTCACTCCTTGGTAAGAGAGAGGGGTTATCTGAGTGTAGTAGGGCTGAATAGGTGAAGGAGTCGTCCAGTGAGGATTCAGCAGTAGATGCTACAAAGGGACAAGCTGCAGTCCGAGACTTGGCTACCCAGGCTTACAGGGTCTGCTGGAAGAAACTGGAGGCTTGTGGGTTTTATTCCCACTTGCTGGTCAAGAGGAATTTTCGGGCCTTCAGTAGTAAAAAGGATCAGGAAACTACTCTGAGCAGGATCCGCACTACCAGCTTGGCAGAAGGTAACCCACAAGAAGTAATTGGGATTAGTAAGGCATCAGGAAACTTACAAAGAAAGTCAGCAGGAATGCCATATTACTCACTCAGCAGGTGCGGACTACAGTTCTCATCAGACTGGCCAGACCACATGCCTGGTGGTGGTTGTATATCCTGAACCTGCATTAGCAACCTGCAGTCAAAGATAAAGTAAAGACTGAATCCTTGTGTCTTTTTTTTCCTCACTACACCTCATCACCATCATCCTCTTGGAGCCAGCCCTGGTTTGGAAGCGTTAAACATCTGCGCCACCACTCCATCTATCTCCCAGGGATCCTGTGCAGTGCCAGCCACATATGGTTGATTATCCCAACTGGTGTCACAAACTATATACTTTCTTTTTGTTTATTTTTGCAGTCATAGACTCTACATCCCTTGTACATTAATTCCCCTTTTCAATGTGAGTCAGGGCCACTGCTGCTGAGATGGCCATCACCGTGACAGAGCTATTAGAATTATACCTTGCTCAGCAGACTGAGTATCTCAGTCCTTATTGCTACACACACAGAAATCAGACCATATCTGTCCATACATTAGTGATGTACAATATTGAGAAATGACCAGGTAGAAGTACTCAACAGTTGAAAAGAGGTGTAAGAAGCCATGGAAAGTCATGACACCAGCTGAAATCTCTCAGTAATTAGAAAGCAATTCTTCCACTTAGTGAAAAATAATATCAGCTGGTTCAACTGATGGCAAATAAAAAGGTGTCTCATTACCAAGGTGCCACACAAGAAACATCTCATGGTGGGTAAAACTAGTGAGCTGCTGTCTCAAGATCTTCACAACGTTATTGTTACAAAACATACTGATGTCACCCTACATTACCTGTATGCATGCTCCTCTATGCACGCTCACCATGCAAGACACTATTGCTGAACAAAATGCAAGTTTATGAGCGTTTAAAGTTTGCTCAACAACATTTACACAAATCTGTGAAATACTGGGAGAATATCGTCTGGTCAGAAATAAACCAAAATTAAACTTTCTCCTTCGCCTCATTGGGGGACACAGGACCGTGGGTGTTATGCTGCTGTCCACTAGGAGGTGACACTAAGTATACTTCTGAAACAAGAAAACAGTGTGGCTCCTCCCCTGCAGTATATACACCCTGGCTGACCTCAGCTTCACCAGTTTTAGCTTAGTGTCTCATTAGGAGGTAGATGCGGTCCATGGACCACAATACTACAACAGATTAGTTTAGATTTTTATTTTTATTTTTTCTTCTACCACAAGGATTATATGGGGCGACGGTATCTTCGCATACCGATCTCCCCAGAACCAACAACGGACGGGAACGCGGAGTGTCACCTCCACGTACCCCCTTCTGCCACGTGGGATAGGGAACAGGGCGACGGTTCCTTTGCGTTCCGATCTCCCTGTCCGCCCCAGACCGGCGTTTCTTTGGGAATTGCCCCTCTCCCCTACAGAAGGCCGTCTATCTGTGCAGGAACAACCAGTGGAGGGAATCTCCCCTACAGAGGGAGATCTTACCTTGAGATGGAACCTCCAAGGAGATGGACGCCAGGTCACAGACGCCTCCTCATATTCTTCTTGGATTATGGGTCGAGCTGCCAGCATGCCCTCCCCATTCCCCTGCCGGGACACTTGGGTTGAGGAGCCGTCACCAGGTACACAGGGCTCCTTCCGGACCCTGCATCTTCATTTCATATATAAATGTTTTAATGTGCATTATATGCCCCCCTGTCACCCCTGCCCCTCCGTCCAGGCCGCCGCCGTTATGACGAATCTGTAGCCGGTCCTCCGCGCCAATGCGCGCTGTTTTTCGGCCGCGGGCTTCTACTCTAGTCCCCGGCTTGCGGCCTTCTTTTTCTAGTACCGCCCCCCGCCCGCCTCTGTCGCCGCCTCCGTCACCGCCCTCATGACGTATCGCGGCCGGGTGAATCTCCCGGCCGCATCATAGGAGGCGGGACCCGGTGGCTCTCTGGCGCTTCTCGCTCATCGCGAGATTACCTGCGCGCCATTTTCCCGGCATCACTGTGCATCATAGGAGGCGGGACCCGGCGGCTCTCTGGCGCTTCTCGCTCATCGCGAGATTCCCTGTACGCCATCTTGCCCACATCACTGTACGGCTCCCGCCATCCCTGCACGTGGGACGCCTCAGGGGGACACTGGATCTGGCTGGCGATCCATTAGGAGGGTAAGAGGCACAGCTAGCCTGCTGTGCCGTTCTCATTTGTGGCATTCTCCCTGCGTTTCTGCACCCTGCCTGTATTTGTTGTATAGTGCCTATTGAGACGATGCAGAGCTCCAAGGGTAACAGGAAGGGCCCTAAGATGGCGACCTTCTACTCCTTCTGCACCACCTGCAAAACACAGCTGCCCAGCGGTCATTCAACCCCTCTTTGCCAAGGCTGTGAGTTATCTAGTACGGAGCCTGTAGTTGCAGCCTCCTCAGCCCCTGAGACCTCTTCTGTGCCCGCTGCCCCTGCTGCGGCCGGTAGCCCTCACGCCACCCCAGAATGGGCAGCGTTCCTAACACAGTCTTTGACTCAGTCCATGTCTCAGTCCATGGAAAAGCTGACTTCGACCCTTCTTCAGGTTCTGCAGGCCCGACCCTCTCCAGACCCCTCAGTGCCACCTGAGTCGGAGCCGGTCAATACAGAGGTCCACGAATCTAGTACCAGGGACCCAGAAAGGGAGTCTTCTCCTTCTCATCAGGCTCCTACTCGTAAGAGAGCACACAGGAATCCCCCTCCCTCCTCTTCGGGAAGTTCCCAGGGTTCCCCATCCCGGGGACAGGAAACCGGCTCCCCGTCTCTCCATGCCCCTTATGATTCGGACTCAGATCAGGACCTGTCCCTTGACTTGGACAACCCTGATACCCAGGCTATGATTCAGGATCTGATCTCAGCAGTTAACCAGACGCTGAATGTTACTAGCGATACGGCAGACACCCCAGAGTCCGTGATATCTTTTAAGCGAGCAAAGCGCCCGCACAAGTGTTTCTCTGATCATCATGAGTTCAAGGAACTGGTGAACAAACACAGGGCTCGTCCTGACAAGCGCTTTGGCAACAGAAAGAGCATGGATTCTCGTTACCCTTTTCCCCCCGCCGTCAGTAAGGACTGGGCAGATTCCCCTCAGGTCGATCCTCCGGTCTCTAGGCTGGCCACGCGCACTCTCCTTTCCCTTCCAGATGGGTCATCTATTAAGGACCCCACTGACCGCCAGGTCGAGCAATTGGCTCGCTCGATTTTCGAGGCTTCCGGTTCAGCTTTAGCTCCGTCCTTTGCCTCGGTGTGGGTGGCCAAAGCAGTTGTTTCCTGGGCAAGCTCTCTTCGTAATACATCACAGTCCCAGAAGGCTCCAACATGGCTAACCAGATTTCCATCGCAGCGGAATATATGCTTCACGCAGCACTCGACGCCGCTGGCTGTTCGGCCGTTGCGGCAGCTAATGCTATTACCATCCGCAGAGCACTCTGGCTCCGCGAATGGAAAGCAGACTCTGCTTCCAAAAAGTCCCTAACAAGTCTACCATATCTCAGCGGACGCCTCTTCGGGGAAAAGCTGGACAAGCTAATCTCAGATGCCACGGGAGGGAAGAGCACGTCCCTCCCACAGCACAAGCCAAAACGGCCTCCCTTTAGACGCCAACAGACTCGGTTTCGATCCTTTCGCAACTCTTTTGGATGGTCGGTCTCCCGCCCGTCTCAGGCCACGAACAGATCCCCTCGGAGAGACAGGAACTTTCAGCCCCCACAAAGATCTGCGTCTGCCTGGCAGACTCGCTCTAGGCAACCAAGACCCAAGGGACCCCGTCCTCAAAGATTTCCTTCCTCCTGACTCTTTCTCCCTTCCGGAAAATCCCTCCCGAGTAGGCGGCCGTCTCTCTCTCTTTCGGGACGCCTGGCTCGCTGTCGTAGACGACAACTGGGTCAGGGAGGTGATTTCTTCCGGTTATTCCATAGAGTTCCGATCATGTCCGGCCGATCGTTTTTTCCCGTCTTCTCTTCCAAAATCCACAGCGAAGGCTCGCGCTTTTCTCACGGCCGTCGACTCTCTCCGGCTGGCAGGGGTCATTGTCCCAGTTCCTCAATCAGAACGATACACAGGGTTCTATTCCAACCTGTTTGTGGTACCCAAGAAGGACGGGTCAGTTCGGCCAATTCTGGACCTCAAGCTCCTCAACAGGTCCATCAAACTCCGTCACTTTCGCATGGAGTCGTTGAGATCCATCATAGTATCGATGGACCAAGGGGAATTTCTCGCGTCGATCGACATCAAAGACGCGTATCTACACATTCCCATTTGCCACGTTCATCAGAGATTCCTACGCTTCGCAATAGGTCAAGACCACTTTCAATTCGTGGCTTTACCGTTCGGACTCGCGACGGCCCCCAGGGTGTTTACGAAGATCATGGCAGCTGTCATGAAAGTGTTACACTCCAGGGGGGTCATGGTGTTACCTTATCTAGACGACCTTCTTATCAAGGCGCCATCTTTCACAGACTGCGAGGAAAGTGTTCAGATCACCATAGACACCCTCGTACGTCTAGGCTGGCTGTTAAATCTACCAAAATCCTCTCCGGTCCCGAGCCAGACCATCACCTTTCTAGGCATGGTGTTCGATACCCGCCGCGGCTTAATACTTCTTCCGCGGCAGAAAGCCGTGTCTCTACGTCAGCGTGTCAAAACCCTGCTTCGTCCAAACCCACACTCCCTTCGTTTCGGAATGAAGGTTTTGGGAATGATGGTGGCAGTTATGGAGGCGGTCCCGTTTGCTCAGTTGCATCTCAGACCTCTGCAACTAGCTCTCCTATCCTGCTGGGACAGGAACCCTGCCACCCTGGATCGAACCTTGCGACTGTCTCCGCCGGTGAGGCATTCTCTTCTCTGGTGGCTCCGGCCTCTCTCTCTCCAGACAGGGAAGTCGTTCCTACCAGTGAACTGGGACGTCCTTACAACCGATGCCAGTCTGATGGGTTGGGGGGCGATTCATCGTCATCACACAACTCAAGGCAGATGGACCAGTCAGGAGGCCTCGCTTCCCATCAACTTACTGGAGATCCGTGCCATTTCTCTAGCCCTGCGGGACTTTCATCATCTGCTGGCGGGACGTCACATACGAGTCCAGTCCGACAATGCCACGGCGGTGGCATATGTCAACCACCAGGGCGGCACGCGCAGCACAAGAGCAATGTCCGAGGTTCGTCCAATTCTCCAGTGGGCGGAATCCACGAGATCGGTGATCTCAGCGGTCCACATACCCGGGGTGGACAATTGGGCGGCGGACTTTCTAAGCCGCCAAGGCATCGCCTCAGGGGAATGGAGTTTGCATCCCGAGGTCTTCCACCAGATATGCCTCAGGTGGGGGACTCCGGAGGTGGACCTGATGGCTTCGCGGCTAAACAACAAAGTTCCCTCGTTCATGGCCAGATGCCACGACCCTCGGGCGCTGGGAGCAGACGCTCTAGTTCAGTCCTGGTCTCAGTTCCGACTCTGCTACATCTTCCCACCCCTGCCGCTGATTCCCAGGGTGGTAAAGAAGATCAAGGCGGAAGGTGTGTCGGTGATCCTCATCGCTCCGGATTGGCCGCGTCGCGCCTGGTACGCCGATCTGGTGCGTCTGATCGGCGACTCCCCCTGGCGCCTGCCCGATCGTCCAGACCTGCTCTCACAAGGCCCTCTCCTCCACCAGAGATCATCGGCCCTGAGTTTAACGGCGTGGCCGTTGAGACCTGGGTTCTGACCCAGGCCGGTTTGTCTCCAGAGGTCATTGCAACTATGCTAAGAGCGCGGAAACCTTCTTCGGCCCGCATTTACCATCGCACATGGAAAGTTTTTTTCTCTTGGTGTAATTCTCAGGGCCGACCGCCCCTACAGTTCTCTCTGCCGGCCATTCTGAGTTTTCTTCAGACCGGTCTTGACTCAGGTCTTTCTTTGGCTTCTTTGAAGGGACAAATTTCTGCCTTGTCCGTTCTTTTCCAGCGCAAGCTAGCTAACAGATCGCAGGTCAGGACTTTTCTACAGGGAGTCGCCCGACTCGTCCCTCCTTACAAGAGGCCCCTGGATACATGGGATCTAAATTTAGTCCTGGACGTTCTGCAGAGGTCTCCCTTTGAACCTCTCAGAGAGGTTCCTCTCCGTATTTTGTCCCAGAAGGTAGTATTTCTGGTTGCGATCACCTCTATACGTCGTGTATCGGAACTGGCGGCTCTGTCTTGCAAGCCACCTTTTCTGTCCTTCCACCAGGACAGGGTTGTCTTGCGTCCGGTTCCGTCTTTTCTTCCGAAGGTGGTGTCCCCTTTTCATCTGAATGAGGACATAATTCTGCCTTCCTTTTGTCCGGCGCCGACTCATCGAGTGGAAAGGGCCTTGCATTCACTGGACTTGGTTCGGGCTCTTCGCCTTTACATTTCTCGAACAGCGGCCTTTCGGAAGACAGACTCTCTGTTTGTTCTTCCGGAAGGTCCTCGTAAGGGTCTGCCTGCTTCCAAGGCTACTCTTGCCAGATGGATCAGGACTACGATCATCGAAGCCTACCAAATCAGGGGCCAGTCCGTGCCGACGGGGCTTCGGGCACACTCTACCCGGGCGGTAGGGGCCTCGTGGGCCATTCGGCACCAAGCTTCTGCCGAGCAAGTGTGCAAGGCTGCCACATGGTCAAGTCTTCACACATTCGCTAAACATTATAATGTTCATGTCCAGTCCTCGGCGGAGGCCAGCCTGGGCAGACGTGTTCTGCAGGCGGCGGTTGCCCACCTGTAGATTGGCAGGATGTGTTTAATTCCCGCCCAGGGACTGCTTTTGGACGTCCCACGGTCCTGTGTCCCCCAATGAGGCGAAGGAGAAAAGGAGAATTTTGTGTACTCACCGTAAATTCCTTTTCTCTTAGCCTCTCATTGGGGGACACAGCACCCGCCCTGTTGCCTATCGGCTCTTTTCTTGTTATCAGTTCTGATTGTCTCAATTCTGTTATACACAGTTTAGTAGTTTAGTTCACTGAAGTGTATTTGCATATCTATATGTATGTCTGCTAGCGCTTCTCCTACTGCTTTATTCACAAACTGGTGAAGCTGAGGTCAGCCAGGGTGTATATACTGCAGGGGAGGAGCCACACTGTTTTCTTGTTTCAGAAGTATACTTAGTGTCACCTCCTAGTGGACAGCAGCATAACACCCACGGTCCTGTGTCCCCCAATGAGAGGCTAAGAGAAAAGGAATTTACGGTGAGTACACAAAATTCTCCTTTTTTGGATGCCATAATACACACTATGTTTGAAGGCCAAAAGGCACTGCATTTCACCCCCAAATCAACATACCAGCAGTGAAGTTTGGAGGTGGGATGATGGAGATGAAAAGAGGGTGTTTATTTCAACAGGACAATGATCCCAAACACACCGCCAAGGAAACTCTGAGAGAAAGAAAATAAAGCTTCAAGAATGTACGAGCTGATCACCGGAGCTGAATCCAATAGAAAGTGTCTAAAGCTCAGAGCTCATAGAAGAATCCATGGGACCTTCAGGATGTGAGGAGTGTTTGTGTGGAAGAATGGTCCACCTGAGCAATGCAGGGAGTAATGTCTCCATACAGGAGGCGTCTGCAGCTTCATCACCAACAAAAGCCAAAAGTACCAAGTATTAAATACATTTCAGTAACGTGTTCAATAATTTTTCCCTGGTCATTTGTCATTATTATACATCATTAAATTTCCGGACATCTATGGTTTGATTTTTTTTTTGCCTGTGTGGATGGGTTGTTACTGACATCTGGTGAGAAATTCATATCAATAGCACCTTTAGAAATATATTCATGTTAAAATTGGTGACGTGTTCAATACTTATTTCACTCACTGAAGATGCCAAAAAAATAGTTTTTTGTTTGTATGGAATGACAGTGGTAAATATTTATTTTTAATAATAGGATAATTGGGACAATATTGGCATATTTCAGGGTTATACATCAGGAGATTACAGCATAAAGTAGGAAATGATGTGTTTATGTGATATACATTCAATTACAATACTCATACCTCATCTTTTAGCTTTTTTTTTCATCACTCACTGCATGGATTTTAGGGTATTATCTGTTTCCTCTCCAGAAAAAAGAAACTCCTGAACCTGTCCGAGGCTCGTAAGAAGAAACTTGAGGAGTCCAGACAGCTGCAGAAATTTCTCAAGAGCTCGTACGAGGTCTGGTCATGTAGAAAGCGTGTATAGTCATTAGAATACTCAATAACAACACAAATCCCGGGACTCCGAGGTCCGATGCCTCGCTGCAGAACAACAAGAGTAGTATGATCACAAGGGTCATTTATCTTAATGATTATATGATTATTATTTATTTATAGAACATCATTGATTCCATAGTGCTGTAGATGAAGGGGTTTACATACAGAGCAAGTGAAAAATACAGTGAACAAAGGAACAGTGACAGACTGGTACAGAGAAGAGAGAGGACCCTGCCCTTGCAGGCTTACATTTACATTCTATGGAGTAACAGGGCGGGAGACAGTAGGTTGGGTTGGCTCTGTTGGTGGTGGAGGAGCGCCGGCTCTGTTGGTGGTGGAGGAGCGCCGGCTCTGTTGGTGGTGGAGGAGCGCCGGCTCTGGTGGTGGTGGAGGAGCGCCGGCTCTGTTGGTGGTGGAGGAGCGCCGGCTCTGGTGGTGGTGGAGGAGCGCCGGCTCTGTTGGTGGTGGAGGAGCGCCGGCTCTGTTGGTGGTGGAGGAGCGCCGGCTCTGTTGGTGGTGGAGGAGCGCCGGCTCTGTTGGTGGTGGAGGAGCGCCGGCTCTGGTGGTGGTGGAGGAGCGCCGGCTCTGGTGGTGGTGGAGGAGCGCCGGCTCTGGTGGTGGTGGAGGAGCGCCGGCTCTGGTGGTGGTGGAGGAGCGCCGGCTCTGGTGGTGGTGGAGGAGCGCCGGCTCTGGTGGTGGTGGAGGAGCGCCGGCTCTGTTGGTGGTGGAGGAGCGCCGGCTCTGTTGGTGGTGGAGGAGCGCCGGCTCTGTTGGTGGTGGAGGAGCGCCGGCTCTGTTGGTGGTGGAGGAGCGCCGGCTCTGTTGGTGGTGGAGGAGCGCCGGCTCTGTTGGTGGTGGAGGAGCGCCGGCTCTGTTGGTGGTGGAGGAGCGCCGGCTCTGTTGGTGGTGGAGGAGCGCCGGCTCTGTTGGTGGTGGAGGAGCGCCGGCTCTGCTGGCGGTAGGCTCATTCCAAATGTAAGCTGTTCACAGTTAGTTGTAATAGTGTGATGGAATACCTCCCTCAGCAGAGGCAGGCCCTGGAGGTGGGTAGAAGGTGGATGATGGTGGTAGCAGTCAGAGGTGCAGAGTGGAACAAAGCACATTAGTCTGTTTCTTTGGTTCTTTACCTTTTACTGAAGGTTAGTTGATATATCCTGGTGCAGCACCAGGTAGACAGCTCGGCCAGTCCAGAGAGAGGTGAGTCCACCCTACTGGCATAAGGTCTATTTGCCCTCTGCTGACTTCAAGTCCCAGATCACTTGCTCCTCTCTGAGTCCTATAGCTTCCTCTGTTCTGTGATTACCCTCCAGCCCGGCAGGTGACGCGAGCCCTGCGAGTGACTGCTTCAGTCCTATGACTCTCTCTGCCACTGTGCCCTGGATTGGCCCACAAGGGTGGCTGCCAGGTCCTATAAACCTGAACATGTCGGACCTAATCCCCATCCTGCACCTTTGTTCCTCCGCTCAGCTACTTTGAGCTGGCAGCAGATGCGACATGCCTGACATCCAGTCTGGAACAACTCCTGTTGCCTACCTCTCCGCATCCTAACTCCTCACTCCAATTAGAAGTGGGGTCTGTCCTATGTGGGTCTCTTCCACCCTGCACTCTCTGATTGGAGTTAGGAAATTTTGGATGTATAGTGGATTTTCAACAGTGTGATCCTCACCTCTCTCTCTAGACATGACATTGTAAGATGTTGCATGCATTACCATTTGGGCAGGCAGACCGCAGGGGCGCCACACAAGCATTACACTTAGATTTTTCCTAAAGTCCGATGAAGTAAACCATGAATGGAGCCAAAGCCGGGTATGCCGCACCTTCACTACATTCAGCAGCCAGCTTTGTTCACTGATAAATAAAGGATGTAGAAACCAAACCGTCCAACTCTTACTGCAAAATATGTTAGTTGAAAGTACATTTCTGTCCTCTTCAAAATACCTTCATTTCCAAGCATATCATATGTGTCTCTGATGCTAGGTGGGTGCCTGGATGCTTGAGAAGAACAGCATTGCCGTGGATGACAGCTGGAGAGACCCCAGTAACCTTCAGACCAAGCTACAGAAACATCAAACATTTGAGGCAGAGATTAAAGCAAATCGCAATCGACTGGACAGTATAAGAGCTGTAAGGAAACGATAACAGTGATTTGTATGTAGATGAAAAAGTGTTGATGTCCATGAATCTGTACCTGATTTTCTGCATTGATACTGGATCTGGAGTGCCGCGAGAAAACAAAATGATTTGGGTAAAAAATAAATGAGGCGTCCTTTAGAAAACGCACATTGTAACAAAATGTGTGACCACTTTACATATTTTCTAGTTGTACATTAAACAGATGTTACAGAAGTAATGGTTTAAAGAGGACCAACCAGTAGGATTTAGGGCTATAAAGTGAAGCCACTTCCTTACAGGGTCTGGGATACTGAGTGCAATCATACCTTTACTTCAATGATTCCATGTATGATTGCTGAGATAAATGTTATACAAGTCCTTAGAATGTGTGCAGCAGGGGGGCGGAGTGTGCAGCAATTAGCATAAGAGGGGCGGGGTTTCTTTGTATTACTGCCCTGTTTTCTGACTAAACATAAGTAGATCTCTCATCAACACAACAATTGATGACAGGCAGCTTGAGATGCTGGCTTTTAATACAAAATAAATTTAAGGTGATAAAAAATTGTATTGCGTGACCATGGGTTTTGTGGAATGGAAAGATTTGGTTTGTGTCACATCACATTAATGGAACTATGATGTCACACATGGACTGACGTGTGCCGAATACACCATGGCGCAGTTGACGACTCGAGCGTGTATTTGTGACAAATTCCGATAGACAATGGCGTCATGTATTAGCCAGCCTTCCAGAGCAGGCTGACCAATCGTAACGCTGTTGTGTTGTCCAATGAGCGTGAATGGGGGGCAGTATACACCACTGTGGCACGCCTATCTCCTCTCTGCGCTGAACATGTACACCCACACTGCCTTTGAGATTGAGGCGCGTGAAGCGGCGATGGAATGAGGCAAGATTGCTTCCGCTATAGGTGAGGCGATTTCCGGAGCGATACATCTCCTTAGCTTCAGGGCGATATTGCGGCGTGTAATGCCGCCATCGGCGATTAGAGGCGACCGTGAAAAACGTGCACACACACGTTAGATCGCCTCATATCGCCAGCCGAGATTGCGGCGTGTGACGGTACCTTTAGAATCTCAAACCTGTCACAAGTCTCTGAAGCACAGGAGACCATCGTGACATATGATTGGATCAGGCCCTTTAGGTTACGTTCACACCGGCTGATATATTACAGAAAGTTCAATAAGGGATTTGTTTGTGTGGCGCCCCGCAACGAGTGCAACACAGGAGGGTATTGCAGCCACAAATGCAGCCGCAATATTCTCTGACTCAGCAATGACCTGGTTAATTTAGAAATCCAACCCAGCATACATCACCTAGAATAGAGGGCCAATCCTAGGTCCTGGTGGGCGGAGTGCTAGGGTAGTGCAGGAGAACACACAATAGTCTAGATAGTCGAAGAAGAAATCTAGAACCTGACAAGAGCAGACTAGAACTTGGAGAGGAGCGGGGGCTCCACACCCCGTGCGGGCCCCTGGGCCGTCACCGGCCGCGGTGAGTCAGAAAATGGCGTCACGAACAGGATACGAGCAGGCCCATTACCCAACGGGTATATTGTGCTTAAACTGGACTTTATTGTCTACAATTGGACTTTGTTCGTCCCTAAAAGAACTTTCCCGCCTTTACACCATTGGGTCAAGATGGCGCCCAAAATGGCGTTCCCGCAACAAGAAGCCGCCACGTGAAGCCCAGGAGTGAGTCAACCCCCCCCTCATTGTGGGAGGGCTAAAGACAAAAGGCGCCAAACTCTTTGTCCGCCCTGATTGCTCGAATCAACCATGGGGGCGGACCCCAAAGACTTTTCCCACGATTGGACTATGAAAGCCCAGAGGAAATGGGAGTGTCATAGATAGACACACCGACAGAGAGAGAAGACCTTCTTCACCAGCTCTACCAGAACGTCTTACCAGTTGAACGGGTGTGGTTTCCCTCCAAGAGAATGGCCAGCACGAGACTCCAAGACCTAATGCGGGAGGTCGAGGCGGAGGCTAGAGCAGCCATAGGCCAACCGGGTCCGGATCCTGCCCTTACTATAGACGGCAGCCCCGACTTCTGGCTAGAGGCTCTACAAGACCTCCGGGTGCGACTACTTGAGACTGTGGAGTGGACGATTCGCAGCTGGAGCGCGACCCTAGGCAGAAGACTCCATCATGCGATGCAGCAGAGCCGACCGGGTACGACTTCTCCAAGCCCAGACGACATCGCCAGCTTTTCCACCACCTCACCGTCGCCCACCACCTGTCCTGCTTCGTCACCGGAGCCAATAGACTGCATCATTCCAGTGAGGACCACAGCTCGACCCGTTCCAGCGGACGATACCGCAGCCGACCCCGTTCCAGAGCCGGAGCTTCCAACACGCTCCCACGAAGAAGCCGACCTCTACCTGGTTCCACCTGCGGAACCCGCGACTGGTTTCCACACTACCGAGACTGTCGCCTGTTTCTCCCTTGAACCGGAGGCCTCCTCTGCAAACTACAGAGGCCTACCTGGTGACCGGGATTGAAACACCACTTCCTGCTGCTACAGAAGAAGAGGCAGGCAGCCTGGAAGTCCTGCACAACGACCCCGAGGAGAACTTTGCAGCACAGCCACCCACCGATCCAGAGGATTCCATCCCATCGTCTTCGCCAGCCGAGCAGCCCGACGTAGTCATCGAGGAGGATGACGAGGAGACCTACAGTTCACCTGAGGATCTCTACACCGGGTTCGCCTGGGGAGACACACGGAACCCTTCTGCCGGGCGATCAGCTCGGGTGCACTGGTCGGGTGCCGCCGCAACCGTATCTTCTCCGGTTCTGTTGAACCGGGCTCCACTCCAGACTGCCCACCAAGCTCGAGCAGTTCAACAACCAGCACGCCGTAGTGACTTTATCCACACGCCGCATCACTCAGACGAAGAGGTACGTCGTATCCGGAGAGACGAGTGGCACACTCGACTGCAAGCCAACATGCAGGCTCGTGCCGAGGCCCGCCGCCAATCTCCATTGCCTGAACAATTCCGTAAAACCGGGTGGGTAAGCACATTTAACTTGTCCACCGGGTGGGGATTCGTAAGGGAGGAGGGTGTGAGTACTGAAGTGTTTGTGGGGCGCTGTGATGTGGAATCGCACCTACCGCGAGGCCATCCAAGCCGAGACTTGTATAGAGGGGACATTGTAACCTATGAGCGCCATATATGCCGTGATGGGTGGTTCGCTATACGGGTCCGGAACACTGCCCTCCATAAGTGACTGTTGTTGTTTGAACTTTGCTATTAAACGAGACTTCTTCCTGTTTGCACCGTAACACCGCGACTTGGCGGCTACAGCCTGAACTTTTATTCTAAGGACAGCCGACCGCCCGCCGGGTCCGCGCAATGTGTTAACCTGTTTATCTACCTCACTTTTATGCATATATGACCTGTCATTAATAAAAGTGTATTACCTGTTATAAAATGTAAAAAACCTCTGTAATGTGAGTAGTGAGACGCTTGGGGACAAGCGTATTCAACCAAGGGGGAGTGTGGCGCCCCGCAACGAGTGCGTCACAGGAGGGTATTGCAGCCACAAATGCAGCCGCAATATTCTCTGACTCAGCAATGACCTGGTTAATTTAGAAATCCAACCCAGCATACATCACCTAGAATAGAGGGCCAATCCTAGGTCCTGGTAGGCGGAGTGCTAGGGTAGTGCAGGAGAACACACAATAGTCTAGATAGTCGAAGAAGAAATCTAGAACCTGACAAGAGCAGACTAGAACTTGGAGAGGAGCGGGGGCTCCGCACCCCGTGCGGGCCCCTGGGCCGTCACCGGCCGCGGTGAGTCATTTGTTTGAACGAGGTTTTCAGAAAACCATGAACATACTAAGAAAACAAGGGCATTTACATGTGTGGAATGTTCTGATTGCAAACATTTCTGTAATTAATCTGTGTGTGAATACGCCCTAATGGTCTACGTTACAGGAGGAGATGAGCTGTCTCTGTATCACTTGACTGAAGGAATTTTGGGGTCCTACTTTACTCTGTGATGTTGAATTTTTCAGGACGGGGAAAGGATGCTTCAATCTAATCATTATGCTTCCGATATCATCCGAACAAGACTTGATGAGATGGAGGAACTCTGGGTTGAGCTACTGGAAAAATGTACCGGAAAGGCAAACAAACTCCAGGCTGCCTATAAGGTGACAGCGTAACGTTGGCTACATCAACCCTACATTTTCCCATTGTGGGGGGTGTAATCTTATATTACAATGCCATGAATTATAAGCTGGGCGCTCCTGTGTGTTGTATTATCCAGGCACAGCAATTTCAGCGGAGTTTAGAGGACATTGAAAAGTGGCTGGACCAAGTGGAAGCCAGGCTGGACGCTGCTAATAAAGGTAAAGAGCTCATGACACTTGAGAATCTTGGAGAGCTTGAAGAAAACATCACTAGCCACGGAGAGAGACTCCAAGGTCTGGCAGATAAGACTCGTGAATTCCGACAGGAGGGTCACTTCCTGGCAGATGAAATAGAAGACAGAGTACGGATTCTAGTTCACAGGTTTGTTATCGGTTCTGACTTTATAATGTTTGTTTTTATTTCTGGGCTGTGCAGTCAGTAAGTCAAACCTCCGACTCCAACTCAAACTCTGACTCCTTTATACACGGCTCATGTTTATGTGATGCATTTATTGAAGTACAATGGTAACATCAGGCTTTAATCAGTAATATGATGCAATAATCAAGATATTTAGATAGAACATCTACTTACATAATAGCCATGTGTCTTCCACTTCCGTCTGGTTGTAACGCAATCCCACAATCCACTGCGTCGACCAGAAGTGCGGCGATCGCCATATTGAAAGACCCAACTTATGGGTCTCTTAATATGGCAATTGCCACAATCCAGGCCGACATTCCCTGCACCATCAGACTCTCCCCGCACCATCAGCTTCCCCCCTGCACAGTGTCAGCACCCCCCCGCATCATCAGCTTTTCCCCGTACAGTGTTGTGTTACCGCTGGCCACTCTCGGGATGCCGGCAGGATCATGTGACCCTGCGCGTCACCTGACCCTATGATGTTACACAGGTTCTTGCCATACTTAGAGTGGCCAGTGGTAAGACTGTGTGGGGGGAAGGCGCTGATGCTGCGGGGAGTGGCTGATGCTGTGGGGGGAGACTGAGGGTGCTGGGAGTGGCTGATGCTGCAGGGGAAGGCTGAGAGTGCAGGGAGAGGCTTATGGCACGGGGGAAGGCTGAGGGTGCAGGGAGAGGCTGATGGTGCATGGGGAGGCTGAGCGTGTGGGGGGAGGGTGCAGGGAGAGGCTGACTGTGTGGGGAGTGGCTGAGGGTGAGGGGAGAGGCTGAGGGTCCAGGAAGAGGCTGAGTTTGCGGGGGGAAGGCTGATGGTGCGGGGGGCTGATGGTGCAGGGGGGTGCCTCCTAGTAATAATAATAATAATTCATAATAATATTCAGCACATTTGGCATTGAACTTCTGTACCCAATTTATTATATATTTTAGGAATTGGAGTCAGTCTAATTTACACCAACTTCACCAAAATGGACATCGATTCCAACTCCACAGCCCTGTACTATGCCAGCACTTACGTTTTTATTCTAATAATTATTCTAGATTTGGGGCACATTATCTAGTACAAGGGTTGAATGAACAGTAATGCCTCCACCTTCGTAACTCTTAAACAGATGGTAGTACTGGTATGCAGCAGGTACTGGACTCTTCAGTAAACTCTCCTCTACAGATTCAGTTAGCGGGAAGCCTTAGCGATGAACAGTTGTGTTGTTACAGTGTAAAGAATCGGACCTTGAGCAGACGGTCAATGCGATTTAAGCAATGTGCTGTCATTGAATTCTTGACAGCAGAACGTTTCACCCTAAAGGAAATTCATCACAGGATGCAAGCAGTTTATGGTGATTGTGTTTATGTAAGCATTGTGCATATTTGGACCAGTAAGTTTAACGATGGTGAGGCGGGAACGAACGTCTGACCTGCATGATAAAGAAAGAGTTGAACATCCTGTGACAGCAACCACTGATTTAAACATGGAAAATGTTGACAGAGTGATTCAGAATGATCGTCATATCACCCAGAGAGAAACTGCAAGCATAATCGGCATTTCATAACAACGTGTGGGTCACATTATTGCCTTGCTTGGTTATCAGAAGATCTGTGCACGATGGGTACCCCGGAAAAGAGACATGTTTTCCTGCAGCAGGATAGTGCCAGACCGCACTCTTCACATACCACCGCAGCAGAACTTCAGACACTGGAGCTCACCACCTTATAGCATCCTCCCATTGAAACTTAAGTTACGAAGGTGGAGGCGTTACTTTTCATTCAGACCTCGTTCCAGTCAATGGGCCAGTTGGCGGGCGATCAACAAAAAACGATATCTTATGCAGAGTTGATTCCAGCACCGTAGATTCTGGTCCTGAAATAAACGCTCTATAGACTAACAATGCAAATATCTGAACAGGCTCCCTTTAAAAAAAACGATTTCTTTTCATTAGATACAAGAGCCTTAATGAGCCGCTGCAGGAGTGCAGAGCCGCTATAGAAGGCCGGAAGTTATTAGATCAGTTTTTCCGCGATATTGATGATGAACTGGCATGGATCGATGACAAGATGCCACTTGCCTCATCTAAGGAGTGCGGCCAGTCACTGACCACTGCTCAGGCATTGCTGGAAAAGCACCAGGTAACATCATCAAAACTTGTGAAACAAATCTTTCATGAAAGTACATGTATATAGTAGGAGAGGGACTTCAAGTCATTGTCTATAATATTTACACATTCTGCCTGGCAGAACTTAGAAAATGAAATCAGCAGTCGAGAAGCGTTGTCTAAAGCGGTGATGGGCACTGGACGGAAGTTGGTGAGAGGAAACCATTTCGCCAGCCAAGAGATTGACAGTCGGTTACATCAGCTGGAAGTAGCTGCAGAAACGTTAAAAGCAGAAGCAGAAAGGAGACGGAAGCGGCTGACCCAGGCCTGCGAAGCTCAGCAGTTTTTGACAGAGGTGAATTGATAAAATACTGACTTTAATGGTTCAAAGGAACCAGAACGATGATGTGGTACTTTTCTATTTCACTTCATTGGGGGTGGTCACAGGACCATGGCTGTTGGAATACACTGTGGGTGGAGACCTGGTATAGTCACACCAAGCTAGAAAGGCTTTGATATATGCGGTAAGACACAGGCTTCCTCACATTTATCATGGTTTTGTCTATCTGAGGGGAGAACCCTGAGTGGGTTAGGATCCAATGTTCAGCGGCCATGGTCCTGTGTCTCCCACTGAAGACTCAGAGAAAGAAATTTTACGGCGAGCACACGAATATTCCTCTTTTTCTACGCTGCTTGAAATAACTGAATAGCCAATGTGTGGAACCTGCACAATAGGTGGTTTATTCTACCCATTTCAAGTGATCCTCTCTTCTTCCTCAGGAATGTAGGTAAGGGTGCTATCACATCAGCACATCCGGCAAGCCCCATTCATTCTCTATGGGGCTTGCGGTCGGGTGCGGTATTGCCGAATCCGGCACTGCAAAAAAAGCTGCTATAGCATTGTTTTTTTGCGGTGCCGCAAGTGCCGGATTCAGCAATACCGCACTTGACGCACCCGCATAGAGAATGAATGGGGCTTGACCGGATTGGTGCCCCAAGTCGGCCGTTACATGGTAGATCCAGCAGGTGCAGCGACATCTACCGGATCTACCTCGAAACTGCAATACTGCTGATGTGAAAGCACCCTTACCTACATTCCTGATTAAGAAGTGAGGATCAGTTTGAAACGTGTAGATTAAACCACCCTTTGTGCAGTTTCCTCGCATTGGCTAGTCAATTATTTCAAGCAGCACAGAAAAAACCCACATCATTGTTCTGGTTCCTTTGAATTACTTTCAGCCGTAAGGCTTGTGGCATCTAAAGCAATTGGTTTTAGGCTTTGTTCAAGGTTGTGTGAGGCACACCAAAACTATGTGAGTCATCACCCTTTCTAAATATACCACATTTTCACGGATAAGACCCTATTTGCACTTGTGTGTCCACAGTTGTTTCACTTGCATATTTTGGTGATATGCCTTCTGAGACCTGAGACGTTGACACTGTGGCTCCTCGGCAGCCGATTGTTTGCGTACTGGTTTCATAAAACGTATTCTGAAGCCCTTGAAATGCCACTGATTATCTTTTCTGCTTTCAGCTCTTAGAAGCAGAAGTATGGATGGCGGAGAGGGGAATTATAATTAAGTCGACGGAAGGTGGAAAAACGGAAGAGTCCACCCAAGCACTAGTGCGGAAAATAGATACCACCATACGGGACCTTGAAGGCTTCTCCCCAAGAATCAATAAGCTGAAAGAAACTAGAAAAAGTCTGGAGAGTGATAACGAAAATCCAGAGAGGTATCCCAGATGTCATGTGCAAATGAGCAGCCCACTGGGGAAACGGAGACGCTGACTTTTTTGGATGCACACAACTCACAATAGTGAGATTCCACCTGTAGATTTTCAGGTGTTGTGATCAAGGATGAGCGGGCACTACCATGCTCAGGTGCTCAGTACTCGTAAGAGCAGTTGAATGCTCGGATAGGTGCGACTCGAGTACCCAAGTATAATGAAAGTAAATGGGAAAATTGAGCATTTTTTCTGAAGAGTTCCCCATTGACTTCCATTATGCTCAAACGCCAATCTGAGCATCCATCTGCTCATTACAAGAACCGAGCACTCGAGCATGGTAGTGCCCGCTCATCACTAGCTGTAATACTACAGTAGTGTGAGCAGGGACAGACCTACCGTGGTGCAGCTGGTTCAGCTGCACCAGGGCCCCGACCGGCTAGGGGGCCCCTTAAGCCTACTCTCCTGCTCTCCTCTGCCGCCCTGGCTCCCAGGACTTCAAAGCCCCACCCCTCACCAATGTTCGCTAGCAAAACCATGTGTCCCCCCTCTGCTCCTCACCGACGTTCACTAACACCCCCCTCCCCCAGCTCCTCACCAGCAGCTCTTGCACCAGGGCCCTCCGGGGTCAAGGTCCGCCACTGGGGGTGAGGATCCAGATTTGTCATCTATGGGCCACAGATTGTGTTCCTAAACAAGACTAAAAGTCTTTACTTTTTGGAGATTTGAGAGGACCCCAAATACAATCAGAAGAACCCACCAGTTAAACCCTTTAATGATTCATCATATTTAACCCCTAAAGGGATTCTATCATGTCCTTTTTTGTTACTAAACCCCCCAAATGTTATTTAGATCATGTAGTGGTCATTAATAACCTTTTTTTTTTTTAAATAAAAATCATTGTGTTCATCCCAAAAAAGCATTTTAGATACTTTGCTAGTTGGGCAAACAGTCAATCAATAATCCGAGTGGTTAATAGATAACAGTTCAGTTAACTGAACTTGTAACAATGACGAAATTCATAAAATGCTGATAGGACCTGTGTAATGTCACGACCATGTGACTATAATAGGTGGAGCTAAGTCTATGTAGACCTTAACAATTTAGCCCTGCCCATTATGGTCACATGGTCGTGACATCACGCAGGTCCTTTATACAGAGCAGTCAGCATTGCTACAAATTCAGTGACCTATCTGTTAACCTTTAATCAACCAGATGACTGTATGACTGTTTGCCCAGCTAGCTAAAGAAAATATGTAAGTATATAAATTGCTTTTTGGGATGAATATAACAATTTTCCTTAAAAAAAAGTTATTAATGAACACAACATGATCTATATAACATGTGGGGTGTTTAATAAAAGGACATGTTCCCTTTAAGTGGAGAAAAAGACAATAGCCCAAAAAAGACAATAACCCACCAGATTTCACCCAGGAGTGCCCCTCTCTCTCTTTTCTTTTGTATATGTTCCCTTTAAGAGCATTCCAATCCTATAAAGTAATTCCATATCTCCAGGAGTCACTTTATGATCTGTACGGCCCATAATAATTGTAAGAATAAAGATACCTCAGCTCTGGTCAAGTGCTGCGGCCAGTGCACTGTTTGCTTTGCTTTTGTTTTTTTGCATAGGACTGCTGCACTGTTCAATTTGTCCTACTGTGATACCTAAAATGTGTTCTTTTTATTTTATAAAATATAACCACATACTGCAGAGAGGTGAATCACATATTTATCTTGTAGTTCGATAGTGATCCCAAAACTGCAATCTGTTCTGAGTGAATACCACTCCCTGCTGGAGAAAGCCGAGCTGCGCAGAGGTCAGTTACAGCAGCAATATCAGCTGTTCCAGTATCTAAAAGAAGCCGATACCGTAGAGGCCTGGCTGCTTAGCAAGAAGACTACAGCTGAATCTGAGGACTTTGGACAAGATCTGGAAGGCTATAAGGTAAAGGAGCAAATTATCTAACTGCAGGGATTATTGTGGTGGACAGTGAGTACGCAGAATTTTCTTAAAGGGTTTTTCCCGAGAACAAAGTTGATTTTAATCAATGGATCTTGGAGGAATAATAAGTTTCACAATTGGATGTGTTAAAAAAAATGTTCCTCTGCTGAGATAATATTATATATGTGTCCCTGCTGTGTACTGTGTAATGGATGTGTCTGACCGTACAGGGACATGGTCTGATCATACCACATCTCCTGTGCTGAGATACTCTTATATATGTGTCATTGCTATGTACTGTGTAATGGATGTGTCTGACCGTACAGGGACATGGTCTGATCATACCACATCTCCTGTGCTGAGATAATCTTATATATGTGTCACTGCTATGTACTGTGTAATGGATGTGTCAGACCGTACAGGGACATGGTCTGATCATACCACATCTCTTGGGAAGGTGAGGAAGCAAAAGAGTATTATTATTATTATTTATTTAAATAGCGCCATTAGGTTCCATGGCGCTTTACATGAGGATGAGGGAGACAAGAACAAGTACACTAAATCTAGGCGATCAGGACGTACAGGCACAGGAGGGGCAGGGACCCTGTCCACGAGGGCTCACAGTCTAAGAACACAGACATTACAGCCGGGGATCACAGAATATAAGAGTATACAGACATTACAGCCGGGGATCACAGAATATAAGAGTAAAGACATTACAGCCAGGGATCACAGAATATAAGAGTATACAGACATTACAGCCGGGGATCACAGAATATAAGAGTATACAGACATTACAGCCGGAGATCACAGAATATAAGAGTATACAGACATTACAGCGGGGATCACAGAATATAAGAGTAAACAGACATTACAGCCGGGGATCACAGAATATAAGAGTATACAGACATTACAGCCGGGGATCACAGAATATAAGAGTATACAGACATTACAGCCGGGGATCACAGAATATAAGAGTATACAGACATTACAGCCGGGGATCACAGAATATAAGAGTATACAGACATTACAGCCGGGGATCACAGAATATAAGAGTATACAGACATTACAGCCGGAGATCACAGAATATAAGAGTATACAGACATTACAGCCGGGGAACACAGAATATAAGAGTATACAGACATTACAGCCTGTGGTCACAGAATGAGTATACAGACATTACAGCCGGGATCACAGAATGAGTATACAGACATTACAGCCGGGGATCACAGAATGAGTATACAGACATTACAGCTGGGGATCACAGAATGAGTATACAGACATTACAGCCGGAGATCACAGAATATAAGAGTATACAGACATTACAGCCGGAGATCACAGAATATAAGAGTATACAGACATTACAGCCGGGGAACACAGAATATAAGAGTATACAGACATTACAGCCTGTGGTCACAGAATGAGTATACAGACATTACAGCCGGGATCACAGAATGAGTATACAGACATTACAGCCGGGGATCACAGAATGAGTATACAGACATTACAGCCGGGATCACAGAATATAAGAGTATACAGACATTACAGCCAGAAAAACTATCAAAGCAAAGTTCACAGCCCTTTATTCGACCCCTTAGCAGCACCAGACATTAGCAGCGTTGATCAGGTCTCGGGGTCAAAGTCCATATAAAGTAGTGAATAGAATGAGACAGCACTCACCACTGGTATGATGTCAATCGGCTTCTTTATTTAATCATTCGGGCGGGTCACAGGCAGAAGTGGAGGGACAACCACCTTCGCACCCCGTCCCTCCACTTCTGCCTGTGACCCGCCCGAATGATTAAATAAAGAAGCCGATTGACATCATACCAGCGGTGAGTGCTGTCTCATTCTATTCAAGACATTACAGCCAGGATCACAGAATATAAGAGTATACAGACATTACAGCCGGGGATCACAGAATATGAGTATACAGACATTACAGCCGGGGATCACAGAATATAAGAGTATACAGACATTACAGCTTGGGATCACAGAATATAAGAGTATACAGACATTACAGCCGGGGATCACAGAATATAAGAGTATACAGACATTACAGCCGGAGATCACAGAATATAAGAGTATACAGACATTACAGCTTGGGATCACAGAATATAAGAGTATACAGACATTACAGCCGGGGATCACAGAATATAAGAGTATACAGACATTACAGCCGGAGATCACAGAATATAAGAGTATACAGACATTACAGCTTGGGATCACAGAATATAAGAGTATACAGACATTACAGCCGGGGATCACAGAATATAAGAGGAGTATACAGACATTACAGCCGGGGATCACAGAATATAAGAGTATACAGACATTACAGCCGGGGATCACAGCATATAAGAGTATACAGATATTATATCACTTGGAGCGTCTGACTCATGTACCAAGTATAATGGACGTCAATGGGGAATGCAAGGATTTTCGGAAGATCTTCTAGAAAAATGCTGGACTTTCCCATTGATTTCCATTATACTCGGTACACGAGTTGTGCCCATCCGAGCGTCCAACCTGCTCATTTTGAGCACCAGGCATGGTATTGCCGGCTGATCACTAATGTTATCCCTTTTATGTCCACAGCTGTTAGAGAAACAGTTTGAGAACTTTGTTAAGGAAGTAGAGACATTGGGTAAAAGCAAAGTGCTGTCTCTAAATGAACTGGCATCGGGACTGCTGAAAGAGTCTCACAGCCAGGCGGAAGGAATAAAGAAGAAGGCAGAGGAGGTGAACCACACTTGGGAGGCGCTCTGTCGCTCAATCGAAAATCGTGCTAAGGTACGTGCCATATATTGTTGCAGGGATGTGGGCTAAGAGTCTTTAAAGAAGTCTGGCATTATTCTAAGCTTAAAGAGTGGCATATTCACTCATGTCATGAGCTTTTATACTGCAGTGAGGACTGCTGGACAGTGATGCACCTACATCAACCATCTAGTAGTTCACAATCTTATCAACAATTCTAAGTTTCCCGCCCTTGAACCCACACACCGCAAAAGGCTACCAGGGAGCCAAACATGAACACTGACTGCAAACCAGACTGGAAAAAAGTTCAATTCTTTACTTATTGGCTGCAGCCTCCCTAACCTAGTTTGGCGCCAAACTCTATCTTATGCGTGCACACTTCCCACCAAATATGTCTGTGGTGGGGCCCGACTTCAGACTTTTCCGACTGTCTGAGTCTTGGAGGACAAGCTGAGGGTCTTGCCTTGGCCCAAACAGGGGAAGTCTGCTTTATGATGACCGATCACTTTTTTTAGATCATGGGTTAATTTTTATTCTTGACCTGGAATAGACAGGATGGGGCAAGACCCGTTTTTATTGCATAAATATTGTGTGTTTTATATTATGGAGGAAATGTTTTTTTAAGTATGTAACAATTGTTTCCTATTTAATTTTTTATTAGATTTTGGCCAAAGCTCAACAGGTCCATCAATTCAATCATGAGGTTGATGAATTACTTTGCTGGATACAGGAGAAGGAAGTCACCCTGAACACAGATGACTATGGGTATGACCTGATGGGGGTGCAGACTTTGCTAAGCCAACACGAGGGTTTTGAAGTGAGTACTTTTTGCTTACAAATCCCATCTTTACGGAAGTTGATGGTGATGTACTTATCGGCACTTATTATAGAATTAGCTTGTCCTGATATCACTGTAAACAATTTTGCATTGCGGCAGATGATATAAAGAGGTTGTCCAGGCTTGGGACAAAAGTCTGCAGTCATTTCGCAATCCTCCTGCATGCTGTAGTGATTCCCTGGTATCCCCAAAGTCCACAAAACCTCAAATATGCAAATATCAGTTGCAGTCATGTGGCCTCACCCTTGTACCCTTAATTATCTCTCTACTCTGTGCCCAACTGTAAACCAACCGGTTGCAATGGACGACGAAAAAATGTTAAAACACCACTACATCACTGGAGTGGTGCTTTAAATCTAAGTCCCCTGCCCCCTGTGATGTAGTCACCTTTTACCGGTCCCGCTACACCATCTTGTAACTTTTGATTGGCCAGAAGTCAAAAGTTACATCACAAGCTCCCAAAATGTCTCTGAGAGCCAGAACGAGGCTCCCATAGAGATGTATAGAGTTGTGACCTCCGGCGCGCTCCTTTTGGCAGGTCACAAGTCTCCGGAGACCGACCACAGCGACAGGGATAGAAGATGAAAATGCTGGAAGGTGAGTATAAGACCAGGGGCAATACAAAAAACAAACGCTGGAGTGGTTCTCCAAGCCTTCTCTATACATTTTCAGTCTAAATTATTTTCTCTGTGTCCTGATACATTCCTAACACTTAAGACAAGTCTATCTCCTGATGGTTGCCGCTTAATTGGACAGAATTAAATTATTGCAATCAGCTGCATCTCTGTCACACCACTCTTATCGACGGATCATCATCCTAGGCGTGAGTGTCAAAAAACTCATACTTGATGCCTCAGTGATGCCATATAGCAGAGCAGCTTCAGAGAAGGTAACATTGGAAGTATTAACATAACATAGATGGAGCCAGCTAGAGTCCGATGGGCCCCAGTGCAAAATTTGGACCTGCCCCCGCCTTGCACATGTTGCCACCCCCGCATGCATGTTGGTCAGATGTATAAGGCCCCCATCCTGGTACTGTATATATGATCCCCATCCTGGTGTATATGATCCCCATCCTGGTGTATATGATCCCCAATCCTGGTATATGGCTTCCATCCTGGTATGTATGGATGGCCCCCCCATCCTGGTGCAAGGCACCCAACCAACCTACCACATGGTAGCCCCCATCCTGGTATGTATGGCCCCCATCCTCGCACATAGAACCCCCATCCTCATACATAGACTCCCATCCTGGTATGTTTGGCCCTCATCCTGGTACATGGACTACTCCCCCACCCTGGTACATGGGCTCCTCCATCCTGATATATATCGCCCCATTCTTGTACATGCCTCCCCATCCTTATACATGACCCCCCATCCTGGGACATGATACCCACCCTAGTACATGGACCTCATCATGCAGCACACTTAAAAAAAAAAAAAAAAAATGATCATACCTACTCTGGTTCAGCTCCTCTGCAGCTGTGTATCCTCGTCTCATGCCGGCAGCTGATCAGCATGCGAGCGCCCGCATTCACCATCAGTTGCCAGGATATTCACTGCTCTCCCAACATTGCCACTGCTGTATGTTCCCGTGTGCCCGCTCATTGAACTGGCACACGTGATAACCACAACTGCAGCAATGTATATGTGATCCTGTGTGCCTGCTTTGCACCGGGTACCCCAACTCACGGGCCATTGGTGGTACACCACTGCGAGCTGGATGAGCTTCCTCCTGGACACATATCCAGCTGAAGCAGTTGTTGGGGTCGGTGGGCCCCTGTACCCCCGGGCCCTGTCGCGACCGTGATCGTTACGCCCCTGGATGGAGCCTACAGGTCCTTATTGCAGCATCATTACGGCTGTGTGGCACTCGCTGCTGCCATCTTCACCTCTCTCCAGTGAGAAGGTTGTTAGGGCTTTTATCCTCTTCTATATGAATTGTTCACATAGAAATGACCTGTTCAAAAACTAAAAAAATCCATTCCTCCTCTATGCACGGCCACAGCTTGGGCTAAACTGTGATTTTCTTGGTGCTTTTATCCTGTCCCACAAAAGTCCTTATCACCATATATGTAGGTAAATGTCCAAACTGTTTTATTATGGCCCCATGAATTACCGTAGATTAATTACGGTAATCAAATATAAAAAAGAAAAAAACATTCATTTGTAAGTGTCATTTCATTGGCAAAACAAAACAATACTGCACTGGTTGTTAATGATGGGTCATCATAGCAGATAAGATGATGCTTTTTTGTCCAATATAACTTATTTTGTCACATTTTTCTTTGCTCTTTTAAAAACGGCATTATATTGCTGTGTAGGCATGGCCAGCAGCAGATAGGGAGCAGTGCAATGTGACAGCAGAGAAGAGGTTAACAGAGTTTGTGACTGAGCTGTGTGGAGCCAGATGACAGATCAGAGAAGCTTGTACAGAGGAGTTTGCATCCTGACATTGCTCAGCTCTGTGCTGCAATCTGATACATTGTTCCTCATCAGGTGCAGTCAAGAGTGTAGGCCACGCCCCCTTTCCCTTATATGGTTACCTGCCCGTCCGTATTCACTGTGCAGACAGATCTGACTGATAATGAACATATGTCTGCTTCACACACAGTGTAGTGGGGACACCTTGTGGAAGGTTTAGGAATGGTTCGCAGCCAGAATTTTCTAATGAAGTATATTAGAAAGTTTATTAAAATCTCTTGCTTTACTTTATTATTAAATAAAAATTTAAATGGTGGTTGCGCCTTAAATCCTGCATCAACAATTCAGATTCAGGAAAGGCCAACACAATAATCTAGTGAAGAATATGATGTTTCTGCTACGTCTCGGGTGCCCGTTCCTGTCTGAGGAGGAGGTCGACGTTCCAAAGACGTTCCATGCAATATTTGGTCGGCTCAGAGTTGAATTCCAATCGCATCTAACGTGGTAACATTTTATTACAGAGGGATCTTGCAGCCATCAAAAAAGAAATGGAACAAGTCATTCAACAGGGACAATCTGTAAGTCATCTACACCCACCGGTCCAGAAGAAGGTGGCAGAGAGACTGGAAGATGTAGCCAAGAGCTGGGGAAGTCTGATCACCAAATCCCAAGAAAGGAAAGAGAAACTGACCCAAGCTGAACAAGTGCAGATGTATTTCAGCGAATGTGGCGAGCTCATGTAAGTGCGGAGTCAGGAGGACGGGACTGATAACTGAAAGCATTTAGTAAGAATACTATAGGATGCAGCTTTTGTTCGTTAGGACACTAAATAAGAGTCCTCAAACATTGGGCTACAAGGCACATAATGATTAAAGGGAATCTTCAACCAAGTATTTGCATCCCCATCTGAGAGAAGCGTGATGTAGGGGCAGAGACCCTGATTCCAGTGATGTTACTTAATGGACTGCTTGATATAGTTTATAAAATCACTTATCAGAAGGAGATTATTATTAGAAGTCTAGTCCACCTGCTGCATATACAGGATCTCTATAACCCCACCCACACCACTGATTGGCAGCTTTCTGTGTACACTGCGCATAGGAATCACCTTATAGCTACACTGTGCATAGGCAGAAAGCTACCAATCCGTGCAGGGAGCGGGGTTATACAGAGATCCTGAATATGCAGCAGCTATACTAGTCCTCTGATGATAATTGCCTGCTAAGTGATTTTATAAACTACAGCAAACAGCACATGATTGGAATCAGGCTCTCTGTCTTTACCGCATACTGCTTTCATATTAGGTGGCAAAAACATTCCCTATCTCTAGGTCTTTAGGCTCCGAGTGGGAGGAACCTGAAGAACCTGGAGGAAACCCATGAGAACATGGGGAGAACATACAAACTCCTTGCAGATGTTGTCCTTGGTGGGATTTGAGCCCAGCACCCCAGTACTGCAAAGCAACAGTGCTAGCCACTGAGCCACCACAGACTGCTAACCACTGAGTCACCGCACCACCCTATATAGTGCAGACCACTTAACCACCGTGCTGTCTACTGTACAGTGCTAAAAACTGAGCCACCGTGCTGTCCACTATATAGTGCTAATCACTGAGCCACCGTGCTGTCCACTATATAGTGCTAACCACTGAGCCACCGTGCTGTCCACTATATAGTGCTAATCACTGAGCCACCGTGCTGTCCACTATATAGTGCTAACCACTGAGCCACCGTGCTGTCCACTATATAGTGCTAACCACTGAGCCACCGTGCTGTCCACTATATAGTGCTAATCACTGAGCCACCGTGCTGTCCACTATATAGTTCTAACCACTGAGCCACCGTGCTGTACACTATATAGTGCTAATCACTGAGCCACCGTGCTGTCCACTATATAGTGCTAATCACTGAGCCACCGTGCTGCCCACAGTACAGTGCTAACCACTGAGCCACCGTGCTGTCCACTATATAGTGCTAACCACTGAGCCACCGTGCTGTCCACTATATAGTGCTAACCACTGAGCCACCGTGCTGTCCACTATATAGTGCTAACCACTGAGCCACCGTGCTGTCACTATATAGTGCTAACCACTGAGCCACCATGCTACCCTTTATACAGTGCTAACCACTGAGCCACCATGATGCCCTTTATACAGTGCTAACCACTGAGCCACCATGATGCCCTTTATACAGTGCTAACCACTGAGCCACCATGATGCTCTTTATACAGTGCTAACCACTGAGCCACCATGATGCCCTTTATACAGTGCTAACCACTGAGCCACCATGATGCCCTTTATACAGTGCTAACCACTGAGCCACCACAGACTGCTAACCACTGAGTCACTGCACCATCCTATATAGTGCAGACCACTGAGCCACTGTGCAGTCTACTTTACAATGCTAAAAACTGAGCCACCGTGCTGTCCACTATATAGTGCTAACCACGAGCCACCGTGCTGTCCACTATATAGTGCTAACCACTGAGCCACCATGCTGTCCATTATATAGTGCTGATCACTGAGCCACCGTGCTGTCCACTATACAGTGCTAACCACTGAGCCACCGTGCTGTCCACTAAATAGTGCTAACCACTGAGCCACCGTGCTGTCCACTATACAGTGCTAACCACTGAGCCACCGTGCTGTCCACTATATAGTGCTAACCACTGAGCCACCGTGCTGCCCACTATATAGTGCTAACCACTGAGCCACCGTGCCGTCCACTATATAGTGCTAACCACTGAGCCACCGTGCTGTCCACTATATAGTGCTAACCACTGAGCCACCGTGCTGTCCACTATATAGTGCTAACCACTGAGCCACCGTGCTGCCCCTACACAGTGCTAACCACTGAGCCACCGTGCTGTCCACTACATAGTACTAACCACTGAGCCACCGTGCTGTCCACTACATAGTACTAACCACTGAGCCACCGTGCTGTCCACTACATAGTACTAACCACTGAGCCACCGTGCTGTCCACTACATAGTACTAACCACTGAGCCACCGTGCTGTCCACTACATAGTACTAACCACTGAGCCACCATGCTGTCCACTATATAGTGCTAACCACTGAGCCACCATGCTGTCGACTATATAGTGCTAACCACTGAGCCACCGTGCTGCCATTCTTGAAATGTCTGTTGAATTTGCATTGATACGTTACTGATTCTATGCTCTTGTTTGCCACATTAGAGTCTGGGCGAGAGAGATTCATGCTCTGATTATATCTGAGGAGCTGACAAATGATCTGGCTGGTGCAGAAAGGCTAATTAAGCGGCACGAAGAATACAAGAAAGAAATTGATCGACACTGGGGGAAATATGAAGAGCTTCAAAGGATGGGGAAGTCTCTTCTGGAGGAGAAGCACTTCATGGCTTTTGAGGCAAGTTAGAAGGAATCTGTCAACAGGTTTTTGCTATATAAACTAAAGGCAGCATGTTGTAAGGGTTAGAAACAAAATTCAACTTCGCCTCTCTTATCAGTGTGTGTGCTATTGTTTACATAAACCAAAGGCTCTGTCACCTGGTGATTAGCATTCCAGAACTACTTTGTGACATGCAGGTCAGTCCAACACGCCCCCGCTGTGATTGACACCTGACTGTCAATGCACAATCTCTATAGAGCACCTGATGTGGGCGGGGGACGCTCTCCCAGCTCTGCTGCATTGCTAAAAGTAAATGCTTCGATTGTGTCAAGACGGCTGCATCTAGTAATCTAAGGGATACATCATTGGATTCAGGGGCCATATGCCTACATTATGTTACTGTCAGATGAGGTAGCAAAAACCTGCGGACAGATTCCCTTTAAACCCATTATCATATATGTAATTGATGCCCTAAATAGTGGATGAATGTCTTCAGGTTATTCTCCAGTAGTCAGCGAGGAGATTTGGCCCTTTTTAAAGGAACCTATGGAGTTTGGGAAAAATTCTAGTGAAAAATAATAAGAATGATAAATTCAGAGATTTCCTAGGTTAGGGCTGGTAAACATATGTGACACAGTGTGCCAAAGTGAAGAGAATTAAGGCAGTGCAGTAACTTAGCAAGGTGACCTACATATCTCAGAGAAGTAGGAGTTTACATTTGGTGCCTACCTGGGTCCTATGTGATTTGCCTTCAAGTCGAACAATAGTAAATTGTGTCCAAGCCCCAGAAAATGCAAGAGCAACTCAAGAGGGTCTCGCAAGTTACGATTTGCTGTTTTCTGTGCCTAGAAAACAGGCATTGGTAGAAACAGGAGGAGCTAGAGACACAGACATTCTGCTGCAAGTTCTCCTGAAATGACAATTAGACAAAGAGAAGCTAGAGGCAGGCACAGATATTCTGCTGCAAGTTCTCCTGAAATGACTGAGGGAGGAGGTAGAGGCAGACAGACATTTTGCTGCAAGTTCTCCTGGAATGATAGTTAAATATGAAGGCGCTATAGGCAGAGACAGACATTCTGCAAGTTCTCCTGAAATGACAGAGGGAGGAGCTAGAGGCAGACGCAGATATTCTGCTGCAAGTTCTCCTGAAATGACAGAATGTGGAGCTGGAGGCAAACAGATATTCTGTTGCAAGATCTCCTGGAATGATAGTTAAATATGAAGGAGCCAGAGGCTGACGCAGACATTCTGCTGCAAGTTCTCCTGAAATTACAGTTACAGAAGGAGGTGCCACAGGCTGACAGACATTCTGCGGCAAGTTCTCCTGAAATGACAGAGAGGGAAGAGTTAGAGGCTGACACAGACAGACATTCTTCTGTCAGGTCTCCTGAAATGACAGAATGTGGAACTGGAGGCAGACAGACATTCTGTTGCAAGTTCTATTGGAATGATTGTTAGAGAGGGAGGAGCTAGAGGCTGGCACAGACTTTCTGCTGCAAGTTCTCCAGGAATGATAGTTACAGGGGAAGGAGCTAGAGGAGACACAGACATTCTGCTGCAAGTTCTCCTGAAATTACGATTACATAGAAGGAGCTAGAGGCAGACACAGACATTCTGCTGCAAGTTCTCCTGAAAAGACAGTTACATTTCTCCATAGAACTTAATGAGCACCGACTGTCGTCTCCTATCTTTGTATTGGGAAAGTCTGTAAAATGGGAAAGATTTTACCCGTGAAATCAGACTTTTGGAGTAAGAATCTGATTTCTCTGATAAGTTAACTTAAAGTTTTATTTTCCTTTGTACTATTGAAAAAAGTGTACATGATGGTTACTTTATAAGAACAAACGTACAGTAAACAGTATAAAACTCCAGGACGTAACTGAGTTTGGCAAGTGTGGCTTAAGTTGAAATTTAGGTTTAACTGTTGTCAAACCTGAAGCCTTGAAGTAATAAAAACAACTATGTTTTAACCTCTCTATGGACCACTAGTAGTTTTTATCAACATTCTTATAGACACATTGTTTTAGCCTTCCCAAAACAATGCCAGCATAGTCTAATGGCTATGAATGTATCAGTAGGGGACTCAGACCGGGAATCCCCCAACAATCAGAATGGGGGGTCACGTCCTAGCGTTGTCTCATGTGTGACACTGAAACTTTATATTGTATAAAGTAATGACTTGATACAAACATACATTTCAGATTACAGAGAAAATGCAGGAGCTGTCAGAGCTAATGGGACACGTGTCCGACACCTGGAAGAGGAGGAAGGAGATCTACGACGAAAACTTGGAGATCCAGTTGTTGTGGAGGGACCTAGAGCAAGCAGATGGATGGCTGAACACTAAGGAACCCTATGTGTTGGACCATAACTATGGGGTATGACGGGCCATTTCAGTGGATTTTCAAGTGACAAATCATTTGAGAGCTTTATCTAAAATTAGATATGCCCTGATGAAGTGATAACTGAAATCACGAAACCGGTAGGCAAATTACCCATTAAACAGAGTTTTATACATCACTCTGTTTGTCTTCACTGGAGGTCAGCGCGGTGGATCTATGAAACCCAGCACTTTCTGTTAACCCTTTTGTTATCTAAAATTAGATATGGGCCCGATCAGTGGCGTAACTTCAGGCCCAGGGGCCCCAATGCAAAAGGTCTAACGGGGCCCCCAATTATTGAAGATCTTTAATAGTATTAATGTTTTTCTATAGGCCAAAGGGACTTTGGGGTCCCCCTAGGCTGCAGGGCCCGGGTGTGATCGCAACCCGTGCACCTATTGTAGTTACGCCCCTGGGCCCGATGGTATCGCATTGGGGGACCGGTGACGTGATGATGGTGTGCTTATATTCAATACAACACAAAATGCTGTGCTTATAGTTAATCTTTAAAGGGGTCCTGTCATGTCCTATTTTGTTATTAAATCGCCCCCATTATTTTTTAGATCATGTAGTGTTAATAATAACACTGTTTTATTAATGCACAGTGCATGATCTAAATAACATTGGGGGGTTTAACAATAACAAAAAAACCACATGACAGGTTCCCTTTAATGGAGTATTCCCATCACCAAGTGATGAGCCCAGGGCAAGGGGAATCACGGGTGGCCGTGCCCTGGCTGTCATTTGTTAGATGGGGGAAATATTTACAGGGGATAAAGAGTATGTGACGCCACCTGTGGATCCCGGTAATTTAGATACCGGCGCTGCAGGCCGGCCGCTGAGGTGATGAAGGGTGCAGCTCAGTGTGGTCCAGCTCCCCACAGGAGGAGCTTTTACCTCAGGGCAGCGGTAATGGAGGCTGATGAGGGGGATGAGGGGAGTAGTAGTTCTTACCCCTCCGGTGAGTCGATGATGACGCTGAGGCCCTCCGGGCGCCGGCAGGAAGAAAGACAGAGACCGATTCAACTCCAACTCCACTTTACTGGTACCGGCAGATGTTATTGAGAACACGTTACAGTCTGGTTTAACAGGTAGTAGTTGTCGGTTCAGGGTACCCCCATGGAGTCTCCAGATGTTCCTTTCTGATAGTCTTTCGGGGTCTAATTCTGTCCTTCGCCACCCTTGCAGAGCTCTCCCGCCAGTCCCCTGGTCTCCTACGGTGGAGGACGGGTTTCCTTTACCAGTACGGACGGGAGTAACAGCAAGCAAAACCTCCCGCCACTGGAATCCGGACCGATACTCCTGTAATCTAGGACCGATTTTGGGCCTGAGGGGTGAGGTACCTTCTTGTGGCGCCTACGGCTACCCGGTGATTATGGGCCCGCGCTCGTCGGTTTGCAGCCAGGGATAAACCACTGACCGCCTCGGCTTTCGTGTTGCCGCTGTTCCCCAGACTAAACCAGCCGGCTCCAACAGGTGCAGGTCTGTCTCCTTCTGTCCTGGGACACCCTCCTGGAGATGGGTGATCCCTCCTGTTAGGGGGCTATCAGGCGAGACCTCACTGCCTGCCTTCCCAGCACTGTCCCTGACGCTGACTCGGACTGACTGTCACTTAAGTCTCCCGCTCTAACCTAGGCTCCACTCCCTTTTGGACCTACTGAATAATCAGTCCTTCTATGCTAAGGTGACCTAGTGTTGACCGCTGACCTAGACTCCATAGGTTAAACCCAAACCCACAACTACAGAGATACTACATATGTTTGCAAAGTGTAATACTTCCCTGACGCGCCTAGCCATAGGGGCGCCACACACAAGCTCCTATCCCAATATGTAGTAGGTGTAGTAATAATAATAATAACAAATCCCTCCAATTAGAAATGTAGTATAGTTCTCCTGATTAGCTATGTCACTATCTTATTTGCAGGACATTGCAGCTTAGTATCCATGGTTACAACCACTAGCAACTAACTGTCACTATAAGAGTGGTTGTAACCATGGTTACCTAAGCTGTAATGCCCTGCACATGAGGTAAGTGATAGCTAATCAGGAGAACTCTGCTACATTTCTAATTGGAGGGATTTGCTAATGTTAATTTAATATTATTATTACACCTACTACATATTGGGGAAGGATGTTGAAGATGGGAATACCCCTTTTAAGGCATCAACAATAACTTCAGCACTTTATTTCACCTTAAAGCGAACCTGTCACCCCCTCCAGACATCTAAAAATACCATAGCCACCTTCTGCAGCACTAAGGCTGCATTCTGACAAGGTGTCTATAGCATTTATGCTCCCTTGATTCACTGAAATAAAGACTTTTGTAAGATCTGTTTCAAACCTGATCCAAGACCGGGAGGCGGGTTTTCAAGTGCCTGTCTCCCTCCTCTGTGGTGTCAGTCATCCCTCTCTGCTCTCTGTGCACCGCCTCCAGGGCCATCTCCCTGCATTACAGAGCTTTGTCAGCTCTGCTACAACACAGAGCTGCTGTTATAGGAGACCTCACAGTAGTAAATCTAGCAGGAGGACCCTGAGCAGACAAAGCACTGCCTGCTACATAGCCCTTGAGCTGAGCAGTTTTCACTTTCAGTTTCTTGTAAACAGCAGCATTGCTCCTCAGCCTATGATCTAAAGCACAAACTCAACTCTGCTGCACTGCTGACAGCTCAAGGCTGCTATGTAGCAGGCAGGGCTTTCTCTGCTCAGGATCCTCCTGCTAGATTTACTACTGTGAGGTCTCCTATAACAGCAGCTCTGTGTTGTAGCAGAGCTGACAAAGCTCTGTAGTGCAGGGAGGTGGCCCTGGAGGAGGTGCACAGAGAGCAGAGAGGGATGACTGACACCACAGAGGAGGGAGACAGACACTTGAAAACCCGCCTCCCGGTCTTGGATCTGGTTTGAAACAGATTTTATATAAGTCTTTATTTCGGTGAATCAAGGGAGCATAAATGCTATAGACACCTTGTCAGAATGCAGCCTTAGTGCTGCAGAAGGTGGCTATGGTATTTTTAGATGCCTGGAGGGGGTGACAGGTTCGCTTTAATGTAATATTTTAGCAAACCTATGTTAAAGGAGCTGTCCAGGATTACAAGAAATGATCACTGCTTGTGTCCAGACACTGCCACACACGTCCATAGGCGACATAGGCGATATTTCCACACATCCTATTTCTTTTGATATTTTTACATTTCTTTTATTTTTTTAAACCTAGACAACATTTTTAATAACTTCAGTGCTGTGTTCAAATTTGATTGTGTGACTATAGAAGGTATCTTCCCTGGTATAGATAATTAAAAAAAATGATAATGCCTTAACCACTTCACGAAGAAGAGCATATATGTACATCCTTGGCCATGTTCCCTCCCTCTGATGCGAGCATCAATATGACATAATGTTATATAACAATATCTACTTACATAATCATGCCGTTCCATCTGTCACTTCCGGCGTCCGGTTGACCACATACCAAGCGCCTCAACCATATTTGTACACCCAAGTTATGGGTGTGCAAATATAGTACCCACTGGCGGTGCTGGCACATTGCACAGTACTGCCAGTGGTGTTGCAACGGCCGCCGCTGACACTACATCATTGCCTGAGTAAGTGCGCATGTGTATACCCAGTGTGCATGCGCACTTACTCAGGCAGCCACCATCTTTGAACACCTGCGTATACAAAGAGGGTGGCGGTGTGACCCAGTGCGCACACTCACATTTACGCGGCCACTATCTTTGGACACCTGTCTGGCAGAGACAACGCATGGGGGGACGTGACAGCACAAGGAAAAGAAAGAGTGAACATAGATGGGCAGAGACAGCACTCGGTAGAAGGGTAAGCGCAGAGGAGGGAAAAAGAGCTTACAGGGGGAGACAACTCAAAGGAGAGGGCACAGGGGAGAGAGACAGCACACATAGGGGGAGAGACAGTGCACAGGAGGAATAGAGCGCACAGGGTCTAAACAGGTCAAAGTAAGAGAGCACACAGGGGTGAGAGCACAGAGGGGGAGAGGTCAAAGGAGAGAGCACACAAGGAGAGAGCGCACAGGAGGAGAGAGAGAGAGCGCACAGCAGGGAGACAGGTCAAAAAAGAGAGCACAGAGAAGGGGGAGAGTGCACGTGGGGGCAGAGACAGCACACAGAGGGGAAGGGAGGGCTGCTGCCCCCAGCACCACTGAGCCTGCCCCATCATGACATCGCCACCCTCCCGCTGCAATAGCATTGGGCCTCTATTTAGTACAATATAACATAATACTACATAAAGTAATTCTTGGTCTATCCATAATCATATCACGGGTCGGCTTCATTCAGACCGTATTGTTCATCAATGACCTTCTTCTCTAGGACTCTGTACCACAGGTGGAGGACCTCATAAAGAAACAGGAGGAGTTTGAGAAGATGCTGGCAGCCCAAGGAGAGAAGTTTGAGATGCTGAAGAGGAAAACGAAGGTCAGTATTGGCTTTGTGTAGTCCGACTCTATATGGTGAATAAGATAATACTTCTTACGTCTGGTTGTGGAGCAGCACAATTATTTCACTGTAGATCGGGGTCTGCTAATCACTCAGATAGATACAGACGCTGGTGACAAAAGAAGAGCCACAACTATTCAAAGTGTACCCTTCACAATGTATATTGTAGTGTAATGTCATCTGTTATGTTCCAGAGTAAGAGCTGAGCACACTTACTTATATATAGGTTTATGGGAAAGGTTCAGTATTACTTGTATGTCATTCATTTATAGCTTTGTTCCTTGTGGGCGGTCCTATTTAGTGATTGACAGCTCTCTGTAGGACCGCCCACTTGACTGAAAAGCTCAGAATAAGAAGAGATTTAATAAGTAAAATATTATGATCCTATACAGTCTATTAATCTGCTTGTCTCTCTCTGCCCTATACCATGGTGTCCGCAAATTAGACTGGATTTTCAATGTGACATTCAATTCACAGGGTTTTTCCCAGCTCCCATACTAATTTTTAACTGGTGTTTTTTTGGGGGGGGCCTAATTCAGCATTTATATAACAAATTAAGCATGTTCCATGCCCGCATAGTATCTGCTTACCCTCCTTTCTCCACTTTTATAAGCTTTTGTTCCACTCTTTGTCCCAAAACACCCCAGCCTTTGTGGGGGTACTCAGTCCTCCTATTGGAGGATCGCAGTAGCACCCTCAAAACTATCCATGGGGTGACTTTTCTGACATCTTACGTAAACAGAACCTGATTGGAGCAAACAATAAAGGATAGTGGTCACCAGATTTTTGCTACCTTGTCTAAGAGCAGCATGATGTAGGTTCAGAGAGCCTGATTCCAGGAATATCCGCAGTATCAGTTTACAGGGTGCCGCAGTTGTGATATAATCACAGTTTTTTCTTCTGTAGATCAGAACTTGTAATACTGAACTGTGTGTAGCCCCACACACCACTTATTGGCAGCTTTCGGCTAATATGCAATGTACACAGAAATCTGCCAATCAATGGTGAGGGGTGTGGCTGGACCAGGAGGCACGAAACACTTAGTCCTGTAAGTGATTATCTCCTGCTTATAAAACACTACTTTTATTGAAACTGCATAACACAGCTTTAGAAGTGGAACAAACGTCACTAGGAACACTCATTTCACAATAATCTTGCAGTATAAACTGGCTGCCGGTCACCCAATGAACGAACAAAATGAGGAGCATCTCTGTAAACACGGCCACGGATATAGTGTGGGGCCAGATTCTCAACCCTGTTGTGGGAGGAAGCCGGCATGACACTGGATGGAAGACATTGAGCATAGAGTTAGGGGTGGGTGCAAAGGCGACCTTAGGGGTGGTGACACAGGGGTAAGAGAGGGTGACGTAGGCGACCCCAGGCCTTCTGTAGGACTTACCAAGGTGGGTGGGGGCCCTCTTAAATCATGCTCTGGACAGCAGAGTCCCGCCTGCCCTCCCCAAGAGTAAATTCCAGGTCCACAGTAGCATTCGATGGTGGGTCCTCGAAGTTGGTTACAAATTGGTCTTGGGGATTCATTATCATATGGAGTCCTTAAACGGATGATATAAGGATGATGGTCTGGTGATTTTTTTTGGGGGGGAACCAAGCAATGGAATGTTGGGACAACCTCTTCCCTCGGATGTACGGTGCTCCCAAGCAGGTGGTTACAACTGGAGTAAGTTTGGTTATAGGGGTAAGGGACAATGTCATGGAAAATCTCCAGATTTTTTGAGCTTCGAGGACTTTATCAAGAGGTACAACTTCAATGTTTTACCTTATGTTGTCAATAAAACGGCTGCTGTGATCAGTGTATCCAAAGTCGTTGTCCTTGTATTATTCACGAACAGGGGTGGGGGGGGATCAACACCGAGTCGGAGGGGTATGCACAGGTGTTCAGTGGTCAGGTCACAAATATTCAACAATACGAGAGTCATACAACAGCCGAAACCAAAGGAGGCAATAAATAAAATAAGGATTTGAGCTTGAACAGAATGGATATATTTACACATAATCGTGACTTTACATAAGGGACACTATGATTAAATAGATGACAAATACCCCTTTATGTGGTTTATTGAGTGGATTAGGGGTCCATATATTAAAAACAGGACTTCTTTATATCTTGTATATTTCTTAGAGAGAACAAAACTTGCCTAAGCAAACTGACTTTAATGAAAAAGAACCAAAGAAACCTGAATCCTTTTTCCGAGTACCTTCTCTAAAGAGGAAGCCATCAGCAGACAGAAGAGGATTTTCCCAAAAATTGGGGAGCACAAGGGGTCTGCCTGGTCATCCTTCCACGGACCCAGTAAGTAGCACTCAACTAAATACATCAGTAGTTTCTGGTGGCTTCCTGGACAATGTAGATGGCAAGAGCAACACAACCAAGACCGAGCAAGAGCCACAGACATTGAGGGTCCCAAATTTTCTAGATCTCCACATCCCTCCTTTGGAGAATCCGGTATCCCAACCAATTGGGTCATCTTATCAGCAGCCGCTGTCTCCAGTGCAAACATATCAAGGCTACAAAGTGCCTATTACCGAAGAAATCCTAGGACAAACCCAATTAATTACTTTAGAAGACACCAAGTACCAGCCCAAGGAAAAACCTCTTTTCAATTCCACAGATGCCTCTACATTACAATCATATAATTCTGCCCCATCCTCAGAGAAAACTCAGATTGATGTCTTGGTATGTGTTGTTCATTTATGTTGAAAAAGTGTGTATTGTAAGTTCACAATGTCCTTTGTGCTAACCTATACATTGCGTGTGCTCGGCAGGAGGTGAGGCCATTGGCTGGACGCAGCGATCAACCTCCAAAAGTTCCAGATCTCTTTGACTTGATTCCTGAGACAACACCTGTCATTGCTTTGGTAATGTAATTTTTAATCTGGCATTTGGGACTGAACAAACTTGATTTAGAGTATAGTATCTTTCCTGTAGATATATAGGGAGGGGTCAGGTTATGGACGGCTTTGTAGGTTAGTGTTAGTAGTTTGAACTGGATTTGTTGGGAAATATTGGGAGCCAATGAAAAGATTTGCAGAGGGTAGAGGCGAGGTAGTAGCGAGCGGAGAGGTGTATTAGTCGGGCAGCAGATTTAGGAAGTGACTGGAGAGGTGTGAGAGTGTTAGTGGGGAGGCCACATAGGAGGATGTTGTAGTAGTCGAGGCGGGAGATGATGAGGGCATGTACAAGCATTTTAGTAGGACGGATTCTAGAAATATTTTTGATTTGGAGGTCACAGTAGGTGGCGGGAGTTTGGATGTGTGGTTTAAAGAACAGCGCAGATTCTAGAGTTAATCCAAGGCAGCAGAAAGTTTGATGCCATTTATTGTGATAGACAGATCAGGTAAGGAATATATGTAGCATAGAGGGAAGATAATGAGTTTGGATTTGTCCACATTGAGCTTTAGGAAGTGAAAGGAGAAGGAGGATATATTTGACAGACACTCCTGGATTCTGGACAGCAGAGAGGTGACATCTGGGCCACAGAGGTAGATCTAAGTCATCAGCGTACAGGTGATCCTGGAAGCCATGGGACTTTGTCAAAGGTGTACAGAAGTTGCTGTACATAGACCAAATTTATTTATACTTCATCAGTTGTGACCCTAATTATTTTAAAATGTAATAAAAAACCTCAGAACGTGTGACACTGAACACATGGCTTATTATTAATTGTAGGCCAATATTGATTATAATTCGTTAGAAATTTGAGTTCCTACCGTCAGCATTTATGGCATTTCCACTGGGTATTCCCATCAGGTGCAGAAGCTCCTGTAGCGTCTGTAGATTTCTGTCTTCCCCTTTCACTACTAGGTTCAGTGGAAGGATGGCAAGAATGGGGGCTACAGAAAGATGAAATCTACATAGAAGTATAACCTTCAGTGGGAATATCAAGAATGTTTAAAATGGAAATACATCTTCATTAACCAAACCCAGCAGTAACTTGTACCTTAATGCTGATGATAAATTATGTCCTTACTATGCAGGAGGTAAAGCCACAATATACTCTGCCGGAGGTAAAGCCACAATATACTATGCAGGAGGTGAAGCCACAATATTCTCTGCCGGAAGTGAAGCCACAATATTCTCTGCCGGAAGTAAAGCCACAATATTCTCTGCCGGAGGTGAAGCCACAATATACTATGCAGGAAGTAAAGCCACAATATTCTCTGCCGGAGGTGAAGCCACAATATACTATGCAGGAAGTAAAGCCACAATATTCTCTGCCGGAGGTGAAGCCACAATATACTATGCAGGAAGTAAAGCCACAATATTCTCTGCCGGAAGTAAAGCCACAATATTCTCTGCCAGAGGTAAAGCCACAATATTCCCTGCCGGAAGTGAAGCCACAATATTCTCTGCCAGAGGTAAAGCCACAATATTCCCTGCCGGAAGTGAAGCCACAATATTCTCTGCCAGAGGTAAAGCCACAATATTCCCTGCCGGAAGTGAAGTCGCAATATACAATACGAGAGGAGAACCCACAATATAATCTGCCGGAGGTGAAGCCACAGTATAATCTGCCAGAGAGCAAACCGCGATATACAATTCTGCAGGAGAAGACGCAATATACAGTGCAAGAGGTGACACCGAAGTCTAATCTGCCGGAGGTGAAGCCGCAATATAATCTGCCGGAGGTGAAGCCACAATTTACAATGCAAGAGGTGAAGCCACAGTATAATCTGCCGGAGGTGAAGCCACGATATAATCTACCAGAGGTCAAACCGCGATATACAGTACCGCAGGAGGAGCCACAATATAAAATGCAGGAGGTTAAGTCGCAATACACTGTACCGGAGGTGAAGCCACTATATACTGTGCCGGACGTGAAACCACAATATACTGTGCCGGAGGTGAAGCCGCCATCTTTGCTAGAACTTAATGTTGACCTCTCAAGTGGACCATCAAAGATACCAGATCTACCCACTCCACCTTCTCCAGTAAGTGCAAAAATCTTACATAATGTCCAGTAATTATACATACTACAACCTAAACGGCACATAGCATCATCCTCATTATAAGAATATGTATTGAATTGAGCATTTTGCAGTTAAAAAATAAAGACAAAACTTAGTTTTTACAAAGCCTTCACAGTGAAAAACTCTACTCCTTTATTTTGTACCACAACTGAAGTTTTGGTTTGTTGTCTTCTTTTTCCCAACAGAGTCCTTCCATTGATAGAATAGTTAATGGATTCATGGAGGCAAAGCAGAATCTTCTGCCGGGGGGAAAGGTATAAGCCATATTCACCGTTTCAGAGACAGCATGCTGTTGGCCTCATTTTATCTTTTATCATTGTTCATTTGACCTCATCTCTTCTCTTATAAGTTTAATTCCCAAAATTCTTATTTGTTGCTTTTTTCAAAGAAAAATATTCCTGAATGCATTTGTGCCGGTTACGCTCTAAAATCCACGGGCCCCCAGCCACTGATCTGCACAATTGTATAACTGTATATATGACAACTCCACTTTTTTAGAGATGGCATAGGAGACTGATTGACAGATCATCTCCCAATCCATCTCTCTGTACCACCTCTATGAACCCTAAAATACTCTCTCCTTAGCAAACACCTACAACGCATCAAATCCGACAACAGGATGTAGAGCTGCTATAAACTCCTGGCTATGAGGGGCTTTGTGAAAGTTAAAATGTATACACCCAAACTGTCACTTCAATGAAGAAGTGGATGAACTCTAGCGCCACCTTTATGGTGGGTTTACACGCCGCGATATCGGCGTCCAACTCCGACCCAACTCCGACAAAAAGTCACGTGGGTTGCGAGTTGGAACCGATATCGTGTGCGCGTTGTACGGTTTGAGCGTACAACGCGATGCTGGAACGATGCCAAAACGATATCGGAGTTGAATAGCAGAGCTATTCAACTCCCCGATATCGCATGGCCGTTGTAGCAGCATCGCAGCGTGTGACAGCCCAACTCCGATCTGTACTCGCAACTCACCCATTAACTCCCATGTTAAATGGTCGTTACTGGGTTGGTGGGCGTACACATCGGAGGGACGTTGTTTCCCGATATCGCAGCGTGTAAACAAGTTTTTAATATGACCAAGGATTTGTGCCAGATCAGAATCCCAAACTACAGACGCTGCATTTCGGGGTAACTGCCCCTCATCAGTGTAGTGTATGGGATATTCTGATCTGGCTGTGTGAGTGGGCTAAGACTAGGTCTGGGGAACTAGCTATCTACCTTATGGAGAGGAGTTTCCCTGCAGCCATAAGGAGACAGCTAAGTTGATAAGGAGACTTATAGCCACAATGGTCATCTGGGAAAATGCAAATTGTCACTTCAATCAAGAAGTAGATGAACTCTAGCGCCACCTTTAGGTAGCAATCCTCAAAGTCATAGTCGACTCTTTAACAAGCCTTTTAATATGACCAAGGATTTGTACCAGATCAGAACCCCAAACTGCAGACATAGCATTTCGGGGTAACTGCCCCTCATCAGTGTAGTGTGCACACACACAACTTGCTTCCCCCCAGGGGTCAGAGGTTATGGTTCGGATCTTTGCTACTGGCACTCTGACTGCAGGTCACATCCAATATGTAAGGGGATCCCTGGCTAGCTAGGTGAGGTGGGTAACCCCGAGGGTACACAAAGTTAGCATCACCAACACATGTCTCAGGGGTATGACGTCTCATATCTATTATTTTATACACCTTTTATACATTTTAATCTGTTCTTGGAATAAAGATCATTATCTGTTTTTTATCAAGAACACAGCACCATGACCATATTCCTCTCGACTTATTTCCATTCAATAAAAGAAAGCCGAGATCCTGAAAACTGTGACGCTCCAACAGTTTATTTATCCTAGAAAGTTACAAACACTTTTATAATATAATCATTACATTTTATTTACCTAAATCCAAAAAACTGATTTAGCTCTAGTTAAATAATGTGTCAAAAATGTATTTGTGGCATGGCAAGAAGGGAGACGACTTCTACTAATCAATTTATCGCTTCTAAAACTAGATTAAGTATTAAAACCATGTACCTCTTGTGTTATCGTAGGAGAATCTAGCCAACTTCTGGAACTCTTACTTTGTCACATTGCGTGGAAAGATGATGAGCTTTTATCGTACCAAGAGGGATGCCGATAAGGTATTATGTCCTATTATTTTCATAACCGTAGCACCAAATGTGTGTCCCAGTCATATTCCCCTGTTTGGAAAGTGCAGTCATGTAGCCACCGAACAGAACCTAGAAAGCATTAAGAGTATAAAGGCCAGAATAACATTCATAAATCCTTATTAGTAGACAAAAAAACAGAATACAAACAAATATGTTATCATTGTTATTGTGTTATGCTACAAGGAACCACCATAATGACAGAGGGAGCCATCTCCCTCTGTCACACTCCTTACATGCAGCTGTTTACATCGTCAGCAGCACATAAGGGTGGTCTCACATTTGCGCACGATGTGCAGCGTCCCTGAGCGCAGCAAAACGCAGGCACTATGCGCTCCTATGTTTAACATGGGAACACATAGTGCCTGTGTGTGGCTGGATTCAGCTGCGTTTGCATTTGTCTGCGCATAAATTATGCGCAAAAATATTGGATTTTTTTTGTGCGTAGCTGTCCGCTTGCCTTACACGCAAGCAGACAGCCGCGCACAAAAAATGAATGGCATTACCGTCTGCTGGCAAGCGTACAGATGCTGCGGAAGACAACCTCCTCCAAAGTCATCTACAGGTGAATCTTGTCCTGCAGTTCTCTTCCTCTTCTTTTTTCCGCTTCTTTCTTCTTTCTTCTTCCTCTTTCTTCTCCCTTCTACTTCTTTCTTCTTACTTCTTTCTCCCTGCCATCACCGCTGGTTCATTTAAAATAGCTGGCAGGAAAGCAGACTTCACCGCCGGCTATTTTAAACAAACCAGCGGCGAAGAAGGAGATCAGCGGCGGCTGGCAGGAATCTTCACCGCTGATCTCGGCCTTTTGATCGCAACCGCTGATTGGGTGGCTGGGCAGCCTCACTGACCTTTTCATGTGAACGCATGCGGACAATCTCCGCTGTGTTCACATGAAAATGTTTGCGTTCTGCACTGCGTAAGCGCTCTATACGCTGCAGTGGCAAACGCAAATGTGAAATTGCTGCAAAAACTGTCAGTGTTCAATCCCCTTTGATATATCTTTGTTAACAGGGGGAACTAAATGCTATTAGATGGTGGGAACCCTGAGACCACAATCCCCGGGTGAACAATCACTGTCTTCAGTAGTGTAATTGGAAGCTTTTGGGCCCCGATGTGAAACCTCCAACAGGGCCCCTAATTATTGCAAATATTTAATAGCAATAGTCTTTTTCTATAGGACAAAGGGACTTTTGGGGCCCCATGGTCCGTGGCCCGGATGCAATTGCAACCTCTGCACCTGTTGTAGTTACTCTCCTGGCTGTCTTTTCATGTTCTAGTGCAAAGTGGCATGTAAAATGGCAATGATGTAATAGGAAGCGGTTATGTTTTATATGCCATGTGGGTCACAGAACTGGGTAGAGGGAAATGACGACATCATTTCTGGAGTATCCCTCACTATATGAAAGTTGTATCGGTACCCAATACTAACGAAGATGGGTAATGCAGGAAATATCTCTTTCAGAATGAAACAGCAATTCCTTCAGTTAGTGTGCTGGATGCTGTCTGTGAAAGAATAACGGATCCTGCGGAGAAAGTGAACACCTTCTGTGTGAGGTACGGTACGGGCCGGCATTTCTGCACCACTAACATTAAACAGGGGAACTCATATAGCTTTATAACCACTGATTTTAGATTATTCTTATCACTATAGTTTTGACGGCCAGGGATTAAAAAGGTATTCCCATCAATGAATGGTATATGTGTTGAGTTATGGAAATGAATATATGAAAATATCAAAAGATTTGCCAATGTGCTCATATTCTGCATTGTACTGCATATCTTGCATATGTATCCCTTTAAGTACTTGCCTTTAAGAAGAATAAGTAGTATTTTTCATATCAAGTATTGTAATACAAGTGATAGACTGTATGTGTACGACCGGTGAAGGTTACAGGGTCTGGGAGTGTTGCCAATATTTAGCATGTTTTAGTAACAAGGCAAGATGTTCCATAATGCCAGATAATGAAGGAATGTGATGAGTCAAAAATGTTAACACCACATTATGGAACAGGTACAAGAATACATATGTTTTTAGAATAGATTTGCATAATCCAATCAGTTCACAGCTGTTAGTGATCAATGACTTGTTATGTTTAATATTCTGTAACCAATTAATGAATGATCTTATTTTGGGGTTACCACCCCCAGAATTGTCTGTACATCTTCATATCTCTCCTAGTAGTGGTTATTTGTCCGCGGACACCTGTTATTATTGATTTGGAAAGCAGACAGATAAGAAGAGGGATATATTTTGATGTCTCAACTAAACCTTCCAATAGCTGCGGGGTCTAGAACATAGAGGGATCCCTTTTGTTATTTACATAGGTGCTTACAGATGCTCAGAATGAAGATGGGAGTAAAGGTGTGTCACAGTCCGCGCTGCTCCAAGCTCAAAAAACGTGACACACCTTTACTCCCATCTTCATTCTGGATATCACCACTGGTCAGTGGTTGGTGGAGGTTCTGCAGCAGCTCTTGAGTATTTTACGCCTTCAAACCAGTTGTGGGGATCACAACTGTACCAGGTGAGTGGTTCAACAGCACCACCCCGATTTCATACAGTGTCACTAGTGATAGGGCACTATTGCGCCTCTTGTCCCCCACCCCTTTATATTCTTACAGATGCTCAGCATGCATTAAATTGCAACATGGCCACATTTAAAGTTAAACTGTCACAATACTTTTCACTATGAAAGCCATATACTGCATAGATCGTTTAGACCAGATAAGGCTGGTGTACTGACTTTGATAATAAATGGCAGAATTGCTTAATAAACCTAGCTTAATGGACAAGAACCTCAGTGTCCCTCCTTCTGCTGAGATCTCTCTCTGCTCGGTATAAGCTGCAGCTGTCAGGCATGGTCGATGACGTTTTAATACACTTAGGATGAAAACACACTGTCCAAGTGACATGAAACGAGTCTTGGATCATTCACCCGGCCCTGCCTCTTTGGAAGGGATACTGTCAGTAATGTTTTTCTATGTAGGTCCACTGCTCCAGTCCAAAGAGAGGGAATGATCCATGACTCATGCGAGTCACTCGCATGTCACTCGGACAGTGTGTTTCCAGCCTTAGACTGAATTGTCAGCCCTGTAGAACTCCACTCACACTATTGCTGGCAGATTTCTGCCTATGCACAGTGTATTCAGAAATCTGCCAATCAGTAATGGAGGCGGGGTTATACAGAGCTCATGAATATGGAGGACTACTTGATAATCTCCTGCTGATAAATCAATGATTTTCTCAAAACTACAACAGCAGCCCAATAAGTAATATATCACTGCACTCAGGCTCTCTTTCCCTACATTATGCTGCTCTCAGATTAGGTGGTAAAAATCTGGTCATGGATTCCCTAAAAGAATATCTTGAACAAGCCTTCGTAGGAATGCCAGTTTCACAATAATTGTGCAGTCTAAACAGATGGCAAATTACCTGATGAATGAGCAAATCACACTTTCATTGGGGAAAATGATCTCTTGGCTTGATGATTATCATTCTTGGCAGTGCATCGCCCTGTAGAGAACAATGGCGGCCTGTGTGCCCTGAATTGTGCTAATTGTTCAGTGTGCCTTATTTCATACATTCAGTGTCTCCAAGCTACTAGACATCACCAGTCGGTGGTTCTTTACTGCCCCCTGTTGGTTCACTGAGGTTTTTTCTATTTTTGTCTGTGCAGATTTGTCACAAAACCTGAAGGATTTCCTAGTGTCAGCAAAATGAATGGGAATCCTGATACGCTAAATCTGCAAGGAAAAAATACATGTACTTTATCATGTCAATTTATTTAATGTTTTTGCTGCAGAATTCACTCATCTTAATGAGTGGGGAAAAATGTGCACAAAAAAAGATGCATTTTTTAAAAAAAAATAATGGTTCAGAAATTTCTACTTCAAAAGCTAACTTGTGCAAAAGTCAGTCTTAAAGGGGTTCTCCACTACCAGGACAACCCCTTCTGATTCTACATGTCTCCCCCAAGTAAAATAAAACCCCCGTTCTCACATCCCATGCTTGTGCATTGTCAGCGCTTTCAGTATTCGCGGTTTGGTGCTTACGTGACATTGTGACTAGTGATGGGTGAACCCGAATGGTAGAGTTCAAGGACCGTACCAAACACCTAGTGTTCAGGCACGGACCCCGAACACTGAGTTCCCTGAGATGTTCGTGTTACTGTTTGTGTCCGGCCAGGGAGGGCTGCAAAATGAAGAAAAAACGTGATTAAATCGGCATATACTTACAAATCTCCATCACTGCAGGCACACTGCTTCTGGGTCACACTGATTAACTTCCTCTGTATGCAACAGCCAATCACAGATGCTCATGCTGATTTTTAATTTGATGATGATGCATGATTTTTTTATGAAAAATAAATGCGTAGGGATCTGCCATAGTTTTAGTAACCAGCACGGGTAAAACAGGCAGCTATGGGCTGCCACCCCTGTTGGCTAATTTTACCTTGGCTGGTAATCAAAAATACAGGGGAACCCTATTTTTTTTTTAATTATTTTAATAAATAATTTTAAAAATGTAGTGCGGGCTTTGCCCTGTTTTTGATTGCCAGTCAAGGTAAAACCAGGCAGCTGAGGGCTGGGATTCTCAGCGAGTTGAGGTCCATGCCTTCTTGGCCCCTCACACTAAAAATTGCAGCCACCGCAGAATTGACACCTCCATGAGATAGGCCAAATCTGGCGCTTTTCCTGGCTCTTCCAGGTGCCGTGGTGCAGTGGCAAACTGGGTAATAAGGGGGTAATGTCAGGTGTGATGTTTCAGCTGGTATCAAGCCCTGGCATTAGTAATGTAGTGGTATCTCCAAGATACTTCCCATTTTTAATACCTGAAATAAATAAAAATAAAAAAAATTAAATTTTTTTTTTATTATTATAAATGAAAATCACACTCCCTAAATCACAATTTAGTAGTCCCCAAAAGCCCCTCCGCCGCAATCCAGCGAGATCCAATGGCATCCGGTGACTCTGTTCTATTTGCTGCTCACTGGAGCTCAGACACTGACAGCCAGATGTGCAATGATATCACCGCAATGTAACAGAGAGGTGACATCACTGAGGGCATCACTGCTGTCAGTGAACTCAGATGACCCCTGTGCCGGATTGCGGAACATGATCCGACAGTGGAGGGGCGGGTGCAGGGGCTGCCCAGGAGGGGCGGGTGCAGGGGATGCCCAGGAGGGGCGGGTGCAGGGGCTGCCCAGGAGGGGCGGGTGCAGGGGCTGCCCAGGAGGGGGGGTGCAGGGCTGCCCAGGAGGGGGGAGTACAGGGCGAGCCCAGGAGGGGGGAGTACAGGGCGTGCCCAGGAGGGGGGAGTACATGGTCTGTTATTTTACCTGGGGGAGACATATGGAATTAGAAGGGGTGGTTATGGTAGTGGACAAACCATTTAAGTCTCATGATGCACTCGATTTATCAACGTGGTTAACATGTTTAGCTTGTCTAGTCTAAGTTTAGACCTTGTATTATTTTAGTAACTTTGTCACAATTTTGCCAAATTATTTAGCATGTTAGGGGTAACGCCCTGTCTGCACTCAACCTAAACCACATCCCTTTCATCAAGACCTATATATTGAGATTTATTCATTCTTTTACCCCCAGGTGCGATATTTTTAACTTTACCTTGTAGAGATAATGTTTTGTTAGGATGGACATAAGGGACAGCAGTAGCTCTGAACCCTTCGCAGTATGGTCTTACAACTATAACATTCCTCTATTTCTAGGGCCACTGATGGATCTGAATACTTATTATCAGCTCCTACTGTTAAAAAGATGGAAATCTGGATCCAAGCCATTACTGGAAATACCGGTACGAATTTCTGTTTGCAATAATATGATTAAATCTGAACTTTAAAGGTTCTATATCTCCTATCCATAATAAGACTTCGTTACCACTGGAGAAAACCAAGTGGTCTTGATCTCTTGATCAGCCTCTGATGAGTCATTTGCTCAGCAGATTTGCTGTAGTTTCAATACAATCAGCAGAGATATCAGTACAGGACTAGGAGTTATGTGCCAGGCAGTCCAGATAATCTGTGCAATCCCGCCCACCACTACTAATTGGCAACCTGCTGACAAGGCAATGTACATAGGAAGCGGTCAATCAGTGGTGTGGGCAGGGTTATACACAGCTCAGCTTTATGACCACTATGACATCTACAGCAGAGAAAACAGGGATACTACTGAAACGGCACCAAGAAGCCCAGCGAGTTGCAAGTCACTGGAATCAGGTTCTCTGACCCTACATCATGCTGTGCTCAGATTACATAGGGAATATGTCAGCAGATTTTTTCTATTGCATGCTACAACAGTTTGTTTATTGTATTGTGAAATGAAAACATACAGAATATTATCATCTGTTCCTAGTCTATTTGTGTAGAGTGACATGGGGTGGTAGTCGTGGGTGAGGGATTGACTCGGGACACCCCAGCTTGCTACATGAAAGTACTGGTAATGGGTAGGTGTGTGGACTTGTGCCGTACAGGCTGGGACTGTGTGCAGGCCACATACTGCCGCTAAGATTGGCGGGCCGGGACCAGATGATGACTCACACTCATGAGGAGACCACAAGTTCTCTTAACACAACACTTTACTCTACAAATCATTCTCTGTTCCAACATCACATTCAGTTAGCGGGCACATTACAATTTTGCAAATCTATTCAGATGCACGGGGTTGCTTCAAATGTTACTGGTCCTGTGAGGCCGCATAATGTAGCCCAACATTACGGTACAGTTTGTGACAGTCACCTTCCCTTCCCGTAATCCCATGTCCGGTCTCGTTAAAGGGAGCCCGTCAGGTGGTTTATGCCCCCCCAGCTATGAATGTCTGTTCCTGCAGCTCCATAATGCTAGTCTAATCATCCCTGTCTGAGCTCATAGTGTAATGTTAAAGGTGAAACAAAAGCATTTATACACTCTCGTTTTCTTATGTGAATGAGGCAGTCAGATTACACCTTGGAGGACGTAGTCACTCTGGCAGGTTAATAGTTAACATTTCAGCCGAATATCAGAAAATGCTGTGGGGCCTGTGTGATGTCACGATCATTAACTACAATAGGCAGAGCTAAGTCTTCATAGCACATAATGATTTGGCTGGCTTCGCTCCACCCACTATGGTTACATCACACAGGTCCTTTAGACAGAGAAGTTAATAGTGAGTTAACTATTAACCTGCCAGAAAGATTACATCCTTCAAAGTGTACTCACTGCCTCTTTCACATAAGAAAATGTAAGTGTATAAATGTTTTTTTTTTTAACCTTGAACATTACATTATGAGCTCAGACAGGGATGATTAGAATAGGACTATGAAGCTGCAGGTGCAGACAGTGAAAGCTGGGGGGCATAAATTAGCTGACAGGTTCCCTTTAAGGCTAGAAACACACTGTCCCAGTGACATGCAAGTTACTCTCACGAGTCTTGGATCATTCACCCAGCACGACCCCTGCCTCTTTGGACAGGATACTGTCAGTGGTATTAATTTATGTGTAGCTCCACTGCTCCTGTCCAGAGAGGGGGGAGGCCATCCGGGTGAATGATGCAAGACTCGTGAGAGTAGCTCACGTCACTCGGACTGTGTGTTTCCAGCCCAAGAGTCCCATCATGAGCACAGTAAAGGAAATCCTCTCAAATAGTCGATTACGTTCACGTGCTAGTTAAGATTAACCCATTACCTTGATGGTTAAGAAGCCTTGCACTAGAGTCCTGTCTTCTGGCTGTTATTTGCAAAAATCCCTACAAAGGATAGAAAAGAGGTGCCGCGCCTGTCTCCTATCTAAGAGTGGTTGTATATACAATCTTTAAAAAGGTTATTAATATAATGCACTCACCTTTAGCGATCTCAGTGTTCAATGTCCTGGAGCCTTCTCTCTGGCTGGTCTGGAGTTCAGCCCCGGCACTGCTAGGATGCCTGTGAGGAGCTCCGGCAGGGATACAATGCAAGAGATAGCGCCACTACCTCCCAGTCTGGGATTATCAGAAGACTCCGTAATATTATTACGATATAAGTTTTATTATAACTATATGACAGCGTGTTTCGGCCAACGTACATGGAGTCTTCTTCAGGCTAAATATCTCCTTTTTAAAGTTAGAATCTAATATGTGCATATGCACTTTGTGTACCATAGGCAGCGCTGGCTTTTTGGCTTTTTTATTCATCTGAATTAAGGTATGATGTATGTATCTATATTTTATTTTCTCTAGCTGAGCCTGTCGTTAAAAGGGATGAACCTGCTTACTCACCAGTGAGAACGTTTCCTAGGTAAGGAAATGTGAAAATACATATACAGTAGATCATTATTCTGACTTCATAACTAAACTGCAAGTGTAGGGCGCTTGAGACACTATCTCTGAGGCGTAATATAAATCTGAGGCTGTCTCTTTTACCGCTACTTACATGTAGAGACTTGGTTAGACAGCTTGACCCGACTGCCAAGTCATGTATGAAGATTCCAGATGAAATGATATATTTTCCAGCTGAATTCTTGTATTCTGCACAGTAGAGTAGATACAAAAAAACTATTCTGAATGGGAGCTGCGTAGAGGTGATGTTATCAAGATGGCTGACAAACATTAAATAGGGAAGGATGGAGTGGCACTAACATCAGAGCAGCTACAGGGAGAGAGGGAGGACAAACTTCAAAAAAGATCAAACTTTATTGCACAACAACACAATGACAACAATATAATGACAATGCAGTAATGTAGGGTTTCCAAGTTCTGGGACATGACAATTATTTTTTATCTTTTGCCCCATTGTCAAAGTAAATCAAGAACGTGTCCCCTACATGATGCATAGTGGGTCTTAGGATTTGCATAGATCATGATTAACTATTGAATGTCCCTGTTATCTCTATACAGGACACTATCACTTGAACCAGAGAGCAATGGCCATACATTTTCTGCTAATAGAGGTAAGAATGTCTTAGCACATTATTGGGAGACTGCATGTACCTTATTTTTTGGACTAGAGGACACCCTTTTTCTCCAAAAACTTTGGAGGAAAGCAGGGGTTTGTATTATAGTCTGGGTGTACCTGGCTGTGGCGGGGCAGTGAGGGTTGAGGAGCAGGTGAGAGCAGGTAGGAGCTGGTGCTGGGGTTACCAGTGTGCCCATTGTTTAAGAAAATGAATATTCACTGCTCCCCACGCCTATAGTCTTGGGTGTGGGGAGCAGCAAATATTCTGGCAGCTGACGTCGGTGGAAGTGGGCGCACATTGCAGTGACGTCACACACTGCACAGCATACATGCTGAAGTCAGCTGCCGGCATTAGAAAAGGACATCGCATAAAGGGAAAAAAAAATTGTTGTTTTCATCCCATAAAGCATTTTAGATACTTATATATTTTCATTAGCTAGCTGGGCAAACAGTCATACAGTCATCTGGCTAATAGTTAACAGATCAGTTTACTGAACTTGTTCCAATGCTGAAATTCAGAAAATGCTGAAAGGACCTTTCTTGAAAACTATAATATTACCAGTTATATATACTAGATTCTTTGATAGGGCGTTGATCCAGGGAATTAGTCTGATTGCCGTATCTGGAGTCAGGAAGGAATTTTTTCCCCCAATGTGGAGCTTAGTGTTGCCACATGGGTTTTTTTTGCCTTCCTCTGGATCAACATGTTAGGCTATGGGTTGAACTGGATGGACTTAAAGTCTTCCTTCAACCTTAAAAACTATGAAACAATAAACTATGGCCCGTGTGATGTCATGACCATGTGATTATAATAGGCAAAGCTAAGTCTACATAGACTTTAACGATTTAGCTCACTTAACTCCGTACATTTGTAGTCACATGGTCGTGACATCACACAGGTCCTTTATACAGAGTACTTGGCATTGCTACAAGTTCAGTGACTAAACCGTTAACCAGCTGGATGACTGTATGACTGTTTGCCCAGCTAGCTAATGAAAATCTATAAGTATCTAAAATGCTTTTCTGGGGATGAATACAATGATTTTTTTTTAAAGTTATTAAAGGGATCCTGTCACCTCCAGAACGGCCTCCTAAGCTAGCAAAACAATGTCTCTGCAGCATATTATCACTAATCTCACACTCCTTTTGTCTCCTAAAAGCATCCTGTGAAAGTGCATAAAAAACGTTTTAATACTCATTAGTGATTATAATTAGCAGGGGCTATATTCTTTAGTCACCAGGGCGGGCTAGTTTTGCAGCTCCAGGATCCACCCTCTCTCCTTCTGTGTTGCTCTGCTTGTGCAGCCATTACCCTCCGCCCTCTCTATCACTCACAGAATGCAAATCATTAGTCCTGCCTTCAGCTCCACATCATAGCAGCACAGACAGAGAGAGGGAGGATCCTGGAGCTGCAAAACAGCCTGCCCTGGTGACTAAAGAATATAGCCCTTGCTAATTATAATCACTAATGAGTGAGTATTAAAACATTTTTATGCACTTTCACAGGATGCTTTTAGGAGACAAAAGAAGTGTGAGATTAGTGATAGGATGCTGCAGGGACATGTTTTGATAGCTTAGGAGGCGTTTTGGAGGTGACAGGATCCCTTTAATGAACACTACATGATCTAAATAACATTGAGGGTGGTTTAAAGGACATAACAGGTTCCCTTTAAGCACTCAGTCAGGTGTACGTTTTTCTCAGACTTGTTCTAGCCATGGTTTTTACAAATCGAGCTTGTACCAATTCCAGTCTATGGAGCTGTTCACATGTCCATGTATTTTTGTGGACTGAGCGATCCACATGAAATCACTGGGACATGTCATCGATATACCGTCTGAAAATCTGATAAAACTCTTAACTAAACTCTGATAATAAAAACCAGCACACTGACCAAACACACCTAAAACTTATATATTTTTTTCTGGAATGTGAAAAATCACTGATGACTAAACGAGTCCTAAATATTATCATATAAACAGTCGTGAACTCTATAGCTAAGCTCACACTGGACATTTCTGATCCGTTTTTGGTGTTGCATTTTTTAGTGAAAACTGCACCAAAAACAGATCAGTCACGGCGTCTCCCAGCAAAGTGAATGGGATTTTCAACTTGCTGTGCAGACGTCAGCAGAATGCAGAAATCGCATCCAGAATATAATGAGCATCAATTATTGTTCCATTTTTCTGGTGCACTTTTCTGCACCACTAACATCCAATTATTTACCCTCCCCGCGATCCTCGGTGAGTCCTGGTGCTGTCTTCCTCCTGGGCATCAGCAGGACCTGCCTGTGAGTAGTACGGTACTTGCAGGACCTACCATCATGTGACTCAGGCTGAAGTCACATGCAGAAACTGCACCAAAAATGGATCAACAAAAAAAGAGTGCACAGACGCTGTGTGTGACCTTACCCCATCTCGTCACACATTCGTAATATCCACCTTTTGTTTTCTTTTTTCTCCCCTCCAGTCTATATCACCTCCGAGAAAACCGACTTCTACTCTCCGAGACTAGTGGAGACAGACGACGGTAAGGAGAAGCAGAAAAAGAACGTTTTCAGGAAGTTTTTCAAGAAGTAAAATAAAAGGATATATAGACTAATATTCCTACACTCGTGTGATACTCCGTCCTACATTCACAACAGTCTACAAAGCCGAGACCTGGGGAGGACGGGACACTTACACCATAACCTACAGAACCCATATCAAGCAATCAGAGGATTTATATCTCTCACACCAGGAATAAGGGCTTCACAATAGATTCTGAGATCATATTATACAAAACTGATTACATAGGCGCTTTCCCAGAGGCCAGTGTCCACTGTGGCTCATGATAGAAAGAGAATTTTATTCAGTAGTAGTTGTATTGGCCTGCAATAAAATGGAGCATGTGAAAGCCCTCTATCAGTGATGAGTGTAAACCCTTAAGTAAGTTATGCCACAAAGAATTGTGAATTTTAATTAATAAATCTTCAAATAAAAATAACTTCCACATTTGGATGCATTAAAGAAAAAAATGTTCCTGTCCTGAGACATTCTTATAAATGTGCCCCTGTGTAATGTATGTGTCCGACCATGGAGGAACAGTGCGGATTTACCACAGCTCCTGGGCAGGGGAGGAAGTAAGAGTATACAGACATTACAGGTGGGTATCACAGAATATAGGAGTATACAGACATTACAGCCAGGGATCACAGAATATAAAGAGTATACAGACATTACAGCCGGGGATCACAGAATATAAGAGTATACAGACATTACAGCTGGGGATCACAGAATATAAGAGTATACAGACATTACAGCCGGGGATCACAGAATATAAGAGTATACAGACATTACAGTCAGGGATCACAGGGAAGTAAGAGAGTATACAGACATTACAGCCGGGGATCACAGAATTCGACCTGTTCCTGCATGGTCAAACACATAAATTACACAGGTGCACATTTATAAAAAAAATTATTTTTTTTTATAACACATCCAATTGCGGAATTATTTTTATTTGAGGATCTATTAATTAAAATGTAGAACTGTTCGTGGTACAACCTCTTAATGGCAGTGTTAATAATAATAATAATAATTTGATAAAATTATTATTATCATCTGTTACTTTACCCTAACCAGGTGTCCACTGATTGTGAGACTGCAGCAGTCATGACATCAACAGTGCTGCAGCCAATCACTGGGCTCTGTGGATGTAGACAGTATGGGCTGCTGAGCTCAGTGATTGGCTGCAGCACTGATCATGTGATGTCACCGCTGCAGCAGGGACACAGCGCTGGACCTGGGGTGGGGCGGTAACTGAAGGCTCTATTATTTTTTAACACCGCCAAGAAGAATTATTTAAACTTGAAAAATATGAATAAACTGAATTCAGACTTTGATAGTATTGTTCAATTATTACTATTGTAATTTTACTTGTATTTTATTGTTCTAATATATTAATTAAATGGAGGGATTTCATTTATTGGCAGAAGCACAGCTGTTGTCTGGCCAAAAACGCACTAATGCGGGATTGTTAATGTCCATGCCTTTTTTTAATGCTAAAATGCAACCGTTTTTATCTGGAAAATCACTTTAATTGTTGTATCTGTACCTACATGTATGCTATCAGAGGTCCTCAACTCCAGTCCTAAGGAGCCACCAGCAGTGCAGGTTTTCAGGATTTCCTTAGCATTTGACGGTTGGTACTTCAATCAGGTGACGATTCCAACTGTTAAATGCTAAGGAAATCCGGAAAACCTGCACTGTTGGTGGCTTCTTAGGACTGGAGTTGGGGACCTTTGTGCTAGATTATTGAACTTGTTTGACCTTCAAATGTGATGCACATTTTAATTAGTTTTATTTAATGTTCGAAAGTACAAAATATATTTAAATTATAATGCATTCCTCTGCAATCTATTTATTACAATGTACTTTCCAAATGAAGAGAATTGTATTTTAATAATAAAGATTTTTTTTTTTTTTCTTAGAAGTATGTCATAATGAACGCGATATTATTTTTAATGAACAAGGAAGTAGATAAAAATGAAAAGTATTGTAAATATTACTCAAATGATGCCAATAGAAAACTTGATGTTGATGCGGTCCGTGCTTTACGGCACCACATAGAGACAAGCACCCTGACTCAGCTTCATCACTCGCAGCTGCCGGTCAATCTGAGGCCAGCAGATGATGTGGAGGTATGACGTCACATGCTGGCCTCTGAATGGCCGGCGGCTGCAACGGGTGTAGCTGAGTCAGGGTGCTTGTCTCTATGTGGTGCTGGGAATTCATAGTAAAGCACGGACCATGGCGTCGTCATGTTGTTCACAGTGACTGAGGGCCACAGAAAAGATGATGAGGGAATGGAGGACAAGTGAGACGTGTGTTTGTGTGTGCGAAAGAAACAGCACAATAGGGCACTTTACTGCAAAAAAGGAGAGCAAGATGGCCACATTATTACAATATGAGGACCAGAATGGGATGTGGACATTACCATAACAAGGGCAGCAGGATTACTAACATAAAAGGACCAGGATGGAGACATTAATAAAAGAAAGGGACCAGGATGGAGACCAGGATGCGGACATTACTAAAAGAAAAGGACCAGGATTGGGACATTACTACAAAAAGGGGAGCAGGATGGGGATATTACTAGAAGGGGACCAGGATGAGGACCAGGAACATTGCTGCCACTCAACAACAACCGGCTGGTGTTTAGGGTGTCCTCAATACCCAATAGGTCCTCAATGAAGGTCTACTTCATAGTGGTCAGCACAGCCCCCCTATTATATGTTGCAGCTTGTCGCCAGATGATCAAGTAGCCACATCGGTTCATGTGTGTGTGTAATGCAGCCTGGCATACTACAAGAGGACCAGGATGGAGACATTACTACAACATGGAGACCAGGATAGGCACATTACTATACAACTCAAAGTTGAATGCAGGTAGTTTTATTCCACGTATTTCAAAGTGTTTTTCTCACTTCTTCCTAAGGAAAACCACCAAGGAGGAAAAAGTGAGGAAAATACTTTAACCTCCCCGGCGGTATGATTCTGTCAGGAATTTTGTGCTAAAAGCGGTACCATTTTTTGGCATGGAAATTTGGTGTTATGTACAGTAGGCCTGCAATTCTTAGTAATTACCTGATCAAAGAAGACTCTAGCCTTCCTAGCGGTATTCCTGAGCCTGACTCGGGGTTAACATTCACTGCCAGAAGCGGTAACCCCGAGTCAAGCTCGGGCTTACCCGCGGTCGCGGCAGATGCGGTGAAAAAAACGCATCTGCCGCATAGCCGCCGCATAACCGCTGCACTTGCGGCGCGGTTGCGGTAATCGCCATAGTAAGTATAGGGGGACTTGCGGCAGGTGCAGGCAAGTGCGGTTTTGCACTTGCGGCAAGAGCGGTTTTTTTTCGCGGCCGCACCTGCCGCAAGTCCCCCTATACTTACTATGGCGATTACCGCAACCGCGCCGCAAGTGCGGCAGCTATGCGGCAGATGCGGTTTTTTCACCGCATCTGCCACGACCGCGGGTAAGCCCGAGCTTGGCAGTGAATGTTAACCCTGAGTCAGGCTCGGGAATACCGCTAGGAAGGTTAAAACACTAAGTATAAAACCACCGGCAATGAAAGTTACCCTTTGAGTCTTTCATCTGTTCTATAGCGGCAGATGTCTTGCTCTTTCTATCCAGTTCCCAAACTCCTATATGTGAGACACTTTCAGATCTTTAGTATGTACTATTAAGTTTATGTATATATTTACTAATAAACTTTAAGGCTACGTTCACACATTGCGTATTTTGCTGCGTATTGCGTTTTTCCTACTTTTTTTTTTTTTACTTTTTCTGCGTTTTTTGCTGTGTTTTTTTTACGCAGCATTTTTTTACAGTGAAACGCAATTCTGGATACACAGACCAGCAAAACCTATGAGCTCCTACTATTTTTGGCTGGACTTATTATATGATTTTCTAGAACTGTAACTGTATGTAGGCCTCTGTGCATGAATGTTTGCATATGTATGTCTGCATATGTCTTCCTGCCTAAATGTACAGTTATGTGCAAAATAATAGAAGTCTAAAGGTACCTTTACACGCCGCTACAGAAGGGTAGAAACAACCGGGTGTTTCACGTGCATGAGCACGTAGCAACGGTTACAAACGGTACTCGATACCGCCTTTACACGCCACTACAAGGTGCTCTACAGATGGTTTAATCTATCCCTGGAGGCACCGCCGGGTGCCACAAGTTACCTTCTGTAGAGCACCTTACCTCATTTACACGCTGCTACAGAAGGTAATATGGGAGGACCTGGTGCAGCAGGGACAACACATAGGCGTGCCACAATTGTGGAGTACGAGACGCTCATACGATGATTGGACAATGCAATAGCATCATGATTGGCCAGCCAGCGCAGGAAGGCTGGCTAATACATGACGCTATAGCAATTGTGTAATGTGACTGGTCAGCTCCTTAAATATGCTGCCCTATGCAGCGACAACCAATCGTAACGCAGGAGCTTCCACCAATGATCGCTGAAGGGGGGCGGTTTCCCGGAGGCTGTGTCACGCCCCAGGGAGGTCACTAGGTGGCGAAAAAACCGTGCCGCACCTTATTTAGACGCCGCTACCATCGGGTTGAAACCAACCTGTTTTAGAGCACTGCAGGTGCCCAAGTGACGGGTGGCAACAACCTACTTTACACGCCGCTACCTCGGGTTGATTTGACGGTGCAAGATACATTTGTCTCCTAAACCCGGTTGTTTCTAACCTTCTGTAGCGGCGTGTAAAGGTACCTTTAGGGCGCCTTCACACTGCGGAGTGATCCGGTCGGGATGACCCTGACAGCCGTGGACTGGATCAGCACACAGGACTGGAGGGCTAATTTGCCCTCCGGTCCGGTGTGCAGCCGCACGCAGCTGTTGACAGGTCAGAACTGCGGCGCCGTGGTCCTGACTTATCAGCAGCGGGAACTGCTGTTGTTTTGGGTTGCGCACCGGACATTGTTGGCCACTGTCGCGCACGGTTGCTGGACATCACCTTAGTCCAAGCGTGACAGAAATATAAAACGCCTGATACCTGGCAGGATATTACATAACAGAGACGTTTGTGGACACACATGCACCTTTGCGTCCCAATGTGCATTTCAGGGGGCCTTTGTGTGTACCCCCTTATGCAGACATGCGATAGTGTACACCCTTATGTTAAATTATGCCACACTATACGTCTTATGTACCATCATACCAAAATATACCCTCATTATGTACCATTACACCACAGTGTACCCCACTATATACCATGCTACCATGCTACCATACTAAAGCCCCTTATGTACCATCTTGTCACCATGTACACCATGTGCCATCATCTTACACTATACCCCCTTATGTGCCCCATGCCACACTGTACCCCCTTAAATACTAATACACCATGGTGTACCCCATTATGTAGAATTCTACTATACTGTACCCCCTTATGTACCATCATGCCACACTGTACTCCGCTATGTACCAACATACCAGTGCACCTCCTTATGTAACAAACATTGCCATATTGTACTCCCTTATGTATCAGCATGCCATATTGTACCTACTTATGTACCATCCTGCCACACTGTTTCCCTTGTGTACTATGCCACATTGATGTATTATTTATGTACCATCATGCCACATTGATGTACCCCTTTGAAACCATTATGCAACCCTTATGTACCACTTATGTTATATTAACCCTTATGTTCCATCATGTCACCCTTATGTTCGTTATTTACCCATTATGCCACAGTAATGTTTTTTATGTACCCTAATGTACCCCCTTATGTACTATCATGCCACCCTGATGTACCCCTTATGCACCATCCTGCCACTGTACCACATTTTGTATCATAATGCCATGCTCTACCACCATATATTGGTAAATGTCACACTAATGTACCCCTTATGTACCATTATGCCACTGTGATGTACATATGTCTTAAGTACCATCATGCCACCCCAATGTACCCTTCTGTTCCATCATACCACCCTGATGTACCATCATGTCACGCTCAAGTACCCCTTCTGTATAATCATTTCACCCTTATGTACCCTTTATATATCATCCTACCACCCTGATGTACCCAAGAAGCCACCCTGTTGACCTCTTAAGTATTATGCCACCCTGATTTACCATTATGTACTATGCCATCCTTATGTACCTTTTATGTATCATCATGCCACCTGATGTACCCTTATGTACAATACTGCCATTCTACCCCCTTTTTGTATCAAAATGCAATGCTGTATCCTCTTAAGTTGGTACATGTCACAATAATGTACCCCTTATGCACCATCATGCCACCCCTTATTTATCCATCTGCCACCCTAGAAGCAATGGGATGAAACTGAATGGGAGGAGACACAGATTAGATATTAGAAATAACTTTTTGACAGTGAGGGTGATCAACGAGTGGAACAGGCAACCACGAGAGGTGGTGAGTTCACACAGAGGCTGGACAGACATCTGTCGGGGATGATTTGTGAATCCTGCTTTGAGCAGGGCGGTCCCTTCCAACTAACACCACCAGTCTGTATGACTACATGCATATATGTCCACCTGGTTGGTTGGAAATATGTATGTATACATGTCAACCTATAAAGAAATTGCTCCCAATATCAATTAACAAAATATATAATTTATTAATAGTTTATTATAATTGACAAATAACATATCATCATAAAAAGTATAAAAACAAAGAGGATGGGGATTGATGCAGATAAAATCATACGATTAGATACAATGCATAACCATGATCAAACACCAGATGGCAGTATACTTGTTATATCAGGATGTATATAAGAAAATTGAAATTGCCAAGTGGTAGTGTGATGTAATACTTGGTTATAGAGCAGCCTAATTATGGAATCACCTGGCTCAAGGATGTCCATTCAGTTGTTTAGTTTTGTACCATGTCTGTGATCTGCTTTTTTTTCTACAAAATTAAAGTAATTTGAAATGGCAACTTTATGGCTTTAAGAAACACTAAAAGAAATCAAGATACAAAATGTGCTAGCCAGTAACGGTTACTTTTGTAGACCAAGCAGGGGGAAAATTATGAATCACTCAATTCTGAGGAAAAAATTATGCAATCACCCTGTAAATTTTCATTCCCAAAACTAACACCTGCATCAAATAAGATCTGCTCGTCAGTCTGCATCTAAAAAGGAGTGATCACACCTTGGAGAGCTGCTGCACCAAGTGGACTGACATGAATCATGGCTCCAACAGGAGAGATGTCAATTGAAACAAAGGAGAGGATTATCAAACTAAAAGAGTGTTAATCAACACACAATGTTGCAAAAGATGTTGGTTGTTCACAGTCAGCTGTGTCTAAAATCTGGACCAAATACAAACAACATGGGAAGGTTGTTAAAGGGATCTCCTTCCACAAGCTTCTCACAATAGTTGGTAGGAATTTGGGCCCATTCCTCCTGACAGAAGTGTTGTAAGTGTGCCTTCACATTAGCGTTCCCCTCCGCAGCGTTCTGCGGAGGGGATCCGCAATGTGAACGCAGCACTGCAAGCCCCTATGTTTAGAATGGGAGCACACGGTGCTGCGCTTGACTCGCATGACGTGTGACCCATTCACTGCCACATGTGATCTGTGCGAGGCGGATGCTGCGCACAAATCACCCAGTCTCGGCGCACCAGGAAAGCAACATGTCGCGTCCCTGGTGCGGGCGAGAGTGTGTGATTTGTGCGCAGGCATCCGCCTGCTCACAGATCACATTGGCAGTTAATGGGTGCGCACGGTCATGCGCTGTCAAGCGCAGCACCGTGCGCTCCCATTCTAAACATAGGGGCTTGCGGTGCTGCGTTCACATTGCGGATCCCCTCCGCAGAACGCTGTGGAGGGGAACGCTAATGTGAAAGCACCCTAAGTGAGCCATGTTTAAAGGTTGCCTTGCACACTTCATGCTTGTTATGACAACGCCTATACACCACATCTGCGTCCTCTGCTTCAAAGTCGTTATTTCTTGAATCATTTTCCATTGAAAAATTCCTTTGTTACCTATATAACTGGCTGGTATGTTATATAAAATGTCTTGTATATTGATATGTTACATAAGGCATAAACTCCATCATATTTACCACCCATCCATTATTAAAAGAAATCTGTCAGTAGGTTTTTGATGTAAGCTGAGGACAGCATGCTGTAAAGGTTAAAAAGCAAAAAGCAACTGTGCTTCTCTTACATGTGCGCATGCTTCTTTATCATTGTGCGGCATGCGCTATAGTTTACTTCAAGGAGTTGTCTGGGCTTTTTATAAAATCTGGGTGTATATCTAGGCTGCAAAATGCTGACAGTTTGTAATTTACACCTTGTCAGCATTTTGCCTTGTTATCTAGATATCAGCTTTCAGAGAGTGGAGGAGCTGCCTCAGCTACTGACCTGAGGTGTTTGTTTTGGAGCCTGGCTATAATTCACAACTGGTCGTTTACATTCAGACTCCAACAAGCCCTTCCCAGTCTCCTACAAGCACACCCCCCATCTCCTACAAGCCTGCCCATGTCTCCTAGAGGACCACCCACCCCAATTCACCTATGTAAACTCTGAACTGCATTGCACTGAGCAGTCATCTTCTGTCTGCAACACTGTGCCAAATTCACAGCTGTATGAAGGAGATGAGCACTGAGTGCACTGTGCTGCAGTGTGTGTGCTCACTCTCTCACAACCGTGTCCCCTCTGAAGGAGACTGAGTTCCCACAGTGAGGATTTCACCAGTGACAGTGTCGGCAGGGGGGAAGGAGGTGAGCAACACACACGCAGCACAGTGCACTCAGCGGTCTTCTCCTTCACATGGCTGTGGATTTGGCACAGTGTTGCAGACATAAGGAGATGACCGTCAGTGCAATGTGGTTCAGAGGTAACATAGGTGAATGGGGTGGGTGGTCATATTAGAGACTTTGGAGGGGGGGGGGAGACAAGCTTGTAAGAGATGGGGAAAGCATGCTTGTAGGAGACTGTGGAGTTCTCTCTCTCATCTTCGCTCTCTCCTCTCTCTCTGCAATTCGATTCACATGAGCTTTATTAGCAAGAATAAGTACATTTTAGCATTGCAAAAGCAAATGGTAAAATAGGGATATGGAGGTCCAGGATTTATCCTCTCTTCTCTCTTTTTTGTCTGTATCAAAATCTGCAGGTGATAACACCTGAAAGTGTGCACAGCACTTTAGAAATCTCATAGACTTTGCTGAGATGCCTTTCCCCTTGCAGATTTCAACTAAATCTGCGAGTAAATACGCAACACAAATGCTAGGTGTGCACATAGCCATAACTTTTCACCTTCAATAAAGTGCACTTTGTATTTTTATATCAAACTGCTCCCAATATTTCATGAAAGAGGAAAACTCCTTTAGTGCTTTCACCAAATATTCCTATTTTTTTTTAGAATATAGCAACATCCTATAACTTAACCTAGAAAATATAAACACACAATAAAAAAAAAAAAATCGAAGAAACCCATCCTTACCAGACAGTGGAGATTGCACAGGTCATGAGCGATTCACTTGTAGCACACAGCTATTAAACCTGTCAAGTTTTACTGATCCAAAAAAGACAATGACACATGAAGAATTAATCAACAGGTTTATAAAAAACAAATAAAAACAAAAAAGACAATGTCTTATAGTATAGGTTCACGTGGAACGGACGGACTCGCTGCAGATGTTCTAGAGCAAATAATAAGATTTTACAAATCTCCTTTTTACACTAAGTAAACTTTTCTTGTGCACATTGACCTGTTCCGTTACTTTTTACATCTCCAGCAGGTCGACCCTGAGTGCATAGACACACTATGCGAGCTGCATGCGAGTGTCCTGCATGCATCTCTCATGACTCACCCGGCCCAGTCACAAGCTCTCTGAACGGGAGCGTGGAGCTGATTGAATGGGAACATGGAGATCCATAGAAACACAATCAGCTCCACGCTCCTGTACAGAGAGCTTGTGGCCGGGCCGCGTGAGTCATGAGAGATGCATGCAAGACACTCGCATAGTGCATCTCTGCCCTTAAGGTGAAATCTGCAGGTAACGTGAGTAGATTTTGCTGCTGATTTGCACCTAGAGCTATTCATTCCCCATGTGTATCTATCATTAGACACTTTCCCAGATTCAGAACATATCACCAGTCTACAGGTTCTCCATGTTTTCTGTACATCTCATAGATTTTGGAATGTGCCAGAGCAGCCTGAATCCATCCAGACAGGGCTCCCGGGATCTGGAGTGAAGACTACTAAGTAATGTCCATCTACTGCATTTCCTATGCTGTAGCGTAGTCTCTGGGCTTACAGGTCTCCTTGCATGTAATGGCCTCACGTAACGCCTGCAGGATCATCTTCTCATTGTTCTCCACATTGTATTCCGTCAGATTGATCAGTTTGTGAAACTCTTCCTTGGTGTAAGTCGGATTCAGCAGCCGGTAAGGCGACCTCCCGTCCAGCTGCACTATTCCTTCCTCCTTCTCTTGATCTGTTTGCCGTTCAACCCCTGTGGGAAAAAAAATAAAAATATATTTTCTATTGCTTACGAGATCTTCCTCAAATTGTGGCTGCAGCCAGTCAACAGTTGACAGTTGCTGTGCTACATCTGGCACCAATAAAAGCAGAGCAGTGGTGGGACCCGGGGCCCAGTACATCACATTTTGATACAAAAAGTAGTGGAGTAATCCTTTAAAAGTAATCAGCCTACTGGTTTTTCTATGTACTATTAGAGCAGCATGAAGTAGGGGCTGAGACCCTAAATCCAGCGATGTTTCCCTTACTGGGCTGCTTGTTAAAGTTTAATCAGTGTTTTATCAGCAGTTGATTATCACTACAGGACAAGTAGTCTTGTGCCATGTAGTCCTTTTGTTGTATATAACCCCGCCCACACCACTGATTGGCAGCTTTCTATCAATGTACACAGAATGCAGCCAATCAGTGGTGGCGGTGGGGTTACATAGAGGAGGAGGACTACATGGCATGAGATAATTAGTCCTGTAGTGATAATCTCCTGCTGATTAAACACTGATCTTAGTGAAAATACAACAAGCAGCAGAGTTAGGCTGGCTTCACACTGCGGTCAGGTCAGGTCAGATCAGGTCAGGTTTTGTGTTCCAAAACCAGGAGAGGAACTTGCAGAGAAAAAGTATAATTGAAAGATTGACACCTGTTCTAGGTTTTGGAGACACTCCTGGTTTTGGAACACAAAACCTTACCTGATCTGATCTGACCTGACCTGACCGCAGTGTGAAGCCAGCCTAAGTGACACATTAATGGAATCAGGGTATCTGCCCAACCAATGGTGTAAATTGAAGCTCATGGGCCCAGATGCAAAAGCTCCAAGAGGGTCCCCAATTATTGTAAATGATTAATAGCAATGGGCTTTTTCTATAGGCGAAAGGGACTTTTGGGGCCCCCTAGGCTCCAGGGCCCGGGTGCTATTGCAACCCCTACATTTATTGTAGTTACGCCCCTATGCTGTTCTCAAATTAAATAGCAAAAACTTGCTGACAGATTTCTTTTACACTCCATCCATTTTGCAGCATCTCCTGGGCCCCTCCTCATATCCATACAGAATGCCAAAACCATTGTGACACTAAAGTATTTAGGCAAGTGGTCTATGGGCCCGTTACACTATACTGGGATGATAATAGATTGTATCTGTTAGAGAACAGACTCTACGGCAGGGGTGGGGAACTCCAGTCCTCGAGGGCCGCAAACAGTTCAGGTTTTCACGATTTCCTTAGTATTGCACAGGGATTGGAATCATCACCAGTGCAAGTGATTATGTTATCACCTGTGCAATACTAAGGAAATCCTGAAAAACATGCACTGTTTGCAGCCCTCGAGGACTGGAGTTCCCCACCCCTGCTCTACGGGTTTTGACCCAAACGCCATGTGACAACAATTCTCTGGTTATTTGTCGTAGAGTCATGGCGGCATCTGGCGCTGTTCACATTACAGGTTCTGATACTCCACACTATGGTTTCTCTGATGCTTCTGACTTGCACAGGCAGGCTCAGGCGTCATGTTCTCATTAGTGATCGGGCTAGCATGAGTTAGGGCCCTTTCACATCAGCGTTTTTCATAATTCGCGGCAGATGCGGTGAAAAAACCGCATCTGCCGCGTTTGCCGCATAACGGTTCCACTTGCGGCACAGTTGCGGTTTTTTCAATGTAAAGTATAGGCGTACTTGCGGCAGGTGCGGCAAGTGCGGTTTTGCACTTGCGGCAGGTGCGGCCGCGAAAAAAACCGCAGTAAGCCGCGGTTTTTTTCGCGGCCGCACCTGCCGCAAGTGCAAAACCGCACTTGCCGCACCTGCCGCAAGTACGCCTATACTTTACATTGAAAAAACCGCAACTGTGCCGCAAGTGGAACCGTTATGCGGCAAACGCGGCAGATGCGGTTTTTTCACCGCATCTGCCGCGAATTATGAAAAACGCTGATGTGAAAGGGCCCTTAATCTCTGATTATTTCTAGGATCACATGATCTAGGAAACCTATCATAGTCGTTCCTCACCTTTTTAAGATGGTGGAATCTGTCTTCTTATGCGGTCCATGTGCTGTGGTGATCTATTGAAGTGCTCTTTGGTGTGCTGTGTTAACCCTCTTCTCATCTAGTTTTTCCTCCCTGCTCCTTATTTCCTCCTGTGCTCGTATTGTCTTATACCTCTACATGTATCGCTGTGAGTGGGAATCTTTGGTTTCCCCGTTGCTCTATTTGTGTGGGGTTTTACCACTCCTGTCCTGGCCCCTTCTCCCCTTGGTGGGGAAGAGGGGGTATTAGACTAGGGCTGGCTAGGATCAGGGCAAGGGTGGTGGCCCAGACAGCCTCACCATTAGAGGTAACTCTGGAATAAGGACCAGCAAGGGATTCATTAGTCAGAGTCATTCTAGGCGACCCGGTCCCTCTATAATTCCTTACACCCTGTGACACTTGTTTGACGTGTGGCTTCCTACATCTGGTTCCGTTGATGATCCATCTGTATAGCTTAAGGGTCATTTTTTTCAAGGAATATCACTGATACTTATTCATGGAGCCAGATTTACTTACCTGGATGTTTAAAGCGCTTGAAGGTGTCGTTTACTAGAGGAAAATGTACAATCGAGGGGCACCTGGGGTTTCCACAATTTTGGAAGACGTAACATTCCTTTGGATTGGCTTTTTCCTCCTCGCTCACTTCTACATTAGGAAAGCAGAGATTATGATCACTGCAGTATTTCTTGGTCCGTTCCACAGACTGAAATGAAATAAGAGTCCATATAATAATACAGCAATGCTGGTCACATGATATATAGCATATAGGTTTTCTTCTTGAAATTACTAATGCTCCCATTACAGATAATGACTAAAAGACAAGCAGATTAGGACTCTGCGGCTGGGAAGACACCCCCTGTCCGGCCCGATTACTTATCTATAGATCAATTATTAGATGATTCTCAAGATCGTTAAAAGGGAAATTACAACAACCAGCTCTTTCAGGAGAGGGGTGGCAGATATTATCCAATGAAACACACAGAGGTTACAAAACCTACGATACCTCCAAACATGACATATCCTACAAGACCATATGGCGTACATGATCTGCTTGAATGAAAGATTGGTCTTTTATCTTTGGTTTGGATCATATCCTCCATATTGTCTTGTAAACTTAGGAAGATAGCAGCTTTTCTTTCATCAGCAATGCTTATATCATGACTAATGATTGACAAGTAAAAGCTGATACATAACAGCTCAGAATGATCCCTTGTGCCTCGGAGACTTGTGACAGGTTTTTGGACCCGAGTCTCATTTCCTTAGTGAGATTCTTCATATTAAACGTGCTTTCCTTTTTTTTGGTACTTAATGGGTTAATGCCAGTTATGCTTCTATCAACATATTGGTTGTTCTGTTCAGGTGCGGCTACTCTGTGACCACTCCCATCTCCTTCAATTAATTGTGTGATCTGTCGGCTGGTGCTAGTGATAGAACCTCATTCTGTGCAACCCGCCTGGGTGGAAGGAACCGACTGGTGCCAAGCCATCTGCTGGCTAGGAATTTGGCCGCAGCAGTGAAGTTGCTGTTTATCCTTTGGAGTTTCCCTTCTCTGTCTTTCCATCCCTTCATGTTATATTAGTTAAGCGGTGGGACTAACGCTCACGCCGGCCAGCTCACTAATGAGGGGGAGATCAGGGCTAGTGAGGGACTAGGTATCTTGCCCAGCGGTAGGGTGAAAGAACCTGTAAAGGGACACCAGGGAGCTCAGTGTACAGCCTTAGGTGAATGCAGGAGGTTTCCCTTCGACCATTCCCTACCGACAGGGCCCACCATTGTTATTGTGTCTCCGGTGTCCCCTTGTGTGTAGTGTTTTGTGCGCCGGACACCCCTTGGTCTGTGCGCCACTGTCACGCGGTGCATTCAGACACACACCAGTCAGAGGATTTTTCAGATGGTTAGCAAAAACAGCATGAAAACCACCAAAGTCTTTTTGTGGCAATTCTTGGTACCGACTTACCATTATGTGCATCTGATTATTGCCCTTATTCATTTCTTGGCAGAGGCATCCGAAATAGGAGTTATCTAATGTGATATCAACAGAGTTGCGGCACAGGGACCATCTGGACCCAATGCTGGTACTTTACTAGCAGCTGGATTATTGCGTTTCACTACTTACTTTGAACTTTTCTGATAATCCATAGTCAAATGACAGGAGAACGTCTACTTGGCGGTCGTCCCGGAGCAGCGGAGGAAAGCTGGCATTGATGTAGTAAGCGCTGTCTACAAGGCAAAGCTCTTCAGTGAAAGGGGTCAGATTGTTTGGAGAATTGTCCAGTTCTGTATCTAAAGGGAAGAGAATCACTCACTTTATTAATAAATCAGAATCTTTATTAAAACAAAGGCTGATTGTTAAAGCAATTATGGCACTAAATTCCACGGATTCATTTATAAACTTTATTTTGTTATCATAAAACTAATACTCTGCCTAAAAATAGTGTTTGCTTTATCGTGCACATTATGCTTAAGTTATACAGCAGAAGATTACAGCGTGTATTTATATCTGCTTGGTGACATGATTGCTATTTGAAGGGAGAACACCCTTGTTCTTGCATTACATTGCATGTAGATCAGGGGTAGGATTGTAGTGTGACCATGGGGCTGGAGGCCATGCCCCTGCCATAGCTCCTGTTCATACAAAAGTATGAGGGGGCAGGAATGTAAGATGATCCTGGAGCCTACAGGGTCCACGCCCCATGTTCATACAAAAGTATAGGGGCCAGGAATGTAACATGATCCTGGAGCCTACAGGGTCCACGCCCCATGTTCATACAGAAGAGTGAGGGGGCGGGAATGTAAGATGATCCTGGAGCCTACAGGGTCCACACCTCTTGTCACTGCTGCAGCATGAGGCTGAATTTCTCTGTCCCCTGAGGGAGGGGTGAGAGCTGAGGAGCAGATATGACTTTATTGATTTATAAGTGATCTAAAGATCCTAGAACTGTAGTGCCCAGCTCTGCTCCATCATGAAGGAGGGCAGGGACAGTATAACATTTTTTTTTTTTTTATCTTCCTGGAGTTCTCCTTTAAGAAAAAGTCATGGCACAAATCTACATCAAATCTGTACTGCGTTTTTGGAGCGTTTTTCTGCCAGAAGATGCAAAAAATTTCTGCACCAAATACGCAGTGTGTGCACATAGCCAAAAACACTGAACTAGGCTGTGGGGACAAGTAACAATGTATAAAATAAATATAAAGAAAAAAGTAACCCAACTTCACGAGTAAATGCTTCTCTACTGTAAATATGCATTTCCAAAGTCCAGAAAGGATCAAATAAGTTAAAACCAATCAATATCTATAACAAAATTCCATATTATTTGGTACATGGATATTGATTGATTTTAATGTTTTTGACCCTCATGGGGATATCTTCAGTAAAGAAGCATTTTACTTGTGAAGCTAGGTTACTGATTTTCTTTGGATTCATCACATCTGAGCAAAGACGACTCCGTCTTCCGAATGTCCCCGGTAAAGACTGCGGTGAGATGGATCTTTCTATCAATAAAGTAAATGTGGACGGCTCATCTAGTACGGAGGTGTGAGACACCACACTCCTAGGGTTCACAATAGACATTTTCCAGCTGCTGCAGCTCTACACGTTGGCGGATCCACCATGGTATTTTATGACTTTTGGTGTATTTATGTCATTTTAACTAAGCTCCAACAAAGCTGACAGGGTCATGTTAACCATCGCTGGTCAAACTCAAGGAGAGCGCAAGCGTTCGCTATGTCACGTTCTTACTCCAGCAGGGACAGGAGTAATACTTGAGGCCGAGTGCACACCAATGGCAGACTGGAATTTTGAGCAGGGTGTTTAATATAAAACATTTTTTTTTTACAATATTTAGTAGTCGCTCAAGTGGACCTGAACATGCGATCGCATATATGTACACATAAGGAATGTGATGTGCTCATGTTGGATATATACATCACATAGCGCACAGGGGTTAAAACTAATTTGATATTGTAAACATAGCAGACAAAGGCTGGCTTCACACCATGGCTCAGTCCGGTCTGGGGCTGTCAGGTATGAACCTGACAGCCCCGGACCGGATCAGCACACAGAACCGGAGGGCCAAATGTGCCCTCTGATCCTGTGTGCAGCCGGACGCAGCTGCCGCTGCTGATTAATCAGGTCTGCGGCTCGCAGGGAGCTAGCCGCGGTCTTGAAAGAACAGCGGCGTGCAGCCGCCGGTGTCCGGTTCCCGGACCGGGGCAATCCGGCCCCATAGGCTCTCACGTTAAGGAGCGCCGGATTGCCCCGGATCCGGAAGAATCCGGGATACGGGTTTTTGGAGAGAAAACGTTTGTGTCCGGTGAGAATAATCCGAATTCTCACGGATTCATGCAGAGAGATGGAACCCGGATGTCAGAGAGCTGCCATACGACTCCATAGGCTACTATGGGGCCAAAAACCAGTCAGGGGCTGTCTGGTTTACACTGGACAGCCCCGGACTGTGCCGTGGTGTGAAGCCAGCCAAAGGAATCAGAATTTTAATAAGGCCTTTACTCTTTATAATAATATAACATGGCTGTAGTCTTTACTTCTTCCCATGATTCCTAATCAAAAGGAGGGTACGTATATAAATAATGATGAACCCTTACACCCCTGACCATTTATATCTATGACTTACCATCAAATGCACAGAATCCTTCATGTGTGGAATACTCTTTATGCATCTGCAATCCTTTGGTAAAATTATGATGCGCCCCATCAAGAGGACGATTGGTTAATATTTCCCTCATTTTACGGTTGAAATTACTTGGAGGTTCAACAAGACATGTGGACAGATCTGATGATGATGATCTCCTCCTCTTCAAGGCTTCTTCTTCTTCATCATTACCATCTGATTAAAAGAAAACAAGGAAAAATAAATAGACATTAAAAGGCCCGGTGACGAGCGTCAACTGGACCGAGCTCAACCACAACCACATTGTCCAGTTTGCTCTTTACCCATAGTCAATATGATGAAAAAACTAAGTACCGTATATACTCGCGTATAAGCCGAGTTTTTCAGCCCAAAAATTGGGCTGAAAAGTACCCCCCTCGGCTTATACGCGAGTCAGTGCTGTATACCGATGTATACATCGGTACATACCGATGCATACATCGGTATACAGCAGCCCCCGCATCCCCAGTAATCCAGGGCCCCCCCAGCGTCTCTCCGGTCACCTGAAAAGCAAACTATACTTATCAGTCCGCTGTCCGCGCCCGCTCGCCTCTGCCGTCTGCGATCCTACATCTTCATGCCGCGTCTTCCGGGTTCCTGGAAACCGGAAGACGCCGCATGAAGATGGAGGAACGCAGACGGCAGAGGCGAGCGGGCGCGGACAGCGGACTGATAAGTATAGTTTGCTTTTCAGGTGACCGGAGAGACGCTGGGGGGGCCCTGGATTACTGGGGCCCTGTATACTACCGCTGGGGCTGCAATCTACTACCACTGGGGCTGTATATACTACCACTGGGGCTGTATATACTACCACTGGGGCTGTATATACTACCACTGGGGCTGTATATACTGCTGGGGCCCTGTATACTACCGCTGGGGCTGCAATCTACTACCACTGGGGCTGTATATACTACCACTGGGGCTGTATATACTACCACTGGGGCTGTATATACTGCTGGGGCCCTGTATACTACCGCTGGGGCTGCAATCTACTACCACTGGGGCTGTATATACTACCACTGGGGCTGTATATACTACCACTGGGGCTGTATATACCTGTGGGGCTGCTGTATACTACACTGGAGCTGTATATACCTGTGGGGCTGCTGTATACTACCACTGGGGCTGTATATACCTGTGGGGCTGCTGTATACTACACTGGGGCTGTAAATACCTGTGGGGCTGCTGTATACTACACTGGGGCTATATATACCTCTGGGGCTGCTGTATACTACCACTGGGGCTGTATACTACACTGGGGCTATATATACCTCTGGGGCTGCTGTATACTACCAATGGGGCTGTATATACCTCTGAGGCTGCTGTATACTACCTCTGGGGCTGCTGTATACTACCACTGGGGCTGCTGTATACTACCACTGGGGCTGCTGTATATACCTTTGGGGCTGCTGTATACTACCTCTGGGGCTGCTGTATACTACCTCTGGGGATGCTGTATACTACCACTGGGGCTGTATATACCTCTGGGGATGCTGTATACTACCACTGGGGCTGCTGTATACTACCACTGGGGCTGCTGTATATACCTTTGGGGCTGCTGTATACTACCTCTGGGGCTGCTGTATACTACCTCTGGGGATGCTGTATACTACCTCTGGGGATGCTGTATACTACCTCTGGGGATGCTGTATACTACCACTGGGGCTGTATATACCTCTGGGGCTGCTGTATACTAACTACTGGAGCTGCTGCTGTATATACCACTGGGGCTGCTGCTGTATACTACCACTGGGGAGGCTGCTGTATACTACCATTGGGGAGCCTGTATACCACACTGCTGGGGGCTGTATGCCTGTGCTGTGGTCCACCCTCGGCTTATACACGAGTCAATAGGTTTTCCCAGGTTTTGGGGGCAAAAGTAGGGGGGGTCGGCTTATACACGGGTCGGCTTATACACGAGTATATACGGTATGTAGATTGGGGTTTTATGTATAGGGAATGTTGTTCAGTTTGAATGATCCCAATGCATTTGACCATATAAAGTTCTGGAAATATTATTTTACCACAATACCGTTATTGTGTTTACAACATTCACTTTGAAGTAAGTTACCTGGCAATCTGGAGCTACGGGTCAGTTTAGTCATAGTGGTGACATTAAATAAATCTATATCACTTGTAGGACCTGGTCTAGACAATGAAAAGTGTATGCAGGAAACTTAGAAAGAATTAAGGAAAGTAGACTTACATTTGAAAAAATGGAGTGCGATGCTGCACCTGTCGCCCCGACGCACGTTTCAGCATTTCCGTGTTTCCCCGAAAATAAGACACCGTCTTATATTAATTTTTGGTCCAAAAGTTGCACCATGTCTTATTTTTGGGGGAGTGCCTTATATTGAGCATCATCCACTATCCCTCTGTAGCCCCCATCATCCGCCACTGTCCCTCTTTAGCCCCCCATTCATCCTCCCCTATCCCTCTGTAGCCCCCATCATCCCCACTATCCTCTGTAGCCCCATCACCTCCACTATCCCTCTGTAGCCCCCATCATCCGCCACTATCCCTCTGTAGCCCCCACATCAGCCCACTATCCCTCTGTAGCCCCCATCATCCCCACTATCCTCTGTAGCCCCCATCATCCTCCACTATCCCTCTGTAGCCCCCATCATCCTCCACTATCCCTCTGTAGCCCCCATCATCCTCCTCACTGTCCCTCTTCATAGCCCCCATCATCCGCCACTGTCCCTCTGTAGCCCCCCTCATCTTTAACATCCATCTAGCCACACACACACACAGTCAAACACACACACACACATACACACACTGTTAGACACATCACTGGAGCCTGCCGGAGCTTACCGCCGCCACCACTTGATGTCACTCGGTGTGTACGTAGTCAGGCGCCGTAGATGTACGATGGTATGCCATCAGCCAATCAGGCGGCTGCTGACATCTGATTGGCCGCAGCATTACCATACATCTACGTTGAGTGGCGCAGATGACCTCTGTACAGGAGATGTACGGAAATGCCGCGGCCAATCAGACGCCAGCAACCGCCTGATTGGCTGATGGCTTACCATCGTACATCTGCGGCGCCCGTCTATGTACACACACCGGGTGACATCAAGCGGCGCCTTATTTTCGGGGAAACACAGGGGGTATATATATATATATTATATATATATATATTTGTTTACCAAATATATGTTTTTTTATGTATAGTGTAGCTCTGACACAGCACCAATGGCCTCACAAAGTAGATATTTGTATATGCGGTTAGTGTTTGACCCACTATAGAATCTTCCAACAAGGCGGGGTATTTCTGTCTAACTAGGGACACCCATCTATACAAAGCACTGTCCTGCAGTTACTCATTAGTGAAGCATAAAGTATATTCTAAATCACAATAAAGCCGTCTAAATTTCACATATTCAATGTTTGTATATATCGCAGAGACTGCTGTATTCTTTACAAAGCCCTCTTACGTTGCACTTGTGGCGCCCCACTGGTCGGATGCACCACGGAGGGGTACTGCACCCAGACCAGTGTGTAGTATCCCTGTGACCAGGAGATGGGGATGTTAGTCTGAGGCCCTCATCACATGCATTCATACACCAAGAGCTAGGGGATCAATTGGTTAACCCGTTGCTAAGGAACCGATCCTGGTGGGTGGAGTTAGGTGTAGAGCGGGAAGAAGTTAGTGAGTCAGAACGGCTGTGGAGAGATAAGAAGTGGGACCCTGCGAGTGGTGCAGAGGGAGGGCACCCAAACTGAAGGGGATCCTTGGGTGTCAGCTAACACCCTAATCTGGTCCGGTACTTTACCCGGTCAGAAGGACCCAGTCCACCAACGAGGACCGGCTCCGAAATCGGTGCAGGAGTTCAGCCCTGAGCTGCCAATACAGCAAACACAAGCTAACCTAAATGGAGTCATGCCCTGCAAAGGATGTCCCTGAAGAAGGAGCTCGGATGTGGCTCCGAAATGCGTAGGAGAGGAGGAATAAAGGAAGTTTTTATCTGAAGCATTGTCTTCCTTATGATCTTTCGTGTCACAGCAGCGTGGACCGTAGTACACCATTTCCCAACGACAGATTAATGACCCAAAACACACAGCCAGGGCAACTAAGTAGTGGCTCTGTAAGAAGCATTTCAAGGTCTTGGCGTGTCCTAGCCTGTCTCCAGACCTGACCCCCAATAGAAAATCTTTGGCAGATACTGAAACTCCATGTTGACCCATGACAGCCTAGAAACCTGAAAGATGTGGAGAAGATCTGTATGAAGGAGTGGGTCAAAATCCCTGCGACAGTGCATGCAAACCAAGAACTTCAGGAAATAGCTGACCTCTGTAATTACAAAGGTTTCTGTACCAAATATTACGTTTTGTTTTTCTATTGTATCAAATGCTAATTTCATGCAGTAAAATGCAGAATAAGTATTCAACTATAATGCAATGGGATTTTCTGGATTTCTTTAGATTCTGTCTCTCACAGTTGAGGCTTTTGGTGCGATGTTAGAGCTACAGACTACATAAAAAGAGGTAAATAACCAAATAATCTGAGATGATCACCAAATCAATTGAATGCATATTTAGTAAGACAGCAGTACTCACCTAGCTCGTGCACAGCATCCCTAGTAAATCTGTGCCAGAAGTTTTCAGAGCTCACAGCTGCATACCAGGCGTCCATCAGGTTTATTGAAAAGATGTTACTCCATAATCCTGACCAAAGAGAGGAACAAACATGGCATTACAGCGACGCTGATCAACTAAGGCCCTGTTCACACGTGTCATGTACATGTTCTATACTTTGCTTTTTTAAGCTAAAAAATTATTAAGTGTTTTAAGATGCCGATAAAAAAAATAAAAAATTGCCCCCTTCTCTTTGTGGACCATATTCCTGTAAATAAATAAATAAAAAAGAAGAACATATTGGATATTGATTTCAATTTTAGTGCAAACTTGCCGAATTCAACTAAATGAGAAAGTAAAACAGCACGTGAATGCCAGCTGACAGTGTGCTGTCTGGTATTCACAGACTAATGCTGTGAAGGACATATGTATTTTGTAGGGATAATTGTATAATAGCAGCAGGCAGTAGTAATGTAACATTGATTCGTCTGCCACCTCTGCACAAAAGTCATTACTTCTTCTTATCTTGTTCACAGGAACTGAGATCCAAGGGGGGTTGGATACTGAGGATATCAATTGTGACATTTCTGCAACCTTCAAAGGGACTGAATGTAAAGGTCATTGGTAGCAAGGCCTGACATCCTCCATTTACTTTTAGGAAGAGGGTGCTTGGAAAACAGAGCATTTAAAATGAAGTATTACTCATTACTAAATTAGTCATGGTCCAGTCACAGACCTAAAAATTAGAATATTAAAATTACAGGTCATCCCGGAAACACAAGCCTGGGACAAACATAGGAAAAGCCTGCTGACACAAAAGAAAGCTCTTTGCAGGTGAGGGTTAGCCAATGCTGATGTGATCCCTATTTCATTTATCCTTCTTCCAACCAGGAAACAGAAGAATAACTTTAGACAGGAAGTTAGGCACTTCTGTATTTCTGCCATTTTATTTTATGACTGTTTTTCTTATCTGTGTGCCCATTTTTATATTTTATACCTTTTACGTATTGTAAGCACTGCAATTTTTATTTTAAAGCTTAAATGTTTGATCCTTGTATGCTCCAAAGAATACATAACCTTACAGAGAGAGAAAGTGACCGGATTATAAAACAGTAGTACACTTTGGGGACTCATCATCCTGTGTCTTTGATGAGTGGTGGCAGTGTGTTGTGTGTGAACGTGTGTCTGGGAGTGATTGATGCTTACTTTACAGCCTCTTTTAGTTATTACGGTCTCTTTCCCCTTTCCCATGTAGATGGTTAGTCCTAGTGGGCAGAGTCTTCATTACCTCTGGACCAGTTTAGCCCATATTTTGATTGCACTTTTTATTGTTAAGTTATTATAGATTTTTTTTAAAGGAACATTTTAATAAAAAAAAAAGTTGTGCAAGAACAATAAATATACAAATGGGTACAGCAAAAGATGACGTCGCTTGTACATGTCAGTGGAATGAGTTGTGTATGGTACATAAACTGTTACAATAAAGGCAAGCATTAGCCATGACCAATAACTATTACTGCATAGAGTACTGTGCAAAAGATTTAAGTGGGTGTGAAAAATATGCTGAAAAGTAAGAAAACTTTAATAAATAGAAGTGTAAATAGTTTACCGTATCAATCAACATCACTTACAGGACTCCTTGTTCTTGCTTACACTAAAGATATTTCTTAAGGGAACCAACCACCTCAGATCACCCTAATACACAGTTAGTACATGTCCCTGCACTCTAAGGATACCTTTCCAGCCCTGTTTTTGTGTAAAATCTTGCATTAGTATAACTGATATAAAGAGTTTGTAAACTTACTAGCCTGGAGACATCTGGGCGTATCCCTCCTTCTGTTATACTTCAGGGCTGTGCATTCATTGCATGGCTGTGCTCCCCCTCCCTCTGTGCAGAGGAGATAACGATCACGCCCATCAGGACAGGGCAGCAGGCACAGAGGGAGGGGGAGCACAGCCATGCAATGCACAGCCCTGAAGTATAACAGAAGGAGGGATACGCCCAGATGTCTCCAGGCTAGTAAGTTTATAAAGTCTTTATATCAGTTATACTAATGCAAGATTTTACACAAAAACAGTGCTGGAAAGGTATCCTTAGAGTGCAGGGACATGTACTAACTGTGTATTAGGGTGATTTGAGGTGGTTGGTTCCCTTTAATCCCTATAATTTCACTACTTAGTGAATCAGGAGCATTGGATGAGTGGCATCCACCTCTGCGTGCACATCCTACTCCAGTTCTTGCAGGAGTAAGATTGGTGGAGCAGCGATCGGTGCCGCTAGTCATGAATTTGGCGGTCACCCCCGCCCCCTTTGTCAGAGCTGGGTGAAGGTAGGAAGAGTTGTGCTGTGCAATTTTGCTAAGCTTTTTGATTCTTTCGAGAAAGATTTGATAAATCGGGTCCATTGGCTGGCTGTTTTGGGGTCAATGTCCAGCAGCAGAATAAATTTGGAGTTAATCAGCCTCTGTCCTGATGATATTGCATGATGGTTAAGTATCTGCATGTAATTCTCACCAAAACGTGGGCAACATTGAGGACTGGTCAGCAGATGACAGACACATAATGCTTATTTCTGTCAAAATCAGAAAATGTCCAACAGTGCCATCAACCCAGAACTGGCAACGACAAGGGAACCCAGGTACACCCATCTTCTGTTTAGGGAAGTCTAGTAAGAAATGATCTTCACAGAAGAATTGTGGCCAAAAGCCATAACTTCAACATGGAAACAAGGCCCAAGCGACTCAATTATGCACAATATGTAAGATAAATGAGTCCCAGCACCATGGCTTTACCGGGTGCAATTGTTACCCATAACAAGGTGCACATCACCTTCCAGGGAGTCCAATCTGGACCATAGAACCACATAAAGTAAATTAGACAGGGCCTCACCGGTTGGTATTGTTCAATGCGTCTTCTTTATTTCTGCCCCCAAACAAGCGACGTTTCGATCAGAGATTTTTATCAAGCTTCATAAAGATCTCTGATCGAAATGTCGCTTGTTTGGGGCAGAAATAAAGAAGACGCATTGAACAATACCAACCGGTGAGGCGCTGTCTAATTTACTTTCAATTATGCACAAATTAGAAAAATGTCAGCAGGTTCTCTGGACTGAGGAGTCACATTGTGAAATATACGAGCTGGAGAACCGTACAGTAATAAAGGTCTGCAGGAACAGGGAAGCTCAGTGAAACGTTGTGGCTGCAATTCAGTAAATTGGGTTGAGTATTAGGCTACATTCACACACACGGTTTTAACTGCATTTTGTGAGGATCTGTTTTTGGTGCAGAAACTACCCCAAGAACGGATCCTCACAAAGCGCAGTCGTGTGTGTGAATGCTGCTGCGCTATTTACTCGCCTCCCCGCGCTCCCCCGGTGATCTCCAGCAATGTTCTCATTCCGGAGGAAGCAGTGTCTGGGGGCCTTTAGGACCCTGCACATGTGACTGAATGATGTCGCTTAGTCACATGGTGCAGTGCCAGGTCCTCTCGCAGGTCCTGCGGCCTCCGGTAAGATAGGACATTGTTGGAGATCACCGGGGAGCGCGGGGAGGTGAGTAAAAGCGCAGCAGATAATGCAAAAAGAATCGACATGCTCATTCTTTTTACGGATCAGTTCTTGAGCCCAAGAACAGATCCGTAAAAAACGCAGCGTCTAGCTGGGACTGCTGACGTCACTGCAATAGCAGACCCGTACAAAAACGCAGCAAAAACTGTGCTATAGCGCACTGTGTGAATGTAGCCTTAGGTCAAGGTAAAAGTGTCCTCAATGCTAAGTAATCCAGACAGACACCTATCCATCACACTATACCATCACGGAGGCGTCTGATTTGGCTCCAAATTTATTCTGTCGCAGAACAACGATCCCCAAACATCCAGCCATTATCATTAGGAATAAGGAGTCCTGGAGTGGTGATCCGGCCCCCGCAGAGCCCTGACCTCACATCATCCAGTCTGTCTGGAATTACATGGAGAGACAGAAGGATGTGCCTAAGCCTTCATACATCTCCAAGAAGAATTGATGCTGTTGTGAAGGCCAAGGGTGGTCATATTATACCAATGTGATTATGTGATTTAGATTTCCCTCTTGTTCATTCACTTTGCATTATTATTACTTAATGAAAGTAAACTAATAACACTTCTTTTTGAAAGTTTCTTACTTTACTGTACTTTCTTCCACATAAGCCAAAAACCTTTGCCCAGCACCATATCTCTCATACTCATATTTAGATATCATTTGTCAAGACTTATTGCAAAGTAGATAATAGGCAAAATAATATATATTTTTTAAAGCCTTATTCATTTCCATGACTTTACATACATCCGAAATACACAAGGAAACAAATACATATCTAAATATAAGAGATATGGTGCTGGGCAAAGGATTTAGGCTTATGTGGAAAAAAATACAGTATTGGGCTTTTTTTTGGCTACTTTGACACATATACACTATTACCATATGCAGCTCCGGTTTGCCACCACAGTGATACACAGCACATATTTACTCATAGGTACAATGCAAAGCTTTACCCATAATATATTTAAAAGACTTAATGCTCATATAAACCCACCAAAATGTCTTACCCTGCAAGTAACAGATCCTAGACTCTGGAAGTGACTTTGTCAGTCTTCCCATAAAGAATTCGCTGCCAAAATCTTCTGATCGGATGAAGGCTCCGTACTTGAGCAGTCCTACCTCGTATGGTGAGAACTCGCACCACTCTGTGAACAATACATAAGATGACAATTTATATGTCATAATCCATATTCTATTTCCATTATGCTTCATGGGAAGATCGTGTCCAGCAGTTTCACTGAAGCTTTCACCCTGTGCCAGCCATTGCACTAGTTGCCCATCCTCTATAAAATCAGGGCTGTGGAGTCAAACTCGAGCCTATTTTGGTGGAGTCGGAGTCGCTATAAAAGGGACCTACTCAGACTCCTAAAATATATAATGACTTGGGTACAGTAGTTCAGTGCAATATATGCAAAATATTGTTATTATGAATTATTATGTTCTAAATCTCTTTATTATAATAAATGTATCACTTAAACATGACTCATGTCAGTGTCAGGGTAATTGAAGAGTTGGAAGTTTAGCTTACCGACTCCACAGCCCTTTATAAAACACAACATAAACTTATCCCTCCCACCCACAAAGCTCTCAACAATGCTGCACCATCCTAACCATTTTCTCTTTCATCTATGCCTAGCACCCTTGCCATGTTCTCTACTATGCGTATTATCTAAGATTAACGTCCGCCATACTCCAAACTTCACACATCTGTCTCCAGGACATCTCTTGTGCTGCCTCAGTTCTCTAGAATGCACTACCCCACGTGTTTTGTTTATTTCCTGCATTCACCCACAGGAGATCGTTCCGAATCCACAGCTTGAAATTAATATGCTGCAGAGCTGGGGGAGCGTGGCAACCCGCACCGCAGATGAAAACACGCTGCGGTTGGGAGAAGCGTAGTGAGCATGGGATTTCTAGAAATGCCATCCACTATACTGCTACTGTACAATGCAGCGTTATGGACGCAGTGGCAAGACTCTGCATCCAAAATGCTGCATCCCCTGATCGTGAGTATACCCCAAGATATCTTGGTGCTATATAAATTAAATCACTGTTATAATTATTATTATTATTATTAGGAATCTTGAAATCTTTGAACAAGGCAATCCAGCTAAACATAACATCATAAAAAGTGCACACATAGATATTGCTTTATGTTTACAATAAGGGGTGGAGATACATCACCTTTGGGCAGCTGGACATGTATTTTTGCATATAAAACATAACACAGTCAACAGCCCTTTCCCATGACTTCATTATAGACATACTCCCCCTCCAGTGCAAAAGGATACAGAAATAAAGTCCCGCTCCAACATAAACATTCAGAGATCTAGGATATTATATACAAGTGCTGACGAGGTAGATGACGAGATCCAGCTCCAAATGCCATTATCAGCTGATCCGGCAGCACTACCTGACTGCTGATTGCTGTGTTCTTAAAGTGAACCTGGCACCACATTTTGGGGTATTAAACTAAAAACGCCATCTTCAGCAACACTTATGCTGCATTCTAAGAAGGCGGCTATTATACACTGACTGCCCCTGTACACCGAAGAAATTGCTTTTAAAAATTTCCCACCTTGTATTATAATTATCTGTGTCTGGTCCGATGGGTTTGATCGCCGCTCGGTCCACCCCACCTCTCTTCACCGTCTTCCCTGCCTCTCCCTTGCCGTCCATCCAACCTCTCCTCACCATTTGACACCTGCGAAGAGGCTTCTCTGGCTCATACAGGCGCACTGTGGTCTGCTCTATTGCGGGCAGAGCCTAAAACTCATTTACGCACACGTGAACAGCTGAGGTTCCTGCAAAAGCACGAGATTCTGCATGAGATGTTGCTCAGGCGATCTGCCTGCATCGCCTGGTCTGACGCGGCAACCGCGATGTTGCCGGAAACTTCCCCCATAGACTCCAATGTTAAGGATCGCTGCCAGGGCAGGGTTGAGTTTAACCCTGGCAGCGATAGTTGCTAGCAACATCGCTGATGAGTTGCCGGCGATATCTCCTTGTCTGACAGCTCATCAGCGAAGTTGGAGAGCGACCAAAAACGTGCGCGCTCCCGGGAGTGGTCAGTGATGTTGCCCCGTGTGACGGGGCCTTAAGAGACTGGGTGAAATCTCACACATGCCCAGAGACCTCAGCAGTTCGCGCATGTTTAGATGAGTTTTAGGCTCTGCCCGCAATAGGGCAGACCACAGTGCGCATGCGCGAGACAGAGAAGCATCTGCACAGATGCGAGATTTGGAGATCAATCAGAAGAAGAGGTTGTCAGATGGCGAGGAGAGGTGGGATGGATGGTGAAGAGGCGGGAGGGATGGCGAGGAGGGGCGGGACGGATGGCAGGGAGAGGCGGGAGGGATGGCGAGGAGAGGTGGGAGGGATGGCGAGGAGAGGCCGGAGGGATGGCGAGGAGAGGCGGGAGGGATGGCGAGGAGAGGCGGGAGGGATGGCGAGGAGAGGCGGGAGGGATGGCGAGGAGAGGCGGGAGGGATGGCGAGGAGAGGCGGGAGGGATGGCGAGGAGAGGCGGGAGGGATGGCGAGGAGAGGCGGGAGGGATGGCGAAGAGAGGCGGGAGGGATGGCGAAGAGAGGCGGGAGGGATGGCGAAGAGAGGCGGGACAGACCAAGCTGCAATCAAACCCATCGCACCGACACAGGTTATTATAATACAAGGCAGAAAATTTTAACAAGTAATTTATTCGGTGTACAGGGGTAGTCAGGGCATAATAGACACGCTTTTAGTTTACAACCCCAAAATCTGGTGACAGCTACATTTTAAGAGCATTTGTCCACAATAATCCTTCAGGAGCTTCCTCCAACTAACCAGATAACCTTATTAATAAATCATAATTCAAGGTGCAGTTCATAACAAACCTTTATAATCCAGTGTGGTACATTCATTTGCTTTCACATTCATTGCCAAACACAGAGGGAGCGGATTTTGTCCATGGGCCAATGCTTTCTTTTGATCTGATAGTTTTGCCTCATTCACCTGTTAAATAAATATTTTATTAAGACTGTCTGTACTTACCAAAGTATTAAAAAAGATAAAACGTAATATTTGATGCAACTAAAGGTCTCCAAACACGTTAGCTGTCGTTTGGCCAATAGTTCAGCTGACAGATAACTTGCCTGACGCCTCCATACAAAGGGCTGAGCGCTCCCGTGTTCTCTAAGAGAGAGCCGCCATCAGATATCGCTCTTTTTCTAAGAGAGCACAGGGAGCAGTCACTGCTTTGTATCAGCTCATCAATAACTAATCACATTGCTTATTTGTCGGTAACATAAATGAAAGGATGTACAGCAGACTCACGCCATCATAAAACATGGATTCGATAATCAGTCCCCACAGGTCTGTGAATGAGGTCTTGTAGCCCATCTTTGCTCGTGTAGATAGTTCCTCCCGATAAAATGCTAGACGTTCAAAGGTAAAAGCACACATCTTGCTCTTGGTCACGTTCCTACAAGCATCTTCTATGTGTGGAGAGAGATCTTTTTGCGACCAGTTAGGATCCTCGTATAGTTTACTCATAGACCTAAAAAGAAAACAACTGCAGTCAGTACATCGACGACATACAGATATATCGACGACATACAAATACATCGACGACATACAAATACATCGACGACATACAAATACATCGACGACATACAAATACATCGACGACATACAAATACATCGACGACATACAAATATATCGACGACATACAAATATATAACTAATTGTCTAATAACGTGAAAGGTGTTCACCATGTGGACCCTGAAGCGCCGGTGATGTAGCTCACACAGTCCAGGAGATTGAGCTTCTTCAGCCCAGACAACGTGCCGTACAGAGACGTCATTGCTCTAACACCTCCGCCGGTAGTTGTGACGGCAATCACGGGAACCTATTGCGGCAGAGAAGAGCACGACATGAAAAATGAATGTACTAGTTTGAAGTTTATCAAGCTAAAATAACTACAAACATTGGAAGAATTAACGGTAACCAGTTCCCGGATGCCTACATTTTGTTATGCATTAGTTTCCAATAAAGAAGCCAGAAACGTGTTAGTTTTTTTTTTTAACCATGTAAATGCACATGTTATGTTCGCTTTAATGGAAAAAAGAAAAGATTTTTATCCTAGGAATCTGGATGTGACATCTGTTTCTACACAAGGAGTATTTTGGTTGATAATCTCCATCCATTTATCTTTAGACCAGCATCTGCCTATCATTTGGCTAACAGGACTGCAGACATGATATGCCCTAACCATTGGCTGTGTGTCTGCTATCTATGAATTGGTCACGCTGAGGCACAGCAGGGATGGAATAGAAAGAAAGCCCTGGCAATAGGAAGTGGGGAAATAGGACACCTCCTGACACAAACCCGAGTCTGTGCCATGCACTCCCTAACATCCCTATACAGGTCCTTCCCCTCATCACCATCATGTGCACAAGCCCTCACATGCCCTGAATGCACCCTGGCTAGTGTGATGGCTGGCGAGTACATTAGACTCACCGCTGCAAATAATACAACACAAGGGAAAGGTAAAAACAACAGAGGGGTATATACACAAACAGAAAAGCACTCCAAACTCCTCCAATGAGGTAGACTCCAGAGCTGCAATAGACATGACTCCTCAGCTTCCTCTAGAGACAGGCTCCTTCCAAAGTGGTCTACATAGAAATGGATTCTATAACCGGCATCAAATAGTATAAAACATGACTACTTATAGCAGAGGAGAGTGGTCACAAAAGAGCTACACCTGCGGATAAAGGCTACAAGAAACAGCCAGCAAGGTAATAGTCCTTAACTCCTGCAGCACGAAAAGAAAGCAAATACATTTAAGCACAAGTTGAAGACCTGCAATCAGTTAGGCATTGTGACCTTCTGGTTCTAGACTTGTCAGAGGTCTCCCCAGGGTGAGAAGGACTCTTGACAGAATTATACTGTGCCCACAATACTGTAGATGAGATGGATCTCACATGTCCTAATCAATGGAATATTAACCAAGTCAGCGATACAATAAGCCGCGGGATAGAATCGCGCACCTCGTGATCTGCTAGATCTCTGTCAAGGTTCAAAAGTTTCTTCAATGTATTTGCAACAATTTTCTTTCTCCGTGAGAGATAAAGTTTCTCGTCATCACAAAGGCTGAATCCCATTCGTACATTCACTTTTTCAGTGCTGTGAGATGCAAACAAACAAGACTGGTTAGAAACAGAATGAAAACAACAACTACCCCCCTCACCACCCACCCAGAAACCTACATCAACCCCACACATTAAATGATTATCGACAAGAATTACTACTCAGGACAGAAGAAGTGAAAGATAAACGTGCACAATAGCTGTATGCAAGGCTAATCACACACAGCATAAATGTCATTTTCCTACTTTTTCTACATTTCTCTGGGCATCTTTTCCTGTTCTCTTTTTCACTACCCTGTACTGCAGTGCAGGAAACTGTGACACAACCCTATGATAAATGTGGTGTCCCTGCGGTCTGGTTGCCACAGAGGGGTACTGCACCCAATCCATGGGGGTGGTATTGCTGTTCTCAGTAAACGGGATGGTAAATCCAGACACCCACAAAAGAACCCAACACACCCAGCCCCGGGGATTGCAGGTGGACCCGATAGAGGGAGGGCCCAGGTAGTCAGCGGGCCGGCGGGGAGAGAGGTGGCGAGTGGGAAGTTAGGAAGAGAGCAGTCAGGAAGTAGGAGAGTAAATAAAAAGGAAAGACAACAGGAAATAGTCAGTCAGTCAGTACGGAGGAGATAGGTGGTCAGTGAGAGGGGAAGGACCCGGAGGACTTGAGCGGAGATGCGGCTTGTCCTGGGTCCCGTTACAGCAGACTGCAGTGGGATAGAGGGAGCCCTAAGGGCACAGGCAGTGAGCAATCCACCTGCGTGCCCAAATATGAAGTGAAGTGGAAGGGCAGGTTGAGAACCAGGGACCGGCCCTGAAGGTGGTGATGAGATTCTACTCTCCAACCATGGAACCGGACACATACGCTGAGAAGGTAGTCGTACTAGGGTCAGGGAACACGGCCGGTCACCCGACAGGAACCGTGGCCACTGGGTTGGGGCACTGTGTGTGGAGGCACAAGCAGAAGTTAGGTGAACAGGCAGCGCTGAGAGAGAGAACAACCCGAGAAGGAAAGAACATAAAGCTATCCCCTATCCTGACTTTTTATTGTTTGATGGCTATCCCCTATCCCGTTTTAGTTGTTGACGGCTATCCCCTATCCCACTTGTATTGTTTGACGGCTATACCCTATCCTGCATTTTATTGTTTGACGGCTATACCCTATCCCAATTTTATTGTTAATGTCTTTCCCCAACGCACTTTTATTGTTGACGGCTCTCCCCTATCCCACCTTTTCACTGTTGACAGAATAGTCTCAATCTCACCTTTTTATTGTTGATGGCTATCCCATAACCTGCCTTTTTATTGTTGACAGCTATCCCCTATCCCACTTATATTGTTGACGGCTTGCCCCTATCCCACTTGTATTGTTGACGGCTATCACCCTATCCTGCCTTTTGATTGTTTGACGGCTATCCCCTATCCCACTTTAATTGTTAACGGCTATCTCCTATTCCCTACTAAACTTCCATATAAAGACCGGAACTCACAATTGATTTCTGCTTTCTTTTAGTTTACTATTTTCATTACAATATAGTAGATGTCCATGACACGTTTCGGCTAGCTCCTTTCTCGAATGTGACATGTCATATTAGGAAAGGCGCTAGCCAAAACGCATCATGGACATCTACTATATTGTAATGAAATTAACAAACCAAAAGAAAGCAGAAATCAATTGTGAGTGCCGGTCTTTATATGGAATTCTGGATTTGGGTGTGCCAAACCGTCACCATTGCACCACAAATAGAGGAGTGCTCCCTGGATCTGTGTATGGACTATCCCCTATCCCATCTTATTATTATTGAAGCCTATCCCCTATCCCGCCTTTTCATTCTTAAAGCCTATCCCCTATCCCGCCTTTTCATTCTTGAAGGCTATCCCCTTATCCTGCCTTTTCATTCTTGAAGGCTATCCCCTGTCCCTTACTAAAATGCTCAAAATAAATGATATAGATACTTTACCAGTCTCTAGTTTTGAGCTTCATCTCCAGGGGTCTTGCCTAAAGAAAAAAATAATAAATAAATCACATTTCTTGGGTGAACTGAATTTAATTGAGAAATGCTATGAATAAGTTTTGCATAACTAATGGTGCGCTTATACCTGCCGACACCGAACATTACACAATCTTTGATCGCTATCACCGTGTACAGAGTATAATGGAAGTCAATGGGGAACTGGAGCATTTATACGGACTCTGGAAGGATGCACAAGTTTCCCATTGACTTCCATTATACATATGACATATGTTTAAAATAGGAAGAAACTTTTAGTAATATTGAGTTCATTTCATTCCTTAGCAAATAGAAGAAAAAGCAAAAAGAAAAAAAAGTAAAAAAAATAGTCTACATTAAATAAAGACTGACTTAGAAGATTTATTAATCAATACTGTCAATGAAAAGGTTCCAAACAAACTAGAACTTATAAAGTCTAAAGGTGGGTTTACACGTTTCAATATCGTTGCGATATCGCAACTCAATGGCGCGGGAGCGCGCAATTAGTGCACGTTTCTCCCGCATCGCATTGGATGTTTACACGCTGCGATGTCGGAATACAACGTCCGTGCGATGTCTACGCCCCCCAACCCAGGAACGATCCTTTAACATGGGAGTGAATGGGTGACGTTTCAAATCGCATTGTAGTTGTGCTGTCACACAGCACGATCCGGCTCCAATCTCCCTTCAATATCGGGGCATTGAATAGCACGCTCATTCAATCCCCGATATCGCATTGACATCGTTCCTGCATCGCATTGGACGTTCACACCATACAACGCAGGAACGATATCGGGTCCAACGATCGAACCACGTGACTTTTCATTGAAATCGTACTACGATATCGCAACGTGTAAACCCGCCATTATGTCCATAGTCACCATGAAACTCCATGATCTTGGGTGGCCAACAGGTACAAAAAAAATGTATCTGAAAATGGTGTGAAAGCTTTGTGATGTGCTCATATGTTCAGGACTACAAATATCGACCCATTAAAAAGAAAACTATCACTAGGTTTCAGCCATCTACTTACATAGACGTCCTGTCCCGCCTGTCATCAACTTCCATCAGGAAGTCCTCCTGTCACGTGCCGGCAGCAGCCGAATTTGCATACCCGAGTGATGTATGTGCAAATATGACAACTACTGGTGGTACTGGCACATTGCGCAGTGACACCAGCAGTGCCACAGCCGCCCGCAACTGCCAACACCAAAAACCACCTCCACACATAGCCGCTGCACACACCTCCGCCTGAGTAACTGACCATGTACATATCCAGCACGTTTGTGCACTTACCCAGGTGGCCACAATCTTTGTACACCACAGAGGGGAGAGAGACAGCACACAGCGGGGAGGGAGAGTGCACGGGGGGAGAGATTGCATATGGTAAGAGACAGCACTGGGGAAGAGACAACTCACAGGGGGAGAGAGAGCCCACAGAGAGGAGAGAAACAGCCCACAAGGGGGAAAGACAACACAAGGAGAGAGTGCACAGGGGGAGAGACAGCCCATGGGGGTGGGGTGGGGGAGATATCGCATAGGGGAAGAGACAGCACAAGGGGATAGAGAGCCCAGAGGAGGCAGAGAGAGCCCAGAGGAGGCAGAGAGAGCCCAGAGGAGGCAGAGAGAGCCCAGAGGAGGAAGAGAGAGCCCAGAGGAGGAAGAGAGAGCCCAGAGGAGGAAGAGAGAGCCCACAGGAGGAAGAGAGAGCCCACAGGAGGAAGAGTGAGCCCACAGGAGGAAGAGTGAGCCCACAGGAGGAAGAGTGAGCCCACAGGAGGAAGAGAGAGCCCACAGGAGGAAGAGAGAGCCCACAGGAGGAAGAGAGAGCCCACAGGAGGAAGAGAGAGCCCACAGGGGGAAGAGAGCCCACAGGGGAAAGAGAGCCCACAGGGGGTGAGTGCACATAGGGAGAAAGAGAATGCACAGGTAGGGAGACAGCTCAAAGGATAGAGCACAGAAGGGAAGAAGACAGCACAGGGGGAGAGACAGCACATTGGGGAGGGAGAGAGCATGCAGTGGGAGAGAGAGAGAAAAGATGGTGGAGAAAGAGAAGACGGGAAGAGAGAGAGACGATGGGGAGAGAGAGTGCACAAGGGGAGACATCTCAAAGGAGAGAGCAAGGGGAGAAGACAACATACAGGGGGAGAGCCCCCAGGGGAAAGACAGGTCATAGGAGAGTGCACAGAGTGGAGAAGACAGCACAGGGGGGAGAGACAGCCACAACCTTCAGCGTCACATAGCCCGCCCCCTTCGTGACATCACCGCCTTCCCAATGGAAGGCATCAGACCCCAATCTAGTATGCCCATGGGCAGGCACAGGTACCCGGGCTTCACTAATCAAATCTAGTGACTTTTCACTAGGAGATGACCATTAAGCCCCTATACACATTAAAGTATGCTGCTGGTTGACTGTCGTACAATGCCGACGCAGCCATAGATATTTTAATCCTTATTGTCTGTTATAGTCCTTCTACCTGGGCATACATGATCGGTGACATGGGGAGAATAACAAACACTTTTTGAGAAAATATTTCCTTTATTAAATAATAGTTCTACGACAAAAGATCTGTCTTTGAACGCAAAAGATTTTGGGGAAGTAATGGCACCCTCGAAATTGAAGAAAATTGTTGCAATGACACATGTTTTGTTATACACCAGTTTATTTCCTTTGTGTGTATTGGAACAACACAAAAAAGCAGAGTTAAAAAACAAACAAACTGGGCATTATTTCACACAAAACGGGCCAGACAAAATTGTTGGCACCTTTCCGAAATTGTGGGTAAACAAGTTTGTTTCAAGAATGTGATGAAACTCACCTGGGGCCAGAACAGGTGTGGGCAATATGAAAATCACACCTGAAACCAGATAAGAAGGGGAGAAGTTGCCTCAGCCTTTGCACTGTGCGTCAGTGTGTGTCACGCTAAGGGTCCCGTCACATTTGCAGACGTTCCAGCGCTCCCGACAACGATACGACCTGGTAAGGATCGCTGGAACGTCGCTACATGGTCGCTGGTAAGATATCTTACAGTCAGATCTACTCAACGACGCAGCAATGATACGGCGACCCGTATAACGACCTCGGCGGTCACTGGACCCTGTCACACAGCAGCTAGTCTGACGACTCACACCTACGTGGCTGAGTTCTGAGTCGCCAACGAGGTCGTTGTTAGGCATCAAACACACTGATGCATGCTGACCAGCGGGAGCCCGACGATCAAAGAATGGTCCAGGCCATTCCGACACGATTGGTGATGTCACAGCAGGGACCCGGTCGCTGCTACGTGTCAAACAAAGAGAGATCGCTGGCGAGGTCGCTGTTACATCACAAAACCTGTGACGCAACAGCGATCTCGCTGTGTGTGACGGGGGCTTAAGCATGAAGAACAGAAACAGAAGAAAACTGTCTGAGAACTTGAGAACCAAAATTGTTGAAAAATATCAACACTCTGAAGGTTACAAGTCCATCTCCAATCTTGATGTTCCCCATGATGTGTAACATAATCAAGACGTTTACAACCCATCGCACTGTAGATAATCTCCCTGGACAATAACGGTAAAGAAAAGTTGATGAAAGGTTGCAATGAAGGATAGTCCAGATGGTGAATAAGCCCCAATGAAGTTTCAAAGAAATTCAAGCTGTCCTGCCGCCTCAGGAGGCATTAGTGTCAGGGCAAATTATCTGTCCACATTAAAATGAATGAAACATTATGGAGAAGACCAAGGAGACCCCAATGATGACATAAGGACAGAAAAAAGCTAGACTGCAGTGTGGAAAAATGTTTGTTAGTAATCAAAATCCTTCTGGGAAAGTGTCTTGTGGACAGATGAGACTAAGACAGAGATTTTTGGCAAAGCGCATCATACTACTGTTTACTGAAAACAGAATGAGGCCTACAAAAAATAGAGCACAGAACCTACAGTCACATATGGTGGAGGTCAGAGAAAAGAGCACAGGACCTACAGTCACATATGGTGGACGTCATATAAAAGAGCACAGGACCTACAGTCACACATGGTGGAGGTCAGATTAAAGAGCACAGAACCTACAGTCACATTTGGTGGAGGTCAGAGAAAAGAGCACAGGACCTACACAGTCACATATGGGTGAGGTCAGAAAAAATGAACACAAGACACAACATATAGTCACATATGGTGGAGGAACAGAGGGAAAAAAAACACAGGACCTACAGTCACATATGGGGAGGTCAGAGAAAAGAGCACAGGATTTACAGTCACATATGGGGAGGTCAGAGAAAGAGCACAGGACCTACAGTCACATATGGGGAAGGTCAGAGAAAAGAGCACAGACCTACAGTAACAAGTGGAGGAGGTCAGAGAAAGGAGCACAGGACCTACAGTCACATATGGTGGAGGTCAGAGAAAAGCACACAGGACCTACAGTCACATATGGTGAAGGGCAGAGGAAAAGGGAACAGGACCTACAGTCACTTTATGGGGAAGGTCAGAGAAAAGGGAACAGGACCTAGAGTCACGTATGGGGGAAGTCAGATAAAAGAGCACAGGACCTGCAGTCAGATATACTGGAGGTCAGAGAGCTTTTGGGGATTGTTTTGCTGCCTCTGGCACTGGGGGTCCAGACTGTGTGCAAGACATCATGAAATCTAAATATTACCAAGGGATTTTGGGTGATAATGTAATGCTCAATGTCAGAAAGCTGGGGGCGTCCAAGGCCAGGGTCTCCAGCAGGACAATGACTGCAAACATCATGAAACCCCAGAAATGGAGGAAACAAAGCGCTGGAGAGTTCTGAAGTGTCAGCAATGAGTTTGTATCTAAATCCTATTGATCCCCTGTGGAGAGATCTGAAAATTGTTACTGGGAGAAGATGCCTCAAATATGAGAGACCGGGAGCAGTTTATAAAGAAGAGGAGAAACTCCAGAAGAGAAGAAGCTTGTGGAGGTTATAGGAGGAGACTGATTGTAGGAGGAGACTTATTTATTACAAAGGGCGTGCAACCGAACATTATGTTAAGGGTGCCAATAATTTTTTGTCCGGCCCACAGTGTTACATTTTTTCTATATCGAGAGAAATGTTAAATATCCACTGTGGGCACAGAACCAGCACATTGTATCCGAGTTTCACCCAGTTCTTGGTGATTCAGCTGCTGCAGAAGAACGTGTTGAATGAGTGTTCCTTGCCCTAATGGTTAGGAGGCTCCATAGAGCTGTTAGGGTTCAGCATTGCTATATACAGAGTTATGAAGGAGAATTCTATCATTACTCAGCACCTAATCAATGGTCACAACGTGTTCGTAATCGCGGCACCATGCTCCAAGCAATGATTCATCTCCAACGAGAGAGTCGGTGGCAAGTGTCCCAGAGACACGTGACGCTGCACGATCACACTGCTAATTACAGCTATTAAATATTAAGGAGGCGTTTAACTGCTGCGTGTGACTGAACGGATCGTCATTGTAAAGAAATGGACACAAATGTGGGTGAAGGTTAGAAGTTTCCCTCTGTATAGCAAACTAAGCTTCTTAGAATCTAGCTAGAAGGCTAAAAGGTTCCCAAAGCATATTTGTATTCATAGATGATCATAAAAAGGTTGTCATAACAAATTTGTAAAAAAATATGTTTTCAAGGGAGTAAAAAAAGGAGAAGGTTCCTTCTTAAGGAAATCACCAAGCTGGAGTAAGGAGACTTAAAGACCATGCAATGCTCCCAGGGAAAACAATAGTCTTTTCGCAGAGAGACTCCAACAATACTAAGAACAAAGTTTGACCCTTTAATAAGCCTTACCATATAATGTCTTTGAAGCTAGCTTGTCAGTTTCCTTAAGAAGACATGTAACCTCAGGTCCCCAGAAAAATGCCCAAAAGAAAAATGCCCATAGGGCTGAGGCCAGGGTTGGGTGTTGGGTGTTGGGGTTGGGGTTGGGTGTTGAGGTTAGGTGTTGAGGTTAGGTGTTGAGGTTAGGTGTTGAGGGTAGGTGTTGAGGTTAGGTGTTGAGGTTGGTGTTGAGGTTAGGTGTTGAGGTTAGGTGTTGAGGTTAGGTGTCGAGGTTAGGTGTCGAGGTTAGGTGTCGAGGTTAGGTGTCGAGGTTAGGTGTCGAGGTTAGGTGTCGAGGTTAGGTGTCGAGGTTAGGTGTCGAGGTTAGGTGTCGAGGTTAGGTTGTTCGAGGTTAGGTGTCGAGGTTAGGTGTCGAGGTTAGGTGTCGAGGTTAGGTGTTGAGGTTAGGTGTCGAGGTTAGGTGTCGAGGTTAGGTGTCGAGGTTGGTGTCGAGGTTGGTGTCGAGGTTAGGTGTCGAGGTTGGTGTCGAGGTTGGTGTCGGGTTGGGTGTCGGGTTGGGTGTGGGGTTGGTGTCGGGGTTGGGTGGGTTGGGTGTCGGGGTTGGGTGTTGGGGGTTGGGTGTTGGGGTTGGGTGTTGGGTTGGGTGTTGGGTTGGGTGTTGGGTTGGGTGTTGGGTTGGTGTGGGGTTGAGGTTAGGTGTTGAGGTTAGGTGTTGAGGTTGGTGTTGAGGTTAGGTTGAGGTTAGGTGTTGGAGTTGCCACTGGGCATTCTTCCTTTTGGGCATTCTTCAGGGAACCATAGGCTCTACAAACCTCCATCAGAAGCATCTCACACAGACAACCAGTCTCCTACTTTGTACAAATGAGGGTCAAGGACTGCAAATGGAGGTCTTTTTTGTTTTTGAAAAAGATACAGGTCTGGCTTCTAGACATGAGTGGACCCGTGGAAGTTTGGGTTTTGGGGGTTCAGGTGGACTTTATATAAAGTTCTGTTCTGGACCCGAACTTAACCTAAACCTCATTGGAAGTCACTGATTGGTCAGTTTTGCTTTCCGCTCATATACTGCTCTCCGCCATAAACAAACTTCTTCCGGGGAGGGTATGGATTTGTCATTTTCTTTTTTGTACACTCTACATCTGATAACGTTGACTTTACCCCCAGTGCAGCCAATCAAACACTGCAAGCGGCTCACACTGGGCCAAGCACTGAGTGTACCCGAGCACAGGAATGTCTCTCCAGTGATTTGCAGACGTAAAGCACCCGAACTCCGAACTCTGATTTTTTTTTTTAATAACGTTTGTGTTTGGCAACAACTCCCAATTTTAAAGTCCAGTTTGTTCATCTGTACCGGCTTCATGTCCCAAGTAATGTGGTAAGGCGCCAATTATGACTTCTAAGAAATCTACCGCCAGTAGGAGGCATTAGAGACCCTACAACCTTACCTTCGAAGAGGCTATATTCATATAACAAAAGTAGCAATAATTACCTTATTAACCCCTGCTGCTCCTGTGTCAGCGCTCCCCCGATATTTTTTTCACCTGGTCCTAGGCATGACATGCTGACACCAAGCTGCGGCTGGCCGGGATGCTCCAGTCCTAGGTCATGTTAATTGTGATTGCTGTAGTCAGGTGAACAGAGACTGGGGGTAATCAGAGAAGTGTTGGGCACAGGAGCAACAAAGGTTTGGTAATGTGAAGAAAACTCTCGTTTAGCACCATTGTAAGTTTCTTTTTAAATATCAGGTTGGATCATCAATTTATACAAAACCTGAATACTATGTGCAAATTGCAACTTTTAACAAGTATTTTTGTGCAAATTATGACATTTTTGTGGCCTAGATTAGCCCAAAACTGACATCAAATGCCTGATGAATCTGTGCTATGTTACAATATTTTTAAAGTGGTTTGATTTGTAACAAAATATCACTGGCTTCACCCTACAGAATCAGGGAGTATCCACAGGATATGCCAATAAAGGGAATCTGTCAGCAGGTTTTTCCTACCTCATCTGAGAGCAACATAGCGTAGGCAAAAAGAAAACCCTGAATCCAACGATGTATCACATAGATTACTGGCTGCAGCTGTTCTCACACAATCAAAGAATTTAGTTTCTGTAACACAGTAGAGCTGGGAGAGCTGCCCCCGAGCACACCAGGTTCTCTATAGAGATTGTGTATCCACAGTGAGGTGTCAATTACAGCAGGGGGTGTATAGGACTGCCCTGTGTGACAACGCTTTTTCAGGCTGGGTTCACATTTGCGGACCCCTCCACAGTGGCCGCCAGCTCCTATCTTTATAATGGGAACGCACGGTACTGCGCTTGACAGCGCCTGACCGTGCGCACCCATTCACTCCCATATGTGATCTGTGCGCAGGCGGATGCCTGCGCACAAATCACACAGCTTCGTCCGCACCAGGAATGCAACATGTCGCGTCCCTGGTGCGGACGAGACTGTGTGATTTGTGCGCGGGCATCCGCCTGCGCACAGATCACATATGGGAGTGAATGGGTGCGCACGGTCATGCGCAGTCAAGCGCAGCACCGTGCGCTCCCATTATAAAGATAGGAGCTGGCGGCCGCTGCGGTCACATTGCGGATCCCTCCGCAGAAAGCTGCGGAGGGGTCCGCAAATGTGAACCAGCCTCAATGTGTACCGTGGGTTATTATTTTTAGTTAGGCCAGATGTATTGCCTTGTTGTTTGTGATCTCATGTTTGTTAAGCAATGTTTCTTGCCAGTCTGCTCCGAGCCCCCATTGTCCTAGTTTGTGGATTGCTTATTAAATGTGAATTTACTCTGCCCCCTCTGTCTACATCACTCCGAGGAGCATTATGCAGACAGATTTAAATGCCAACTAATAAGAGAACAGTCTTATCCCACCAATCCTATAAGAATACAATATATCCTAATGTGAAGGCTCGGGATATAAAAAAAAAGACTTCTTCAGTCACCGGTGGTTCATATGATAGGTGGCCTCAGCCTAGAGACTTCGGCCCCGGCTAGAGGAACACATCGCATCTTCATGACTTTAGCCTTGGAATTTTGGTTCCGGCTGCCGGGATCACATCGTCTCTTCATACTCTGCATACCCTCAGTCTAGGATCCAGGAGCATCCGGTTTCGTTCGTTTTTTGCCCCGGACACAAAAAATGCTGCATGCTCAGATTTGTGTCCGGGGCAAAAAACAAACAGAACCGGATCCTCCCGGACAGACATAACACCGGATGGCAAATAAGTGCTATCCGGCCCCATAGGGATACATGGGGGGGCCAAAACCGGATCCGGTTCTGTCTGGTTCACATCGGACAGAGCCGTATCCAAACAGTCATGGTGTGAAGCCAGCCTTAGGCTATAGGAAGAACTCAACGGACTTAAAGTCTACCTTCAACCTTAACAACTATGGAGTCATTATTCCCGATTCAATCGGGGGCTTCTGCCTGAACATGTCTGAATCCTGATTGGGTCATCGATGAAAGACCCCAATGTAGTCAGAAACAAACTCAAATCCCAGTAGTCTGAATCCAGCTTCATACTAAAAAGGCTATTATATCAATAAACATTCAGATACATGAAAGAAAGCATTTTTGTAGGTTTTTTTGTCAGATGAAAATTGCATATAGAATGATTAAGAAATAGGAAATTGTACCTGGATCCAGCGCAGTGGATGGAAGCAGCGGAAGCCACAGCAATTTGTATAAACCTGGTTAAATTTTTTGAAAGATTAAATACTGTCTAGAAATTGACATAAACATACAACAGTGGTTAACAGACAAAAAGTTCCACAAAGAAGCAGAAATATAGATATATTGTATTTTAGTAGTGAAGAGTTACGCTGCCCTGGTTTCCTGTGTCCCCCACTGAAGGTTCTATGAAAGCAATATTATGGTGAGTACCCAAAATCCTCTTCTTTGCAACCTTTTAGCCCATGATCAGTGAAAACTTCACCAACGTGACCCTCCCACATGTATCTACATCACATTAGATGGTAATCTTGGATAGATTTCCATTTTGAGAAAAGTCAAAAGGTAAAGGAGAAAGAAACATGTAAACAATAGAGGACAAAAGAAGACAATACAAACAAAAGAAGCAAAGTCCCAATTCTCTGCTGCCCCTGGCAAGTGCTGTTTTGCCTAAAGGATTAATAAAGGGAAAAAAATGCATTTTTATCCAAGTTTACATGACATAAAAGTCGATTTCTAGACAGTATTCCGTTGTTGTTTATCTGATATACAAGATTTGTAGGATGTCCGAATATATGAAGTTCTAAGGGGTACGGTTTATCCTTCTGGAGAGTGACATGCCAGTATGAGGAGACTTATATGCCTGCAATGCTCCTCTGGGAAATTAAATATGCAAATTGTCTCTTCAGAGAGGAAGAAGATGAACTCCAGCCCCATCAATTGGACAGCACAAAACTACAGGTGGAGAAACACCGGGGAGGGGAAATACAGCAGAAGACCCTGCTCATAGGGAACAGGTGACCTTCTGCTCTCACCTGCGGCTGTGCCCTTATCTCCCTACCATCTCTAAATGGGCTCTTTAATGCCATCACTGAGCAGGATACCTAGTCCCTTGCTGGCCATGATTTTAGCCCTCAATAGGGAAATGGCCGGTGGGAGCACTAGTCCCAACGACTGCAATAATCAAGACAAGAAGGAAGGGGAGACAGACAAGAGGATGATAAAAACAACTTCACGCCTCCTGCCACGTTCCTTGACAGCAGATGGCTTTGCATTAGTCAGCTCCCCAGAGAACTTCCTTCTCCTCAGGAAGCTTGGCCAGGAATGGGTTAAATCACCAGCAAAGGATACTGGAACCATGTGATCATACAAAGGGGATGGGCGTAATAACAGAGTAGCCACACCTGGTAAGGAAACTAAGGTGTCTGCTAGCAGAAGAAAACTGACATTAACTCCTGAACTGCCAAAAGAAAGAAACACATTTAAAATTAAATCTCAATATTGGAGTGGACAGAAGTCCCAAACCAAGGATAAGTCTCCAAAGTAAGAGAGACCAACGTGACAAGATCCCGGCCTTAGTCTCTCACCTTGCCAAACCAGATATTATACTTTGTACACTATGTCTGCAAATTAAGATTTTGGTTTTGTTAAAGGGTCGTTAAAGGGTCACGCCTTTGAATTTAAGGATTGCTACTTCCAATAGGTGATGCTAGAGTTCAAGTCCTCTTCCTCTCTGAAGAGGCAATTTACATAAATATATATAAAAGCACAGCAACAAAATGCTTACATTCAAGACTGAAAAAAAATAAAGTTACAAAACTATTTACAAAGACACCCGGGGATCTGCATGGTATAAGGATGTGTTCACATAGGGTGGATTTTCCAGATGGAGCCTCTCTGAGTTTTCCTTTACCAACATGGAGAAAATCCACAACATAAATGGAGCAGAGCCGCGGATTTGACTTTCTGTCAATCTCTGTTGTGGATTATCACGGAGGATTTCACGATTTGTAACACTTATTTCTTTAGAAAACCAGAATCTGTCCCCTGCTCCCAGCACAAATCTGAAAAATAATGGGGATAATAATCAGATTGGAAACAGAGAATGGTTTAGGACATTCTGGATTTTTTGGACTATAAGACACACTTTTTCCCAAAAACAATTTGGGGAAAGTAGAGGGTGCGTCTTATAGTCCAGATGTACGGTTTGGCTGTACAGTGTGGGGGGGGTGGCAGCGTTGGAGTGGGCCACCAGAGGCTGAAGCAGATTGCAGCAGTGTCGGCCAGTGACCACATCTCCTGGCTGTTTAGGATAATGTAATATTCACTGCATCCCCCCACCCATCACCTCTCAGTATTGAAGCTGGCACCGAGAGGTGGGCGGGGAGGAGAGGTGAATATTACATTAACTTAAACAGCCGGTGCACGTGATCACCTGCTGCTGTAACAGTGTCTGGATATTCACTGCATCCCTCCACCCATCACCTCTCAGCATTGAATCTGGCACCGAGAGGTGGGCGGGGAGGAGAGGTGAATATTACATTAACTTAAACAGCCGGGGCATGTGATCACCTGCCGCTGCAACAGGCGATTGTGTGTCCGGATATTCACTGCATCATCATTGGCGTGGGAAGCAATGAATATCTCGGCAGTGGACGGACGATCATACTCACCTCTCATCATTCCCTCTGCAGCACCATGACGTCCTCCTGTCCTCTTGTGCCGAGAGCTGAAAGAATGTGAAGCTTGGTGCATTACATTGATGTCATCGCTGTACACACCGCTCACACAATGATTAGCGGCTGGTATGAAAAGACAGGAGGACGTCATGCTACTGCAGGGGAAGTGATGGGAGGTGAGTACGATCATTTAATCTCAATTTCAAGTTTACTCCATGATGGTGGCCATATACCAGGTTGAGGGACAAATACAGGCACATATCCAGGGTGGGGGATCATGTTCCAGGATATGGGGCACATATGCCAGGATGGGGGATCATATACCAAGATATGGTGCACATACCAGGATGGGGGATCATATACCCGGATAGGGTATCATATACCAGGATATGCAGCACATACCAGGATGGGAGAGATATATATCAGGATGGGAGATATATATATCAGGATGAGAAACATATACCAGGATGGCAGGTAAATAAACCTGAAAGGTGCTTAGGATGAAGACACTAGTACAAATTTGAGGACAATACCCCAATAACAATATCAGCAGCAGATTCCTAACCCCCCCATAACGGTATCAGGTCATGACTACATTTTTTGGTTACATTTTTTTGCCGTTTCCTTTTCTAAAGCCTGGGTGAGTTTTATAGTCCGAAAAATACTGTATACTTTTTATGACTGTAAGGCCATGTTCACACTGGACTTTTATGATCCGTTTTTGATGCTGCATTTTTAAATTTTTTTTTAAACCTGCACCAAAAAAGGATCAGTCAAATCATATGCAGCAAAGTGAATGGGATATTCAATTTGCTGTTCAGTCGCTGCATAATTGGATAAGAATTGTCGTATATCTCATATAAGTTGGTAAGTAATTGGATGTTAGTGATGCAGAAAGCGCATCCAGAAAATAATGAGCGCCAATTATTGCTCCGTTTTTCTGCTGCGCTTTCAGCATCACTAACATCCAATTACTTGCCCTTCCCGTGATCCCATGGTGAGCCCCGGTGATGTCTTCATCCTGGGCAGCGTAGCAGGACCTGTGTGTAAGTTGTTTGGTGTTTGAGGACCTGCCCATCACATGGTACCGTGCTAGAATAATCACAAAACCTGTAACCTGGCCTTTAGGTATATAGCCTCTGGGAGTGTTGGTGCCTGGATTCATCCTCCTCCTGTTGTCAATTATGGATTACAGGATTTATACGGTTTATACAGCAATATCTTTATCAAGAGGGATATAACCATAAGAATAGGACACAGAGCATCACACACTGTCATTAATACTTGTTTTTAAAGAGAAGTGGACAGCAGGGTTTACCTCTGTAGTCCACCAACCTGAAAGGCTTCCACATCACCTGTCAACGAGGATTTCACTCATGATGATGGAACATAGATCCAATATGGATTATACAGTGAAAAAATGTGTGGAGAAAGAAGCATAGCGAGGTACCCTGTTTCCCCGAAAATAAGTCACCCCCGAATATAAGTCAGGGCAGGGCTGGCACAGAATTTTCCAATATAAGTCATACCCCGATTATAAGACAGGGTGACTTATTTTCGGGGAATATAAGACAGGGTACCGCTAAAGTGCCATTTTTGCCCATTGCATGTTTTACCTGTGTCCCCGCTGTCCCACTGGCCCCGCTGTCCTCCGTGGGCTCCCCTCTGCCCTCAGGTGCAGCCGCAGGTCCGCGGTCCCCCGTGGGCTCCCCTCTGCCCTCAGGTGCCGCAGGTAACCCCGAGGGCATAGAGTTAATCTTGTGCGCCTGTCGCCCCGGCCTGACGTCACCGCTGCCGGCAGGAGCTTCTGATTGGCCAGCGGCTCCCCAGCATCTCGAGCGCCGATTGGCTCAGCAGCTCGAGTGCTGATTGGCCAGAAGCTCCTGCATGAAGAAGCATCTGGACAACGCCCTGCACCGCGGAGGAATCCATAGCCCGAGGCCGCCATTACCCTAAAAAGTAAGGATGTTTCCTTGCCGACTTGCCCATTAAAACTGCAATTCCGCCACACAGCCGACTTGCGGCACACTTGCGGCAGGTCCTCATACAATGTACGGTACTGTATGGGACACTTGCAGCAAGGTGCGGTTACCGCACCTTTGCCGCACCTTGCCGCAAGTGTCCCATACAGTACCGTACATTGTATGGGGACCTGCCGCAAGTGTGCCGCAAGTCGGCTGTGCGGCGGAATTGCGGTTTTAACGGTACTGTGCTGGGGGCTGCAGTGGCATACTGTATGGGGCTGGGACTTTTCATTTTTGTCATTTTTTTTTTTTAATATAAGTCATACCCCGAATATAAGACAGGGTGGGACTTTTGGAGGTAAAATTAATATAAGACACTGTCTCATATTCGGGGAAACACGGTATGTAAAGGAAAGACATTAGTGGTAGGCACAGCACACCAGTTCCACGAGCAACAGAGACTGGGGGGATTTCAAGGGTTTTGTGCCTCCAGGCTCCGAGGGCCTCCATACATTGTCGGTCATTGCATGGAGTACGGCGGCACACAACCTGGATCATATATTAAAATGAAAAATCACAGATATCCAGGGAATCGTATAGAATCAGAAATCAACACATTCATCATCCAGATCTGGAGCCCTGCTGATGCTAGATGTCAAGGTGCATGACAGGGAAACACATTTTTTCACGTCCATGTGATTAAAAACGTACATAATAAATAACCAGTTGCACTCGGAAACACTAAGGTATGCAAACACTGAATAAAGGAATACAGACATGCATTACTGCTAAGGAAATGTGCTGAAAAATTGATACAGTGCATAAAAAAGGCCAGTTTTATGTGAGCCCAGCAGCCAAGTCAAGGTGCATGACTGGGAAACACATTTTTTTCACGTGCATGCTATCAAAAACTTACATAATAAATAACCAGCTGCACTCGGAAACACTAAGGTATGCAAACATTGAATATAGGAATGCATTACTGCTAAGACAGTGAATAAAAAAATAACAGTTTTATGTGAGCCCAGCAGCCAACATCAAGGCGTATCTTTATGCTGGGTCCCTATCTACTCTAATGCCTCTATCCGGGTTACAAAACCTACTTATGGTAAGTAAAAGAAAATTAAAATTGCCTAAAACTGGTGGAAAGGAGCGCACTTGCAGAAGGCAAACTTTTTTTTCCATGATATACAGGTGGTGCAATAAAAATTTGGAAAATTCAATAAGAAAATGGCAGCACCGGTCTATCATCATCTCTACAGGCATGTCGATAGGCATGTCAGAGAGCTGATAGATTTATTGATAGTATGTCGGGGTAGACATGACATTATGTTCGCTGTTTATTGTGTTGAGGGGGAGATTGTGGGAAACTAAAAAACACCAATTCTAAAATTTAGATTTTTTTTCCCCGTTTCAGTGCTCACCATATTGGAGAAGTTTATATATATTATTAGATCGGGCAAATAAATCACACTGTGTTTTTTACACGACTTGATATTTTTGATGTTTTTACTGTTTAATTAATCCCCTTAAGGAATTTGAACTTGATACCTTTGTCCGCCTATACACTACTCTATATTAGAGGATATTGGCGCTACCTATAACAATGCCCATAAAGGTCACTCACTATGAGTTGTCCTATAGGATGTGGTGGTAATGAGAGACTTGTTCAGTATTCAGGTTTGGATAAGTGTAACTCAATACTTTCTACTGTTCAGATGTTCCTCCCAAATACTGAACCTCATGCAAGTCAATGGGGAACTCGAATACTTGTCTTCCAGACCTAACTATTCGCTCATCACTTGTAGACATCATTCTAGGAGTAACTATACGAGGTGGGTAAGGAAATTGAAAAAAGTGCTATGTACATAATAATAATAATAATAATAATAGGAAACAACAACAGAGAACCCCTGGTTGGCCATCAGAGCGTTGGGCAGGGAATGACATAGGTGGGACACTTACGGGCACAGGGGAGAGAAGGATCTTCTGTTCTTGTCCCATGTGCAGCGACTTTACTGGAATAATCTGAATGCTCTGGTTATCTACTCCCTACAGAAGAAAATAAAAAATACAGTCAGATACAGTGAATGTACAAAAGAAACTGCAAGTCTTAGGGCTGGTTTACAAATAACGATGTCCCAACAACCCCACCAACGATGGGGATCGCTGGAACATTGTTATCTGATTGCTGGTGAGCTGTCACACAGGTAGACTCACCAGCAATCAGGACTAGCGAGAATGCTGGTATCCAGGGTAAACAGCGGGTAACTAAGCAGAGCGCTCTGCTTAGTTACCTGCTGTTTACCCTGGTTACCAGCTCCAAGCGCCGCACAGCACATGCTGGGAGCTGGTAACCAGGGTAAACAGCAAGTAACTAAGCAGAGCGCTCTGCTTAGTTACCCGCTGTTTACCCTGGATACCAGCCTCCCAGCGTGTGCTGTGCGACGCTGGGAGGTCGATGATCGTTGGTCTCCTGCTGTCACACACGGCGATGCTGGCCGACCAGCGGGGACCAAAGATTGAAAAATGGCCATGGCCATTGTACCAACGATCAGCGAGCTGGGGGACTCATGGTGACGTTCAAGTAAAAGCGCCTCAGATAAAGGGATGAAAAGTTTTATTGTTAATTGTTGAACTACATTTCTAAAAATATTGCATGTCTTTTAACCACTAGCCTTTGTGGTTTGTTCCAGCCCGAGGACGTGCTATGTTTAAGGGGGGAAAATTGGGGGAGTGTGGCGCCCTTGCGGATTCAGTCGCCACAGAGGTACTGCACCCCACTTAGAGGTGTAGTGCACCACTCTAGGGTAAGAAGATGGCACTAAAATGTATCCAACCACCCAGACACCCCAGTTCCGAGTATCCTAAGGCCCTGGTAATATCTGTATACTCTAATATTTTGTGATCCCCAGCTGTAATGTCTGTATACTCATATTCTGTGATCCCCGGCTGTAATGTCTGTATACTCTTATATTCTGTGATCTTCGGCTGTAATGTCTGTATACTCTTATATTCTGTGATCCCCGGCTGTAATGTCTGTATACTCTTATATTCTGTGATCCCCGGCTGTAATGTCTGTATACTCTGTAGTAGAGAATACTTTGGAACTTTACCTCTAAATCGACTGTCAGCTTTGGGTCCCATCTTGTGACATAGTGGAATCGGCAGGTTTGCATGTGATCGGTGCCGGCGGAGCAGGGACTCAGCTGCAGTTTGGATTTCTTCTCACAAGAGTCTTCCACTGACAAGGTAAGCTGTTTCCCTAGATGAAGAAGAAAGAGAAAAGTTCACATATGTATTAAGAAACAATAATTCTGTGTATTTGTCCCTTGTGACTGAATGGGACAACATGGATGTAACCTTACACAATAGCAGCTTCTGTAAAGTCTAAGATGAAAGTGATAACCACAAGCCAGTGCTCACCAAGCTCACGGGTCACGTTTGGTTTTGGCACCCCCTGCAAAGTGGCACATAGGCAGCTATATATTACTGGAATTTGGTACCATCATTTTTCTGCATGTGATTGCAGAAGTGAGTGACCGGCTGCAGCGGTGGCGTGCCGATCAGGCATCACTCCAGCGGCCTATCGTTAGCTGCAGCAGTCGAATATGGAGGTGACATGTCATCACCGAAGGTAAAGACCTGCTGCGTACCAGAGAAATGTCAGTGGGAAACTGGAAAGATGAGAGCTTCTCCACTCTGATAAATGTGCCTCCAAAACTACTGGTGATCTACAGGATAACATTATTCCTTATGGAGAGTGACATGTCAGGTCTGGCATGCCAGTATGAAGAGGCTCAAATGCCTTGCATTGGGAGTAGCAGTCCTAAAAGCCATTATTGACCCTTTCAACAAGCCTTTATATATGACCAAGGATATAAGCCAAATCAGAAACTCAATTTGCCTCTCACCTAGTCAAATAGATCTCATTCTTTGCAATATGAGGGGCAAAACCTCCAAAAAATCATGTCTGCAAACTGAGGTTCTAGTTTGGCTTTTATCCTAAGTCTTGTTAAAGGGTCAATTTTGACTTTAAGGATTGCTACTTTCAATAGGTGGCGCTAGTGTTCAAGTTTTCTTTGGAGATACAATTTGCCCATCCAAAACTACTCTCCTAGCAGCCTACCTTTCAGGTTCTCCGGGATCCTCTGCCTGTCAATACAGATGTCCATGCAGGTCATCTCTCTAGCCTGCAATAGAGAAAAGCAGAGTTACACAATACATACGATTATTATTATTTATCTATAGAGCACCATTGATTCCATGGTGCTGTACATGAAAAAGGGTTACATACAAAACAAGTTAAAAATACAATGAACAAACTAACAATGACAGACCGATACAGAGGGGAGAGAGGACCCTGCCCTTGCGGGCTTACATTCTACAGGGCAATGGAGAGAGAGACAGTAGGTTGGGTCTGCTCTGGTGGTGGTGGAGCGCCAGGTCCAATGGTGGTGGAGCGCCAGGTCCAGTGGTGGTGAGGTGGCACCATGGTCATTGCAGGTTGTAGGTTGTTCTGAAGAGATGGGTTTTCAGGTTCCGCTTGAAGGTTCCGAATGTGGGGGACAGTCAAGATATTTTGGGGTGCAGAGTTCCAGAGGATGGGGGATGCTCGGGTGAAGTCTTGCAGGCGGTTAGATGAGGAACATAGAAGTGTGGAGGAAAGAAGGAGGTCTTGGGAGGATTGAAAATTACAAGTTGGATGATATCGGGAGATTAGTTCAGAGATATATGGGGGGGACAGATTGTGGACGGCTTGTAAGTCAATGTTAGGAGTTTGAATTGGATACACTGCGGAATTGGGAGCCAGTGGAGGGATTTGCAGAGGGGAGAAGTGGAGGAACAGTGAAAAGAGAGGCACATTAGTCGGGCAGCAGAGTTAAGGACAGATTGGAGAGGTGCAAGAGTGTTAGCAGGGAGGCCACAGAGGAGGAGGTTGCAGTAGTTGAGACGGGAGATGATGAGGGCATGCACTTGTAGTTTAGTAGATTGAAGGTTGAGGAAGGGACGGATTCTGGAAATATTTTTCAGCTGGAGGCGGCAGGAGGTGGCGAGAGCTTGGATGTGCGGTTTGAAGGACAAGGCAGAGTCAAGGGTTACTCCGAGGCAGCGGACTTCAAGTACAGGGCAGAGTGTGATGTAATTTATTGTGACAGACAGATCAGGTAAGTGAGGTGCGCGAGATGGGGAATAGATGAGGAGTTCAGTTTTGTGTACGTTTAGTTTAAGGAAGCGAGAGGAGAAGGATATGACTGATAGACACTCTGGGATTCTGGACAGCAGAGAGGTGACGCCTGGGCCAAAGAGGTAGATATGAGTGTTGTCAGCATACAGGTGGTACTGGAATCCATGGGACTTTATGAGTTGTCCTAGGCCAAGGGATTAGATGGAAAAAAGAAGGGGTCCCACGACAGAGCCTTGAGGGACCCCAATAGAAAGGGGATGGGGCGAGGAGGTCGTGTGGGAGTGGGAGACACTAAACATGCAGTTGGAAAGGTAAGAGGAGATCCAGGAGAGGGCAAGGTCAGTGTTATCAGTGGAAGAGAGGATCTGTAGTAGGAGGCAGTGTTCGACTGTGTCGAATGCAGAGGACAGGTCAAGAAGGAGGAGGATGGAGAAGTGTTCGTTTGCTTTGGCGTTAAGTAGGTCGTCAGTAATTTTGGTTAAGGCGGTTTCAGTAGAGTGGTGGGGGCGGAAGTCAGATTGAAGGTTGTCAAAGAGATAGTTAGGGGAGAGGTGGAATAAGAGTACAGTGTGGACATGCTTTTCAAGAAGTTTGGAGGTGAACGGGAGCAGTGATATGGGGTGGTAGCTGGATGTGGAGGTCGGGTTGAGGGATGGCTTCTTTAAGGGAAATCTGTCAGGCAAAAAAATCCATATGTAACTGGTATCATATTCTAATCCTTTCTCTAAGCTCTCTCTATTCATGTATTTCTATTATTTATACTTCCCTCCTATCCTGTGTAAATTTCAAAACAAAAGATTAATTCCCTCTGTCAATCACAGTGATTTTCTGCTGTCCACGCCCCCAAAAAAATGAATATTCATACTTCATTACACTGTCCTGTGATCTGTCTGTTGTATGACTCATTCACTTCAGACAGAGAAGGGAGGGGGAGGAGTGATCTTAGCTGCAGCTTTGAGCTGTTCAGGTCATTGTGTGTATGAGACATGTGTAGTGTGTGTAATCTGAGATATTTCTATGTGATTCAAAGAACATTGGATCATTTGCCCAGCAGATACACACATTACATGTATGCAGGAAAACCAACCTTTATATAATAGAAATCTTACAGATGGCACAGTGCGGGGCAAAACACTCCCCCTTTACAGAGAGGGGAGGGAGTGAACACAAGCCTGGATGGGTGTGGATATTTAAATAACACTTAAACAGCAGCCGGACTAATCTACTCGTAATATAATGGAGAGGACTAATGGTGGAGCTTCCTGCTGGGTCTGACAATGCTGATAACATGGAAACTACAAACTGTACAATAATGATTTTACATGTTTTTCAAATGTCTGCCCAGGCCCTATTCAAGGGCAATATTAGTATCATACTGAAAAATGACCTGACAATGTCCCTTTAAGATAGGTGTCATTGTTGCTTGTTTGAAAGCGAAAGGAACCGGATGTAAATGATAGGTTGAAGAGATGGGTTAGGGCTAGGATAAGCATGGTGGTGAGGTTGGGTAGGAAGTGGGAAGAAATGGGATCCGATGCACAAGAAGTGAGGTGTGATTTGGAGAGGAGGTGTGCAAGTTCTCCTTAAGTGATGGAGGGGGGAGAGGAGTGGTCTGGAATATGTAGGGGCAGGGGCGGACCGTAACCCCTGGGGGCCCTGGTGCAGGAGCGGGGGGGAAGTGGGGGGTGCTGCTGGCCGTCGGCGTGGCCCAGGGAAGGGGGGGGGAAGGTTGCTGCTGGGAGCCGCAGGCGCGGTGCTCTCTTACCTGGTGAGCCGCGCCGGATGCTTGTAGCTGTCCTAGGAGCCGGGGGGACAGAGGGGAGGTGGGGCGGGATCAGGCAAGGGAAGCAGGATGCTCTCTGCTTCCCTTGCCTGACCCTCCTCTCCTCGGACGGTGGCTTGCGGGGGTCGGCTGGGGGCCCCCCTCCAGGCTTGAAGGGGCCCCCTAGCCGGTCGGGGCCCTGGTGCAGCTGCACCACAGTAGTTCCGCCCCTGTGTAGGGGTTGTGATGGTTGGGTAGCAAAGACTTGTCTGATCTGATCAATCTTGTTGGTTAAGTATGTTGCAAACTCTTCTACAGATATATGAGAAGTAAAAGGGGGCAGTGGGGGGCAGAGGAGGGAATTAAATGTGTTGAATAACTGCCTGAAGTTGTGGAACAAAGAGGATATGAGGGTAATGAAGTAATTCTGTTTAGTGGTGGTGAGCGCTGACTTGAATTTGAGAAGTGGAGCCCCAGGAGGAATAAATTGTGCAGCGGACATGAGTCACAGTCAAAAATATACAAAGGTGCATGGTGGTCAAAAGCATGAAGCAATGCAAGGAAAACGGGGCCTGTATTGAAGAGGCAAGTTATAAAGTGCCCACGAGCTGTAACTGTAGTAATATCATATGAAAGCATTGAAATAAAGATGGGTTTATTCAAATATCAAATCACAGCGCAAGTATAGAAAAAAATTCCAGGTCCAAAGGTCAGCTAAAATCCAAAGACTGCCTCCTGTGTCGCTCCTTCTCCTGCAGCACCTTTAATGTGACCGAATAAAGGACTTTTATACATATGGTGAGAGCCACTGCTTTTTCTTTTTTTATATTAAAATCCAAAATATAACCAAAGAAAGCTAATAGTTATATATGTGTGAGCTTACCACAAGCACGCCATTTGTAAGTATCTTCTCACGACAATCTTTGCTGAAACATACAATAGTTAAAATGACAGATTAGGTCAAATTCATGATATAGATAGATAGATATGATAGATAGATAGATAGATAGATAGATAGATAGATAGATAGATAGATAGATAGATAGATAGATATTGAATATAGTTATGAGGATCTAAACTTACAATTCTTGCACCGTAAATTCCACTTGCAGAGTTTCTGGCCCCTAAAATATAAAAACCACAAATCAACCCTCATTTTTCCTTTCTAATTTCAGGACAGTATATTTCACATCTGAACCAATGCTCCCCTCCCCTATTATAGAAGATTTGGTGCTAGAAATCATGACGATCCAGGCAAGCAGAGCTCCTCAAAACCTTTAAGATACAGAAAGTCCTTCAGGAAGCAAAGAACGATCTTCATTTACTGAAACGGTGATATAACCCTGTACATATAACAGGGTTAATACAAGGATAAAATAACCGTACTGAGAGACTTACACAAGGGTTGAGGCGGAACGTTTCCAGCTTCGTCTCTCCAATACTGATTTTTCCCACATCAAATGTCAGAGTATAGAGCAGGTCATTCCTGGTGATCACGTCCTCATCATGGAGCGTCAGGTGTAACACGTTCTGAAACAGAAGGAATTTACAGATATAGATATATATTTATATCACAGTGACAGGACTGTATTTACTAGTCTATACTGACACTATGTCAATAAATGATGACTATACTATTTTAAAAAGCCACATGTTAGGCCCTGTTCCTTTGTCATAATGTTGAAGACAAAGGAGCTGTCTGAAGACATCAGAACTGCTATAATTAACTCCGCTGTCAAGCAGCTCTTGATTAGGATAAAGACTAGATTAATTAATAATAAGGTTTGCACCCCTTCTTTATTTACTAGTCTATACTGACACTATGTCAATAAATGATGACCATACTATTTTAAAAAGCCACATGTTAGGCCCTGTTCCTTTGTCATAATGTTGAAGACAAAGGAGCTGTCTGAAGACATCAGAACTGCTATAATTAACTCCGCTGTAAGGGAGCTCTTGATTAGGATAAAGACTAGATTAATAATAGGGTTTGCCCCCCTCTTTATTTACTAGTCTATACTGACACTATGTCAATAAATGATGACTATACTATTTTAAAATGCCACATGTTAGGCCCTGTTCCTTTGTCATAATGTTGAAGACAAAGGAGCTGTCTGAAGACATCAGAACTGCTATAATTAACTCCGCTGTCAAGCAGCTCTTGATTAGGATAAAGACTAGATTAATTAATAATAAGGTTTGCACCCCTTCTTTATTTACTAGTCTATACTGACACTATGTCAATAAATGATGACCATACTATTTTAAAAAGCCACATGTTAGGCCCTGTTCCTTTGTCATAATGTTGAAGACAAAGGAGCTGTCTGAAGACATCAGAACTGCTATAATTAACTCCGCTGTAAGGGAGCTCTTGATTAGGATAAAGACTAGATTAATAATAGGGTTTGCCCCCCTCTTTATTTAGTAGTCTATACTGACACTATGTCAATAAATGATGACTATACTATTTTAAAATGCCACATGTTAGGCCCTGTTCCTTTGTCATAATGTTGAAGACAAAGGAGCTGTCTGAAGACATCAGAACTGCTATAATTAACTCCGCTGTCAGGTAGCTCTTGATTAGGATAAAGACTAGATTAATAATAGGGTTTGCCCCCCTCTTTATTTACTAGTCTATACTGACACTATGTCAATAAATGATGACTATACTATTTTAAAATGCCACATGTTAGGCCCTGTTCCTTTGTCATAATGTTGAAGACAAAGGAGCTGCCCTGAAGACATCAGAACTGCTATAATTAACTCCGCTGTCAAGCAGCTCTTGATTAGGATAAAGACTAGATTAATTAATAATAAGGTTTGCACCCCTTCTTTATTTACTAGTCTATACTGACACTATGTCAATAAATGATGACCATACTATTTTAAAAAGCCACATGTTAGGCCCTGTTCCTTTGTCATAATGTTGAAGACAAAGGAGCTGTCTGAAGACATCAGAACTGCTATAATTAACTCCGCTGTAAGGGAGCTCTTGATTAGGATAAAGACTAGATTAATAATAGGGTTTGCCCCCCTCTTTATTTAGTAGTCTATACTGACACTATGTCAATAAATGATGACTATACTATTTTAAAATGCCACATGTTAGGCCCTGTTCCTTTGTCATAATGTTGAAGACAAAGGAGCTGTCTGAAGACATCAGAACTGCTATAATTAACTCCGCTGTCAGGTAGCTCTTGATTAGGATAAAGACTAGATTAATAATAGGGTTTGCCCCCCTCTTTATTTACTAGTCTATACTGACACTATGTCAATAAATGATGACTATACTATTTTAAAATGCCACATGTTAGGCCCTGTTCCTTTGTCATAATGTTGAAGACAAAGGAGCTGTCTGAAGACATCAGAACTGCTATAATTAACTCCGCTGTCAAGCAGCTCTTGATTAGGATAAAGACTAGATTAATTAATAATAGGTTGCACCCCTTCTATTACTAGTCTATACTGGACACTATGTCAATAATGATGACCATACTATTTAAAAGCCACATTGTTAGGCCCTGTTCCATTGTATAATGTTGATGACAAAGAGCTGTCTGAAGACATCAGAACTGCATAATTAGACTCCGCTGTAAGGAGCTCTTGATTAGGATAAAGACTAGATTAATTAATAGGGTTTGCCCCCTCTTTATTTACTAGTCTATACTGACACTATGTCAATAAATGATGACTATACTATTTTAAAATGCCACATGTTAGGCCCTGTTCCTTTGTCATAATGTTGAAGACAAAGGAGCTGTCTGAAGACATCAGAACTGCTATAATTAACTCCGCTGTCAGGTAGCTCTTGATTAGGATAAAGACTAGATTAATAATAGGGTTTGCCCCCCTCTTTATTTACTAGTCTATACTGACACTATGTCAATAAATGATGACTATACTATTTTAAAATGCCACATGTTAGGCCCTGTTCCTTTGTCATAATGTTGAAGACAAAGGAGCTGTCTGAAGACATCAGAACTGCTATAATTAACATCGCTGTCAGGTAGCTCTTGATTAGGATAAAGACTAGATTAATAATAGGGTTTGCTCCCCTCTTTATTTACTAGTCTATATTGACTCTGTGTTTATATTTTTATGATTGACTTGTTCCTTTTTAATATTTATCTTTATAAAAAATATTTTTTATAAATGTGTATTATTCGTGCGAGTATATTCACTCATCACTAGCTGTAACCATAGATAACTAAGCTGCAAAGGCCTGCTCATGAGTTAACAGAAATGGCTATATCAGGAGAATTATACTACATTTCTTATTGGAGGGATTTGTTAATAATATTATTACACCTACTAGATATTGGGATAGGATCTTGAATACTGGAATACCCCTTGAATGCTGCATTGAGGGGCTGAAGTTAGTAAATTGAGATGCACCATAAGTAAAAAACAGACTGGTACATACCAGGGGTGTAACTACAATAGGTGCAGGGGTTCTAATTGTACCCAGACTGTGACCCCTAGGGGGCCCTAAAAGTCTCCTTGGCCTATAGAAGAAGACTATTTGCTATTAAGGATTTGCAATAATTGGGTGCCACATTGAGCTTTTGCATAGGGGCCCCAGTGGTTGAAGTTACGCCACTCGTACATACGCAAGATAAGGATTTATGCAGATGTCCGTGAAACTCTGAGCATGGACTGCAATTCATAGACAGTCCCCAGGTCTCCCAATCCGAGTTCTGGTCCGGAAAGCCACGGACAGTGTGTGCTCGAATGTCTGTACAAGCCCTAACATGGAGGACGGTAGCTAAGAATAAGAGCTGCTCCTACCGCACAATGGTGGCAGCGGGGTATCCGTTATGGCCGGCTCTAACAGTACGAGAGGTTATGGGAGAAATATTGGAGCCGTTGTGTGATGAATAGAGAAGAGGAAAGCAAATTCAGGAAATCTTGTAATGGCCCAAGATTACAGAGAGGGCAGTACTGTAACGGCGATCATCACCCACGTTTGATGTAAATCTCCACACTTCTTCATAATTCGGCAGATTTGCTGTTCGGATGTTGTAAAATCTATGTGACATCCGGTAGATGGAGGGGCAGCGGCGCGCCTATTTTAGGCCATTTTTGCATTTCTTAATCTGATATGTATAATTTTGCATGTAAAGAATGATTAGCACTAGCCAGTTCACCTCTCTGCCTCTTACCTTCACATTATTGCAGAGAGTAAACTGAAATGTCTCATTCCACACAGGCCCACTGGAGTTTGATATGGTCCTGGTCTGTGCGGTTTTATTAGTGCAGGACGGTAGCCACAGACATACGTAGCAATCGGCATTGCTCACTGTAATGGAAAGGAAGAATCTCGTTAGATACCATAATTAAAAGGATTCTATGGTTAAAACAAGTTAGTACCTATTATCTTTATAGGTGATAATTATGCGCCCAGGGCCATAGGGCACTCGGAATCAGGCTTTGATGCTTCTGGGGGGGGGGTCACAGGGTTCGAGACCCGGCTCCGTGACCCTGGGGATCAGTCTTTATTTAAAAGGAATGCTGGGGGGTAGCGAATTAGGGAAAGGGTTGTCATGACGCCACCCGTGGTGTTCGGCCGTTGAGGGCCGGTGCTGTGGTTTGGGACCTCCGGGGATGATGGGAGTGCAGCATGGGCTGTATCACTCCCACAAGTAGAGTGATTCCCCGGGGCAACCGGTAAAGTCTATAGCGACTGTCGCTCTATTCATTCCCTATACCGAAACAATCCGTCAGTGCTATTTGGAATGAATGGAGCGGAGCAATGGTCCATATTCGCACACAGTCGCTCTATTCTAATAGGGATAAAATTCTCCATGTCTGAGATCTGTGTCTGTGGTCAAACCGCTCCAATATACAAGTTATACCTATTGTTGAGATAAGTGATGAGTGCTGTTAAAGGGGTTTTCTACTAGCAAGTTGATTTTAATTAATAGTTCTTGGAATAAAATTAATTACTCAATTGGATGTTATGTCAGACACATCCATTACACAGTACATACAGGACACATATGTATATAAGAATATCTCAGCACAGGAGATGTGGTATGATCAGACCCTGATCCTGTATGGTCAGACACATCCATTACACAGTACATAGCAGGAACACATTGACACATATATAAGATTATGTCAGCACAGGAGTATGTGGTATGATCAGACCATGTCCTGTACGGTCAGACACATCCAATACACAACACATAGCAGGACACATATATAAGATTATCTCAGCACAGGATATGTGGTATAATCAGACCATGTCCCTGTACAGTCAACACATCCATTACACAGTACATAGCAGGAACATATATAAGATATCTCAGCACAGGAGATGTGGTATGATCAGACCATGTCCCTGTACAGTCAGCCAGTACATAGCAGGGACACATATATAAGATTATCTCAGCACAGGAGATGTGGTATGATCAGACATTGTCCCTGTATGATTAGACACATCCATTATACAGTACATAGCAGGGACACATATATAAGATTATCTCAGCACAGGAGATGTGGTATGATCAGACCATGTCCCTGTACGGTCAGACACATCCATTACACAGTACATAGCAGGGACACATATATAAGATTATCTCAGCACAGGAGATGTGGTATGATCAGACCATGTCCCTGTACGGTCAGACAAATCCATTACACAGTACATAGCTGGGACACATATCTCAGCACAGAAACATTTTTTTAAACGTCCAATTGTGGAAATTATTATTATTATGGAATGTATTACCGTAATTAAAATGAACTTTGTTCATGAGAAAACCCTTTTAACAACATTTAAGAAATTGCTTTAAGTACAAAACTCTATTATACAAATATACCAATACACTATTATATATAACAATCTATTATACTAATACTCCAAAGTACAAATACTCTATTACACGGTTGATATAACCAAGTATTAGTATAGTAATCTATTATTCTAATTAATACTCCACAATACTATTATACCAATACTGTATTTTACTAATACACTAAAGTACTAATACTCTATTAGACTATTATACCAATACTCTGTTATATTCTATTGTACCAATGCTCTATTATAATAATACTTTGTTATATTAATAATCTAAATAATTTTTGTATAGTACTCCAATATTCCAATGTTAATACTTAATTGCACTATTTTACTATTACTCCATTACACCGGTAGTTCCAGTAAGTAACACCCGTCCTATAACCCTTCATACGTACTCAAGTCAGCCCAGGGAATATGTGCGGCCTGTACAACCCTGACCGTCAGCGAGCTGAGTGCACTGCCCTCCTGTAATGAGAAACATATCAGTATAATCATGGATAATATAAGAACACAATAATATTATATTAATATAAATATTATTCCATTAATCAAACTTATGCAGAGCTTGTGCACAATTCTGCAGGACATACCAGGCTGTGGAGCTATCGGATGAATTACTTACAGATTACCACCAGAGGACTAATGCGTCACATCTGGTGATTCTTGGTGTTGTGACAAGACTATACCCTTCATCAGAAGAGGGCTGTAATAGGAATTTATGGGAAACGTTTTTCCCCATATAAGCTGCGGCGACCACCAGTATGCCTCATGTATAACATTCTGGAAAACTGTACATGCAGTAGGTCCCCAAGACGATCTGTATAATGTGAAAAATACCTCATTATACTCACCTATGGGCGGTCCAATCTGATCGGTATCTCTGGTCTTGATCCAGTGCCTCCTCACTTCTTACGATCACCGTCCTCCTCCTCTGCTTCTTGTGGATGACTTCTTCTACATCATTCACACACCATCTTCCATTGTGCACCTAAACACCCGCACTTTTCTCTGTCTTGCACAGGGCAGAGCAGAGTATTGTAGTGCGCATGCGCGGGCATTCTTTGACCTTTCCCTGAACCTGTACATTACAATACTTTCCTCTGCCCCTAGCAGGGCAGAGAGAAGTGCACCTGCGCAGGTGCGGGGGAAAGTCAAAGGATGCCAGCCCATGCGCACTACAATACTCTGTTCTGAGCAAGACAGAGAAAAGTGTGCTTGCGCAAGTGCACAATGAAACATGGTGTGTGAATGACGTAGTAGGAGTCATCCACAAGAAGCAGAAAAGGAAGACGGTGATCGTTAGGGAAAAGGAGGCACGGGATCAAGACCAGCGAAGCCCATTGGACAGGACAGACGGTAGGTGAGTATAATAAGGTATTTTTACATTATACATATTGGCCTGGGGACTTATATACAATATTTTAGAATGCCGTGTATAATGTCTTACTAGTGGTAGCCGCAGCTTATATGGGAAAACTTGATGACAGGTTCCCTTTAAACTTTTTCCTCCATCTTGTAGCCTCCAGTGTATTCTGACCAATCCTGGCCATAGTAAAACAAGAATCAGCAGACAGTCATCCAGTTCACGATTTTTCTGCCTTTGAATAAGTCAACTCTAAATATTAAAGCCAAAATGCCAGCGCTGCTTGTGGTTAGCACGCAATACAAAAAGTGCATATGCACATATTCATTTCTAACTGTATTTTAAAACTGAGACATTTAGCAAACAATCGACCAATTGTTGCACATGTGTCTGGGCCTGTTCCACCCTCATCCATGGTTGCTGGTCTGGCAGTGTGGGGGTCAGATCTGATAATGTCTGGATGTCATGCCCGGACCTGGTCAACATTTATCTGCGCTTGCCCTTCTGGCACCGTGGGAGTGGTTCAGCAATGCTTCAGGTACGTGTGCATTTAATATAGTCTTGCTTTTAATGCATTCAGGAGGTCGTAATGGCACAGCGTATATAAAAAACAGAGTAGGACTGCCTCATCTGAGAATGCCATGACTTGGCGGGGTAGCTCAAAGAATTGATTGTTTGCTAAATGTCTCAGTTTTAAGGTACAGTTAGAAATTAATATGTGCATATGCACTTTTTTGTACTGCATGCTAACCACAGAAAGCACTGGATTCTTGGCTTTTTTAACTCTAAATATTTGATTTTTTTTCGGAACTGAATAGAAGCCCATAAGCAAAATAGTCACAAACCGTATTTGCTGCTGACGCTACCACACACCTAACGACTTGCAATAGAAAGGCCTTGAACCATTATCTTATGTTTATAAACTATATGTGCCACATATTACCTAACGTTGCGGCATCTTTGGAGACGATGAAGATCACGATTAAGGGTTGATCGCTGTTACCACTATCAGATATGAACCTACTTCATCACTATTGATTGACTTTATCGTGTTGCAGTGTTTTGGACCTTGGATACCAATTTCATTCTAAAAAACAGGATTATTTTTCTATTTTTGAAGCTGAATCTTTCCTTCTAGTTGAATTTACACAGGCAAGACGTCTCCGAGCTCTGCATGCTGACAACTGTATATTGTGGAGAGCTGAACTCTATCTATAGTTCTTTCTATAAGCAAATTGACACTTTTCAGGGTCAGAGGTTACAATTTAAAGGGGTTGTTTATCCCCTTTTCACTTAAAAATAGGTCCATACTCACCAAGTGATCCCCCACTGCTCTTCAGTATCACGGATCAGGTGTCACGCACTGATTTACACTGACTATCTGCAGTCTATGTTGGATGCTGCTGTGATTAAATGTGTCAATTTCTTCAGGAACTGCATGAGTTAATGTCAGTTTTGCTCCAGTGTGCTGTGCTAATTGTCCAGGTGCTCAATGATGTGAAGCTTGTGAGACCCATCTGGAATCTCCTCCCCTAGCCTTTAAATAGCTTCTCCCTCCACCAGAAGGTGTCGCTGTTGCCTGTGTCCAAGCTTGTGTATGGACATCGGTGCTTTTGCTGCTGTGTCAGGAAGCTTATCTTTTGCTGGGTGGCTGCTGAACCTGGTCCTTGGTGGAAGGTGAGAGGGAAGTAGCATTGGGTTGGTTGACGAGTTCAGGGCAAGGGTGGCAGCCTGAACCTCCTCACCATCATAGGTACCTTCGGGGTCAAGGCTAGTCAGGGATAGGGCCAAATTAGTTTCTCAGGTGTGAGAGAGAGTAGCATTGGGTTGGTAGACGAGTTCAGGGCAAGGGTGGCGGCCTGAACCTCCTCACCATCAGAGGTACCTTCGCGGCCAAGGCTAGTCAGGGTTAGGGCCAGACTAGTTTCTCAGGCACCCTTGTCCTTTTATCTTGTTACTCATTCCCTCATCCACTACCACCCCCGTGACATTTGGTCCTCCGCAATTTCCTCGCTTCCTTTTTTTGGTGGTTGTAGCTATTGCCGACTCTCCTGGCCCCTGGAGCAACGTAAAGCAGAGGTGCAATTGGGGATCAATAGGCGAATATGTTTTTTTCTGTTTTGTTTTTAAGGAAAACAAAAAAGAAGGGTGGCCAACCTCTTAATAAAAATGGCCTTTAACCAAAGACACCCCAGGCACAATCCTTGATGACAGCCGTATAGATTATCTGGCAGCAATCAAACATGATAATCCGTTCTCTGAATACGTGACTCATCCCAGTGCTATCTGTACAACTATTTTTCTGGATATGGAATCTAGAAGTAATGTCCTCAATGTTATGACTTTCTAATTTGCTGGAAAATAAACATCCTTTTAAAAGTTAATGACGCTCAAGACAAAGAAAAGGAATTCTTACAACAGTGACAGGATGGGCCAACTAACCAGTCTTTCCAGAAACGTGCCGAGGCACTGTATACATGTATATTATTGTGACGCAACGTGGGTGCAATACTTTCCCAAATTAGGCAGGTCCTCCTTCTATCTCCAGGCGTATAGATCTTCATTCAACAATTAAGAGTGTTGGCTTGTTGTGTCATCTTGTAAAGTGCTGTAAAATCCCAGCTATCAGCAACTACGATTGGTTCAAAAATGTAAAGGACTTGCTCAAAAATATTGGGATAAAGAACATGGTTATAATTTATGCTCATCGACCCAAGATGTCTCACGTGGTGGCAACATTTAATAATTTAGATCTATGAATAGAAATGAATGGTCCCATGGAAGTCCAGGTTCTAGGGGTTCAGCCTGACACTTTAAAAAGGACTGTTCTAAGCCCAAACTTTACCCAAATCTCATTGGAGGTCACTGATTGGTCAGTTCTTCTCTCCGCCCACATGCAGACAGCCATAAACAAAGCACTTCCGGGGGATGGAAGGCGACTATTTGTCTTTTTTTTTTATTCTAGAAACACACTATAGCCGATAGCTGATTTTACCCCCAGTGCAGCTGATCAAACACTGTACGCGGCTCACAGTGGGTCGAGCACCGAGTGTACCCGAGCACCAAGTGTACCCGAGCACCAAGTGTACCCGAGCACAAGTGTACCCGAGCACAGCGATGCTTGCTCCAGTAATTTGCCTTTGCAAAGCACCAGAACTCCGACCTTCAACGGGTTTACTTATCTCTTTAGATGAACATTGCAACCATGTATCACTAGGACATCATCCATAAACCTGAGTATGTTTCTCACTCCATCCCACTTTCGTAAGGAGAAATCACTATTCAATCAGCTACAAAGACCTCTGTGACCTGGTGACTGAGACCACCCATCATCAAAAAGCATTCAATAAAGCACCGATCATAGTTACCTAAATGCTGCAGTCAATCACAGGCAGCAGAAGTACGGTGACTGATTTCTGCCCCTGGGACAACCACTAAGTAGCCTGTGCTAGATTCAGGTTCATGCCAGTAGGTGAGTATTACTGAGTTTGTTATTTTTTACATATACCAAATGCCACTGGATCAGTGTGGCTCCTTCACGGGAGCCACATTACTGCACGGAAGAAAGGCCGCGCAATCTACTTCTGTATTATTCCACGAAAACCTGATGAAGACTATGATTAATGCTGGAAGATGCACCCCTAGGTCGGCACTCAACAAGCTATTAGAAAAGAGCTGGTGGCCGACCTGAATACGATCAAGTTCCACGAGGCACCAGGATCAAAGCCGCAAAGACATTTCGGTGTTAATATCGCTTGGTGGAAGGGGAAGTTCAAAAGCTGCAGAAATCGAAGAGGAAAAACAGCAACTCAATGGCTTGATACAACAACACAGTGGCGGACCGTTACCCCAGGGGGCCCTGGTGCAGCCTTGCAGCCATGTTGAGGAGAGCGGGGTGTTGTGGTGCTGCTGGCCGCCAGCGCTGTCCGGGGAGGGGGGGGGGGTGCGAAGTGGTGCTGGTGGCCGTCGGAGAGGAGTTTGCGGCGGCGACTACCTGGCGAGCCCGCGCCGAGGGGCAGCGGAGAGGAGAGGCGGGATCAGGCAGGGGAAGCAGGAGGCTACCGCTTCCCTTGCCTGACCCTCCTCTCCTCTGACAACCGACAACGTCTTACAGGGGTCGGCTGGGGGCCCCCCTGCAGACTTAAAGGGGCCCCCCTAGCCGGTCGGGGCCCTGGTGCAGCTGCACCAGGGTAGTTCCGCCCCTGAATCAACATAACAGCGGAGAAATCCCTGGTGGACCTATCTAGGCTTGGAGAAGAGTCTGGTGGATCTATCTAGGCTTGGAGAAGAGTCTGGTAGATCTATTTAGGCTTGGAGAATACCCTCGTGGAGCTATCGAGGCTTGGAGAAGACCCTCGTGGAGCATATCGAGGCTTGGAGAAGCCCCTGGTGGACTTATCCAGGCTTGCGCAAGATCAATCTTCCTAAAGGGAGTTAATCCATCAACTCACCATGGCCGAAGATCGAGATGTTAAAAAAATAAATTAACTAAAATTTGAGAACCTGAACTTATGTGCCATCTATTGGAAATAGTAAACCTAAAAGTCAATATTGATGGGTTTTGTGAAGAAGTGAGGAAACACTTCGAAACGCGTTGAAATAAACCTCCTGCATTGCATGCTATCACTGTGGACCTTGACTTTTTCTACAACGTGCAGATTTCTTTCCTCAATGTCTCCTGGTTCCTGCGTATTTGCTTTATGGCACGTGGATTCTGCAGCAGCTGGTTATGTGTCACACAACTGAATAAGGTGAGTGAGCAGCCCTGATCATTTCATTGCTGTATTTTGGGTAAAATCCTATTGCACATGATCTATTTCTTTTTAAAGGTCAATATCGACTCTTTTCAAGCTTGCCACATGGCTTAGAATACAAGCCAAACCAGAATCTCAACATTGTTTCGGGGAGCTGCTGCTCTTCAGTGCAAAGCAAGAGATCTGGCTTGGCTGTATGATCATGTATTAGATTTTACATATCCTCGGGTGATGTTTTATCTTTCCTGGAATTACTATAATCATTAGAAAGCCTTTCATTTTGCTTCACTGTCTTAAAGATGTATTCCTAATGCCGTCATAGACCTTTTTGGCATATCCACAGGAAAAGACCTAAATATCTGATATATGCAGGACCATTGAACCTGGTGATGGAGATGTGGGCAGGTCACAGAGGTTATAGCAAATTGTATGGACATGCAATAAATGATAAAGAAGGGAAAAATCATAAACCGAGCCGTATTATACAAATATACCTACAGAATAATTAAATGTATAACGACAAGACTGCAAGCAGTAAACCTCTCCTTCTCATACATGATAGAAAACCATAAAGACAACCCGTAATAAATATGTGCACACAGGAATACATGACGGAATGATGACTTATAGTTAACAAGGACTGAACACTAGTTATAGAAGGACAATAAATATGACAAGTAGATACGAGTTATTACTACAGGGAGGTCTCCTGGTAGAACAGCCATTTATACCCCTGGTGTAAGAGAGCCATTACATGGTTTGCTCCTCTTAATTCTCCTGGTGCATCTTCAGCTGCCAAGTAAGAAATGTTCTATTGTAGCGCATGGCAGGAGTGGACCCGGTGGGCCGAGGCACCAATCTAGACCTGGAGGAGTGTATCTAAGTGGCTACCGAGTCTTCTCTAGATCCTCAGAGGTTAGGCTTGTGCAGGTAGGTAGCCATCAGGTGCTCTTAGGGGATCTCAGTACCACGATATCTGACTCCAGGGGTCAAGTTCCTACAGGCAGGCATAGTCTCAGATGTGGATAGGTGCAACCAGCAGCTGGAAGGTCAGGTGCAGCGGGTACGACAGCAGGACTGGTTCAGCTAGAGAGTAGGTAGGGCTGCGGATGGATACTCATTGGCATAGTGGGTATGGCTGCAGGATGGCACAGAAGATAAGACAGATGTAGCAGGACTAGGAATCAGACTAAGCTTAAGTAAGGCATGGGACTCAGGAATAGCAGGGGTAACGGGGATCAGAAAACCAGCAGCACGTCTCTAGGCATAGACCACAAATGGTGAAGGTGCCTTAAATACTCTGTGCTTCTCAGCCACAGGCTGTCCTACTGGACATCCTGGCCCTTTATGAAAGGTGGGTGTGCCCGCGTGTGACCTTAGTATGCTCATGGGAGACCTGTGCGGCGTGCATAGTCCCTGGGAGCAGGAAGCAGAAGCCGAAGCCTGGGAAGACACCGCGGGACCGCCAGGGAGGTCACCATGCTGGCGGCCACCGTTCTCTCTGCTGTGGAGACACCAGGATCGTGGCAGGAACTACAACTATACAGTTACGGATGGAGTTTTATTTTCACTATTTACGCCACTTTTTGCCTGTGCATTGCCATGTGCCTCTGTGCTAAGCTCCATCCACGTCAAAATGCACAAAATGTCTGTGCAACTATGAGTTGTTCAAAAGTTTTGAGACATTTCATACATGTTTGCGATAAAAGTATGGTGCAAACTGATGAATTGGGGTCTAAGGGTGACAGATAGTGGGGTCTACACTACACACAGATTTTGATCATCAAAGCCAGGAGACAAGAAATGGCAGGAGCCAATGCTCCGAGACCAGAAACATCAAAAGCCACTTCCCCGAGTCCAGAAACATCAGAGGACACTACCCCGAGACCAGAAACATCAGAGGACACTGCCCCGAGACCAGAAACATCAGAGGTCATTGCCCCAAAACCCAAAATATCAGAGCTCACTGCCCTGAGAACAAAAAAGTGATAGGCCACTGCCCTGAGAGCAGAAACATCAGAAGCCACGGCCCCGAGACCAGAAACATCAGAGGCCACTGCCCGAGACCAGAAACATCAGAGGACACTGCCAGAGACCAGAAACATCAGAGGAAACTGCTCCGAGACCAGAAACATCAAAGGACACTGCTCCGAGACCAGAAACATCAAAGGACACTGCTCCAAGACCAGAAACATCAGAGGACACTGCCCTGAGACCAGAAACATCAGAGGACACTGCCCGAGACCAGAAACATCAGAGGACACTGCCCTGAGACCAGAAACATCAGAGGACACTGCCCGAGACCAGAAACATCAGAGGACACTGCCCGAGACCAGAAACATCAGAGGACACTGCTCCGAGAGCAGAAACATCAGAGGACACTATGTTGACACCTGAAACTTCAGAGGCCACTGCCCCGAGACCAGAAACATCAGAAGCCACTGCCCCGAGTCCAGAAACATCATAGGACACTGTCCAGAGACCAGAAAAATCAAAGGGCACTATGTTGACACATGAAACTTCAGAGGCCACTACCTTGAGATCAGAAACATCAGAGGTCACTGCTCCGAAACCAAAAATATTAGAGCTCACTGCCCTGAGAACCAAAATGTGATAAGCCACTGCCCTGAGACCAGAAACATCAGAGGCCACTGCCCCAAGATCAGAAACATCAGAGGCCACTGCCCCGAGACCAGAAACATCAGAGGCCACTGCCCCGAGACCAGAAACATCAGAGGACACTGCCCCGAGACCAGAAACATCAGAGGCCACTGCCCCGAGACCAGAAACATCAGAGGACACTGCCCCGAGACCAGAAACATCAGAGGACACTGCCCCAAGATCAGAATCACCAGAGACCACGGCCCTGAGACCAGAAACATTAGAGGACACTGCTCGAGACCAGAAACATTAGAGTCCACTGCCCCGAGACCAGAAACATCAGAGGTCACTGCCCCAAAACTAGAAACATCAGAGGCCAGCACCCCGAGATCAGAAACATTAGAGGACACTGCCCCGAGACCAGAAACATCAGAGGTCAGAGCACCGAGACCAGAAACATCACAGGCCACTGCCCCGAGATCAGAAATGTCAGAGATCACTACCCCGAGATAAGAAATGCCAGAGATCACTACCCCGAGATAAGAAATGCCAGAGAAATAACCAGATATGTCCATGTTGAATGGTCTTCGTCCATTGGTCCATGATACTCAGATCATTTATCAAAATTAAACACATAACCCATAAAGTGAAACTATTATATCACAAACAAAAGCCAAATTATTTTGGATGAATAATCACGTCAATCAAATATCATAAATTGGAGCAAGAACATGAATAACTGAGACTCACGCGATAAGAGATAGCAGAAGGTCTCCGTGCCATCCTTGTAGTGGAAGTGCTATGCTTTACATTAGAGTCCGGTGAATGGATGGAGAACACTACCAAGTGTCACTCACTGGCAATAAAAGACGAAACTCCGGTGTGAGCGTTATGGAAAGATTAGAGTAAATGTAAATATACATTGCTCACCACGCCTGCTTCTAAATTATAGACAACATCACATATAAACACCTCCTTCATTCTGCACTTCAAAGATCATCAACGAGGTATGGATGGGAGGAGGTCCATGTAATTAATATTAACAGTAAGCTAATGAGCACTGAACTCTGACACCTTATGGAAAGGAAATAATAGAAAACTATTATTTATGTAGCTTTCACACACACAACCGAAGAAAGATTAAAAGTGAAAATTGCAACTAAAGAACAAGCAACTTACCTGGAGTAAGACTATGTGCACAGGGAGTTTTCGTAGAAGAAACTCAAAAGTTTTTGAGATTTGGAAAAGAATTTGAAGAGTTTCTGCTCCAAAAGCTGTGTAGAGTCAAAGGATACGAGCACACAGCAACTGCCCCTCACTTTGAGCAACTAGTCGGAGTGTCAGGACCCAGAACCATCACCAATTAAAAGTACAGAACCGGGAATATAACACACACATTTTAACAAAGTTTAGCTTCCCTTTATATACAATGTGAAATATTAATTTATTTACCGGCCTTCAGCTCAATCTTAAGCCATGACGACTTGATGGATGAACACTCTGTAGGAAGATCAATCTTGTGCAGCCTAGATAGGTCCACTAGGGTCTTTTTCGAGTCTTGATGGGTCCACTAGGGTCTTTTCAGCCTAGATAGTTCCACCAGGTCTTCTCTAAGCCTAGACAGATCTACCAAGGTCTTGTCCAAGCCTAGATGGGTCCACCAGGGTCTTCTCCAAGCCTAGATAAGTCCACCAGGGTCTTCTCCAAGCCTAGATAGGTCCACCAGGGTCTTCTCCAAGCCTAGATAAGTCCACCAGAGTCTTCTCCAAGCCTAGATAGGTCGACAAGGGTCTTGTCCAAGCCTAGATAGATCTACCAGGGTCTTCTCCAAGCCTAGATAAGTCCACCAGGGTCTTCTCCAAGCCTAGATAAGTCTACCAGGGTCTTCTCCAAGCCTAGATAGGTCGACAAGGGTCTTCTTCACTGTTATCTTGATAATATCAAGCTGTTGGATTGCAGGTCTTCCTCTTCACCTTGCTCCCTCTATTCTTCCGACTATGATGTCCTTCTCCGGTGATCACTCTCTTCGTATGATATGTAGTCAACTCGTAACTCAGTGATCTTTCCTTCAGTGACATGTCTGGCCTGATTTGTTCCAGTACTGATTTGCTTGTTCTTCTTGCCATCCATGATATTGATAACATCCTTCTCCAGCTCCACATTTCGAAGGCTTTGACTCTATGTTCTTTATCGTCCAGGTTTCACTTCCATATGTTACTACAGAATAGACCAGACTATGTACGAGCCGTGTCTTCATCACCAGTGAAATGTTCCTTGATGTGAAGCCTTCGTCCAATGACTTCATTGTTGATTTGCCATAGCTTTTCTCCTATTGACTTCCTGGTGTCATTGCTTTATCTTGAGTGATCATTGATCTGAGTAGGGTGAAATCCTTTACAACTTCCCAGTTTGTCACCATCAATCTCACACATGGGTAGTCAATATCGTTGTCTTCTTTGTGGTGAGTGGTGTCCCATGTTGGAGCTTTCCATACAACCATGTATAAACGTGTAATCGTTGACAGGTTTATCACTACTTAATTTTAGAAAACCAATGATGCCGTTATGCAATAATCATATTATGTGGCCCTAGAAAAGAGGACAACTTTTAAACAGGGTGTCATGTTTTAGTTTAATAGTTACATTTATGCAAGGTGTTGCATTTTTTTTTTTAACCCAAAACACCGTCGCAGTTGACAATTGCATCCTCCCAGCACCTGCCCTGGCACTGCAGGGATTCACTGGTTTCTAAGTCAGTAACGGACCGCAGTTATGCGGTATACATGTTGCCTTCAACAACAAGACTAGTGGGCATAGCCTATTATGGAGTGGGTGTGTCTGACTAGTAGGCGTCCAACTAGCAGGGGTGGCCTTGCTCCATAAACTTGTATTAAACGAGGCCGTGCCCACTAGTCAGGTTCCGGCCAGGAACATGTATACTGCACAATTGCAGTGCATTCCCTGTTTGGAAACAGCAAATTCTTGCAGACCACAGTGCAGGTGCTGGGAGGATTGATAAGTCTGCAGTCACATAGAGTGACACATAGAGACTGCAGAATTATCAGTTTAAATTGGACAACCCCTTACCCCACAGTGTGAACAGCCTGATAACAGTATGCAATGGAGTGCTATTTTTTACATTGGCTTTCTTTGTTCAGGTTATTTTTGGCAAACATAGACAAAGCTTGAAGGGAATCTGTCAGCATGACTTTGCTATGTAATCTGAGAGCAGCATGATATAGTGGCTGAGACATCTGATTGCAGTGATGTGTTGCTGTTTCAATGAAAATATTTTTTTTTAATCAGAAGGAGATTATCACTACAGGACTAGTTGTCTCCTGCAATGTAGTCCTTCTGCTCTGATAAAACCAAGGTCTGCTATATCTACCATAGAGAAAACAAGGATTATATCAAAATGACAGCATGTGACACATTGCTGGAATCAGAGTGTCTGCCCCTACATCATGCTACTCTCAGATTACATGCAAAAAAAACCTGCCGACAGATTCCTTTGAACTCAGAATGATTTGTTGTAACACAAAAATGAAATCACAAAGCACCAGTATATATGGCAAGACACTTCATCCTCCTATCCTTATGACTACAGGTGAAGGGATGTTTACTGCTGTTTTTAGTAATTGTTGTAAGAGATTTACAGGATTAGATAATGGAATTACTGAGCGGATCCTGCGGAGCGTTTAAAATTCCAGATATTTTATGATAAGCAGCACTGAGTCACCCTCATCCTTAAATATTCTACCTTCAGGGTTAGGCCACACCAATTAGAATTCACAAGATAAGCATTGCCTCCTTTATGGCTTTCTAAAGGTCCCATACACATTAGACTAAGTTGCCGATATTCACAGGATCATCCGATGGTATAATGTGTATGGGAGCGCCGGGCGACAGATTGTCTGAGCAGATGTTGATATTGGGGGCTTTCCTCAGTCACTCACCCCTGCTGTCCCCATCCCTCCAGGCATCTCTCCTCCGTCCTCCGATAACACACTGGACATTATGTTAATGAGGCGGCCCGCCAGTGACGCAGTTTCCGGGGTCTCCTGCGGTCACCCCGCACGGACCCGCTGCCACCAAGTCTCCCAGTGGCCCCCGCGGCCCCAGACTGGCGCGGAAGCGGAAGTGCCGCTGGCGCCCCCTGCTAAGTTGCGCCCGGGCAAAAGGTCCGGCTGCACACCCCTAGATACGCCCCTGCGAGCCACAAGCCAAAAATGTATGACATCATTAATGTGATCAAGAGATTCTTGTAAAGAATATGGAATATAAATTGCGAAATCCCAATATTTCTACATTATATTGCTTACATCTGTTCCTTACACGTAATTAGCATCCCACCGCTGCCAACAATGTGGGGAAAAAAAACAACAGCTTCTCTCTGGCGCCCCCTTATCGTCAGGTCAATCTGAGACACTTACCGACCCCTGCCTGATGACCTCACATGGGGTTCGGTTTTTCAGAAGTATAAAAATATGCAAAATTCTAATGATTGGGGCTGCATTTTCATCACAGAGCCCATAAGTGACATATTATGTTGTGCACTATGAGTGGCTTCTATTAAACCACAAATCAGATTAGATTGATCCTAGGAATCCCACTATAATCATCTGACTCCCGTGCTGCATGAAACCTTCCTGGCAGAGTTCACAGCGCCCTAAACCTGCTGACTCACGACAGTAACAGCCTGTGGGATGAGTCAGCCGTGGATCAACAATGGATGTCAGTCGGCATAATGAGTGGCACGAGGAACACTGGTATGAGGCACATGGCATATTGCACTAAGTAAATACTCCACATACACAGTAACTGTGTAACAGGTCCAAACTATTTACAAGTTGAGGACAGAGCGAGAGGTGAGAAAAAAACAGTGGAATGAAAATTTATGTCAAAGGAAAGAATTTGTTACGATTTACTGATGGTAATCATCAGGACAGTATGCTGAAAATCACACTAAAAACCTTAGTGACTCCATGAATCACACTGACACTGTAACATTGGTAGTAAATCCCTTTGGGCAGAGGTCCCCAACCTTTCTGACCTAGAGAAACATCACAAAGTATTGTGTTTGAGACTCCTAACCGAGGCTCCACAGACTTATTTGCATTTCTGACCTAGAGAGTCACATTCAGCTATAAGAGAAGTTCTCGAGTCACATCCAGCTCTGAGAGGATCACAAGCCACATCCAGCTCAGAGAGAGGGTCGCGAGCCACATCTAGCTCTGAGAGAGGATCACAAGCCACATCCAGCTCAGAGAGAGGGTCGCGAGCCACATCCAGCTCTGAGAGAGGGTCACAAGCCACATCCAGCTCTGAGAGAGGGTCACGAGCCACATCCAGCTCTGAGAGAGGGTCGCGAGCCACATCCAGCTCTGAGAGAGGATCACAAGCCACATCCAGCTCAGAGAGAGGGTCGCGAGCCACATCCAGCTCTGAGAGAGGGTCGCGAGCCACATCCAGCTCTGAGAGAGGGTCGCGAGCCACATCCAGCTCTGAGAGAGGGTCGCGAGCCACATCCAGCTCTGAGAGAGGGTCGCGAGACACATCCAGCTCTGAGAGAGGGTCGCGAGACACATCCAGCTCTGAGAGAGGGTTGCGAGATGTATCTACTTACGAGAGAGGGTCGCGAGCTGCATTCACCTCCGAGAGAGGACTCTGAGCCGCATCCATTTCTGAGAAAGGGTCACAAGCCACATCCAGCCCTGAGAGACGTTTTTGAGCGACATCCAGCTCTGAGAAAAGGTTGCGAGTCTCATCATCCAGCTCTGAGAGAGGGTCACGAGCCACATCCAGCTCTGAGAGAGGGTCACGAGCCACATCCAGCTCTGAGAGAGGGTCACGAGCCACATCCAGCTCTGAGAGAGGGTCACGAGCCACATCCAGCTCTGAGAGAAGGTCACGAGCCACATCCAGCTCTGGGAGAGGGTCACAAGCTGCATCCAGCTCTGAGAAAGGGTCACGAGCCACATCCAGCTCAGAGAGGGTCGCGAGCCACATGCAGCTCAGAGAGGGTCGCGAGCCACATCCAGCTCTGAGAGAAAGTCACGAGCCACATCCAGCTCTGAGAAAGGGTCATGATACGCATCCAACTCAGAGAGGGCTGTGAATCACAACCAGCTATAAGAGAGGGTCACAAGCTACATCCAGCTCTGAGCCACCCACCACAGTAGTGACATCCAGATATCCCATTACTGGTGTAATTACTGCAAGGATTTTCCACTGAAATCAAACCAAGGTGATATAATAAGATCCAGGGGTTCCTTCCCTACTATAATCCAGATCTGCTGTTCTGTGTGGAGCTACTCAGCCATCATCTTGAGAACTACTTTTTATAACTATTTTTTGAACCTGATGTTTGTGCACCAAGCTGGAAGACATTCACGAGCCACAAATCACAGGCCCAGGAATCACAAGTGGATCGTGAACCACAGGTTGGGGACCCCTGCCTTAAGGTATGTGCACTCAAGGCATTGTGGATTTGGATTTCCCATATCTCACTATGGATTTTACTGCTAAAATGGTGCAGGTGTATTTTGGGGGAGGGTATGAGCAATGCGAGTCCATCCTTTTTGAGAAGTTGCTATCAGATATGCCCCAAGAATAGAAATTGGACATTGACTCATTTATTGCAGCCATCTACGTTTCACTCTAAAGGGCCTGTCACACGTGTCAATGTCGCCCGCGATATCGCTCATGCGTCACAAATTATCAATCGCCTGAGTGATGTGGAATTATCGCAGGTAAGATGTCACACGCGTCAATATGACCCAGCGATGCGATGATGTCGCCATCTTGCGAGCGATTTTATTTAGTCGCTTGTATGATGTCAAAATAGAAAATACGTCGCTGAGTTTAGTGTCACACGCAGCGATGCACAAGGTCTACTGAGCGATGAGCGACAGGTTTTACAGTGAAACCTGCGATCGGCGATCAGCGACATATCGCTGGTTGCATCGCTTGGTCACACGCTTCAATGTCGCTCCTGCGTCACTTTTACGTCGCTTGAGCAACTGAAAATCCGTGACGTACGAGCAACATTGACAGCGATATCGACGCGTGTGACATACCCTTAAAACTCAGCAATGTTTTAATTAAAACATACATTACAACAGGGGCCGGATATGATGCAGCCTGGCTGGCAAGTCCTAGAGGCCAGTGAAAGGCATCTTCTTCAAGACTGCTCAACTAGACTGTCAAATCTCTATGTGTGTATAAGGAGAGGCCTAGGGGACAAGTCTCACGGACCAGTTTTCCTAGACGTATCATACCCAAATCACAAATTTTAAAGCATGCGTTCTCTGAAACGCTGTAGGGTTTCAAAGTAAAAACATACAAGGCTACAATAAATGAGCCGGTCATGAATCACATGAGAGCTGCCTATTCTTCAGATGATCAGATTGGTGGAGTTGGTAAATGTACATTCAGGATTGGAACAAAAATAGAAGAAAAAGCTGATGAGGAGCAAACATTCCGGAACACGAATCAGCAAATGGAGTTTATGGTTTAGCTTTTAAGCTAAGTTGAGCGGCAAAGTTTGTTAAAAGGTTGATACTCATTCTTAGGATTGCTACTTTCAATAGGTGGTCCTCTTCCTCTCTGGTGAAGCTATCTGCATACATAGGAAGAGAGATGTCAATATACTGGAGCGGAGTGGAGAAAAGTCCAGCCTGCAATCACACAAGGCTCTTACTTTCGCTGTCTTTGCTTTGGGCAGCATAGATTTAGTGACCCATTGAGGGTCCCGTGACTCATATACTTAATGCATATCCACTAGTAATGAGCAGCACTACCATGCTCGTGTGCTTGGTAGTCGTAACGAGCAGTTGGATGCTTACAGTAGATGGGTGCGACTTGTGTACCCAAGTAAAATGGAAGTCAATGAGGAACGCAAGCATTTTCATGGAAGATCTTTTGGAAAAATGCTTGACATCCCATTGACATCTATTATACTCAGTAGTTGAATTGCACCGATCTGAGCGTCCGACTGCTTGTTACGATCACCCGAACATGGTAGTGCTCACTCATCACTAATATCAACAGGCGAATGCTGATACCGGGGAATGAGGAAAGCAGCATTTGCACAGCGTCAGTACTTAGAGACGGATATTGGTGCCTTTCCTTCGGGCAGGTTCGGTCCGGCCATATATTACATCAAGATCAAATTAATAGGCTGTAATCAGCTGACACAACCCCACTAATCCATGAGATTTCAAGAGGAAAGCTGTGTTAATTATCTGTCAGTGAAAGGTCAGACACATTTCTAAATACTCTTCTCTCTATAAATATATGCTTTCATATAATAAAATAATGGTACTGGGAAAGCTGAAGGGTCCTCCCTATACTTATCAGCCATTGAGAAACCTAAAAACATATTAGGCAAGAGCCAAAAGGTAATAATTTGTGCAAAACGGGTAGTTAAATATTAATGATCACAGCAAAGAAAATTAAATTGTGAACCTGCATTGAGTAGTGATATACTGTACACCACACATAAGATATAATAAATGTTTTAATAGACATTAACTGCATAATGTCATAATTTATTATTTACCAGCCTTCAGCTCGATCTCTAGCAATGGCAACTTGATGGATGAACGTTCTGTAGGAAGATTGATCTTGTGCAGCCTAGATACGTCCACCAGGGTCTTCTCCAAGCCTAGATAGATCCACCAGGGTCTTCAAGCCTAGATACGTCCACCAGGGTCTTCTCCAAGCCTAGATACGTCCACCAGGGTCTTCTCCAAGCCTAGATACGTCCACCAGGGTCTTCAAGCCTTGATAGCTCCACCATGGCTGTCTCCAAGCCTTGATAGCTCCACCAAGGTCTTCTCCAAGCATAGATAGGTCCACCAGGGTCTTCTCCAAGCCTAGATAGGTCCACCAGGGTCTTCTCCAAGCCTAGATAAGTCCACCAGGGTCTTCAAGCCTTAATAGCTCCACCAGGGCTGTCTCCAAGCCTTGATAGCTCCACCAGGGTCTTCTCCAAGCCTAGATAGGTCCGCCAGGGTCTTCTCCAAGCCTAGATAGGTCCACCAGACTCTTCTCCAAGCCTAGATAGGTCTACCAGACTCTTCTCCAAGCCTGGATAGGTCCACCAGGATCTTCTCCAAGCCTGGATAGGTCCACCAGGGTCGCCTCCAAGCCTGGATAGGTCCACCAGGGTATTCTCCATCATTAACTTGATAGTATCAAGCCTTCAGGTTGCTGATCTTCCTTTTCGCCTTGTTCCTTCTATTCATGATGTCCTTCTCCAGTGATTGCTCTCTTTGTATGATGTGTAGACTAGTCGTAGTTTGGTGATCTTTGTTTCCAGTGACATGTCTGGGTTTATTTGTTCCAGTATTGATGTGTTTGTTCTTCTTGCCATCCATGGTATTGATAACATCCTTCTCCAGCTCCACATTTCGATGGTGTTGATTGTTTCTTTATCGTCCAGGTTTCACTTCCATATGTTATTACAGAGAGGACCAGACTATATACGAGCCAGGTCTTCGTCATAGTGAAATGTTCCTTGATGTGAAGACCTGGTCCAGTGACTTCATTGTTGATTTTCCCATAGCTTTTCTTCTATTGACTTCTGTTGTCATTGCATCCTGAGTGATCATTGATTCGAGTAGGTTGAAGTCCAGTTCATCATTGCCCATATCAAGTGTCCTGGTCGACCCGGATTGTAGTCAATATCTTTGTCTTGTGTTTAGTAGGGCTCCATGTTCGAGCTTTCCATCTTGACACTCTGTAATGCGTCCTTCATTCCACTGTGCCTCGCTTCTTCATCAGGGGAAAGAAAAACCACATGTTTTTCCTGATGAAGAAGGCAGCTTCGAAACGCGTTGAATCAATAAACCATGATTTATTCAATAACGCACAGCATTATTATTGACCGGCAGAGCAGAATAACCACTGGTTGTCCTTCTAAACTACTTATTGGCTCTTTGAGCCTGTGGCTCTGCAGCAGTGGTCATGTATATGCCTTATTTCTTCCACAGAGGTGAGCACATATGTTCATTTATATAAAAAAAATTTCTCAGATAAAACTCATTGCGCTACTTCTCCCTCCTAGCATTGTTAGAAAACTGTGATTGTATCAAAATGATAGCATGTAGGCAAGTAAGTGACACATCGCTGGAATCAGGGCCCTGGCCCCTACATCATGCTGCTCTCAGATTATAAAGCAAACACCTGCTGACAGATTCCCTTTAAAAATTAGTACAACAGTAGAGCAGAAATAATGTCTTACATTGTGGTATACACTTTGCGTTCCCCAGATGTATGAAATTCTATGACAATTACATATAGTTGGAGAAAATTACAAGTGGCACACTAATATTCATGGCACTCAAGCCTAGGGAAGGCATCCACAATCCAAATAAAGTGAAATAGCTCGGACCTCCAACTTCATTAAGATTGATTGAATAAATGGATTAATGTCATGCACAGGAATAAGCGTCACAGTAACGCGTTTTGGCTCCAGCACAAATAGATTGTTTAAAAAAGTCTTGTGCCAATGCCGAAACGTGTTACTGAGAAGCCTATTCCTGTGTGTGGGATTGACTAAATAAATGAATTAAGCTTCATGAAGTTGCAGGGTGGGTCTATTTCACTCAAATAACGGTTGCAGATTACATCAGTTTTTCATGCGTTTCACACTAAAAATGCATGTGCGTTTTTTTATCTGTGTTTTTAGTCTAGGGGGAAAATCTGCAAGAGAAATGTAACTTCTGCCTGAACTTCAGGTACAAAGGGGAATCCTGGACAGACTAAATGCAAACTGCACCATCAGACAAAACCCTGATATACCCCAACACCATATAACCCCTATAAAGGGATATGTCTTTATTTCAAGGTCCAGAGGGTTGCTGCCTATAGACGGGCTGCAGTCCAGAGGGAAGTTGTCAAGCAGGGTCAAAGTTGAGAGATCAGAAAAGAAAAAAAATCAGGATCCGATAGCGTAGTCAGAGAGTCGGGACAAAACCAAGATGCAGGTACGAAATCGTAACGCTGGAGAATAGTTCAAAAAGCAGGCAGAGATCAATCTGGAAAACGGCAATACACAGCAGGATACAACAAGTGAACCAAAACCTATTTCTGGCAGCTTGCAGCAAAAGGCTGAAGATATAATTAGGGTGTGGTACTTCCAAATTGGCTGAAGCTAAGTGTTAATGACTTCAGCTGGGCAGCCATACAAACACATCCACACTGTTAGACTGAAGTACTACAGGTCCCAGCCACTTTATCCCTAGTGGAAGAGCGGAGCCTGAGCTCTACAGGATTAGATTTCTCCCCTATCACTAGCACCACGTTTGGAGTGAAAATGGCGGTGCCTGGTGACAGGAGTAGAAGTCACAGGAGGGGTAAGAAATTGACATGTTGCGGATTTGAAACCTACATCGCAGGCAGTGGCAGAACTTGAGCCTGGCGGGCCCTGGTGCAGCAATAATAATTTAGCCCCTTAAGTTGCTGGTGAGGAGCGGGGGGGGGGGTGGAAGGGGTATGCCAGCAGTTGTAGTTGAGGACCGGGGGGGGTGGCTGGCAGTTGTAGGTGAGTAGCGGGGGAGGGAGCTTTGCGGGCGGCTCCTACCTGTGCCGAGCCGCGCATTGCAGGTCTGGGAGTCGGGGCGGCAGAGGGAGGAGGGGCGGGAACAGCCAAGGGAAGCAGGAAGCTTCCCTCAGTTAACCTCCTCTCCTCTGACACAGGGTCACAGGGGGCGGCTGTGCAGGGCCCCCTACAGGAGCTTGAGGGGCCCCGTTGCCGGTCGGGGCCCTGGTACAGCTGAACCAGCTACACCATGGTAGGTCCGCCCCTGATCGCAGGCCAGATTACAAAAGTATACCACAAAGCAGGTTCAGACATAAACAGAAGAGGGCTCATGTGCAAAAAAGTACAAGTACATGTATGGGCTCTTTGTGGTCAAACAGCTCATCATAATGCAGAATTTCACCCATCTTGCGGGCAGTGGTGCCCCCCTTACCTCTTGTGCTGCACAGGTTACATCGATGATGTGTCCACCCCCGCCACAAGGTGTACAGTTTATAATTGTTTTTTTTTTGTTCTTGCACAAAGCTTAATACAGTTACAGCAAAGGTATATTATTATAATAGGTTCATTACAGATTTGGAGACAATCACATCCTACTGAAGGTAACAGCAGGGCGCGGTGCCCAATATGTTTAGCACTTTCATTTCAGGCTCTGAATGTTTCTGATCCCTGAACACATTGTATCACAAAATGTCAAAATATCCATGTGCAGAATCTTCCGTCTTCATGATCTCACCACAAAGGTTCTCTGGCCAGTGTGTGGTCGTTCTTGTTTGATCACCCATAAAAAGGTGCAATCTGTTTTTAGCGCTTAATTAACGGATTTGTTCTCTATAAGCATTTTTGTTAAAAATAACGGATCCTGCAGAAATATGTTATTAATCAACAGGTTAAAAACTTGTGTTTTCAGAACTTTTTGCCAACAGATCTCTGCAGGATCCGATCTAGCGGATAAACTCAGGCTAACAGGGCGGGTATTAATCACCTGAAGAGCCAATGCCAAGTTTTAGAGCGTCATACTTTTATTGTTGTACAAATGAAGACGACTTCAACAAATTAACAAATTATCTCTGCATTCCTTTACAGAGGATCATGCAAGTTTAACCCAAACCTTATAAGTCAATTTATTGAACTTCCTAAACTATACTTTTTCACTTACCAAGAAATCTTGGGCTCTTTACATTTCAATTCAGAAATTCTGATACTCTGTAATTGCATTTGTATGTACGCGATAAGTAATATGTCCTGTAAAACATGAAAAAAAACTGTTACACTGTTGCACAAATATATCAGACTAGACAGGGCCTGAATTAATTGCATCGAGCATTTCTAGAATGTGCGTGATTACGTATTAGCCTGGCAGGTGCTGATCCGCTCGTCATCCCCTGTGCGCTCTCCCTCCTGTGTTTTGTCTCTCCCTCCCTTGTGCAGTCTCTCCACCCTGTGCACTCTCCCTACCCTTGTGCTGTCCTTCTACCCTGTGCACTCTCCCTCCCCTTGTGCTGTTTCTCCCCTGTGCACTCTCCCTCCCCTTGTGCTGTTTCTCCCCTGTGCACTCTCCCTCCCCTTGAGCTGTTTCTCCCTTGTACACTCTCCCTCCCCTTGTGCTGTTTCTCCCCTGTGCACTCTCCCTCCCCTTGTGCTGTTTCTCCCTTGTACACTCTCCCTCCCCTTGTGCTGTTTCTCCCCTGTGCACTTTCTATTCACTTGTGCTCTCTCCCCTTGTGCTGCCTAACCAGCCTGTGAACTCTCTCTATTCCCTTGTGCTGTCTCTCCCAGCATTTGCCCCTCTCCACTTGTGCTGCCTCTACCCCCTGAACACTCTCTCTCCTCTTGTGCAGCAGCAGGATGGGTCTGCCCCAAGGGTATGACAGAGTGGACCCAGGTGATAATGAATGTCTGCGCTGCAACCAGTGTGCGCTGTTTTCTTAGACTGATCAGCCAAACTTATGGGCTTTGTCACATTCCAGTTTAACTGTAATTTACACAATGTCCTATGGGTGGCGCTGTTTTGGGGGACAAATTTACAGTCACACAGACTGGATAGGGCTTTTATATAGTAGATTGGCCAATTTAATCCTGGCAGAACAAGACAATGTGGGTAGATCCGGTCAGGAACTGGTCTGGTCATGTCACACATACCTCCTGACTGTTCCATTATCCAGTGTCAGATGATTTTCTCTGCTCACTGTGGATAATTTAATAACTAAATTACCCGGTCACGATACACGTGAAATTCCAGAGTTACATAGCTGGCACAGGAGCCGGACAAATCATTCACATTCTATACATTAATGTAAAACTCAAGAGAGATCTGTGGGAGAGTTCACGTTACTCTGTGAGGACACGTTCCCACGATGAACTAGTGATGTTGCAGAATTTCAGCACCTATTATTATATGTCTTTTTATCGTGCCTTTGATGCTTTGCTGTGCTTTCCTTGCCTTTTCACTCTTTAGCACTTTCATTTTTTCCACTTTTTATTATAGTCATAACTTTTTTATTTTCCATCAATTTTGTCATATGACAGCTTGTTTTTTGCAGGACGAGTTGTACTTTTTAATGAAATCATTTATTTCACCATATAGTGTACACGAAAATGGGAAAGAATTCTAAGGCTCCTTTCACATCAGCGGTAATCGCTGACCGCGGCTTTTGCGGTGAAAATATCGCGACTGCCGCGATTACAGCATAACGGCTGCACTTGCGGTTCACCTGCGGCAAGCCCCATGCAATGTCTATGGGGCTTGCGGTAAGTGTGCGGCAAGTGCCGAAACCGCACCTGCCGCAAGCCCCATAGACCCTGTGGGGGCTTGCCGCAGGTGAACCGCAAGTGCAACCGTTATGCGGTAATCGCTGCAGTTGTGTTTTTTTTCACCGCAACTGCCGCAATCAGCGCAAAACGCTGATGTGAAAGCAGCTTATATGAGGTGAAATTGCAATTACACATTTTTTATTCACAATGTTCACTATATGGTAACTATATGGTGACGTGTCGATATGATGCCTCAGGTCGGTACAAGTTCGTAGATCCCGACTATAATGTCTGTTATCTCTTATTCTGTGATCCCAGCTGTAATGTCTGTATACTCTTATATTCTGTGATCCCGGCTGTAATGTCTGTATACTCTTATATTCTGTGCTCCCCGGCTGTAATGTCTGTATACTCTTATATTCTGTGTTCCCCGGCTGTAATATCTGTATACTGTTACATTCTGTGATCCCCGCTGTAACGTCTGTATACTCATATTCTGTGATCCTCGGCTGTAATGTCTGTATACTCTTATATTCTGTGTTCCCCGGCTGTAATGTCTGTATACTCTTATATTCTGTGTTCCCCGGCTGTAATATCTGTATACTGTTACATTCTGTGATCCCCAGGCTGTAATGTCTGTATACTCTTATACTCTGTGATCTCTGGCTGTAATGTCTGTATACTCTTATACTCTGTGATCCCTGGCTGTAACATGTGTATACCCTTATATTCTGTAATCCCTGGCTGTAATGTCTGTATACTCTTATATTCTGTGATCCCGTGCTGTAATGTCTGTATACTCTTATATTCTGTGATCCCGGACTGTAATGTCTGTATACTCTTATATTCTATGATCCCTGGCTGTAACATGTGTATACTCTTATATTCTGTGATCCCCAGCTGTAATGTCTGTATACTCTTATATTCTGTGATCCCCAGGCTGTAATGTCTGTATACTCTTATATTCTGTAATCCCCGGCTGTAATGTCTGTATACTCTTATATTCTGTGATCCCCGGCTGTAATGTCTGTATATTCTTATATTCTGTGATCCCTGGCTGTAATGTCTGTATATTCTTATATTCTGTGATCCCCGGCTGTAATGTCTGTTTACTCTCCTACCTCCTCCTCTGCCCAGGAGCTGTGGTATATCTGACATGTTCCTGCATGGTCGGACACATACATTACACAGGGACACATTTATAAGAATATGTCGGGACAGGAACATCTTTAGTTAAGATCTATTAATTAAAACCTATATGGTAATTGTTCGTGTCGAAAACCCCTTTATGTATAACACAATTTCAAAACAGAATATATATTATTATCATTATCCACACAATTATCACACTTCATATTTGTATCCATTTTATTTTTCACCATTGGTTTTTAACGGTCAGAATAAATTATAATGAAAGTAAAAAAACTAGTGAGTTTCGGAAAGTGGGAAAGTTCACCTGAGGTCAGAAAGCCGCGTCACTCTATCTGATCTCAGGTGCACAGACCGTGACGTCACCTTGTTCACTACGAGATTCAATACTCATTCAGTTTCGAGACTCGGCTAGAGCGGACATCACCGAGGATCATGGATGGGTATGTGGGAGTAATAAAGATGGAGATGGACATCACCGAGGATCATGGATGGGTATGTGGGAGTAATAAAGATGGAGATGGACATCACCGAGGATCATGGATGGGTATGTGGGAGTAATAAAGATGGAGATGAGAGAAGTGTTTGTGTTTTTTGTTATAAATAAATTAATTTTCTCTGTTTCCCACGATATATGCGCAGCGTGGACACATAACCTTACTACACCAAATGAAGCGCTTCCAAATAGCCCAATGCAAACAACCAAGCTATAAATTAATGGTAAAACATTACTGCCGCCTATGGGAAGCCTAGAGTAAAACACATAAGCAGTATGGACGCAGCGGATGCAGCTCCCTCCTTGGGTGCTATAAAAGAATAAGTGTATGACAAAAGAATTTGAAGCAGCTAAAAAAAACAAAAAAAATACCCTTTTTTGTACCAGCAAAGTCAATGAGAATTCTGGAGTGTTGTGCACATGTTGCTTATTTTTTCCTTGCAGATTTGATGGGAGAAAAAAAAAAAATCTGCAACACGCGGCCTTGTGCACATGCTGCATTTTTTGGTGCAGTTTTCTCACAAACCTACATCCCTGTGCCTGTGCCAGCAAAGTCTTTGAGAAACCTGAGGTCTCCTGCACACGTTCAGTAGTTTCTCCTTGCACATTTGGTGCAGATTTTTGTCACTTTTTGCTGCAGATTTCACTCATTCTAATGAATGGGTGAAATCTGCTTTTTGCCACTGCATTGTTTCCTGCCAAGAGATGCATAGATGGTGCAAACATTTCTGAACAAATCCTAAATAAGTTACCATACCCTTATATTAAGAAAATAACCTGTCTCATTTCATACAGCTGAAAATTGTTTACTAACCTATACCATACTAGCCCAACAAAGGCCAATAGGATATCATTTTGTCCTCTGTTGGGCAATTAAAGGGTATGATTGACCAAATCCTCAGCTTTCTGCAGTGTGGATGAACCGTAATTTACAGTCACACACAATATTTATTAGCTCAATGTAGGTAACTACAACTGTAAATGATCACTCAAAGTTTATAGAAATATAATTTTCATTTACTGTTTTGTTTGCATTAACAACACATTCCTGCATTATCTTTAAGGTCAGCGGCTGACTACAGGCAAGTTACCAGCACAGCAATTCATCAATCTCAGCAGACAATAATTTATTGCAGTAATTAACGAGGTTGTGCCACCTACAATTGTACATTTTATCTAATAGATCTTAGACTAAAAAAGTACAACAATCGGATGTGTTAAAAAAAATGTCTGTATACTCTTATTTCCTCCCCCTGCCCAGGAGCTGTGGTATATCCGACCTGTTACTGTATGGTCAGACACATCCATTACACAGGGACACATTAACATCCAATTGTGCAACAACATTGGCACAAACGTCTTTAAAGGGAACCTGTCGGCTAGTTTATGCCCCTCCAGCTATCACTGTTTGTGGCGGCATCTTCATTGTCCTATTATAACCATTCCTGTCTGAGCTCATAGTGTAATGTTAAAGGTCAATAAAAAGCATTTATACACTTACATTTTCTTATGTGAATGAGGCAGTGACTACACCTTGGAGGATGTAGTCACTCTGGCAGGTTAATAGTTAACTCACTGAAAACTTCTCTGTATAAAGGACCTGTGTGATGTAACGCTCATGTGACCATAGTGGGCGGAGCTATGCAAGCATCATCATTATGGGCTATGGAAACTTATCACTGTCTATTATAGTCACATGATCGTGACATCACACAGGTCCCACAGCATCTTCTGACATTCAGCAGAAATGTTAACTATTAACCTGCCAGAGTGACTACATCCTCCAAGATATAGTCACTGCTTCATTTACATAAAGTATAAATGCTTTTATTTTCACCTTTAACCAGGAATGGTTATAGTACTATGAAGGTGCAGGGACAGATAGTGATCAGCTGGGGGGGGGGGGGCCTTAAACAAGCTGACAGGTTCCCTTTAAAGATACAACTTAGAGGTGGCTCATCACGTTTGTCCCTTTAAGGTGCTTTGAGAAAAAAGTTAGGGTTTTGTTCCAGGCGTCTTCCTGTGCATTGGCATGTTCTTTCATTTGCCCTCCCCACAACATTGGCATTCCCAGTAGTTTGTGGTGTGAAGCTCTGCACAGCGGTGTATTCGGTGGCTCCAGCAGGTGGCCGGCTCCAGGATAGCACCCAAACTCCACATCCTTCTGATGCGCTCTCAGACGGGTGACCAGCTGATCGGCATATGCGGCACTGGGCCAGTTTTTGTCATCTAATCCGCTCAAAATAAGAAAAGCCGCCGAGGATTGTTCTACTGGAATAAGACACTTGGAATTTGCTGGATCCAATGGATCATCCATGGATTCTGAAAGTCCAACTCACCAGTTTCTGTCACCTTAATCTTCTCAGCACTGAACCCAATGCACGGAATGACAAACTCGCCACACGGTAAAGGGGTGAATGTGTTGGCTCCGCAGCCAGAGACGCTGACGGCTGCCTTAATCCCTGGTAGGAAAGTTGCCATGCTGAGGGCCAAATCGCACCTTTCGAGATACCAATGACTCCGATCCTTTCTTTGTTGACCTATAACAGTTTAAAAACCATAGATCAGAAAATTTTCTACAAAATATATGTGAAGTGAAACTACAACTCCCAGCATACTCTGACAACCTGTCCAAGTCAAGGAATGCTGGGAGTCGACGTTTCTGAACAGCCGCAGAGCTGACAACTTTCTTCAGATATTTTGGGATTGACATAGTCTATCATGTATATTATTATTAACCTTTTCCAAATTATCTGCTCATCGTTACATATCTGGGAAGCACAGAAGCAGAAGGCGGCTCATGCCGAAACGTGCGTCGGGGCCTGACACCATTCCAACAGGAATAGATGTCTACAGGTCAGTTCTATCTTTAACACTGACCACATCAATTTCACATCTCCTCGTTATGTAGTGCCCCCTAGTATACATTCCTTTGAACTATTAGGCCTTATTTTTTGTAATGTTACAACAAAATAAAATTTCCGAAATATGTAGGCCAATGTTCACAAAACTTTATTAAGCAATATTAAAAGCACAAAACATAAAAAGCTGCAGAGATATATAGCGGAAAGGACAGAGCCAATTTTTGAGTTTTAGTAATACATTCAGATAATCACAGGGCTTCCATTACTGTATAGGGATCTATTTAGATTATCAAAATAAAAATACTTCATTAACACCGTATAAAATTGTATATCATAAATAATTGTATATGCTGATGTTAAGGCACTCAGTTATTTTAGTGTAAGCAGACTAGTCTCACAGGGAAATTTAAATGCCTATTAGCATCCTAGTATGTCCAAGAAGGGGTTAAGTTGTTGGCCTCCCATCCCTGTAATTTTGGACTGATGAGTGGGGCTGCGGCTCACTATTCTTATGATGTACTAGATGGGTGCCCCATGCTATCGCATCAGGAGGGAGGTGACATCACGAAGGGGGTGGGCTCTGTGGCTGGCAGCCATGTCTCTCTCCCCCAGTGTGCTGTCTCTCTCTTTCCCGTGATGTCTTCTCCCCTCTGCTCTTTCCTCTGACCCTTCTCTCCCTCATGTGCAGTCTTCTCTCCCCTTATGTGATTTCACCTTTGAGCTGTCTTTCCCCTGTGTGCACTCTCCCCTATCTGTGGTCTCTCTCGCCCCTGTACTCTCTCCTTTGAGATGTGTCCACTCTGTGCGCTCCCTCTACCCCCCTCTGTGCGCTGTCTCCCCCCCCCACTGAGTAAGTGCATATGTGCGCCAGGTATACGCAAGCGCACTTAATCAGGTGGTGATTTAGTGTCAACAGTGGCTTTCGGTGGTGGCATTTGCGGCGACTGCGGCACAGCTGGCGGTACTGTGCAATGTGCCAGTACCGCCATATTTGCACAACTATTGCTTGGGTGTGCAAATATAGCGGGGGTGCGTAATACGTGGACAACCAGACGCCGGAAGTGACGACGGGACATCAAATTATCAAGTAGATGTAAACGCTGAAGTCTGACGGCTCCGTTAACTCCCTCGCCTCAACGCACATTGCGTATTCTTGTTTTGAGAATATAATCTACTATACAGTAATGGAAACCCTGTGATCAACTAAAAGTATTACTAAAGCTCATAAATTGGCCTGTCCATTCCCATATATAGCTCTGTAGCTTTTTATGTTTGTATTAATATTGCTTACTAAAGATTTGAGAATTTTTGCCTAATATTTAGTGGAAATGTTCTATTGTTGTAACTTTATTAGTGGAAATGTATGGCCTCCATATTATTTTTTTTTATGTATTAATAAAGATTGTATTTTTCTCCCCTTGCTTTGGCCATCTTTGGTGTATTGTGTTTGATTCTATAGACATATATCATTCTGTGGTGTTAGAATAGAGTGTATGCATACTGTTGTCATCACATTTTAGACACATTGTTGCTCATTCCCTCCCTTTACCATTAAAGGGAATCTGTGAGCTCGTTTTTGTCCAGTAACCTATCACTACCTGTCCCTGCACCTTCTTAGCACATCACTAACCATCCCTTATTCAAACCCCCCCCCCCCCCCCACATCGATGCTGGGATCAAGCCCTGGTCGATGCGATCATTCAGTCAGGAGCGCACCCGACTCAAAATTCTTGTTCCTCCTTCCGGGTATGACGCACTGCCGGCCGAGCGTCATTTCCAGTCTGGTACATTGTGGGAGATTATCGGGTGTATGGGTCAGCATCGGAATGCACATGGCACACGCTCCGAAGCCGGCCTATACGTCAATACACTACCCACACTGCAAAGGACCGGAGATGACGCTCGGCCTGCAGCGTGTCATACCCCCGGAAGGAGGAACAAGAATTTTGAATCGTGACCACAGTTCAGAATGAATGATTGTGCCCTCCTCGGTGTGATACCAGCAGTGAAGGGGGAGAATGAAGCCAGAGAGACCGCCCAGGGTGACTACATACAGTAGTCAAGAGGACTAATTAGCATATGGACATGGAAGTGACAAACTGCTTTAACAACCATTAGGACAGTTTTAGGTCAGACAGGGATGGTTAGGGATGTGCTAGGAAGGTGCAGGGACAGGCAGTGATAAGTTTGGGGATCTAAACTAGCTGACAGGTTCCCTTTAATTTTTTTTTTTTTTAGAGCTGGTGATAAGAAAAGTAGCATTGCTGGAGAAAATGACAAACAAAAAGTGAAAAAAAATAAGCACAAAAATACCTTTGGGTGGCAGCTCAGAAACTCCAGTGCATTCCTAAAGTAATCTAAATGCAGACCCCCAAGGTTTTTGGGAAGGTCTTCATAGTCAAAATATGCCAGCGCCATAGTGCAGAAGCCATGGCTGGCCAGAAGACTGGCTCTGTGCTCCATGAGACCTCCACCTGTCCCATAGAGATCAATGATGGCAGGAAACGGGCCGGGTCCTAAGAGAGATGGAAAACATCAGATCACGACCGATTGCTCAGATTTTTATCTTGCCCCCACCCATGTCTCCATGGTTCACCAATGGACGTCCACATTGGTAGTAATATTACTTGTATGAACTGGTAAGATAGCACAGGGCTCAAACTGTGCCTAAATCCACCGTTATTACACCCCAACACAGGATTCAATTGGACAGAGCCCCAAATGGAGCTATTCGTTATAGTGAAAAGAAGGCACCACTTTGTACGCTGGCCTCCATTCCGGAAGGAACAATCTTTATTATTGTAGGAGGGCACAACAGTGCAGCAGACTTCACTTTTGTCAACACCTAGAAAGACAGAGGGGTCATCCCACGTCAACTGAACCAATCAACATTACTACTACATTTTTAATTCTTTGAACAATTTGTTCTCTGGTAATACTGTGTTAAAGGATGCAAAATATAAAGACCAGTGTGAGGAGCGGTACCCCGGGTGTGAGGAGTAAACCCTAGTGTAAAGAGCGGCCCACGGAGTAAAAAGCAGGACCAGCGATATGAGCTGGAGCCGTTACTCACCGGGCGGCAGGAACAGGCTCCCCCGCACCCGGCCCTCCCGCAGCGGCTCCTTTCTCCAAGGAAGCTCCTCTCCTGAGCGGGACCCCAGTGTGAAGTACGGGACCCAGGAGTGAGAAGTGGGACCCAGTGTGAGGAACAGAAACAGTGTGAAGAGAGCCCCTCCTCAGTGTGAGGAGTGGGACCCCCAGTGTGAGGAGTGAGGAGTGGGATCAGGGAGTGAGAAGTGGGACAGTGTGTGAGGAACAGAAACAGTGTGAAGAGAGCCCTTCACCAGTGTGAGGAATGGGACCCCCAGTGTGGAGATTGAGGTGCGGGACCCCCCAGTGTGGAGAGTGAGGAGCGGGACCCCCCAGTGTGAGGAGCAGGATCAGAGTGAAGTGTGAGGAGTGGGAGCCCGATGTATGATGAGAAGCAGGACCCTAGCGTGAGGAGTGGGACCCCTGTGTGAGGAGCGGGACCCCCCAGTGTGGAGAGTGAGGTGCGGGACCCCCCAGTGTGGAGAGTGAGGAGCGGGACCCCCCAGTGTCTAAGGAGCGGGACCCCACAGTGTGGAGAGTGAGGAGCGGGACCCCACAGTGTGGAGAGCGAGGAGCGGAGAGGGACCCCGGTGTGCGAGGGGCGGAGAGGGACCCCGGTGTGCGAGGGGCGGAGAGGGACCCCGGTGTGCGAGGGGCGGAGAGGGACCCCGGTGTGCGAGGGGCGGAGAGGGACCCCGGTGTGCGAGGGGCGGAGAGGGACCCCGGTGTGCGAGGAGCGGAGAGGGACCCCGGTGTGCGAGGAGCGGAGAGGGACCCCGGTGTGCGAGGAGCGGAGAGGGACCCCGGTGTGCGAGGAGCAGAGAGGGACCCCGGCGTGCGAGGAGCGGAGAGGGACCCCGGTGTGCGAGGAGCGGAGAGGGACCCCGATGTGCGAGGAGCGGAGAGGGACCCCGGTGTGTGAGGAGCAGAGAGGGACCCTGGCGTGTGCGGAGCGGAGAGGGACCCTGGTGTGCGAGGAGCGGAGAGGGACCCCGGTGTGCGAGGAGCGGAGCGGGACCCCCCAGTGTGAAGAGTGAGGAGCGGAGAGGGACCCCGGTGTGTGATAAGGGGCCCCTGCGTGTATGGATGACCAGGGACATGAGCTGGAGCCGTCACTCACCGGACGGCAGGAACAGGCTCCCCCGCACCCGGCCCTCCCGCAGCGGCTCCCGGGTCACTCCTTCCCCCATGAAGCTCCTCTCCTGAGCGGCCTCCGCCAGCAGCTCCTCCCCGGCCGCTCCGTGTCCCGGGTGCAGGGAGAAGCGCAGCCGCAGCGGACTCTGCACGTCCTTCTTCACCAGCCGGCGGTACGGAGTCCGGGGCTGCACCGACCACAGGGGCCCCCCGGGATCCACCCCGGTGAAGCTGCCGCCCTCCAGCCCCGGACTCCGGCTCACATCCAGCTCCCCGCCGCCGTCCGCCCGGTAGTGAGCGGCGGAGGTGAACAGCTCCCCGCCATCATCACTCAGGGCGGTGCGGAGAGTCACGTCCTGGCCGGGGCTCAGCCCGAGGACCCGGAGCTGCAGAGGCCGGTCATACAGGCAGCGGCCCGGGGACACCAGCAGGGACACCGCGGAGGACATGGAGCGGGAGGAAGCGGGGGCGAAGAGCAGCCGGGAGACTGCGGGGACAAGGGGCAGCCGGGAGACTGCGGGGACAAGGGGCAGCCGGGAGACTGCGGGGACAAGGGGCAGCCGGGAGACTGCGGGGACAAGGGGCAGCCGGGAGACTGCGGGGACAAGGGGCAGCCGGGAGACTGCGGGGACAAGGGGCAGCCGGGAGACTGCGGGGACAAGGGGCAGCCGGGAGACTGCGGGGACAAGGGGCAGCCGGCAGAGCAGCGTCCGGGAGACTGCGGGGACAAGGGGCAGCCGGCAGAGCAGCGTCCGGGAGACTGCGGGGACAAGGGGCAGCCGGGAGACTGCGGGGACAAGGGGCAGCCGGGAGACTGCGGGGGCGAGGGGCAGCCGGGAGAGCAGCATGGCGGCCGGAGCTCAGGTCCAGAGTCCGGGGACGTGGCAGCTGCAGTCAGGAAACTTATTCCATTGATTCTACTCTGGAGGAAACCCACGGCTGAGGATCTGAGGAGTTTTTTACCTCAGGATTTGTAGCCAAAACCAGGAATGGATAATTAAATACAGAACAGGTGCAGGTGTTTCTATTAGACTTTTCCTCTGATTGCTCCACTCCTGGTTTTGCCTACAAATCCTGAGGTAAAAGACTCATCAAACACTCAGCGTGTGCACATGGCCTAATGGGGACGTCACACGCGTCAATGGCGCCAGCGCTGGCGACATTGACGGCTGATCGCTGATGAGCTATCACATAGGCAGACTCACCAGTGATCAGTACCAGCGAGAACACTGGTAACCATGTAAACAAGCGGGTAACTAAGCGCAGCGGCGTATCTAGGGGGGGTGCAGCCGGATCCTTTGCCCAGGGCGCAACTCAGAGGGGGCGCCAGCGCCATCATCTGGGCCGCTCTGTCACCGTGAGCCTTGAGGACCAAGCGGCAGAAGCCAGGGGGAGCGGCAGTGTAGAAGGGGGCGGTGCCAGCATCAGACTCCGGCTTCCTTCCTTAGTGTTGGGTGCCACCGCCAGCTCCAGTGGGTATAACCCGCTAATACAGTGCAGGGTGGCGGTACAGGGCAGTGGAGCTGACAGCTTCTCCCTCCCTTCCTGCGCCTCACCTAAGGCTGCACGGGCGGCGCGGCTGAAAGCTGTCAGCTAACCCCCCATCCCCCGCTCCTCACCTTCACTGACTCAGGCGGCACCCCTGGTCATCACATGGGGGGGGGGGGGGTGCGCCAAAATAGATCTTTGCACCGGGCACCATGAGACCTAGTTACACGGCTGACTAAGCGCCGTGCGGCGCTTAGTTCCCCGCTGTTTACCATGAGTACCAGCTCCCAGCGCTTGCTGAGAGGCGCTGGCTTCTCGCTCGTCTCCCGGTGTCACACGCAGCGATGCTGCATGTCCACCAGGCGACCATCGGCAGGTTTTAGAAGAGGTTCTAAAACCTGGCAACCATCAACCAGTGATTTATCGCTGGTTGATGCGCCCTGTCACACACATCAATATCACTGCAACTTCATGTGCAGCAGCTATTGTGCACGCGAAATTGACGCGTGTGACATCCCCATAAGAGTCTGCGTCACTATTCCCATCTGGCTTTGCGCACGCATTCAAACAACTAAGGCCGGTTTCACACATCCGTGCTTCTGGCACGTGTGTGGTCCGTGCAGACACATGCCGGAGGCACGGACATACGGGGACACACGATCCCCTATGGACCCATGCACACAACCGTGTTTGCATACGGACCGTGTGTTCGTGTGCTCCACACGGCGACTTGTCCATTATTCTGCGGAGCCACAGACCGCTTTTTTGTCCAAACGTCCTGCACACGGATGTTCACACTGTGACATCCGTGTGCACGGACCACAGTCAAAACCATAAAGCCTGAAAATAAAGAATTTTATACTCGCCTCGCTCCAGCAGTGTCTGCTCCTCTCACTTCCGGTGCCGCTCATTAGGGCTCATGATTATTCACTTCACTGAGCCCAAGAGCGGACCGGAAGAGAGAGGAGCAGCAGCGCTGGAGGGAGGGAAGTATGCGGTGACAGGCTGTCCGTGTGCTATCCACGGCCCCACGGACTGCACACATTGTGTCATACTTCTGAGACACGTGTCCACTCCCCGCCCCCAAACGGCCTTGTTTTACACGTCCGTGGTGGCATGGATGTGTGAAACCGGCCTAAGGGTGCGTGCACACGATCAGTATACGCAGTGTCTTGCCGCTGTGTCCAAAACGCTGTGTAGTACAGTATAAGCATAGTGGATGGGATTTCCAGAAATCCCATCCTCACTATGCTTAACCTGACTGCAGCGTGTTTGGAACTGGGGTGCGGGTTGCCGGCAGTTCGCTCCTCCGCAGCATGAAATGAACATCGGAAGCGACAGCCATTAGGTGACTGCAGGGAGAAGCCACACTGCACCCGCCACACACTCGGGTCCGGAGGAGCTCCTCCTGTTTCACGCTTCAATGTCCCAGCAATCCGACTTGACCTACATCGCTTGAACGTCCTTCAATGATCGCTAGTAAGGTGTCTTACATGCAGATATCTTTAATCCCTTCATGACCCGGGAATTTTTCATTTTTTGCTCCCCTGCTTCCATGTTCTGCGACCCGTAGCGTTCTCATTTTTCGGGATGTGGGGTTGTGTGACGGCTTATTTTTTGCGACTTGAGCTAACGTTTCTAATGATACAATTTTTGGGGGATCCGCAGTTTTGATCGCGTGTTATTGCATTTTATAACAATGTTGGCGGCGACCAAAAAAAACAGAATTTTGGCGTTTGGACCATTTTTTCCGTTACGGAGTTTACGGCTCTCATTAACGGATTTAATACGATGATAGATCGGGCGATTGTGAACGCGGTAATACCAAACGTGTGTTTTTATTTTTTTTTTAATACTTTTATTGTGATTGGGGGAAAAGGGGGGTGATTTGAACTTTTATATATTTTATTTTTTTTTTCACAGGTTTTTAAAAACTTCACTCTTGGTACCGCGGGCTGCCCCGCTGATATGGCCATCCCCTCTCCCATGCCGGGGACATGCACCCCGAACTTACCGGCGGTGCGCGTCCCAGCATGGAGCCGTCGCGGTCTGGGTAGGCATAGGGTCTGGGTGCGTGGGCACAGGATGTGGGTGCCCTTGTGGCTGTGTGCAGCAGGGACCTTCGCAGAGTTTCATGTGCAGGACCTGGGTGCCTGTGCTGGGCCTTGATGGCTGTGTCCCTTCACTGAGCACCGTGTAATGCTACGTGCCGTGCTCTCAATCACCTGCTCCTTGAGTGGAGGAGGAGAGAAGAGCTAAAGTGCACTCCTTGCGTCCCCGCTGTTATGCAGGGGGATGCGGTAGGATGTGTGCAGCTGGCGGCTGTATGTCTGTGGATCCCTTGGGGTTGAGTCTCCGAGGATGCAGCAGACTGCCGTCCAGCAGGGGAGCCTATGGACCACAGGGCCGGTCCTGTAGTCCAGAAGGGAGAGAGGAGCCCTTAAGGGATCTATCACGCCAAAAGTGAGATGCGTGCCTTACGCAATCCCCATGTTTAATCCCTTCACGACCCATGACTTTGTAGAACATCATGGGCCGGTAAGGGTACACGGGGCGACGGTTGCGGCGATGTTGCCGGCGATGCGCGGGGGAGCGCGCATCCCTGGCAACCTCGCCGAGGAGATGTCACACGGAGCAACTTACTGGCGATGTCGCCGGCTAGTTGCCGCGGCTATCGCTCGCTGGGTTGCCCAGCAACCCAGCGAGCGGTATCTCGCAATGTTGGAGATAGGCGGTGTCGCCAGCAACATTGCAGGTTGCCGCGTTACACAGGGCGATCAGGCAGGATCGCCTGAGCAACATCGCCAGGTTTCCCAACATTGTTGGGAAACCTGGCGATGTTGCTCAGGCGATTCATCGCCTGATTATCGTCCTGTCACGCGCGGCAATTCGCCGGCGATGTCGCCACAATTAGGCCACGCCCCTGTGTTCCCGGCAACATCGCCGGCGATATCTCCCCGTGTGACGGTACCCTAAGGGGGGAATTTGGATCCGATCAGTGATGTTAACCCTTTGGATCCAAAGGCACCGCAGCGGGGAACGCGCAGTTCCCTGCCTGCATCGGAGATCCCACAATAATATAGCGGGATCTCCGGCGCTCACGTCACAGCCCGGGGTCCTGGCTTGATCCTGGAAGCTGTCACGGAGCACTTCCGGGTTGTGGTTGGCAGGCACTGCCAACCACAACCAGTCCGCGATTCAGAGAGATACCTATGAGCTACAGTTCATCGGTATCTCCCAGAAGCGATTAGACTGTGCAGCAGGGTGCCTCACTATGGGGCAGTGTAATAATAAGAATGAATGAAACACTATGAGAACACTACAGAGCGCAGAACATGGCGCAAAAAGTGTGATTTTATTTTTCCAGACTTCTGAATTTTTTTTCGCCACTTAGATACCAGTAAAGGTATACATGTTTGGTATCTACGAACTCGTACTGACCCGAGGCATCTCATAGTCATGTCGGTTTTACCGGATACTGAAAATGGTGACAAATACCCAAAAACCAAACGTGTAATTGCACTTTTTTTTTCAATTTCACTGCATTTACAATTTTTTTGCAATTTCCCTGTACACTATATGGTAAAATAAATGATTGCATCTGAAAGTACAACTCGTCCCGAAAAAAACAAGCCATCAAATGTCTATATTGACGGACAAATAATAAAGCTATGGCTCTTGGAAGCAGGGGAGCAAAAAACGAAAATGAAAAACAAAAAATTCCAAAGTCATGAAGTGGTTAAAAGGTAAAAACATAAAAAAAAGTGAAAAGGAGAAAAAGTAAAAAGGTTAAATGTGGTCTGCCAAACAGACCACGTGTGCCTCCTTGCGACACTAAGGCTACTTTCACATTACGATTTTGTAAAATCCGATGCTGTCCGATATAAATCGGACAGCATCGGATTCCTCTGATGCCTGGAATCGGATGCCAAATAGGCATCCGATTCCGACAGAAAATAGGATGCCCGCCCTCCTGTCAGATCGCTCCCTAGCTGTCACTGTCTCTTCCCCGGTCCTCTCCTCTTGGCCCCCGGTCCTCCTCTCTTGGCCCCCGGTCCTCCTCTCTGCACCCCCGGTCCTCTCCTCTTGGCCCCCGGTCCTCCTCTCTGCACCCCCGGTCCTCCTCTCTGCACCCCCGGTCCTCCCCTCTGCACCCCCGGTCCTCCCCTCTTGGCCCCCGGTTCCCCCATGTGTCCTCCGGGTCCCCCCATGTGTCCTCCCCCTCTCCAATCTTTTCTCACCTGTCCACGACTCCTGCACGGTCCCGCGCGTCTCCCGGTATCTTGCTGTTCTGTATTCTGTGCTGCTAGGACCTCTCGTGATGTCACAATCATATGACTGCCAGTAACCAATAGCAGGCAGTCATGTGATTGTGACATCACGGCAGGTCCTGGCAGCACAGAATACAGAACAACAAGATACCGGAAGACACCTGGAGACACCGGAGACGCCGGGGGGCCTCGTGGACAGGTGAGTATAGATTTTTTAAATTTTTTTAACCCTTTGTTTCACTTTTAGGAGCTATTTTAGTGTACTGAGCATGCTCAGTACACTAAAATAGGGTCCGAGGAGACATCAGATGTTTCCTCGGACCCTTCTCCATAGGGCCCCATGTTATAGGGATCGGGTCGGATCGGATGTGCACTAAATGCCATCCGATTTGGTCCGATCCGAGTCTGTCAGATTTTATTATCGGTGCAGGCTCCGATTTTTGCACCGATAATAAAATCGGACAGAATCGGATCGGACCAAATCGGATGGCATTTAGTGCACATCCGATTCGGTCCGATCCCCATAGGGATGCATGGGATCCGAAAATCGGTCCGATGCTGTCCGATTTTTTTCGGACAGCATCGGAAATGCAAAAATCGTAATGTGAAAGCAGCCTTAGCTAAAACTGATTAACTACTCCTACTGATGGGCGTATACTGCAGGGAGGAGGACTTAACTTTTATCTCTACTTAGTGTTGCCTCCTAGTGACAGGAAAGCATACACCCATGGTCCTGTGTCCCCCAATGATGCGAAGGTATGGTGTGAATAGTCCCCATGGCATTTATTTTCCCCCAGTAGGGTGTGTTAAGGGGAACCTCGCAGCATTAATTTAGAGAGAATCCCAAATTACAAAGAGCTATGAATTCCTCTGGTGTTTCTGGGAAAACATAGCTAATAAAAAAATGAGCCAGGCAAGGAGAGAAGAGTCTGCGGGGCGACTTAGGGTACTCCCTGCCCGGCTTTCCTTACACATACATACGGAAAGACCTGTCAATCTCAACAGTCAGTTGCACTGGAGAGGACACATTATATTGATCACATTCATTAATCCTTTTGTGAAATATTACTGTCCATCGTCTTACACTTGAAGTATCACATTGTGCACCGGATTCGTGAATGTATATTCAAGATTTATGAAAAATTCCCAGGATGTCCAACAACTGAGCGTTCAGACAGTTCAAAGTGTAGAAATCCTGACTCAACACTTGCCAGTTTGCCTGGTTCCTCACACTGACTCGTGCCAGGTCACGTCCATCTCATGGCACATGGACCAATGCTTCGGCTTTATTTCTCTGGGGTCTATTCACAAGTTTCCGATGCTTTTAGTGAGAGAATCCAGAAGTTGAAAATATTGGTATTTAAGGTCATACTCCATATCATACCAGTAATTCACTGAAAGGAAAGAGAAACAGCCATTAACCTCCCTGGCGGTATGATTATGTCAGGAATTTTGTACTAAATGCGGTACTATTTTTTTGGTAAAAAATTTCTTTTATGGGCAGAAATTTTATACATTTGTATTTCCTGCCCAGTTCCGCCTCCAATGAGCCGCTGCCGCTCACAGAGACGGAACCAGGAAGTCATATGGAGGCATCCGAAGAGGCTCTCACCGGCGATCACAGTGGGACATCGCTGGATCACCAGGAGAAGGTAAGGAGACTCCGCTGCCATTTACCCCGAACGTCAGGGGCGGACCTACCGTGGTGCAGCTGGTCCAGCTGCACCAGGGCCCGACTGGGTATGGGGCCTCCTCAAGCATCAGTAGGGGGCCCCTGTGACTGTACAGAGGAGAGGAGGGTAACTGAGGGAAGCATCCTGCTTCCCTTGGGTGTTCCCACCCCTCCTCTCCTCTGCAGCCCCAGCTCCCAGACCTCCCTACTTGCACCCCCCCACCGCTCCTCACCAAGAGCTGCATAAGGACACCCACCGTATATAGCTACTAGCACCCCCTAACCCACCCCGCTATAGCTGTTACACCCCCCCCCCTCTGCTGCTCTGCTATAGCGGCCAGCACCCCCCACCCCCAGCTACAGCTGCCAGCAAGCGCTCCTCTGCTATAGCTGCCAGCACCTCCCCCTCTTCCCCTGCTGGGAATGCTGGTACCAACAGCCCGGAACAGCCAGGACAGAAGGTGAGTACAGGCGCTTTTATTTTACCTGGGGGATACATGTGGAATTAGAACCCCCTTCTGAACATACATTTTACAATAGTGGCCCCGTGAGAAGGAGAGCAGCCAGTAAGACACCAACACACATTCAGCTTTCACAAGTAACTCTCTAAGAAGTCCAGACGTGGCTGATGTATGACAGATATTTCTGCATCTGAAAACCTATTTTGGACTTAAGATCAGGGTTGTGCAGCTAGTGCATGGTTTGCTGCAAGCCTGTAAAAGAGTATCCAAAAGTACAACAAGAGATTTGCATCCTGTGAACAGATCTTTACATAATTTTCTGCAAATGTTGACTATGGACAGGTGAAGGCGAAAACTCAGAGAGATTGTGTAGCAATATCTGCTGATGTATTCATTCTGAAAGACGCTGCTAAGTGCCAGATGACACATTTCGTCCTTACAATCGTTCTGCCAGCTTTGTCTCTCAGTGCTCGATGTGAAAAGGAGACGTGCTGCACAGCCCTTCACATGCAAAGTTGACGCTCCAGTGCTCATGGACTCCTTTTGCTCATTATGAGCCCTTTTTCTTCTGACTGCAGTTTCTTAAAAGGAAAAAAAAAAACAACCTTTCCTTACTCACCCTCCCCAGGTCCAAGTCTTTTGTTGCTGCTCCTGGTGTCTATCATTGACCGCAGCGCTGCAGCTTATCACTTAACACAGTGACTCGTTATGAGCCATTGAACTCACTGATGGGCTGCAGTGCTGTAGACAATAATAAGCACTAGGAGCAATAGCGGAGATGCAGTGCTGGACCCAGCAAGGGGAAGTAAAGCATAGTTTGTGTAAAAAAAGAAAAAAAAAACAAACAAAGTGCAATAGAAAATGTAAAACCCATTTAAATATTGTCTAGGAATACATTAACCAATACCTCACCTGCTATACAACCGTGGGACTGGCGGACATGATGAAACCAAAGAGAAGGCAGATACAGCATTTCTCCGGCCTTCACGGTTACATGCAGAGGCCGAGTTTCACCATACGCTGGATATAAACCCAGATCTGGCTCTAAGGGATCAACCGGAATCCAAGGAACCTAAGAAAAGCAAAGGAGACGCCACAATCGAAGAGGCAAGGAGACCGCCATCAATCGAAAGAGCCAAGGAGGACCGCCATCAATCAAGAGCGCAAGGGACCGCCATAATCGAAAGAGCACAAAGAGGACCGCCATCAATCATCAAACTATTGTATGTGAAGTTTACAAAGCTCTGTAAGGCTGCCTTCACATTAGCGTTTGTGTCTGCATGCTGAGGGCATGCAGACGCAAACGCAGCCCATAATAATGTGAACGCAGCGGAGAATCTCTGCATGCGTTCACATTAGTATGGCGCCCCGGCAGCCAATCAGCTGTCTTGGGGGCGGCCAGGAGGAGGAGATCAGCGGGAGATCTCCTCCTCCGGCCACAGCTGATCTCTCGCCGGTGTCAGCGCGGGAGATTTGAAGAAACAGCTGATCTGACAGCTGTTTAAATCTCCTGCGCTGACACTGAATAGGGCAATATCGGTGCAGGGATAAGAAACAGCTGATCGCTGCTTCAAATCTCCCGAAGCGACATCACCTATTCGGTGTCGGCGCGGAGATTTAAACAGCTGTCAGATCAGCTGTATCTCCCCGCTGACACCAGCGAGAGATCAGCTGTGGCTCTGCATGATCTCCCGGTGGCCGCCGGTGATCACTGGCGGCCACCAGGAGAGATTTCAATGAATTCGCAGCGTTCTCCTGCGGTGTCATGCAGAGGACACTGCGGATCCATTGAGATCCATGCATTGTTTGTGCGCTTGCAGATAAAACAAGTGCCGTGAACGCACAAAAAATGCAACAAGCTGTGTTCGGAGGGCGCCAGCCAAACGCAGGCACATGCATTCCCATGTTAAACATAGGAACGCAGTGTGCAAGCGTTTGGCTGTGTTCGGTACGCAGCGTTCACAAACGCTAATGTGAAGGCAGCCTAAGAGAAGCTCTGTTTCTCTGTAGAGATAGGAAAACGAAGAGTGGGGCAGGAGGAATCACTGCAGACTTTAAAAAAAATAGTAATTCCACTTCAGGAAGCATCAAAAAATGTCCTTTTTGGCCATGCAATGAAAATATTTAATGGACATTAGTGTGAAACATCGTAAGGGCGATATTCCCTGTCTGAGGACGTATCGCTGTGGGACTCCTGACCACAACTCCAAGTCAGTCTACAGCGGCATCTTTCCAGTTGATTTCTTGTCGGTCTGTCCAGTCCCGATGAAGGGAGTTTATCTTGAAGTGACGCGTCTCTCGGCAGGGTGCGCACATTCCCCTTCTGCATTGCATCATTAATTTATATCCAAGAAAACAAAGACCAGTAGCGTATATGAAAATTAACGTCAGAGAAGCTTAATGGTGAGGGATACAAGGCCGGGTGCAAGCGCAGATTTGTATACGGTTTCTGATGCGGGACGGAAACCATGTTATCACATCACGAGGGCAGAATAACATGCTAATGGGCCGACTAGTTAAGGGGAACTAACGCTCCTCGACTAAAGTAGACTTTAGAAACTTTATAATATATCTTCTCAGACAAATCCACTTCTTTCTCCTGGACAGATATACTCAAAAGGCTCAATTCCTGGGAAACATTTGTCTTCAGTGAATACAGACTTTCATATTACAGAGACAGGCAATGGCTGTTGGTTTTTATAAGAGTCTATATGGAAAGGTGGTGAAAAAGCCCCGCCTCTGCTCCGCCCTCTGCCCCTAGATCACCCCCGCTGCTTCTAGCTCCTCCCTTTTAGATCCCCCCTGCTTTTCTAGCTCCTCACTCTGCCCTAGATTCCCCCACTGCTTCTAGATCCTCCCTCTGCCCCTAGATCCCTTTGCTGCTTCTAGATCCTCCCTCTGCCCCTAGATCCCTTTGCTGCTTCTAGATCCTCCCTCTGCCCCTAGATCCCTTGCTGCTTCTAGATCCTCCCTCTGCCCCTAGATCCCTTGCTGCTTCTAGATCCTCCCTCTGCCCTAGATCCCTTTGCTGCTTCTAGCTCCTCCCTCTGCCCCTAGATCACCCTGCTGCTTCTAGCTCCTCCTCTGCCCCTAGATCCCCTGCTGCTTCTAGTCCTCCCTCTGCCCCTAGATCCCTGCTGCTTCTAGATCCTCCCTCTGCCCCTAGATCCCTTTGCTGCTTCTAGCTCCTCCCTCTGCCCCTAGATCCCCTGCTGCTTCTAGCCCTCCTCAATCCCTGCTTCTAGCTCCTCACTCTGCCCCTAGATCCCTGCTGCTTCTAGCTCCTCACTCTGCCCCTAGATCCCTGCTGCTTCTAGCTCTCACTCTGCCCCTAGATCCCCTGCTGCTTCTAGCTCCTCCCTCTGCCCCTAGATCCCTGCTGCTTCTAGATCCTCACTCTGCTCCTAGATCACCCTGCTGCTTCTAGTCCTGCCTCTGCCCCTAGATCCCTGCTGCTTCTAGCTCCTCCCTCTGCCCCTAGATCACCCTGCTGCTTCTAGCTCCTCACTCTGCCCCTAGATCCCCTGCTGCTTCTAGATCCTCACTCTGCCCCTAGATCCCCTGCTGCTTCTAGATCCTCCCTCTGCCCCTAGATCCCTTTGCTGCTTCTAGATCCTCCCTCTGCCCCTAGATCCCTTTGCTGCTTCTAGCTCCTCCCTCTGCCCCTAGATCACCCTGCTGCTTCTAGCTCCTCACTCTGCCCCTAGATCCCCTGCTGCTTCTAGCTCCTCACTCTTCCCCTAGATCCCCTGCTGCTTCTAGCTCCTCACTCTGCCCCTAGATCCCCTGCTGCTTCTAGCTCCTCCCTCTGCTCCTAGATCACCCTGCTGCTTCTAGCTCCTGCCTCTGCCCCTACATCCCTGCTGCTTCTAGCTCCTTCCTCTGCCCCTAGATCACCCTGCTGCTTCTAGCTCTCCCTCTGCCCCTAGATCCCCCTGTTGCTTCTAGCTCCTCCCACTGCTTTTAGCTCCTCCCTCTGTCAGAATGGAAGATCAATCCAGGAGAAGCAATAAACAGATTTTATCTGATAAGATATATTGCAAAGTTGCTTCTTTTCATGTGTATTATAGATTTATTAAATAAAAATTAAAATGACAGTTACACTGTAAGAAGGACACTATTTTTCTGTTGAAAAGTCATCTGTATAAACCAGAGTTGTCCCTTCTTTGCCTTTCTTCAATCATTATTACAGGAATGAATGGTGTTTCATCACATGCTGGAGATGCACATGGTACACCGCTCTCTACATCTTACCTTATCTGCACATAAACTGGGGAGCAGAAAGGCGCTAATGGCTTCTTAACTGGTAACACTTATTAATCGGACAAGACAGTATGTTCCTCTTGAATAGTTATTACTTATTTATTCATTTATATAGCGCTGCTAATTCCATAGCACTTTACATTTATGTTACAATTCTGTCCCATTGGAGCTCACAATCTAAACATCCTATCAGTCTTTGAAATGTGGGAGGAAACTGGAGAACCCGGAGGAAACCACTGCAAACACGGGAAGAACATACAATATACTTGTGTGTTACACAACACTGCATGAACATGGATAAATGAGGCAGCTGCACAGGCCCGGCACCAGCAACAGGGCAGGTACTGGGGCTCTAGAGATGTGAGGGGGCCCACTTGCTGTCTGTGGGGAAGAAGCAAAGAGGAGACCCGGACACAGACAGCTGTCCTCTCACCCTCTTTTCTCTCCTGCTCTGCACTGATCTATGTGATCGGTACACAGCAGGAGAGAAAGTTTACCGGCAGCTGAGCGGAGGCTGCAGGACCTTCCAGTTCCAGTCATGTGACTTATCACATAACTAATATCAAGATACTGGAAAATTCTGCAGCTGCTTAGCTTCTGCAGCCTCCATGCAGCTCCCAGTGCCTCCATTTCTGCTCTGGACTGATCAAAAACAGCTAGATCTGGTAATGTATAGTGTGTGTTGTGTAAATGCACAGCTGTGTGTATATCTGTAAATGCATGTATTGTCCATGTAGTAGAGCTGTGTGTATATCCGTATGTACATGTATTGCTAATGCTGTTGTGTAGTGTGCATGTAGTGTCCATGTAGCATAACTGTATGTGTGTATCTGTATGTGATTGTATTGTACATGTAGCAAAGCTGGGTGTGTAGTGTGCATGTAGCAGAGCAGGCTATGTAGTGTGCATATAGCAGAGCTGTGTGTGTGCCTGTATGTGCATGTATTGTACATGTAGCAGAGCTGGTGTGTATCTGTATGTACATAAATTGTACATGTAGCAGAGCTGCATGTGTATCTGTATGTGTATGTATTGTCTATGTAACAGAGCTGTGTGTGTTTGAACGTGCATGTAGCAGAACGTTGTGTGTCTGTATGCGCATGTATTGGGCATGTATCAGAGTTGTGGGTGTATCTACATGTTCATGTAGCAGAGCTGTGTCTGGTGTGCATGTAGCAGAGCTGTGTGGTCTAAATGTTCTTGTGGCAGAGCTGTGTGTGTCTATATGTGCATGTAGCAGAGCCATGTGTCTATAGGCATATAGCAGAGCTGTGTGTGTTATGTATAATTTGCAGATAGACACTAGATTTATTTCCTCTGTATTCTATCCTAGTACATTAAAATTAGCGCTAATGACCTCTCCCTTGTACACCGTCATGGAAGCTTTGATAGGATGAAATGTTTTCTTATTTTCAGCTGTCTAAACTTGATGCAAGCTTATGGTGCAGATATGCAGCAGTGGGGAGGGGCAGAGATGAAGTCTTATAAATGGGCCCACTGAGACTCTCCCGGGGACCCACAAAAACTTGGAGCTGGCCCTGCTGCTGCAGATACACGTGAATCAAGGAACGTGATAATCTACGTGCTGCCATCTTGCCTCTTGACGCGGCTCTAGGTCTTACCTTGTCTGCAGCCTCCTGGTCGATAACCTCAAATGTCCCATCTTTATTGACCTTATATGTGGCCGGCTGGTATGTTTCTAAAGCAAGATAAATAAACCTGTATTTATCATAATCATGCGTTCATTATGAGAAAAAACAGATGAGGCCATAACAAAATGCACAAATAAATGACCCGAATAAACAGTGACCGGCTGGGGTTCAGAGGTCACAAAGTGATGCCACGTCCTAGAGAATCTACACGACTCCAGTCCATTGAAGAACCATATAATGATAATTATTGAGTAAAGTAACGTTCATCATACAACTGTACCATATGTCCACGTGGACGGACACATAATAGCACTGGACGTACCATAGGGAATAAAGGGGCGATCACTGGGGGGTGAAGGATAAAATGCTTCTCTCCTGAAATGACGCAGTAGAGGTTTTCATAGTGATCTTTGTGCACTGTAACAGAGAGACATCATGTCAGCCTCAGCGTCTACACTGGGAAATCTGCTCCGTCCAGCTACATTTTTTTAATGTCAAAGTCACAAAACCTGGACGAGCATTATTTTCTTTTTTGGCAGTAGAAATTGACGAGTAGATAAACCCAAATGTACACAACATGTCTGAACTGGGAGATGTCATTACAGGGAACCTGTCACCCCAAATCACCTTTCTAACCTATTAATACCTGTCCCTGCATCCTTACAATACATTCTAACACATCCCTGTCTCACCTTTTTTTTACTAATCTAAGAGTACAATAATGTATTAGCAAACTTACGAAATTCTTGTCAGAGGGGCGTTCCTCCAAGCGATTTTGACCGGTAGGCGGGTCCCCTGTGCTGCGCTACCCCTGCCTCGCCACTCTAATACGCCCTAATGGGCGTTAATTATACAATGCAGAGCTCGGCCACGATTTCAATATCGCGCCCGCAACGTCACCGCTGCGACGCGGTCATGTGACGCCGTGATCGCCGCGTCACTTCCGGTCGCACACAGGCAGACTTCAGCATGCAATCTGCGCATGCACGAAGTCTGCCTGTGAAAGACCTGTGACCGGAAGTGACGCGATCCCGACGTCACATGACCGCGTCGCAGTGGTGACGTTGCGGGCGCGATATTTAAATCTTGCCCGAGCTCTGCAATGTGTAATGACGCCCATTAGGGCATATTAGAGCGGCTAGGCAGGGCTAGCGCGGCACAGGGGACTCGCCTACCGGTCAAAATGGCTTGCAGGAACGCCCCTCTGACAAGAATTTCGTAAGTTTGCTAACTACGTTATTGTACTCGTAGATTAGTAAAAAAAGGTGAAACAGGGATATGTTAGAATGTATTGTAAGGCTGCAGGGACAGGTATTAATAGGTTAGAAAGGTGATTTGGGGTGACAGGTTCCCTTTAACAGGAATTTGTCAGGTGACTTTCTAGTATAGTACTGATAGTATTTTTAAATAGGGATTAAGCAGCTCTTTCAGGATCAGTAACTTTTCTTGCTCTACCTTCTGTTATCCTTGCTGTAAGCTGTGGAGAATTCAGTGTCACGTGCCGGCTAGTCAAGCATATGTAAATACAAGCTGCATATTCTCTGCTCTCCCCTCCCACCTCTCAGGGCATTTCCTATCACTGCTGAGAGGTAAAAGGGAGTATGAGTGGGGACAGCGGTGCAAATTCAGCTTGGATCTCCTATCACTGATGCCAGCACTGAGAGGTGGGGGGGATATGAGTGGGGACAGCTGTGCAAGTTCAGTTAGGATTTCCTATCATTGATGCCAGCACTGAGAGGTGGGGGGTAAATATGGGTGGGGGTAGGAGTGCAAGTTCAGTTTGGATTTTCTATTACAGATGCCGGCACTGAGAGGTGGGACAGGGGAGCACGGAATATGCAGTTTGGATTCACAAATGTTTGACTACTAACTAAGTCACGTTGAATTCTGCAGAGCTAATGGGAAAATATGGAGCAATAACTTACCGATCCTAAAGAACTGCTTAAAGGTACAATTACACGGCACAACATTGGAACAATGTCGGCAACGATATTGTGGGTGCGCGGTTGTTGGGGCATTGTTTTGACATCGTTGGTGAGATGTCACACGTCTAGATATCGTGGACGAAAAGAAGGAAAAGGGGTTGAAAGGAAGGAAAATGGGTTGAAAGGAAGGAAGGAAAGGGTCGAAAGGAAGGAAAAGGGGTCGAAAGGAAGGAAAAGGGTGAAAGGAAGGAAGGAAGAGGGGTCGAAAGGAAGGAAGGAAGAGGGGACAAAAGGAAGGAAGGAAGAGGGGACAAAAGGAGGAAGGAAGAGAAAAGGGGAAAAGGACAAAAGGAAGGAGAGGAAGAGGGGACAAAAGGAAGGAAGAGGGGACAAAAGGAAGGAAGGAAGGAAGGGGGGACAAAAGGAAGGAAGAGGGGACAAAAGGAAGGAAGAAGGAAGGGGGACAAAGGAAGGAAGGAAGGAAGAGGGGACAAAGAAGGAAGGAAGGAAGGAAGGAAGAGGGGACAAAGAAGGAAGGAAGGAAGGAAGGAAGAGGGGACAAAAGGAAGGAAGGAAGGAAGAGGGACAAAAGGAAGGAAGGAAGGAAGGAAGAGGGACAAAAGGAAGGAAGGAAGGAAGAGGGGACAAAAGGAAGGAAGGAAGAGGGGACAAAACGAAGGAAGAGGGGACGAAAGGAAGGAAGAGGGGACGAAAGGAAGAAGAGGGGACGAAAGGAAGGAAGAGGGGACAAAAGGAAGGAAGAGTGGACAAAAGGAAGGAAGAGGGGACAAAAGGAAGGGAGAGGGGACAAAAGGAAGGAAGAAGGGTCAAAAGGAATGAAGAGGGGACGAAAGGAAGGAAGAGGGGTCAAAAGGAAGGAAGAGGGGTCGAAAGGAAGGAAGAGGGGTCGAAAGGAAGGAAGAGGGGTCGAAAGGAAGGAAGAGGGGTCGAAAGGAAGGAAGAGGGGTCGAAAGGAAGAAATAACTACAGTTTAGGACACATAAAAGGGGGTGAGATGGTAGTGGAAGACCTCGATTCAGTCACATAGCTTACCACAACCAATCTGCATGTACACAGGTTGTGAGAGGTAACTACAAAAATGAAGTAAAGGGCAAATGTGAAGAACATTGTACAGAGTAGATGCCTTTAACAATCCTGTACTCACAGGAGGTAATCGCCGCAGATTCTCCCAGCCAGAAATTCACAGCATCAGGACGCTTTCCTGCACCAATCAGAGGACAAACATCATTCAGCATTTTCCTATTCAAATTATATTTGTTAGCGCCTTAGTTATAATGTAATTTGCAACGTTTTATAACAAAAAGTTGCTTCGATTTGGTTTTGTCCGTTTATTTTTTTATTCCAACAATGCTGATGTGGTTTTAGGCCCAATTTGCCATTTGTGACTGTTCACAATGTTGCAAAAATGTTAGCGCAGCTGTACCCCACCGCCCTAGAGGAGTAAAAAAGAAACCTCTGGACGATTTTATTCTTACGTAGTTGAGCACTAACGTGCGGCATGTGGTCTGAATAGGTGCAAAAAGAAGTAAAATAAAAATTAAATGACCATCATTCATTTTGCGTAAAATTCATCAACCTGCGTGCACCATTTTAAAGTAATTTTCCACAAAAAGTGGCATTGAATAGAACAAGACAAAAAACTAAAAGTAGATTAACCCCGTCACCATCAGGCGATTTTCCGTTTTTACCTCCTTTTCTTCCAAAAGTCAAGAGTTTGTGTCTTGAGCTAACGTTTCCAATGCTACCATTGTTGAATAGATGTGAGGTTTTGATCACCCGTTATTGCATTTTACGGCAATGTTGCAGCAACAAAAAAAAGTTAATTTTGGCGTTTGGACTTTTTTTTTTCTGTTATTCAGTTTACAGATCTGATTAATTGTAAATTACAACAAAAAGTGTACAGCAATCTGTGTCCGGAGTACATTTCTAGCAGAGGAGCATGGTGTGATGTCCGTTTGAGGCTACAGACACAAAGGGATATCTCGGACAGACTAGGCTCAAGCCACTCCAATAGGCAGAGCCCTGAAAAGTCATCAGTCAGGGTTAAAGTCGGGGGGCAGGAAAAGGACAAAATCAGGATCCGTTAAGAGTTGTCAGGGAACCGGGTTAAAAACAAAGATGGCGGCAAGGTACAAAATCGTGAGGCAGACGAAACGTCCAAAACACAGGCTGAGGTAACACAGGGAAACACTAATATAAGACAGGAGACTGGCCAGGGGAACCAGAAGCTATTTCTGGCAGCTTCCAGCAGAAAGCTGAAGGTATTAGTAGAGTGTGGTGCTTTCCAATAGGCTGAAGCTTAGAAGTTAATGACTTCAGCTGGACAGCACTCACACACCTTCAGTCTGTCAGACTGTGAAATACTACAGGTCCCAGTCACTCTAACCATAGTGGATGGGCACAGTCTGCACTCTCCAAATATTCTGGTTCTGACTTCTCTATCACCAGCGCCCCCTACAAGGTGAACATGGTGGTGCCTGGTGACAGAAGCAGATGTTGATGGGAATGTGACACATAGCAGCTGGGAAATGCACCGTTTATGTGCCTCTTATGGCCACTTTACGCACACCAACTTATCTGTCCAACTTCTGAACAACTTACTGGTTGCAGTGAAATCATGGACACATAGTTCCATTTGTACACAGCCACAAAATGGAGCAATGTGTCCATGATTTCACTGCACCCAGTAAGTTGTTCAGAAGTTGGACAGATAAGTTGGTGTTTGTAAAGTGGCCCTTAATGTACAGGGTGGGCCATTTATATGGATACACCTAAATAAAGTTGGATCCAAAATGGCCGCCATGGTCACCACCCACCTGGAAAAGTTTTCCCCCTCCTATATACTAATGTGCCACAAACAAGAAGTTGATATCACCAACCATTCCCATTTTATTTAAGTGTATCCATATAAATGGCCCACCCTGTATTAGGAGAATCCTTCATCAAGACTTTCATACAAAGCTCCAGTCTTGATGAATCAGGCCTAAGCGTTTACATTGCTTGGCACACTCAAACTCATGGATAAAAAGACCACCATGTTACCTAGAGCCTCACTCATCCAAGGAATATGACTCTCCACATCCCCCATAAGCTCCGGAAACTCTTCGGTCAGGTTGGAGCACTGTTTCTGGATGTAGAAGACGCCTGGGAAGGTCGTTTTCTTCTCTACAATATCCAGAAGATCAGAAAAGTTCATTGTTCGCTCCTCCGGCATCACAAACTTGTTGTCGTACACGGCGTCCGCGTAACCATTGGGAGTGACGGCCACACTCACGGCCTTCGATCCTACACATTCCCTTCATGAATAATAATAAAAAAATGAAGGACACAAGTCAGTTCCGGAGCTTCACTCATCATTCAGTACATTTCTATCTTCCTGTAACCCCAAGAATTCTACTGTGCTGACATTGTGTAAATGATTTACAGGTTCACAGCTGGATGCCCCCTCGGATTACTCATGCTTTGCCTGGTAATACAGTAATGGTCAGAATAATAGCCGTCCAATATGACTAACCAGATTACTCACTGCTTTTAGTATAAATTATATTACCATGTCAAACAATTTACCAGTTGTTGCAGTAGATGAAAATCACCAGTGTCCGCATTCATGATCTGCAGGTTTTTAAGTCTGTGTAATGGAATGATTAATTAAAATGGGTGTGTTCAAGACATTAGCAGTGTGGAGTTCAATTAGTGAGGTCAATCACTCTGTGAAGAAAGAGCTGTGAATCAGGTGGCCCTTAAAGGCCCCGTTACACGTAGCGATATCGTTAACAATATCGCCGCAACGTCACAGGTTTTGTGACGTAGCAGCGACCTCGCCATCGATATCGCTGTGTGTGACACACACCAGCGAGCAGCCGCCGCTGAGAGATCGCTGATCGGTAACGAATGGCCTGGACCATTTTTTGATCGGTGATCTCCCGCTGGCCAGGCTGCATCGGCATGTGTGATGGGGTAACGACCAGCGATCCAAAGTCTGCGCTCGAGACCCTGAACAATCCCAACGACCGTCGGGTTTCGGCGCATCGCTGGCAAGACTGCCTGTCTGGCATCTCACCAGCGATCACAGTGATGTTCCAGTGATCCCGGCTAAGTCGGATCGTTGGTGGGATCGCTGAAACATCGCTATGTGTAACGGGGCCTTTATTTAAGAGTGAAGCCATCACATTCTCTACATACATTTCTCCTTGAAAGCCTGAGAAATATGGGTCATCCGAGACATTGCTCAGAAGAGGAACAGCAGACTTTGATTACAAAGGTGATTGGAGATGGTAAAACTTATAAAGAAGAGTGCAGACAATGATCGGCTGTTCAGATAGAATGATCTCCAATGCTTTACTATGGAAAGTAAAAACAGAGAAGTGGAAGAAAACAGAAGACGACCATCGAATGGATGGAAGAATAACCAAAATGACAAAGGCTCAGCCAATGATCAGGTCCAGGAGGATCGACGACGTCTCAAGTTAGGCTGGTTTCACACTGCAGTTTTTTCCCTGATCAAGTTTGAGAAAAACTATAATTGAAAGATTGACATCTGTTCTGAGTTTTGGAGACACTCCTGGTTTTGGCACAGAAACCTGATCGAACCTGATCAGGGAAAAACTGCAGTGTGAAACCAGCCTTAGGGTGCCTTCACACTGCGGCACGATCCGGTCGGGGCTGTCCGGGATGACCCTGATGGTGGGTTTACACGTCCCGATATCGGGCCGATATCGGAGCCAACGACGCGGGAGTGCGCTTTTTGAGCGCGCTTTTCCTGCCATCGCATCGCCGGTTTAGACAGCCCGATATTCGGATACAACGTCCCGACGATGTGTACGCCCCCCAAACCCAGGAACGACCAGTTAACATGGGAGTGAATGGGTGACGTGGCCATACACATCGTAGTTGGGCTGTCACACGGACGATGCGGCTACAACAGCCATCCGATATGGGGCGGTTGAATAGCACGCTCATTCAACCCCGATATCGTTTTGGCATCGTTCCAGCATCGCATTGTACGTTCAAACCGTACAACGCAGGGAACGATATTGGGTCCAACTCCCGAACCACGTGACTTTTGGTCGGAGTTGGACGCCGATATCACGACATGTAAACCCACCATGACAGGACTGGATCAGCACACAGGACTGGAGGGATAATATGCCCTCCGGTCCAGTGTGCAGCCGCACACAGCTGCAGCTGCTGACAGGTCAGGACCGCGGCGCCGCAGTCCTGACTTAGCAGCGGGAACTGCGTGCGCTGCACACTGGACCGAGAGCATATTAGCCCCCCAGTCCTGTGTGCTGATCCAGTCCGCGGCTGTCAGGGTCATCCCGGACAGCCCCGGACCGGATCGTGCCGCAGTGTCACGGCACCCTTACCTGTGAGGAGGACGGTGACAGAAGACACATGTGTGAAGATCGTCTATTAGCAATAAGTCCCTGCAAAGTTCCACTGTTAAATAAGACATGTACTGAAGAAAGAACACATCGTCTGGCCTAAAGAGGACTAGAGGAACATTGTGTAGACAGATGAAAGGGAAATTGTTCTTTTTGGGTCCAAGGGTCACAGACAGTTCATCAGACGACCCCCAAACTCTGAATTCACCACAGTCCACTCTGAAGACAGTAAAACATCGTGATATGGGCATGATATTATTTATTTATTTAGCACCATTAGTTTCCATGGTGCTTTACATATGAAGAGGGGAGAACGTGGACAAGTACAGTAAATTTGGACAATCTAGTTTACAGATACAGGAGAGGAGGGGATGGGACCACAGTCTACAGGGCTGGGTGAGGAAACAGTAGGAGGGGGAAGCGCTGATCATGTGACAGTGCGGCGGCCGGGTCTCAGTGTAGGCCGTACGCTTGTCGGAAAACGTGGGTCTTTAGGTTCCTTTTGAAGGTTCCTAGAGTAGGTGAGTGTCTGATGTGTTGGGGGAGAGAGTTCCAGAGTATGGCGGTGCACGGGAGAAGTCTTGATTGCAGTTGTGAGAGGATGAGATAAGGGAGGAGAATGATGGTGAATGGGCATGTTTCTCTTACTATGCTGCCGGCCTATTTACCACATACCAGGGATCATGGACCAGTTTGCAGATATCAAAATACTTGCAGAGGTCACTCAGCATTGTAGAGGTGCATCAACATGTCATCTGGTGGGAGCTACCAGGGAAAGGAATATGTCGGCCGGGTCTGGATAGTGGAAGCAGCAGAAGATCAGCCGGTTACATGTTATTTTTCAATGGACCCGAATTAGCCAAAGTTATCACGACCCAAAAAAGGTAGAAACATCACCGCTACCTGAAATCTACAAGAACTACAGCTCCCGTACCGGAGGTAACCTGACGTCCACTTGTGCAGCGCTGGCCAGTGGTTGAAGGCATTGCGGATGATGCACGGTCTGTTCGGACACAGCCATTCCCTATGAAACTGCAGGGGAGACGGCGGCTCTTCTAGATACGGGACGCAGTCAGGTCCATGTAGATCTGCAGAGGGGTGGAAAGGTGAACCGCACACATTATTAGGTTGAAAACCCATACCTATAAGAATACCACCGGGGGATAGCGATCTCCAAGTGAAGGAGTGGTCCTATAAAGGGCCCCTGTACGTGTTTCGCTAGCATGAGTAGTAAATGAGTAACTTCCCAGAGGAAGCTTTGCTACTCATACTGGCGAAACACATGTAAGGGCCCTTTATAGGACCACTCCTTCACTTGGAGATCGCTCTCCCCCTGTGGTATTCTTACAGGTATGGGTTATACGCACTTGCACTTTTCATGATGATGATGTTATGTTGGGCACAGCACCTTGAGTCTAATGTTAATGGAGCTATGTAGTGATGTTATATATACGGTGATTTGCACATTGAAGTTGTAAACTGTTATTACAGCTCCTTACATTTGTACTAAATGTATATGGTTATATGCAATTGACCCTCATATTTTGTAACAATGCGCAGTGCTGTTATATCAGTTTTGTGGCTCTACCATGGGGGTGAGTTACATCTCACACCCCTTTCTATCATGCATTTTTAAAAATTAAAATTCCCCTTTTACTGCAATATTCTCCAGTGTTTCTCCTATTTTTACATGTTCATATTGGAGATTGTGCAACAGTCGCTGAGAGGTGATTCATTCACCAGGGATTAAATACCTACGATTCTATACAAGGATATTATATTGATATAGTACTAGATGAAGCAGTGGATGAGTGTGCTATCGCTATGTGGTCACTGGTGAGATGCCACGCAGGCAGACTTACCAGTGATGCGCCGACACCCGACGGTCGTTGGGATCTGTCCGGTTCTCGGCCACAGAATGGGGGGGGGGGGGGGGGGTGATCGCTGGTTGTTGCCCGTGTCACACACCACAATGCAGCCTGGCCAGCAGGAGATCGCTGATCAAATAAGGGTCCAGGCCATTCGTTAACGATCGGCGATCTCACAGCGGGGACCCGATCGCTGCTAGGAGTCACACACAGCGAGGTCGCTGCTACGCCACAAAACCTGTAAGGTTGCAGCAATATGGCTATGTGTAACGGGGCCTTTAGACCACACTTAGAATCTCATACAGCCAGATCAGATCTCATACTTTGCACTGATGAGGGTCAAATACTCCAAAACACTGTGTCTGTGAATGGAGGTTCTGATCTGATATACATCGCACAGTGGGCACATAGCCTTACTGTAATGGCCAATACTTCAGTCAGAGTGAGTGCAAGACCCGATGCCCTGGCCTATCAGTTGTTCTTACCATAGTGTCCATGGATGGATATACAGAGTTGTGCAGCTGCAGAGCACAGCGCCATCAACTTCATAGTGGCCATGGCCAAGTACTGCACATAAGCCCCCTATTGATTCAAAGAGGGGGGCGAATGTGGAGACCCCCATCCCAAGGATCGGTCAACACTAGTGATGAATGAGCACCATCATGCTCGGGTGCTCAGCACATGTAAAGAGTAGATGGACGCTCGGACAGGCGCAACTCGAGTACAGGTATAATGGAAGTCAATGGGGACGCTTTCGGAAACTGCTTGAGATCCCCATTAACTTTCATTACACTAGGGTACTTGAGTCGCGCCCGTCTGAGCGTCCAGCTGCTCGTTGCGAGTACCGTACACCCCAGCATGGTAGGGCTCGATCATCACTAGTCATCAATGTTAAACTCCCTGGAGGCAGGGAGCTGTGTACCCCAGAGATTGGGGATCAGCCCTGCAGAGGTGAAATGATAAAACACCGCAGTTATACAAAGCAGCCACCAGGGGGCGCTCGCTGCACACCGCCTATTGAATTGAATGGGAGGTTATACATAACTATGTCGTCAGCGCCCTCTAGTGGCGGCTGTCTGCACACACTACTGTATCTGATCTCATTGACGGCTGATGTCGTAAAAACCAGCACTAAAAAAGCCGCCCGCAGTACCTGCAGCTCACACCTACATGCTGGCAATGGCGAGTACACCGTGCCCAACTCCGTCCCCTGCACTCACCCCGGACTTCCTCTGAGAAGTCCCGCAGACAGCTCCATACTGCGCCCCCGGCCGCCGCCATCTTCCTCCTCTCACACCATCACGTGACGGATCAGCGAGTCACAGGGTTCAGCCACCAGAGGCAGCGCACTGTACGTGCTGCAGTGTGAGACAGCGCCGCCTGCTGGTCTCCTAGTGTTGCAGTACATTAGTTACAAAAGAAATATGCAATAGTATATCTTGTTATTTTAGTGATTTTTTTTTTACCTCAGTATATAAATAAAAACCAAATACACAACATGTGCACGAGGCATGAGGTGAAAACTCACCAAATACACAATGTGTGCACGAGGCCTTACAGATACTGAGGTAAAAACTCACCAAATACACAACGTGTGCACGAGGCCTTACAGATACTGAGGTAAAAACTCACCAAATACACAACGTGTGCACGAGGCCTTACATATACTGAGGTAAAAACTCCCCAAATACACAACATGTGCACGAGGCCTTACAGATACTGAGGTAAAAACTCCCCAAATACACAACGTGTGCACGAGGCCTTACAAATACTGAGGTAAAAAACACCAAATACACAACGTGTGCACGAGGCCTTACAGATACTGAGGTAAAAACTCACCAAATACACAATGTGTGCACGAGGCCTTACAGATACTGAGGTAAAAAACTATTATTATTATTATTATTTATTTATATAGCGCCATTATATTCCAAGGCGCTTTACATGCTAAAAAGGGCAGACTAGGACAAATAACATAGTAACAATACAAGTAACAATATAAGTGTTGACAATTCGGTCATACAGATACAAGAGGGGAGAAATCCTGTCCACAAAGGCTCACAGTCTACGAGGGGTGGGTGGGGATACAGTGGGAGGGGGAAATTCCAGTCATGAGGCGGTGTGGTGGACCGGGTCTTATTGCAGGTGGTAGGCTTGGCGGAACAGGTGGGTCTTCAGGCTTCTTTTGAAGGTTCCCAGGGTAGGAGAATGTCTGATGTGTTGGGGCAGTGAGTTCCAGAGTCTGGGTGAAGCACGGGAGAAATCCTGTATGCGGTTATGCGAAGAGGAGATGAGGGGGGAGTAGAGGAGAAGCTCTTGGGAGGATCGCAGGTTGCGTGAGGGTAGGTAACGGGAGACCATGTCAGAGATGTATGGAGGAGACAGGTTGTGAATGGCTTTGTATGTCATGGTTAATGTTTTAAACCGGGATCTCTGGGAAGTAGGGAGCCAGTGAAGGGCTTGGCAGAGGGGGGAGGCAGGGGAGTAGCGGGGAGACAGATGGATTAGGCGGGCAGCGGAGTTCAAGATAGATTGGAGAGGTGCAAGGGAGGTATTGGGGAGGCCGGTGAGCAGGAGGTTGCAGTAATCGAGGCGGGAGATGATGAGAGCGTGAATAAGGGTTTTAGCAGTGTCGTGGTCAAGGAAAGTGCGAATCCTATAGATGTTTTTGAGCTGTAGTCAGCAGGAGGTGGCGAGGGCCTGGATGTGGGGCTTGAAGGAGAGGGAAGAGTCAAGGATAACCCCGAGGCACTTAGCATGGGGGACTGGAGAGAGAGAGCAGTCGTTGACGATGATGGATAGGTCAGGTAGTGAGGGGGAGCGTCTTGGGGGGAAGACTATGAACTCTGTTTTGTCCATGTTCAGCTTAAGGAAGCGAGCAGAGAAGAAGGATGAGATGGCGGACAGGCAGTGTGGAATTTTGGATAGAAGGGAGGCGATGTCAGGACCAGACAGGTAGATTTGGGTGTCGTCGGCGTAGAGGTGATATTGGAGGCCATGGGACTCAATGAGTTGCCCTAGACCGAGAGTGTAGATTGAGAACAGTAATGGTCCAAGAACCGAGCCCTGGGGGACCCCGACAGATAGGGGGTAGGGCGAGGAGGATGTGTGGGAGTGGTTGACGCTGAAGGTGCGGTCCGTTAAGTATGAGGAGATCCAAGAGAGGGCAAGGTCCGTGATGCCAAGAGATTCCAGGATCTGAAGTAGAAGGGAGTGGTCAACAGTGTCGAAGGCGGCTGACAGGTCGAGGAGGAGGAGAACAGAGTAGTGGCGCTTGCTTTTGGCAGTCAGTAGGTCATTTGTGACTTTGGTTAGGGCTGTTTCAGTGGAGTGGAGGGGTCGGAAGCCAGATTGCAGGCGGTCAAAGAGGGAGCAGGAGGAGAGGTGAGAGGACAGCTCAGAGTGGACATGCTGTTCAAGTAGTTTAGAGGCGAAAGGGAGGAGAGATATAGGGCGGTAGTTGGAGACAGTTGTGGGATCGAGGGAGGGTTTTTTGAGGATGGGTGTGATGAGGGCGTGTTTGAAGGCTGAGGGGAAGGTGCCGGTGGTGAGTGATAGGTTGAAAAGATGAGTTAGGGCTGGGATGATAACGGAGGTGAGGTTGGGAATGAGGTGGGATGGGAGCGGGTCTTGGGCGCTGGTGGTGAGGTGTGATATTGACAGGAGGGAGGAGAGCTGGTCTTCAGTTATAGGGGGGAAGCAGTTGATGGAAGTAGAGGGCAGTATAGGTGAAAGGGGAGGCTGTGGGGACAGTGGATCAAAGCTGTCTCTGATTCTGTCAATCTTTTCTTTGAAGAAGGAGGCAAAGTCTTCTGCAGAGATAAGGGGAGAGGGAGGGGGAGCAGGCGGGCGGAGTAAGGAATTGAAGGTTTTGAAAAGTTGCTTGGGATTGTGGGACAGGGAGGTTATTAAGGATAAGAAGAAGGTTTGTTTGGCGGTGGCAAGTGCAGTCTTGAAGGCGATGAGGGACTGTTTGAACAGCGCAAAATGCTCAGTGGAACGTGATTTTTTCCATCGCCTCTCGGCGACCCTGGATGCCCGTCTCAGGTCTTTAGTGAGCGTGGTGTGCCAGGGCTGCCTATTAGTGCGTGGAGCGTGGTGTGTGAGGGGGGGCTGCTAGGTCGAGCGCCTTTGTTAATGTGGTGTTGTAGAGGGTGGTGGCAGTGTCTGTGTCACGTATAGATGTTATGTTGGCGAGAGGGAGAAGGGATTCTGAGAGTGAGTGCAGATCAATGTGTTTTAGGTTTCTGCGGGGATGATCAAGTTTGCGGAGAGGAGGTGAGGTAGTAGGGGAGGTGAGGGAGGAGAAGGTCAGCAGATTGTGGTCAGACAGGATGAGGGTTGAGTTTGTGAGATTAGTAAGGGAGCAAAGACGGGTGAAGATGAGATCAAGCGTGTGGCCATCTTTGTGGGTGGCAGAGGAGGACCATTGGGAGAGCCCGAAGGAGGAGGTCAGGGAAAGAAGTTGAGAGGCGGTTGGGTGGGCAGTGTCAATGGGGATATTGAAATCGCCCATAATGATGGTGGGGATGTCAGTAGAGAGGAAATGAAGTAGCCAGGTGGTGAAGTGGTCGAGGAAGGTGGGGATGGATCCAGGGGGGCGGTAGATGACGGCTAGCTGGAGGTTACAGGGGGAGAAGATGCGGACAGAGTGGGCTTCGAAAGATGGGAGAGTAACAGAGGGGGGTAGTGGAATAGGGGCGAAGGAGCAGGTGTCGGATAGGAGTATGCCGACACCTCCGCCATGTTTGTCAGAGGGGCGGGGTGTGTGGGAGAGATTGAATCCGCCATAGGATAGTGCAGCAGGGGAGGCTGTGTCGGAGGGGGTGAGCCAGGTCTCTGTGATGCCAAGGAATGAAAGTTTATTAGAAATAAAGAGTTCATGGATGTCTGTAAGCTTATTACAGACTGAGCGGGCGTTCCAGAGTGCGCCTGGCAGGGAGATTAGCGGAGCAGGGGCTGGGGGGATGGGTCTAAGGTTGGTCAGGTTGCGAGGTTGGGTGATGGTGGGGTTATGAGAGTTGGTGATGGGACGTGGGGGTAGGGTGCAGGTGACTGTGGGGATGTGGCGGGGGGGGCCGGGATTAGGGGAAATGTCGCCAGCGAGTAGGAGGAGCAGGGAGAGGGTTAGCAGGTGGGAGCATGAGAGTTTACGTGGTGGCCATGCCTGATTGGAGATGGAGGATTGAAAGTGCATGAATAGTTCAGAGGAGTGGGTAAGGTGGCTAGGTAGAATGGAGGGTGAGATAAGTACTTTGTTGCTGGGTGGAGGGATGAGCGGGGGTAGCAGGAAATGGAGAAGGATGGGAGTGAGAGTGCAAAGGAGGGGATACATTGTGGATGGTGAGCGGGGGATGGGAGTAGCGTGGGTCAAATGCAGTGGGAAGGAGAGCTGTAGTGGTGGGTGAGAGGTCAGTACATACTGAATACATAATTGCAGTACAAGTGAACAAATACACAACATGGGCACGAGGCCTTACAGACACTGAGGTAAAAACTCACCAAATACACAACGTGTGCACGAGGCCTTACAAATACTGAGGTAAAAACTCACCAAATACACAACGTGTGCACGAGGCCTTACAGATACTGAGGTAAAAACTCACCAAATACACAACGTGTGCACGAAGCCTTACAAATACTGAGGTAAAACCTCACCAAATACACGTGTGCACGAGGCCTTACAGATACTGAGGTAAAAACTCACCAAATACACAACGTGTGCACGAGGCCTTAGAAATACTGAGGTAAAAACTCACCAAATACACGTGTGCACGAGGCCTTACAGACACTGAGGTAAAAACTCACCAAATACACAACGTGTGCACGAGGCCTTACAAATACTGAGGTAAAAACTCACCAAATACACAACGTGTGCACGAGGCCTTACAAATACTGAGGTAAAAAAATCTCCAAATACACAACGTGTGCACGAGGCCTTACAGATACTGAGGTAAAAACTCACCAAATACACAACGTGTGCACGAGGCCTTACAGATACTGAGGTAAAAAACTCACCAAATACACAACATGTGCACGAGGCCCTACAGATACTGAGGGAAAAACTCGCCAAATACACAACGTGTGCACGAGGCCTAATTATCGCTGACACAAGAAAAAAACTACAGTTGTATTTATATAGTCACATTCTAATTTGCCTGTGAGAAACAGAACTAAACGCAGGTGTGTAAATTTGGTAACAAAACACGATGTAGTGTGGCCTCAGTCAGACGTCTGTTTCTCATATTTGAAGAGAAATACCGATTCAATCCATCTTTTCCAGGTTATAATAAAAGCATCAAAGCGCCCACACAGGGGACGGCTAGACACAATACGAAGATTAGGTGCTAAAATGGATTGCACCGGTATTTCTCTTCAAATATGCTGATTTAGGCGGCTGCCAATCTGTCACACTAATGCAGGAGTCCGCGAGTAATTGGCGGTGGAACGGCCTTCCCTACCCTGTTCCCTCATTTGTCTGCGTTTGTTTCTCATATACGTGTTCTACCTAAACCCATTCTAGTCTACGGGGCTGTTCACAAATCCGTGTTTTCTTGCAAAACCGCGTCAGTAAACAAAAAAAAAAAAAATCATGAGACGCGATCATTATTTATTTTTTTATTGGGAGTCACAAATGAGAATCACCCATACAAGTTTTCGACTCCATGAAAATCCCAGAGGGCGCATGGAGGCCATCAGTGCACAATCCGTGTGTTTCCCGAGACGGCATTGTCATGTACACTAGTTTTGTTATTTTTTTGACACAGGAAAAATCACTGATGAAAATCTGATAATAAAAACAGATCAAACACTGACAAGAAAAATCATGGATGAGCGAATGAGTCATAGGGCACCTTTACACACCACTAATGCGGCGATAAAGATTGTCGGTGATATGTCACACAGGAACCATCGCCGCCAAATTGGCAGCGATATGTCGCCTGATTTCAGAGCACTGCACTGAAATCAGGCAACCGGAGCGAGGCGACCTATCGCCACCAAATTCCCCAAATACACGCCGCAATTAGGAGGGAATTTGGCGGCGACAATCTTTATCGCCGCGCTTGCGGCGTGTAAAGGTACCCTTAGGGCCTGTGCACACGGTGTATTTTTATCATGCTTGACCGGAGCGACTGTCCTGACCCGAGTGTGTCAGGTGTACAGAAACACATGCAAAGGACATGCTCAGGTCAGGAGAGGCACGAGGAATCCGGTCAAGGCGATGTGATCCTTGCAGAAATCATACAATAGTGCGACTCCAGCCTCAGGCTGGAAACACACTGTCCGAGGGACATGTGAGTTACTCGCACGAGTCTCAGATCATTCACCCAGCATGACGGGATACTGTCAGCGGTATGTTTTTCTATGTAGCTCTACTGCTCCCGTCCAGAGAGGGGGAGGCCATCCCAGGTGAATGATCCGAGACTCGTGCGAGTATTGGACAGTGGGTTTCAGGCCTTAAGGTGTCGTCACACGCTTCAATTTGTTGTTAGCGATCTCATGCAAACGAGATCACTAACAACATCGTTCACATCGCTGGTGAGATGTCACACAGGCAGACTCACCAGCGATGTTGACCAGCGAGATCGCTGGTAACTATGGTAAACATCGGGTTACTAAGTGCTGCAAGGCGCTTAGTAATCCAATGTTTACCATGGATACGAGCTCCCAGGATAGGCTCTGCGGCGCTGGGAGCTCGTCCATCGTTGGTCTGCCAGTGTCACATGCAGCGATGCTGCGTGTCCACCGGGCGACCAACGATACATTTGAGGTCCTGTTCTCAAATCAAACGATCAGCCAACTGATTATTAGTAGTGTGACACGCAACAATGTCATTTCGACATCGTTCAAGCGTCACTAAACACGTGACTTTTGAACGATATCGGCAACAATATCGTTACGTGTGATGGTACCTTTACACGTACCTGTGGTCCTCGTGGTAGTGCTAGTCCATGGCGCCACTTACATCCTGATTTTTCTCTCGGTCCGTGGAAAATTGTATAGAAATGATAGAATTTGATGCAAAGTCGGACCAAAGTTGGCAACGCAATCTAGGTTTTCAATGAAAAAATTGGACTGCACTCAGGTGATATACGAGAGGCTTCTGACTGTCACAGAAAGGAGGATGTGGAGAAACATTTTTTTTCTCATCTCTTCATGAGATAAACAGATGACACTCGGATCAAAATTTGATCAGACCCATTAGGCCACTACATTCACACTAGCGTTTGTTTAAATTCGGCACAGATCCAGTTTTTTTGCAAAATCAGGATCAGGTGTTTGCCCATTCACTTTTAATGATGTCCGGTAGCATCCAATTGCTTCAGGTTGCTACCGGATTAGGTTGAATGATTTTTGATGAGTCCAAAAAACGTTGCATGCAACGTTTTTTCGTTCTTGGTAAAAAAAAAAATGCATCTTGCCAGATCCATCCCTAACCGGTATCAATTATAATGGAAGTCAATGGGTGCCGAATCCGGCAAGCCTAGTGAGCATGTGCGGAATAGTCACATCATGTAAAATTCGGGGTCCGTACCGAACACCTAAGTCAGGAAAACTTGCATTATATCCACGGATCTCCATGATATTTGTATGGATGAGTCCAGTTTGTGGGTCTACTCTGTGATTGACAGTTTTCCCTGTATGACTGTGCCTGCAGAGAGCGGTCAATCACAAGTATGTTCACCCACTAGACTCCAATACATACAAATATCAGGGATATCACAATGGATAGAAACAAGTTATATGGAATTTTTTCTATAACGTATCTGTTCAGTTTCTTCTCTTTACTCTGCTGTCCAGACAGTTGACAGCTTGGTATATTCTTGCACTCACACTGTGGCCCCTAATATTGGCCCTACCATCAGTCCAATCATCCACATAATCAGCCAGTTATAACATTTCAGAGTGAATATAGGTGCAACACCAGCTCCCCTGTGATTTTACTAAATCTAACTTTGATTGCTTTAGATCCCCGAAGTGATCTACAGTCATTACGATCAGGAATCTAGGTGTTTTACAATTCATTGACCGTCAAGCTCCGCTACCCGTCAGTAGACAGGTCTATGCAGTATAATGTGTTTTTTTTCTGGTACATATCACATGGATGTCACACTGATCACATCTGTGTGCAGTACGCGTGGCATCCGTGACGCTGGTAAAAAACAAACATGTTGCCATGTGAATCACACAGACACCTGAGCCATGTGAAGATCCACATTTCTCCAGTACGTATGAAAACGAACACAACACGTACTGGATACATGGATGTGTGAATGAGGCCTCCTATAAAACAGTAAATGACTCCATAGAAAGAGTATGAATCCATACACTGCTTAATCAGGAAAAGTGGAGCAGAGATCATCAGACTATGCAAATTGATTTGCAAGACCTGGTCTATTGCCAACATCATTAATCTGTAACAACCAAATGGGAGGCCCGAGAACCTCCTATAGACCTCTCGGCTCCTCTATTGATTAGCCGGCCTGGTTCGATGTCACATGTTGCAACGATGTTGTGCCAGGACAGCTTAGCAAATGAAGAAGACCCAACTGGTGGTAGGAAGCGGTTCTCTGGGCTCCCATCTACTGGCCACAGAATATGGAACTGGCTGTCGGACCGTGTCCTGCAAATCGATGTGCAGCAATTCAGGTCAAAACTAGAGATGAGCGAGTGTAATCGTTACTATTCGCTACTCGCAGGGATAGTACGGTATTCGCCACATGAGTATCGCTGGTGTTCGGGAGTGATGTGTTGATCGTTATCGATCCGACACAAATTGCCGGATCCCTTCATTGCACAAAGTGAGTTGGCACCTCAGAGAGCAGATTGAATGTTAGGGTCTCTGGGGGGGCACAGCAAGGTGTTTTAGACATTGAATTTGTAAAAATAAAAAAAAAAAAGCCCACCCTCCCACATGGTCCCGGAAAGACTCGCTTTATAGCCGGATGTGTGTGGGCGACGCCAATTACTAATTAACAGACTCGCTATTCGGACAAATATGCGAGTATTAAAAACTACTCGTTATGAGTATTGCGATTATTTCACTACTTGCTCATCACTAATCAAAACCTAAGGCACAGAGAGACTATCTGCACAATTCTCCAAAGCCCTCTCATTCCAGTGATCAATGGGGTCTCAACGCCAAGACCTCAATCAAAAACTTCTGACATCTCCCCAAAATGGATTTTTTTAAAACTTCCAATTCCATTTAATCCAAGCTGCATTGATCTATAGATAATGATTGAATTGTATCTTTCCAGAATGAAAGAAAAATGGTGCAGAAGTCTCTGGCAGATGCGAAAGTCAAAAGGTTTTCTTTTTCCTTTTTAACATTACTATTAAGAACGGGTCTTAAGAAACACCTGAGCGTAAAAAGAAGACATTGTTGACATGTTTTATAAGAACAAAGTTCTAAAAGATTCACACTTTTATTGGAGTTTAAGACATGAAATACAAAGGAACATTTAAAAAAACAGCCCCGTCTTCCTCGTAAATGTGAGAAAGAGGCAAGTCACAGTGCAAAAAAACACAAACGTAACAATTGCTCCGAATGATTGTTATAAAAGCATTTCAAAATTGTATCCCCCTCCCACGCCCCGAATATTAAAGTATAAAACCGTATGTAAGCTGTACCATCACTGGTAGCTGCTGTAGTGAACAATGGTTTTAAGTTCAATGCTTAATGCAAAATGTGTTCTGCCGAATGATGAACTACTAGCACCAGCATGCCCTGCTAGCCTCGGGTTATACCTTCCCATTAACTTGCGTGCGGCTGGGTGTTTTGCTGTAGTGCGTACAGTGAATGACATGCAGGCCCACTCGCTTATCACCTAAGCATTCTCTACGACATCTCCATGCATCTCATTACCATGCTCCGAAAACTTGATATATTGACATCAACACCTTTATCAAGACCTTTAGGACCTTTATGAAGACCTTTAGAACCTTTATCAAGACCTTTAGGACCTTTATCAAGACCTTTAGGACCTTTATCAAGACCTTTAGGACCTTTATCAAGACCTTTAGGACCTTTATCAAGACCTTTAGGACCTTTATCAAGACCTTTAGGACCTTTATCAAGACCTTTAGGACCTTTTCCTTTTCAGAAAGGTTTATCTTACACTATTTACAACAGTAATACATATATATTAGCAATTTCCAAATGCTATAGATGGCATCCATGAGATTTAAGAAACATTTTTCCATCTACTGACTGTTGGTTATGGGTAAGACAGCCATCTAGTTTAGACAAAGTATTAAAACCACTGATGAAGGGATGTTAAAAGGGTTATCCAAGACTTTGTTTTTTTTGCAATGGGACTAAGAATTTTTAGGAAGGAAATTGCCAACTATTTATCTGTCTTGTCCAGTGCTAAGCTTTCCTGGATTGTGCTGCTTTTCTCCAGCTTTATCCGACCTAAGGTCAAAAGTGCAGCTTCTGATGACCGGCTCCCTGCTATGTTAGGTTGAGTCAGTTGTCAACGAACATGAGGTCGGCAGGGCTGTCCAGTCAGAGCAGAGCAGAAGAGAGAAAAAAATTTGCTCTGTTGACATGAGGTCAATGAAGCTGGAATATTGCCAACTGAGCAGGAATAACAAGCAGGTAGTTAGCAACTACCTACCAATAAGTTCTTGGCTCCATTAGTAATAAAAAAAAAAATAAAATAAAAAAATATAACCAAAGTCCTGGATAATCCTTTTAAACAACCAATAAAGATTTCCTACTATTAAGTTCTCTGGTGGTTCTGTGTATGGAAGTGTTGGAAGAGAGTCAGCCAAACCATTGCTCAGCAGAACGCTACCTTTAGGCTGGAATCACACTGTCCGTGTGATATGCCAGGTAGTTAGATGAGTCTTGGAGCAGTCACCTGGAACGGCCTCTCTCCTGTCAGGACGGGAGTGTTAGCTGCTTGTATTTCTATGCAGCATCACACTCCCCATCCAGAGAGGAAGAGGCCGTTCAGGGTCACTGATCCGAGACTCGTCCGAGAGACTCGCATGTAAGTAGGATAGTGTGTTTTCACCCTTAGTTGAAGGGGTTGTGCCACGAACAATTACACATTTTAATTAATAGATCTTGGAACAAAAATAAGTTCCACAATTGGATAAGTTAAAAAAAAATGTTTCTGTCCCGAGATATTCTTATAAATGTGTCCCTGTGTAATGGATGCGTCCGACCATACAGGAACAGGTCGGTTATACAACAGCTCCTGGGCAGAGGAGGAAGTAAGAGAGTATAAAACATTACAGCCTGGGATCACAGAATATAAGAGTATACAGACATTACAGCTGGGGATCACATAATATAAGAGTGTACAGACAATACAGCCGTAATCACAGCCAATTTTTTGTGATGTAAAACATTTCATAGTCTGTTTAAAAACTTGTTTTACATCACAGAAAACATCATCTGCAATCCCCGGTTGTAATATCTGTATACCCTTATATTCTGTGATCCCGGCTGTAATGTCTGTATATTCTGTGATCCCCAGCTGTAATGTATGTATACTCTTACTTCCTCCCCTGCCCAGGAACTGTGGTATATCTGACTTGTTCCTGTATGGTCGGACACATATATTACACAGGGACACATTTATAAGAATATCTCAGCACAGGATCATTTTTTTTTTAACACGTCTGATTGTGGAACTTATTTTTATTCTAAGATCTATTACGGTAATTAAAATTAACAATTGTTCGTTGCACAACCCCTTTAGCTAAAGATAGCTGATGGCTAATCTACGGTTTGGCTGAAGACTTTCTCTCCCAACTCTTCCATACACAGAATCACTAAGGAACTTCGTAGTAGGAGACTGCTGCAAGTAAGGCTGGAAACACACTCTCCTACTTACATGCGAGTCTCTCGGACAGAGACTGGATCAGTGACCCTGAACGGCCTCTTCCTCTCTGGACGGGAGTGTGAGCTGCTTGTGTTATTGTGCATCATCACACTCCCGTCCAGAGAGGGAGAGGCCGTTCAGGGTCACTGCTCCAGTCTCATCAAGTCTCGTCCGAGAGACTCACATGTAAGTAGGAGAGTGTGTTTCCAGCCTAAGATGATGAGTTGCTCCAAATTTTTATCTGAACTCATGGTCCAAATCCCCAAGTATAAAGAAATTCACCTTAATGCAGCTTATAAAATCTTAAAAAGACCCATTAGAAGGTGCCAGTAGCAGCGGCACAGTAATTTGGATGCATGCAGATCCCCAGTAAAAAGAACTTCTAGGCCAGGTTCACACTTTGCAGGTTCAGTCCAGATTTCTTTATCTGAAATCTACATCATTTCTGCATCGAAAATCTGTGCATACTTTCTGCAACTCGATGATGCATTTCTATTGCAAATACGCACTTAAAACAATGCCAGGCCAGCAACTTAACCTACAGATTGAAATAAATGGGTAAAATCCACACCGAAAAAGGGATATATTGTATATATTTCCTTGAAGACTCAGCACCCAAGAAAACGCAGCATGTTAAAGCTTATCCACTTTGCTGGTCCTGTAAAATGCTGCACCAAACATGCAATGTGTGAACTAGGCCTTAAGAACCTATCTTTTTTCGGAATTGGTGAAGATTTAAAAAACCGCCCCAGAGCGCCAGAGATTGGAACCAGCGGAGGGTTTCATTACAGGGTTTCCTCTAATAGCACCTTCTGAGATGTCTTCATGAAAAGTCACAAGATCTGTGAAGGAGGAATAAATACAAATGATAACCGAAATGCGGCTGACGTGACCAGCCTGTGTGGCTACAGACAGAGAAGGAGGATAGGATTAGTATTTACATAAAAAATGGCTCAGTTTCCTGACAAAATCAGGGCAATCGTAAACTAGGTTTAAGTACAAGAAATTCAGAATATAAAAAAAAAGTTAAATTGGTTAAAGGGAATCTGTCTTGTCCTTTTTTATTATTAAACCACCCCAAATGACATCATCTTCCTGCCCAGTCATGCAGTCATCCGGGAGGAGAGCAGACATGTCAATCAACTGCAGAAATTCATCTTATGTTCTCTAGAAGGACCTGTGTGATGTCACGACCACCAGACTGTAATGGGCGGAGCTAAGCAAGCCTTACATGTAAGACAATGCAGACCTATTATAGTCACATGTTCGTGACATCACACAGGTCCTACAACATAACAGGTCTGCAGTTGATTGACAGGTCTGCTAACCACCCGGATGACTGTATGGGCAGGGAGTTAATGAAGTTATCTAAGTAGCTAAAGTGCTTTTTTGGGATAAATAGGATTAAAAAAAAAATAGGTTACTAATGCATAGCACATGATCTAAATAACATTGGGGCGGTTTAATAACAAAAAGGACATGACGGGTAGCCTTTAAGTGTAGGTTCCTTTTCAAACTGTATTAAGGGGTGAATTCCTAGCCGCTATAATGTAGGGATCAATGTCAGGTTCAGTTTGTGAGGGGAGGTGAGTGCATACATCAAAATCCTAGAAACACCCATCAGCACATCAGAGGTTACCAGAAATACCGAGGTACAGAAAACAAAGCAAACGAGTGTCTAACTACCCAAACTCTACAGTGCAGATTTCTCATACAAGATTTTTTTTTTTCTAATCATTTTAAACGAACTTGTGTCTTAATGCAAAAACTAATTTTACAAAACATTTTCAACTTTCAGGGTACCGCTATCGGAGGACCAGCCTCAGACTACCACCCAGCAGGGAATATACACAGCCGCCATGTGCACATGTAACACCAACCGTAAGACTAGAGAAAAAACTGCAGCTGGTATAAAACAAACAAGTGAATCCCTGCAGTAATCACCGCACACCATCAAATAAAAAGAAACACTTAAAAATACCATCAACGACTTACCGTACTCAACTACTGTAGAGGAAAAAAGCTAAAACCTTGAAGGGTTAGATGCACGTAATACCTCCGCCCTGCGCACGCAGATTGCATTATATTCCCCCGTTCAGACTGATTAAGGGCAGTGCCCACGATCAGGATTACAGCGTTTTGCACTCTAGTGTTTTTGCTGTGTCTAAAATGTGTTGTACTGTACCAGCACAGTAGGATTTGTAGAAATCCCATTCCCACTGTGCTACTTTTCTCTGCAGCGTAAACCGACATGTGACAACTTACCAAACTGCGGCATGTCAATTTATTCTTGCAGAGACGCAAGTGTTTTTGGTGGGAGCACACAGCGAAAATCTGCTGCGCTCAGATTCCTGATCGTGGGCACAGACAGCGTGTTCTCGTGCAAAGGACGTTAGCATCCTCGGAAGAGAAGACTCATTGCGTCCACAATGTGTCGTCTCCTGATGATGGGCGCTTACCCTTAATGAGTGGAAACTTGAGAACAAAAAATGCCTAAATAAAAGGTTAATAGGAAAAGTGCAGAGACTCAAGCAACCATGTTGAGGAAGACCCCTTGTGCCACACGAAAAACTGTTATTTTATTAAGTATTATAGCTAAAATATACCAGATATGCAAAAATAAAGAAAAAGTAAAGTGCAGCATAAAATTGTAACCAAAATATGTCCTGTAAGATAATAACAGTGGCTATATAATGCACAGTGGCACCAAGGACAAACTCACCGGTCAGGCGCTGTGCACCCAACGCGCGTTTCGTAAGCAGCATCTTTAAAGGTGCTGTAAAAATTATGAATGTACATTAATTATTGTTTTTTTTTATTGTGACCATGGTTTGCATTGCATATGCATGGTCTTCCCGATATTCTCTTTGCTCATATTGTGGTGGTGCAACCCCTTTTTGTAAAAAAAAATAAAAAAAAATATATATATTTTATCTATCAATCTTTAATCAAATAACCATCTTTTACGCCAACTATTTTTTGTGGGGGATTGTTCACTGATGCAAGGCTAGAGAAAAGGAGTTTTTCAGCTCACCCGATCAGAGGACACCTTGGCTTCCAATTAGGGATGATGCACAGCAGCAAGCTCCATGTTCATTGAAGCAAATGATCCAAATCAAGACAAAAGGTAAATCCAGCAACATCCAGACATATTATTAATCTTTCCTCCATGTCTGAGTAAGAACTTACAGGTTTGAAACGCGTAAGACGCAACCTTTTCACTGACCTGTTTTTTAATATGTATCAATACAGACGAAGGTCTAATATGTCTTGCATCTTACGCGTTTCCAACCCAAAGGTCGTTGCTCAAAGATGATGTCTATGAGTAAGAACCTTAGGGTTTGAAACGTATATGGAGCAACCTTTTTAATGACCGATTTTTATTATTTTTTAACAGGGATCAATACAGATGAAAGGGTTTTTTTTTATATTTATGGATGATTTTCTGGATTTAAATTTGTCTTGCTTTGGATCATTGATTCAAGGGGTCTTTACTCTACCTGGTTGGTTGAGTCTCTCTGAATTTTAGATGTAGAAGTGGGAAGCATTGTCGTGCTAGTGACTGGTGGGGGTTACTCAGCAAGACCACAGCCGATCAGACACTGATCAGATACTACCCCAGTATATTGCCTCTTACGTTGGACAGTATTTCGCCCGATTTGCAAAAAAAAAATCTAAATGCAACCAACAGTAGAGAGTCAACATGAAAGAGTAGTGTGACGACACATACACCGCTCTATATGTATGATGCATCATAAAAAGGAAACCCATTATCAGCCAACTACGATAGCAGCCATATACAGAGGAAGAGGACGTCTTGCTCAGGGTCCCATAAGGTTATAAAGATAAGGCTTCAAGTGGTGGGATCTCGTAAACTAAAATAAATAGGCTGCGATTGTATCGTTACTGGTGTTGAGAATTGACTGGTATTGACACAGGATTGTTATTGCAATCTTGTAGTGTCCAGCTGGTACAACTATAGTACCAATAATCCTGGCCTTGCAAGTAGTTTCTGACACCGCCCTAACAGGTGAGAAGTAACTCATCATGGCTAAGGCATAAAACATATACAAGATGTTCACGCTATAAGGAAATAGCCTATAGACTGGATTTTGGGATTCGCTACAGCTTTCCACTCTATCCGGTGATCGGTGCAGCTCTCACCCTACGCAACCATTCCCCTTCTTCGGTGCAGCTCTCACCCTACGCTACCTCTCCTCGCCTCAGTGCAGCCCTCACTCTACCTTTCCCCCTCTTTGGTGCAGCCCTCACCCTACGCTACCTCTCCCCCTCCCCTCCTCGGTAGAACTCTTACTCTACGCTATCTCTCCCCCTCCTCGGTGCAGCAGTTATCCTATGCTACCTCTCTTTCGCCTCGGTAGAACCCTTACCATACACCATCTCACCCCCTCCCCGATGCAGCTATTACCCTACGCTACCTTTCCCCCCTCCTCGGCGCAGCCCGTACCCTACGCTACCTCTCCCCCCTCCTCGGTGCAGCAATTACCCTATGCTACCTCTCCCATTCCTCGGTGCAGCTCTTACCCTACACTACCTCTCCCCTACTCAGCTATGGTCCTATTAAGTGCAAAGGGAGCAAAATCATCATAGGAAAATTGCACTGCGTCCATCTCTTGGAAACTTTTACAGACTTTCTACGGAACCTCAATTAAAAGAACAAATTTTTTTTTCTAAAGGGAGCAAAAACGAAACACAAAAAAACATACAAAACACAAAAATATTTAAAAACTAAAAATCAATAATTTAAAATATATATAAAGCACAAATATAATACTTATTCAAGGCTTAGATGTAGCGTACAGGGTCACCTACTCACAGCCCTAAGAATGTATAACCAAATGACAATATGGCTGCCTCCGCTAGGCGGTTAACCTGCATAATGCCATAGGATTAACCATCAATCGTGAAGACGTTCTGTGTCTCTGCGAGTAACCGAAAGCAGAAACAGAACTCTTGGCCGGGGCCGAAACCAAACCAGTTCTGTAGAGAAGTGCGGCAACAACTCTGACCCGCGCGCGCTGCTGCTGGTTTAGAGGAGAACAGTTTTTTTTTTATCATTTTAGTGTCTAATATTTTTTGGCTTAGAAAAACAAACAAAAAAACCAGACGCCCCCGCGTGAACAATGATGAAATCTACACGTTCATTCTGTGCAAGTTAAAGTTTTTTATCCATCCTCTTTTCCACTGCTTGAAGTAACAGTTCTGAGTACTGCTGCAGGAGGGCGAGGGTCTTATCATCACCCAATTGCCGAGACCCTTGCGATGCTGAAGGTTCAAGTGTTTCCTTGTGATCCTCTTGTTGCGTAGATGAGTCTTCGTGCATTGCAGGCTCAAGATTTTCATCTTTTAAGGAATCCAACTCCCTCTTTACCATGCCAAATGTTTGGGTCAGGAGGCCCGCTATCTTGCCACGATCCAAGTTTGTTGCTGGATTGGCTGTGGTGACCTGAAAAAGGTGAACAGGACATAAGATTGCAAATTCAAAAATGCTTTATATGGGGCTTCTTTGGTCTTAGACGATGGTGCGGATGGACGAACCCTGTGCAATAGTAACACAGCTTAAAGGCAATCTGTCAGCAGGTTTTTGCGATGTTCTCTCAAGCCAGCATGATATAGCACAGGGGTCCCGAACCTATAGCTTGGGAGTCATATGTGGGCACACAGAAGTGTATGGTTTATGGCTGGTTGTATGTAGGTGGAGAGCTGAACTGACCAATCAGTGACTTCCAATGAGGTTCTTAAAAGGCTCTAAGAAATGGGATTAATAACTCGTGATTTACTGCTATGTGTTTCGAAGCTCTTTCAGGCAAATAAAAAATGTACAACCTGAAGGAGCACTTAGCTCTGAAACGCATAGCAATAAATCACGAGTAGTTATTCATAATGCCATCTCTTGGAGCTTGAAGCACATGGCAGCGTGGTGATCAGGGATGGACTGGCCAGGTGGCAGGGGGAACAAGTGCCCCCCAGGCTGGCTATAATGGCCTCATCCAGGGCTGCCCACCTACTGAAATGGGCCGGTCCTGCTTTGCTTTGCGGCCGCTCATTTCACAGCAGCCGGCCAGACGACGTGTCGGGCAGTGTGGTGAGCGTGCCACCAGCATTCCCTCCCCCCCTCCTCAATTCGCCAAGCTCCACTAGCACCCCCCAAAACCCACACCCCCCGGTTCTCACCAATGCCTCCATGAGCTAGGTGCACCAGCCCAACCCTGGTGGTGATTAACCCCTTCTGTACAAATTACCATTTATCTGAGATGCCAGAAATTGTAGAAGCTGAGCATTTATTTCATACACGAATATACAGGAGCAGCTCAATGAATTAGAATATCATCAAAAAGATCATTTATTTCAGTAATTTGATAAAGTGAAACGCATATATTATATAGAGTCATTACACACAGAGGGATCTATTTCATGTGTTTATTTCTGATAATGTTGATGATTACGGCTTACAGCCAATGAAAACCCAAAGGTCACTATCTCAGAAAATTAAAGTAGGGAGGATGCAGGGTTAAAAACTGCGCTGCCGTATTCCACCAGACATCAAAGGGTGAATATAATATTGATTTTAGTCAATGTGTTTCTGCCCCTTCCTCAGGATAAATCAATATCATATGCAATGTTTCAGGACGTTTCAGGGATCCCTGAAACACATTGCGTAATATATATATATTATAGTCACCCTTTGATGTCTTGTGGAATACGGCAGCACAGTTTTTAACCCTTCATCCTCTTACTTTAAATTTCTAAGATAATGACCTTTGAGTTTTCATTGGCTGTAAGCCATGATCATCCACATTTACAGAAATAAAGACCTGGAATAGATCACTCTAAAATGACTCGATATAATACATGCGTTTCACTCTTTGCATTGAACTATTGAAATAAATTACGTTTTTGATATTCTAATTCATTGAGATGCTCCTGACACCTCCTTGTGATATATATATATATATATAAGATCGAAATTCTGGCTGCTCACTTTTCCATAAAAAATGGAGAGGAAGCACACACTAGGGTCTTATCCGATATAATCAGTCAATTGTAAGTATGGTCGCACTCACCTGGTCGGGTTGTGTGTGACACAACCACTAATAAACCAGATAATTGGATCCTGCCGAATGCAGCAATCCGCCAGAAGAGTTGTATAAATCATATGTGTTGATATAGGAATCCGGCTTGTAGATCGCGCTGTTCGAAGATTTGGTCAAGAAAATCACTCCAAGGACATTGGATCTTAAGACAAAGATCTCATCTCAATTCCTCCACAGACTCGACGCATTTCGTGTACCCACTGTACACTTTCTCAGGAGTTTAAGAATTACACAGCCACCACGTATCAAGCATGTTAAATAAAGCCCTTGGCAGGAACCTTATCAAGCAGCACCTTATCATTTCTACACATCTCACCCGAAAACACATAGACCAAGACTATCGGCTATGGTGTTTTTCTTGATCAGATCAGCCCAACCTCTAAGATGCTGATTTTAGAATCAATTGTGTCATTCCGGTATTCCAAGATCATGCCCAAGAGGTTCTGATCTGATCGAGAAAAACACCATAGCCGATAGTCTTGGTCTATGTGTTTTCGGGTGAGATGTGGAGAAATGATAAGGTGCTGCTTGATAAGGTTCCTGCCAAGGGGTTTATTTAACCTGCTTGATACATGGTGGCTGTGTAATTCTTAAACTCCTGAGGAAGTGTACAGTGAGTACACGAAACGCGTCGAGTCTGTGGAGGAATAGAGATCTTTGTCTTCAGATCCGAGGTCCTTGGAGTGATTTTCTTGACCAAATCTTCGAACAGCGCGATCTACTCCAATGTATAAGGTGCAATTGGAAACTACAAGAGTGTAACTTATCCCTTTATTCTTTCTTTTATATATTTTAAATTTCAAACTTTGATTAAAAAATTGGGTTAGATATTAAAGTACTCGTCATTACAAACGTAATGGAAACCTTACGTAAAAATATGATGCAACACATAACTGCACACACAATGGAATAATGTGTGAATAGAGTTAATCAAAGTATTCACATCGTTGCTTATGAGTTGTAAAATAATAAAATGCAAATGTGCAAAAAAAAGTTGCAAATCTGATGGATTTTTAGAAATGGTTGAAATGTTGTTTGCAAGTTTTTGCCTTATGCCATGAACAATTGTACATTTTAACGATCTTAGATTGGATGTTAAATAACATTGTTCCTGTACTGAGATATTCTTATAAATGTGTCCCTGTGTAATGTATGTGTCTGACCATGTAGGAACAGGTCGGATATACCACAGCTCCTGGGCAGGATGGTAAGTAAGAAATAGACAAAATAAGACAAGAAATAAGACAAGAAATAGTAAGTAAGAAACAGACACTACAGCCGGGGATCACAGAATATAAGAGTATACAGACATTACAGCCGGAGATCACAGAATATAAGAGTATACAGACATTACAGCCGGAGATCACAGAATATAAGAGTATACAGACATATTCTGTGATCCCCGGCTGTAATAAGAGTATACAGACATTACAGCCGGAGATCACAGAATAAGGAGATTTTTGTGTACTCACCGTAAAATCCTTTTCTCTTAGCCTCTAATTGGGGGACACAGACCGTGGGTGTTATGCTGCTGTCCACTAGGAGGCGACACTAGGCAGAATCTGAAAAAGATTAACAGTGACTCCTCCTCTGCAGCATTACACCCCTGGAAGAGGAAGTGAAACTCCAGTTTTGTGCTAAAGCAGTAGGAGAGTTAACAGATAATAACAGTGACACAGGAAGTCTACGCAGGCAGCCTGTGTAAACAAATATAGTTAACAAGGTAATAACAGTGTAACATGGCCTGAAACCAAACAGGCACGTGTGTAAACAGTTAAGGGTTAGCAGAGTAACACTAGTACCACAAGGCCTGTAACTAAGCAGGTGCATGTGGAAAACAGTGAAGAGATAACGAAGTAATAATCGTATAACAAAGCCTGTAACTAAACAGGCTCACAGAACTACAAGGCCTGGAACTAAACAGGCACAAGTTTAAACAGTTAACAGAGTGATAATAGGCAAACATGAGTAAACATGTTAACCATGTAACAGCTGAGAAGCTATGTGAGAACTGTAGAAAAATGGCCCACAAGGGCAATAGGGTGGGTGCTGTGTCCCCCAATTAGAGGCTAAGAGAAAAGGATTTTACGGTGAGTACACAAAAATCTCCTTTTCTCCTTCGCCTCATTGGGGGACACAGACCGTGGGACGTCCCAAAGCAGTCCCTGGGTGGGAAAAAACGATGGAACTAGTAATGCCGAACATGGTCAGCGAAAAACTATGTACCTACAGGAGGGCTGCTGCCTCCTGGAGGACACATCTACCCAGACCTGCGTCTGCCAAGGCCCGAGTGTGAGCACTGCAGTGACTTGTAGATGTGTGTAGGCTGAGCCACCTGGTTGCCTATGACACCAATGTGCTGACGCCTGGGGCCGGACGGCCTAGGAGGCCCCCACGGCCGTAGTAGAATGTGCCCTGACACCAGCAGGAAGGGGCGGCTTTTTGAGGGTATAAGCGTCTTGGATGGTTGGTGTAATCCATCTAGCTATAGTAGCCTTAGAGGCTGACATGTCTTGATATCGGACCTCTGGAAGAAGGAAGAGAGAATCCAACTTCCTAAAAAGGTGCTGTCCTGGATACATAGATGCGTAGGGCCCTGACGAGGACCTACAGGGCCCTGACGAGGTCCTACATATGTAAAGCCTTCACGACCCAATGGCCTGGAACCAGGCACAGAGCTGGCAGAGAGAGGTCTTCATTTAGGCGGAAGAAGTACCCCGCCAGTGGAAGAAAGGATGGGACTGGCGAAGGGCAACATTGTCTTGGTGTAAGACCAGACAAGGAGGTTTACCTGAGAGTGCTATAAGTTCCGATACTCTGCAGGAAAAAATAATTGCCACCAAAAACCACCACTGTTAGTATGAGAATGCTCAGGGGAGTGACCCATAGAGGCTTAAAGGATGGTTCTTGTACAGCCGTGAGGAGAAGGTTTAGGTCCCACGGGTGTAGTGGCCTGTTGAATGGGGAAATCAAATGGCAGACCCCTTGAAGGAAGGATTTCCTTGAGGTCTGGGAGTAAAACGTTTGTGGAAGAAGGTGGAAGGGGCTGAAAACTGCCCCTTGAAAGAACCCAAGGACAGGCCTGAGTCTAGGCCCGAATTGAGGAAACTGAGATTCTTGGTAGGGATAGGGCCAAAGTGAATGGCTTCTAAAGGTGCACCAAGCAACCAAAAACAAATGTTCATGTGCGATGGTAAATGTTTGAGGAGGCTGGTTTCCTCGCTCTCATAATGTTCGCCACAATATCCTAAGAAAAACCAGCTTGGGTTAAGACCCAGGTCTCAACAGACATGCCGTCAATGCAGAGTTGAGGAATTCTGACGGTATAACCTGTCTTGAGAGAGTCTGGACTGTCTGGTTGGACAGTCCGGCAAGCGCCATGATACGGCTGCTATGAGTGAGAGACGGAAACGGATCCATCCCTGGACTGGTGTGTGTGGTCCCAATGACTGTGGGTCATAAGACCTGGTCATGAAGGCTGGAATCACGAGTACCTCATCCAGGGTTCCCTAGCATCGGTAGATTCATGGGACAACGTGAGGGTGTGGGAAACACTCCCTTGAGGTAATCCCCTTGCGGGCGAAGAAAACCACTTCCCAGTCATCTACAGCCAGCATGTGACCGGCTTATAGTGCCGAGTTTGTGGATTCCGCTCAGTGAAGTACATGATGAACTTCATCCGTTGCCTGGAGACTTCTGGGTTCCGCCCTAGTGACTGACATATGTCACAACCGTGGCATTGGCTAAAGGACTTCAGTGCTAGGACTATTTCCGGAATCTTCCGTATATTCATGGGCATTATTTGACTCCGGGCGGGATCATTTGCCTTGTCTTCTGTGATGGGGGACGCTGCACCCCATCGCGTCAGGCTCGTGATAGTGGTTAAACTGTTCAGCGTGGTGGAACGAAAAACCTTCCCCGTATGATAGAAAGAGTGGTCAGAACCACCGAGGGGAGGGGGGAGACCGCCTACTTTCAGAGGACAGGTGAAAAAAACTCCTGTCGAGTGATTGAGGTTCTTATTCCTTGAATTGAGAGTGTGAAGGCGGTCTGAGATGCAGCTGTGAAATATTAAACTGTTGGAACCGGAGTATAATTGTGGAGGTTGTTATAGTGTCTACAGCATTGAGACACTATGTTCGCAGTCCGCGAGGATCAGAGTTTTGGATAGGCAGAACGTCCAAGGACGGAAGGATGATGACACCCATGGAGTGAGGGGTAGTCATGACGTCTGCCCTGACCTTTGTGAGCACTGAAGGAGCTGTAGTTGAATCGAAACGGGAGTGCCACTAATTAAAAGTGTTCCTGTTTGAATACAAATCTGATGGAACTTTCTGTCAGTATCTGCATAAGAATATACGGATAGGTGTCCTGTATATCTATGGGCGGAAGGAATATTAATCGTTCTTTGGAAGCAACTTGGAGTGGAGATACCATGTGGGATAAGGTATCCGGACATGTTAGTTTAGTTGTTTTAGGTCCTGTACGGATCGTACTGTACCTTCCTGATTGGACCACAGATAGGTTGGAAAACGCTCTTTGCGTGATACGGTTACAGCGACTCCTGAAATGAGGAGAGGCTTTACAGCGTGGAAAAGTACTTGAGTCTTTACGCAGTGGGGACGATTTGGTCTCGGATTGGTGAGACTGACTCTGTCAGGATGAGCTACCCTTCTGGGTATCCTGGGACAGGTACCTGCGTGGCGACCGAGTACTCGTCAGCGTCGGTCTAAGTCTTGACCGACCTTAATAAATACTGAAAGGAACGGTCATCCTGGTTTGCACTGAGGGAGGGAAGTGCCCTTGCGTCTCGTAGCATCTGAAGTTAACTTGTGCAACTGTTCTTTGAACAGGTGTCCTCTGAGGAATGGAAAAAACTGTGAGGGGCTTCTTGGAGACCACGTCCATTCTTCCCTTCCCGTACCCAGAGGGCACGTCTAAGGGAATGGTATTGTGTCCATTCTTCCCTTCCCGTACCCAGAGGGCACATCTAAGGGAATGGCATTGTGAGCTGCTATTGCTGAGCAATTGGCAACATGCAGGGCTGCGCGCATTAGGTAGTCAGCTGAGGTGGCGACTCGAGTTGTTTGGGTCGTCAGAGTAGGGCGGCGGACGAGGCATTCAATATTGGTTGACCTGCTAATGCTGTGATGGCTGTTGCTGCCCTGACTGAAGCGAATCTTGTCCGTGTCAGTCTAGATGTGAACTGGCCGAATGAATTCCGGTTGGAATGCAGTTTGCTGACGGCGCTTGAATGACCGCCTGGCTGTGCACTGAGGGAGGGAAATGCTTTTGTCTCCTATGGCATCTGAATGCAATGCGACCAGTTGTCTTCTGGACAGACGTCCCTGGATATGGGAGGCCTGTGAGGGACTGAGGCTACAGGATATCTTAGAACTTCCAATAGAGCGTCAGCCTGGCGGCTCTAGGACTAAGGACATATCGAGATCTGAGTCGTGGTCAAAATGGCCTTCTGAGGGCAGGACTGGTCTGCTGCCTGTAGCGCCTTTACTGAGGCAGTATTGTCCACATTATGTCCTATGTCCTGTGTGGAGCCACAGTCGGGAGAAAGTATGCCGAGCCTCGGATAATAATTATAATAATATTTATCCATTTATATAGCGCTATTAATTCCATAGCACTTTACATACATCAAGATATACATACATATGTATCTATATATTCACACGCAGGTGTAGAGGATTTGAACTTGGCAACCCGCAGGTGCAAGGTCCAGATCACTATCCTCCAGGCTACAATGCTTTGTGCTGCAGGGGAAAAAACATGCAGAGCCGCAGCAGGGAGGGAGCCCTGCTTGGCTTCATTGCAGAGAGTGTGCAGTGCGAGATCCTGCGCCGCCAGTACTGCTGGACAGCATGGCTGGAGGATTTGGGGAGGACTCCTCAACCCAGTATTCCCAGGGAAATCTGGTGAAGGGGGGCGGCATATGACATGGTGTCTCGACCTCATCCGAGCCACCCTACAGTGGGAGTCGGGGATGAAGCATGTCAGTTCCCATGACATCGATGAGGGCACTGCGGACACCGCAGACCGGTACCCCACGGGCAGGCTACTGTACAGCCCCATTCCCCTGTGTGCCTGCATGCTGCAGCCGGGAACAGGTCCTGTGGGGCTCCCAGTGCATATGGGCCATAATAGTGGGGCTCCAAGCATCGTGAGGGGCTGTACAGAGTACCCTGCACTTATATGTGAAGTGCAGGGATCAGTGCATTCATTACTAGATGCAGGGATTACTTGATGCCCCAACATAGCTTTATTACATGGCTTTGCCATGATACAACAGATGTCCCCAGCATGTCTGCAGGAGAGGTCTGTAGAAGAAACCAGGAGGGGGCGGAGCGTGCAGGGAAATGAAACTCTGCTCCACAGTGGCCTGCACGCTCCGTTCCGCCCCCTCCATGATGCTGTTCGCGTCATCCGGGGGCGGGCCGGGGGCGGGGAAAGAGGCGGCGGCCTCGGTCTCTAGGCCGAAGCCGCGGCCTCTAGTAATGGACCCATGCCGCAGATGGTGCTCGGCCGGCGCGGAGACTCGCAGAGGGACCGGAACTGACCCGGATCCCCGCGGTCGCCAGGTATAGTGCGGCGCTGTCCCTCACAGGAGAACCCAGGTACTGGGTCTCCTGGAGCTCGGCCTGACATACAGCTGCCCGCAGACAGAGGCAGCTGCTGGACCCCCGGGCATTATGGCGCCATTGTGGTGGCGGCTCCCGCCGGAGAACCCTAGGTCAGGGTCTCCTGGGATCTGGTATATATGCAGGTGCCGGCTTCCAGTGGCCTGGTGCTGGCCTGCAGGGACATAGGGAGTCTGTGCTCCGTGTAATAGGTGCCTTACTGCCGGACATGATGTCCTCCGGCCCCACCAGGAGCGCACAGCAGGGCTGGTGCTCCTGGAATGGGCAGCCCTGGGATGTGCAGCCCATCAGAAGCACTCAGCATGGCTGAGGCTTCTGGATTACACTGCAGCCGACCTGCAGCCTGTGACCTGTGGTGCCTCAACCTAATGGTCCCACAGGGGTGATTAGGGAGGGATGCTGGCTGCCCTGCTGCTGGTCCCTTGGCACCCTCAGGAGTACACAGCGAGGCTGTGAGTCCTGGGTGTACTGCGGCGAAAACGCTGCCGCTGAAGTCCATGGAGTGGCTCAGCAGTGCTGAGGACTCCGGGGGTGCTCTGAGTGCTGCACCTGCTGGCTCTACCTGTGGTGTCTCAACCTAAATGAACCCCAAAGGGGTATTTAGGGAGGGATGCTGCTCCACCATCAGAGGCCTCGTCCGTCACCTCGACTTCAACCCACTGACCCCAACAGTGGGGAAATGGGGAAGGAGGACCGTTGTCTCAACTTCAACCCAGCGCCCCCAACATTGGGGGGCCGAGGAAGGAGCGGCATGTTAGGGGGAAAAAGTCTACCTCAACCAGGCGCCCCAACAGTGGGTGGCCGAGGAGGGACCATGCCGGGAGTCTCATCAGAGACCCACTTTTCTTCTTCTTGAAGTATAAAATTCAAAAAGTGAAAAATTTTAGGAGCAATAAAATTTGTGTGTGCCTCCTACAAGACACTAAGCAAAAACTGGGGTTTCACTTCCTCTTCCAGGGGTGTAATGCTGCAGAGGAGGAGTCACTGTTAATCTTTTTCAGATTCTGCCTAGTGTCGCCTCCTAGTGGACAGCAGCATAACACCCACGGTCTGTGTCCCCCAATGAGGCGAAGGAGAAATAAGAGTATACAGACATTACAGCCGGAGATCACAGAATATAAGAGTATACAGACATTACAGCCGGGATCACATAATATTAGAGTATACAGACATTACAGCCGGGATCACAGAATATAAGAGTATACAGACATTACAGCCGGGGATCACAGAATATCAGAGTATACAGGCATTACAGCCAGGGATCACAGAATATAAGAGTATACAGACATTACAGCCAGGGATCACAGAATATAAGAGTATACAGACATTACAGCCAGGGATCACAGAATATAAGAGTATACAGACATTACAGCCAGGGATCACAGAATAAGGAGATTTTTGTGTACTCACCGTAAAATCCTTTTCTCTTAGCCTCTAATTGGGGGACACAGACCGTGGGTGTTATGCTACTGTCCACTAGGAGGCGACACTAGGCAATATCTGAAAAAGAGTAATTGACTCCTCCTACGTAGCATACACCCCCTGGCTGGGCCCTTACCCGACCAGTTTTGTGCTAAAGCAGTAGGAGAAGACGACAGTGACAAGAAACAGGCCAGACAAGGGCGACTATATATGACGCCAAAGGACCGTAGAGCCGAACAAAAAGACAATATGAGCTCAACGAAAGTAAAGCCTAAAGAAAAGGCATGTATACAGGAAAGCATTTAAGATAGAAACAATACCCACAAAGCCCGATACGGACAACAGGGTGGGAGCTGTGTCCCCCAATTAGAGGCTAAGAGAAAAGGATTTTACGGTGAGTACACAAAAATCTCCTTTTCTCCTTCGCCTCATTGGGGGACACAGACCGTGGGACGTCCTAAAGCAGTCCCTGGGTGGGTAGAGAATATGGTCATAAACACTTTAAAACAAAAAAACGCACTACCGAGGTGGTACCCAGAGTTGCGTTTGGTAACGCTTGAGTATAGACGTCAAAATGATTACCGAAAACAAAGACTAACTCAGGTGGCAAGTGAGCACACCTGGTTGTACATAGACCTGGCACCAACGAACCAGGATACTCCTTCCCTAGGAGTAGAGAAGCTTGGTATGCAGTAACCAAAAACGATACTATTTCTAGCCAGCAGTGCTAAGGTAGTAGACCCGTGACCAGGATACCTGGCATAGTCCCATGGTATCATTCCGAGGGAAAAAAGACCTAAGAGTTCGGCCTCTGCATGTGTGGAAATGTCCATACAGGAACAAAAGGTGTGACAGAGAACCGAGCGCACCCAACATTATTCACTGCCCCGGCGCCAGGCACAGGGATGGTAAGGAAAAAGGATTTGCAGATGAGATGAAAAAAACCCATCTTCATAAGGGCGACCGCGTTGGTCAAAACCACCGTCTAAGGTGGAGTAAAGGCTGCTATAGGAAACGCCACAGCCAAACAGTATGAACCGGCAATGGAAGCGTCTCCAGAACGACACATACTTGTGGGAACAGCATAAAGAAACTTGTTGAGAAAGACAACAAAATTTTTGGAAATAAAAAACTCAGGTCTCTGGCAATAGGACCAAAGGGAGAATCACCAATAAACACCTGTGAACGAACCGGTAAGGGAGGCCAAAAAACCAAGGGCATACCCAGGAAGAAAGCCACTACGCGTGGAAGACCACTGCGAGTGAGAAGTAGGTCCTCCCTCATATACACACACATCTATAATAAACATCCATGCTGCCATGGGTGCCCAAATGTACTGAATGTGAGAGACAAGAACCCCCAAAACTATGGGGTGTGCCGGCGAGGACAGGACATCAACCGTCTGGCAGAAATGAATCATGAACAGTAAACCTAGACAGAGTACAAGTTGACATCTGCTGTCAGCAACATGTCGAAGTAGGTCAAGCTCCTGGACTGTCTGGGTGGAAAGTGGGCCCAAAGGAGAGAGGACCCGTCGTTGGATGTGATTGTGCGTGCTTCCTGTAGGATATGCAGATAGAAACATACAAGGGAAAGAACTGTAGTCAGGAACGGATTATCGTACCCGTCCTCAGCCTAGAGAACTCGAGGAAGCCAAGAACCGATGAAAAGGAAAAAACCACCAATCAACGACAGTCCGACAGGAGAAAGACTGCTCCACTGGGGAAAGGGTTTGCCCAGTATATCCATGACTGTTGAAGTTGGCTACCTGGTGAATAACGTGACAACCAAGATGTATTTAGCTTCGTCAAATGGAACTGATGAACCATCCATAGTCCGGGAAAAATACAGGCGGAGAGGAACTATGACTGAAGATTAGCAAGATGCCTGTACCCGGCACGGACCGGGCACCTTAGCGTTGGTAGGCAGCTGTGCTTACCACTAGGGCACAGCACCTAATATATCGTTTCCAAGCGCAACCTTGTAGCTCCAGTGGATAGCTTCTCAAGCGATCTGGGAGGAAAGACCCTCTCTGCCTAGGTGAAGGCGTATAGAATACAGCCGGTTCTGAATGGCGTGCCAATATCCTGCTCTTTTCCCGGGTGGCAGAGCTGTACTCAGTATGCCTGATGTGATCCAGCTGGTTTGGGATCATTAGTGCGCTAAAACCCAGGGCCATTGGCGGCTGGGGAGACTGCAGTAGTATCAGGAACTGTGTCATACAGCCTGTGGCATTGCTTCAGCTGTTGTGATGGTCTTCAGTATGCTGCAACCCAGGAGCCGGAGGCGACTGGGGAGATCGAAAACTGGCCCGGAGCTATGCCATCTGCCGTAAACTCAGATATCCATTGTGAGGAGATTGATGTTGAGCGTCCGTGGCAAGCAGTTTTCAGGGGAGATCGGAACGCATAGGAACCGTCGCCCAGGCCTTTATCCATCGTGGCAGGGGAGATCGGAACGCATAGGAACCGTCGCCCAGGCCTTTATCCATCGTGGCAGGGGGAGATCGGAACGCATAGGAACCGTCGCCCAGGCCTTTATCCATCGTGGCAGGGGGAGATCGGAACGCATAGGAACCGTCGCCCACGACTGCATCAGTCATAGTAGGGGGAGATCGGAACGCATAGGAACCGTCGCCCACGACTGCATCCGTCATGGCAGGGGGAGAACGGAACGCATAGGAACCGTCGCCCACGACTGCATCCTCGACTGCATCCATCACGGCAGGGGGAGATCGGAACGCATAGGAACCGTCGCCCAAGGCGTCATCCATTGTGGTCGGAGGAGGTACGAGGAGATAACAGTTTCCGTTTGTAGTGGTATGCGGGAAATCAGGGCGCCAAGGTATCGTCGCCCTCAGTAGACGCAACTTCCGGGAATGGCGAGACATTCCAGGAATGGCGAGACAACTGGGTGAAACCAAAAAAAGGCCGTTGTTAGGGGTCAGAAACCCTATGTTCCACTGGGAGAATAGCCGGTTAGGCAGTGCCAGGACGAAGCTCCTGCATCCTGAAGTCTCAGTGTGCCTGCAAACAAGGAAAAACCTGTGATGGATTCCGTAGGGGCAGGTTCTGCCTTACTAACGTGTGCCAAACGCCCATCCTGAAGGAAAAAACTTCTGCAGCCATTACGTCCGTACAATGGTTGCTGCATGAATGAGGGCATGCAAGCTAGATTTAGGAGATCTAGGACCAGGCGTCGCTTGCGTAGGGCGGTGTGCTGAGGGAGAGAGCGACTTAGTTGTGCTGTGCAACTGTTGAAGGGACTTCCGAGTGAGGAAGAACGGGGACCGTACACACGGCCATGCTGCGTACCGGACGGCCCACCTGAGAGTCATGCGACCAGAGTTGGGTCTGTGTAGATTAAGGACACCAGCAGATCCTGCTTTAGGTTGGTACTTGTCATAGCACTTGCACCCGTTTTCTCAAGTCACCTGCTATGGACAGGTGTGGCGAGTGGCCGCAGGTCCATTTGTACCGCGTCTTGCATCCCAGCATTTTGATGTTTTGTAGCTTGGGGAGGTAGGCAAGGTAGGCTCCTGATGCCTCAACCTCGACCAGAGTCTCCATCAGAAGGAGAGGCGGAAGAAGAAAAAACCTACAGCACTCTTAAGCGTGACCCAGCACCCTGCCAGAGGGAGCTGAGTAAGGAGTGTGGAATATAACCAGGGGTTTTAACGCCAAAAACTGCACCTCAACAGAGGGGAGCTGAGGGAGGAGCATGCAAGGAGCCTCAGGTGCCAGAGAACCGTCCTTGAATCCTCTGTGTGAGAGGGGATAGTGATCCTCGAAAACCTGCGTCTCCAGAGTCCGGAGGGGTCCAGGATCGAAGAGGAACCGTCCATCGTGAGAACGCTTGGCCCTCTCGTAGGAGCTGAGTACATATTCTTTGCAGGAAGATCAGCTGTGTTCCTAGGCCGGGTGATTGACCCGGAGTCGTGGAAACCAATGGTGAGGGAACCACACCTAGTCCCTGTTGTAATACCAACGGGAAAGCTCATCAAACTATTGCTCCTGAGAGTGATCCCTTGTTAAATAGGAACCCTGGTGAGATAGCGAGGACAGCTGGGGCCCATGACTACCGTCTAGAGGACCTGGAGACCCGGCATTGTAGCCGTCCGTCAGAGGCCCAACTGTTGGCACGGAGGAAGGATGGCGGACAGACATAGAGAGGTTTCAACGTCTATGCAGCTGCCCAATGTGGGTGGCAAAGGAAGAACGTGACAATGTCATGCAGTCTTGAAACATGACGACTGCAACAGTACCCCCAGCTGCGGGGGTGATGGGTGAGTATGACTGAGAAGAGAAAGAGTCTCCACTTCAACCCAGCATCCGATCTAGAAGAACATGTCGGACAGCTGAAGGGAATCTCGCTTCCTTCTGAGTACCCCACTGTGGATGATCTGGGAAGGGGGATGTTGGGCCATTAGGGGCAAAGCCTTATGAGGCCTGGACAAGCTGTCCACATTACAGCATTACTACATAGAACTCCTGATCAAACCACATTGCCTTATTCTATAGGCACAGTATCCGTAACTGAAGTCCTCACTTGATATACCCCTCCAGGTGGGAGAGGTCTTTGTCTATGGGAATAAGCTAATTGCAGCTTAATCTCCTGCTGTCTGCAAAGACTCAGTGTAAACATACACAGCCTGAGGGGAGGGGGTTGAGAGAGGAGCAGCAGGGATGAACTGCTGCATATGTACTGCTGACTGAAGAGAAAAACACAGTAGAAAACATACCACAGAAAAACCTATGCATGAATGGTCTTCACATGAGTATATGTGAGACACACTGTGCATAATAGGATTCATGCATTAGGCATTCCCGGAGGAGCCCTATCTGTAGGGCTCCTGTTATAACTGAACTGCTCCCTCAGACTACCCCCCTTAAAAAAGGCAACGGTGGGGAACCTGGAACTTAAAGAACCGGCGCCAAAAAACGCTCGGCTCAGCACCTGCTAGAGCGGTGCTGCTATTCAGAGCCCCCATCCTAGCTGCGGTCCGTGGGCAGCGGCTCCGGTCGGAGCAGATTCAACACTGGAGGAGGGGGCGTGGTAAACAGCGCAGGTCTCGCGGGGAGCGAGGAGCGCCAAACCACCGGCCCGCCTCCCGCATGACGCGCTCTGCGATGTAATCGTGGGGGCGTGCGGGGGGCGTGGCGGCCAGCGCTAGGCCGAAGCCGGGGCCTAGATTAATTCTCGGCCCCGAAAAACAGTGGGGGCCGGCGCGGAGGACTAAAAAGTCCCCGCAGGAGGAAGCAAAGGAGAACCACGGACCCCAAAAAGGGGTCCCTGATGACGAGGCCATAAGGGGGGCTGTGGATGCCTTAGGATTCTTTCTTTCTGCATCCACAGGCAGGGAAAAGACAGGGGAAACATGCAGGCGCACGGGGGGGGGGGGGGGGGGGGAAGGAGGCAGGCAAGGAGCCCTCATGGTCCCTGTGTGCTCCATCCGGAGCCCTGCACTCCCTTCTGTGACCGGATCCCTCCGGTCAGCAAGTCTGCTGCAGCCTCCGGAGGACCCTGTGGCAGGTCAGAACCCTGCAGCCTCCGGAGGACCCTGTGGCAGGCCAAAACCCCGCAGCCTCCGGAGGACCCTGTGGCAGGCCAGGAACCCTGCAGCCTCCGGAGGACCCTGTGGCAACATACCTGGAACCTCGACCCGAGACCGGGGAGGTTAGCTCTCCCATGAGCTATCCAACATGGTCCCCTGACCATGTGCAGATGAGGAAGGAGTATGGTGCAACAGCCTTGACTCGCATCCTGGCGAGTATGAAGGCTGCAATACTCCTCCCTGTAATGTCCTCTTGAGAGGAAAGGAAAAAAAGTAAAAAGTAAAGAAAAAAAGTAAGAGAAAAAATAAAGAGGTCTGCACTCCTAAGACACTAAGCAAAAACTGGTCGGGTAAGGGCCCAGCCAGGGGGTGTATGCTACGTAGGAGGAGTCAATTACTCTTTTTCAGATATTGCCTAGTGTCGCCTCCTAGTGGACAGTAGCATAACACCCACGGTCTGTGTCCCCCAATGAGGCGAAGGAGAAATAAGAGTATACAGACATTACAGCCGGGGATCACAGAATATAAGAGTATATAGACATTACAGCCGGAGCTGTGGTATATCCGACCTGTTCCTGCATGGTCAGACACATCCATTACACGGACACATTTATAACAATATCTTGGGACAGGAACATATTTTTTTAACACATCCAATTGTAGAACTTATTTTTATTCTAAGATCTATTAATTAAAATGTACAATAGTTGATGGCACAACTACTTTAAGGAGGCCAAGGTTTAATTTTCTTTTGTAAGAATGTGTTTTTCCTGTGGTCTGAGCAAATACAGGAGCCACATTTGGCATCTTCTCTTGCTAGTCCAGGATTTCTGGACAGCTTCTTACTTAAAACAAACCAAGAACGGATGTAGATGATAAATATAGTTACCGATCGATAAAGGCTCAATGCCCGGCGTAGACTGTCCTGCAGATCAGACGCAATCATTTCACACTGCTCAAAGCTGACTGCTTGTGCTGAAACAGAGACAGACATTGTAAGGAAGACATACCTAGATTTTATTGTGTACATGCACAAGACATATGGTTACTTGCTTTACAAAGGTTGTGTTATATCAGACACTGTGGTATACAGACAGGGGGGCTCTACTTGAGACCAAAATGAGGAAATGCATGGGATGCCATTCATTTGGATGTCTACAATGTGATGCCACATGCTCCCGGTATGATGATAAGCTGATCACCGGGCCACTTTGAACAATACATCATTAGATTATTCGGCGTCTTCTGCAAAGACTGTCAGCTAATCTGCAGGGTAAACCTAGAGGCAAGTCTCCTCTACAGCGCTCACATAGGAGAAATGACGCTTTAGACTTTATTCTCAAGTTGGTAAGTTATCCCTTATGTATTCTGAAACCAGCACCGATGCTGAAAACCAAGACTCTGAAGAGTCCCGTGCGAATGGGAGCAGAGGCTGTCATTCCATTCATTCTTATGGGAGTGCTGAAGACTAGATATGAGCAGACCTGTGAAAGTTTGGGTTCTGGAGGTTCCGCTAGACTATCTAAAGTTCAGTTCTGGCCCGAACCTCATTGGAAGTAACAATCATAGTCCTAACTAGAGATGAGCAGATCTGATTAAGTTCGGGTTCTGCAGGACTTTTAAAAACAGACTGTTTGGGGCTAAAATGTGGCCAGGACCTCATTGGAAGTCACCGATATGGCATTTCTGCTCTCTGCCCACATAGAGCCAGCCATAACAAAGCACTTCTGGGGGCAGGAGGGAGGGACAGGGATTTATCATCTATTATTTTACACACTACATCCGATAATGCTAATTTGCTCCAGTGCAGCAATTCAGAAACTGCAAGTGGCTTGCACCAGGCCAAGCACCGAGTGTACACAAACACCAAGAGTACCCGAGCGCAGCGATGCCACTTTAGTGGTTTGCATAAAGTAGAGCTCCTGAACCCAAAGTCTGTTTTCGGTATGTACACCAAACTTTAAAGATCTGTTTGAGAATCCCTACTGAAGACCAAATCAAGTGCATTGCTCAGCTATGACCACCAGTCCCCTCTAAAATGAACGGGCGCAGATTGTGTATGATTGACTTCTGCTCCCACGGACTAAATCTCAGATTGGCGAGGATCCTATGTCGAAGTTATCCCTAACCCCTCCATGGATAGTGGATAACTTTCAAACTTGAGAAACCCCTTTAAGGGCCTCAATGGTCATATTTTGAAGGGAAACCGATGGATCCTATCATAAGGTCATGCGAAACGGATGTGGTCTTTCCACTAGGAAATAGCGAGGGATTTCGCAGAACCAAGTCCGGTATGCAACTTGCCCCCTAACAGTGCAATTTTCAGAGAAACCGCGATTATTCGGTATTTGCATTTGTACATGGATGGATGTGGATATTGATACATTGGATATGGATATGATGGGATATATTGCATTGGATATGGATATGATTGGATATATTTTCAAGGCATCAGAATTGCCTCCGGTTTCCCTCACCTGTGCAATACTAAGGAAATCATGAGAGCATGCTCATGTTTTTCTAAGCAGTAATGCAAATTCATATTCATTGATTCGCTATTTGCATCCTTTAGCTTTTTTTTTCTCCTTTTTTTTGAGTGCAACTACTTTTGTGATAAAATGTTATGTTTAGTTTGCACCAATTCAGACTTTCAGTTTAGGAAGTGCCAGCAAACATTTCCTATTTCTATGATCTGTTGGGGAGCCATGAAGTCCGAAATTTGTGAAACCAAGGCTGTGGAGTCAGAGTCGGAATCGTGGAGTCAGTGTCCATTTTGGTGGAGTTGGATTCAGGGAAATTGAGGAGTCGGATGTTTGGCTTGCTGACTCCACAGTCCTGCGTGAAACACTACATTAGAGTGAAGTCATTGCTCATTTTGGAAGGACAAAATTGAGGTGTACAATAGTCTCTTAGAAGATGATCTAGGGTAGAAAAGGATCATCTTTAGACCAAACCGTAGTATCAAATAGACTGAGTTAATGTAAAAGAAAAGTAGAGATACTGCTGGGTTATTCTCATGTAAATGTTGGCAGTGATGTGCACAAGGCTTCTTGAAACCTGTATCCACAATAAACACAAAGAAATATAAAACAGTAGAAGATATATCGCAAGTAGGAGAAACCAAAGAAAAGCAGTGAAGTGCCTCACCATTCCGAGAGTGGCTTATGAAACGAGACAGGCGAGGACAAGATGAAAAAGGCCAGAGACTGGACGGAGAGAGATGAGATGGAGTTATGAGGTCACCCACACAATTGGGGGACAGAAAGGGAGATACCACCAAGGGTTGTCCTCTGTGCCCACCTGAGTCTAGAGTAGAGGCCGCATCAAGCGAGGGAGATCTAGGCCTTATAGTGTCAACAGGACAAAGCCCGGGATGACGGTCCGGAGTGTGGCCAATTGTAGAAGCTCTGCCTCTATGCATGGGCTTGAAACCTTCTGGACTAAAGTCTACAGTGTCTATAGGTTCATTTATGATCAGGCTTATTGCAACATTCTCTTCAGGACTCTCCTTCGTCAGACTTTTCTCACATCCCCCTGAAGCTTCAGGGTCCTTCTTGCAAGCTAACTCTGCAAATGCTAATCTAGGTTTCCAGCTGCAGCCGGGTGATCGAGGCGACCGTGGCGATTCCATCTCAATTGAGCTCCGACTTCTACCGAATGAGAGCAACGGTCGGTCCGGTAATGGTTTCGCAATGTCGAGAGTCAAGTGTGCCCGGTTCTTTGACTGAAATGCCTTCGGAGAAGAGGATATTGTATTTGTTTGCAGCAGCGGTTTGACTATTACACTGTCTTTCAATGGTGGCTGGTTCTTCTCGGCTTCTACAGAGACGGCCACGACTTCTGCACCCTCGCACACATTTTTTACATCAGAACCAATAGGCATCTCCTGTATTTCACCGATGTTCAAATTGTCTCCAACAGATACGCTTCTGGAGATCTTGGCCATGGAGCTGGTTGTTGGGTTCATGTAGGATCTACCCTTCGGTTGTTTTAAATCTTTGGACTGGAATGGTAAAGACTGGCACTCGGTTTTGATCAGTGTTGCTGGCAAAGTACGCCGGTGTATGGCCTTCAGCTCTTTTTCTGCCGCAGTCTGGGTTTGTGGACGCATTTTAACTGCAAAAAGAATCAACAACAGGGAGTCAGAAAAGACTAGACAAATACGAAGTCTTACCTAATACAAGAGGCATGTGAGCCTATTCTAAGCAAACTAAATGTAAAAGGAAAAAAGGTTTTGTAAGAATTAAATATAAGGAATGAAGAAAGGATTTCATAATGTGAATTTTTGGTACTCACCGTAATATAACTCTTGTAGCCTTCTTTGGGGAATACAGAAACCATGGCTTCCACCATGAGGCTGACATGAAACACATCTTAGGCTGAAGATAAACCATGTGAGACGCTTGCAAGATACTCAAAAGAGTCTCGCATGACTCACTTGGAACAACCATATTTCTATGCAGCTGACGACCTCCTGTCCAGAGAGACGGCGGCTGTGCCGGGTGAGTCATGCGAGTATTTTGCATGCATCTCACATACTGTGTCTCCAGCCTTAGAAAAATAGTCAGCTCCTCACCAATAGGCTACACCTAGCCTGCCGACACCCAGCTATTCAGTTAAAGGGAACCTGTCATGTCCTTTTTTTGTTTTTAAATGGCCCCCAATGTTATTTAGATCATGCACTGTGCATTACTAACCTGGTTTTAAAGCAAAAAAAAAACAAAAACATTTATTCTAAACAAGCACTTTAGTGGATTACATATTTGCATTAGGTACCGACACACAGTCACGGGGGTGGTTCTTCCGCTGGTAACAATCACATCTATTCACTTCAGTCATTAAAGTGTAGTTATGCCCCCTGCATTGAAATATATTCACATCACTAAGTGCAGACATATACATGATGTGGAAGGACCAGTGGTAATGTCACCACAATGTGTCTAATGGGTGGAGCCAAGCAAAAAGGGTCTTTGACTTGAGGCCTTCTTAGCCCAGCACATTACGGTCTCATGATCATGATCCCACCACAGGTCCTTTAGCAGCTGCAGAAACCTTCAGTGATGGATGTCAATATATTACACTGCAAGGGAGAGGGGGGAGGTTACCAAGTTTAAATCTGCATGACAGAAGTGGATTGACCTGACTGATTTCAGCTGAAGTATCCACCCCACAGGGGCGGGCTGGCAAATTTTGGCCCGGGGAAGGGAGGGGGGGGCAAGCACACAGCAGTGGCCCATGAGCAGTGACCTTCAGAGGTCGACCGGCCTCCCAGATCAACATAACAGATGGCCGGGCGGCCCCAAAACTGCTGCTTGACCAGTGGCCTGGGGGGCATTTGTCTCCCTGACCCTGGGCCAGCCAGCCCACCCATGACTGCCTGTTGAGGTACATAATGCAACAACTAAACATCTAAAGTGCTTTTTTATTATAAGTGCATGGATATTTTTTTTTGTATACCTGGTTAGAGATGCACAGTGCATGATCTAAACAACATTTGCGGCGGTTTAAGAACAAAAAAGGACATGACAGGTTCCCTATAATGTACAAGAAGTAGGAGAAGTAAAACAAAGACCACCCAAATAATGGAGGCGTTTGTATTCCACAATGAAGGCTATGAAAAAGATTATGGAGAGTAGTAAAACAAAGACCACCCAAATAATGGAGGCATTTGTATTCCACAATGAAGGCTATGAAAAAGATTATGGAGAGTACCAAATATGATCTTTTATCTGGGGCAGACACCATGAGACATCCTAAAGCAGTACCTCGGGTGGGAAAATTAATACCAGTACTGCAGAAGGAAGGCTATCCATCTTCCAGGTTACTACCTATGGAAGTGACACTTGTTTGACACCCTTCTGTTAAAGGGAATCTTTCACCAGGTTTTTGCAACCTAATCTGAGAATAGCATAATTATAGGACCCGAGATCCTGATTCCAGCAATGTGTCACCTACTGGGCTGCTCAGTGTAGTTTTGATAAAATCACTGTTTTATCAGCTGAAGATCATCATTACCAGCCTACTTGGCCTGCAGCCAGGTAGTCTGACTGCTAAATCTGCAACAGAGAAAACACTAAGGCTGGTTTCACACTGGTGTTTGTGTCTGCAAGCGTATGGCATACAGATGCAAATGCAGCCATACTAATGTGAACGCAGCGAAGAATCTCCGCATGCGTTCACATTAGTATGTAGCCCGGCCAGCCAATCAGCTGTCTCGGCGGCGGCCGGGAGGCGGGGATAAGCGGCAGAGATCGCCTCCTCCCGCCCACGCTGATCTCCCACCGGTGTCGACATGGGAGATTTGAAGATACAGCTGATCTGACCGCTGTTTAAATCTCCAGCGCCGACACCGAATAGGTGATAGCGGTGCAGGAGATAAGAAACAGTTGATCGCTGCTTCAAATCTCCCGCGCCGACATTACCTATTCGGTGTCTGTGTGGGAGATTTAAACAGCGGTCAGATCAGCTGTATCTTCAAATCTCCCACGCCGACACCGGCGGGAGATCAGTGGCGGCTCTAGCTGCTCACTGGCGGCCGCCGGAAGAGATTTCAATATGATCCGCAGCGTTCTCCTGCGCTGTCATGCGGAGGACACTGTGGACCCATTGACTTTTATGCGTGGTTTGTGCGCTTGTAGGAGCTTGCAGATAAAACAAGTGCCCGCGAATGCACAAAAAATGCAGGCTGCATTCAGAGGGCGCACAAATTATGCGCATCTGAACGCAGCCAAACTCAGGCATATGCGTTTCCATATTAAACATATGAACGCAGTGCGCAACGTTTGGCTGCGTTCAGTGCGCTGCATTTGCATACGCCAGTGCGAAACCACCCTTATTTTATCAAAATGACAGCAAGCAGCTCAGTAAATGACATCGCTGGAATCAGGGTCTCTATTTCTACATTATGCTGCTCCCAGATGGGTTAAAGGTTCCTTTTAAGTCTTGCATTGGATGATGCAAAGGTAAGATATCTGTCAAGATGAGGAATGAAGACCAAGTATGGAATAGAAGACACTAAGCTAAACTCACTAGCTGGGTATCTGCAGATGCCCAGATTAGTGTCAGCATATTACAGATAGTTTATGTGTCCCCTAATGAAATGCCTGCAAAATAATCCATATTCTGCATAGTTATTCTATTCTAGTGCCTTCCTCATCCCTAATGTTGAGGTTAAAGCCATCCTTGATAGCACCAAAACTCTAAGGGAGAGCCAACATGTACAAATACGGTGTAAAAACTTTACAATTGGAATTCACATGCTGCAAACTTTAAATCCTCACCGACCGCAGATCAATTTCCATGTAAAAGAAAAAATAATAATAATTCAGCAACATATGGACATGATTTGTTAAAATCAAATCACCCCCGAGCGATTTTCCGGTTCTCCCTCCCCTACTTCCAAGAGACATAACGTTTTTATTTTTCCATCAGTATAGACATATGAGGGCTTTTTTTTGCAGGACGAGTTGTACTTTCAGATGGAATCATTCATTTTACAATATAATGTACTGGAAAACGGATAAAAAAATTACAAGTCCAGTGAAATTGCAATAAAAAGTGAAATCACGCAATGGTTTTGGGGTTTTTTAGTCACCATGTGCATTATATGGTAACACGGACATGTCGGTATGATGCCTCAGGTCGGTACGACTTTGTAGATACCAAACATGTATACTTTTACTGTTATCTAAGTGGTGAAAAAAAATTTGAACTTTATAGAAAGAATTGTGCTTTAGTCTCCAATTTCGACAATCCATAGCGCCCTCAATGTTTCGGGATCTGGGGTTGACTGCTTATTTTTTGCGGCTTGAGATGACATTGTTAAATATACAATTTTTGGGTGGATGTGACGTTTTGATCGCCTGTTATTGCATTGTTGTGACCAAAAACCACCATCATTTTGGTGTTTTGACTTTTTTTCCGTTATGCAGTTTACAGATCTGATTAATTGATTTTATATTTTGATAGATCGGGCATTTCTGAACACGCCGATATCTAATGTGTATATTTTCTTGTCTAGTTTTATCTTCAATATTGCAAAAGGGGGGTGATGTGAACTTAGTTCTTTCTTTCCCACTATTACTTTGTTTCAGTTGGCCCCTTAGGGCGCCTCAGAACTGCACAGACTGATCACTCCTGCAGTAAAGAACAGTGTTGGTCTATGGTTATGTCCTGCAGAAGTGATCACTTACTGTAGATGGAGGCGCTTGCAGGGCATCAACTGGAAGTGAGTCATGACAGTATCCGGAGTCTTCCCCTAGCTCCGCAAAGTCAAGGCAATACACCGAGGCCCAGTGAGCACATCACAGGGCTGCCAGAAGAGGCGTGAAATAACTCATTCTAAAGCTGCCACAGCTGGTATTGCGCCATCAGTGCTTGACAGTTCGATCTAAGGGGTTAACAGCAGCAGGTAGATCGCTGATCCATCCACATCTGTTAACTGCACATGTCGGCTGATCGGATCAGCTAATATGTGCAGGTAATGATGCGAGCACAGCATGTGAGCTCGCTTCAAAGGGAGGGAGGCAACCAAGGACGTACTAATTCGTCCTTGGTCGTGAAGGAGTTAAAGGCGTTGTCTGGCCTGGAGATGCTCCATGTGACTGGAATCTTGTGAGACGTCAGATCACCGGGAGCAGGGTATCATTTGATCACAAGTATGTGTTTGACATACCTCCGGTCATATTCAGACAAGACTTATCCGACATCGCTCAATTCACTCGTATGGAGTAAGGCTGTGCATATCTAGTCGACACGAGTGCATGTATATAAATTGCATTCTTGTGGTCAAGCGCCCGCTCCGGGAGAATCAGGACAGTGAGCCATGTGCATGCTGAGAGGATTCACAAGCCTGCAGGCACGTACAGTGAGAGTTTACCCCAAGGCCAGAAAGCCAGTTTAACTCCTATATATGAGAATAGGAGGGTATGACCAGCATCCAGCAGAGACTGATGCAAATTGTACAAACCTGTGCTGTTCAGCTCCATTGTGTGTTTACATCATGGTGGGCTTACACGTCCCGATATCGTGGCGATATCGTAGACAACAGCGCGGGAGCGCGCAGTTTTTGAGCGCTTTTCCCGATATCGCATCGGCGGTTTACACGCTGCGATACCGGGAAACAACGTCACTACGATGTGTACGCCCACCAACCCAGTAACGACCATTTAACATGGGAGTTAATGGGTGAGTTGCGAGTACACATCGTAGTTGTGCTGTTACACGCTACGATGCTGCTACAACGGCCATCCGATATCGGGCGGTTGAATAGCACGCTCATTCAACCCCAATATCGATTTGGCATCGTTCCAGCATCGCGTTGTACGTTCAAACCGTAAAACGCGCGACCGATATCGGGTCCAACTCGCGAACCACGTGACTTTTTGTCGGAGTTGGATCGGAGTTGGACTCCGATATCGCGGCGTGTAAACCTGCCATTAGCCTCATGCCAGACTAAAAACCGCATCAATTCGGTGGCAAAATCGGATGTCAGACACTCCCCGATCTGAGATTGAGGATAATAAACACAACAGTCTTTAAAGGGAACCTGTCAAGTACTATAGCCCTCCTAACCTATAACTACTTATCCCTGCAGCTTCCTACTATATTAGGGCCTTTTCACATCAGCTGTAAGCGCTGATCGCGGCAGTTGCAGTGAAAAAACCGCAACTGCCGCACTTGCGATTTACTTGCGGCAAGCCCCATACAATGTCTATGGGGCTTGCGGTAAGTGTGGTTTCGGCACTTGCGGCAGGTGCGGCCGCGAAAAAAAACGCGGTATGCCGATGCCGCACCTGCCGCAAGCCCCATAGACATTGTATGGGGCTTGCCGCAAGTGAACCGCAAGTGATGCCGTTATGCGGTAATCGCGGCAGTTACGGTTTTTTCACCGCAACTGCCGCGATCAGCGAAAACCGCTGATGTGAAAGGGGCCTAACAACCGCACTTGCGGCAAGCCCCATGCAATGTCAATGGGGCTTGCGGCAGGTGAGGCAAGTGCGGTATAGTTGCGGTTTCAGCCCTTGCGGCAGATGCGGCCGCGAAAAAAACTCGTTTTTTTTTGCGGCCGCATCTGCCGCAAGAGCCAAAACCGCACTTGCCGGAAGCCCCATAGACCGTGCATGGGGCTTGCCGCAAGTGAATCACAAGTGCGGTTGTTATGCGGTAACTGTGGCAGATGTGTATTTTTCACCGCAACTGCCGCGATCAGCGCTTACCGCTGATGTGAAAAGGCCCTTACTAACCATCCCTGTCTGACATAATAGTGCTATATAATAGTTGAATAAAGCCGTTTATACACTTACATGTTCCATGACGTGTGGGCGTTCCTAAACGGCTAGCCATCAAGTGTGCAGTCTCTCCATGTCCACTCTTCCCCTGCCTCGATGCTGCAATCACACCCCGGTGGGCGTAAAACTTCATTCAGAAGCGCGCTCCTGATTTAAAATTCCCGCCTGCATGTGATGCCTCCGCTTCTTGTGATCATGCATGGGCTCCTGCCTTATTTTGATTGCCAACCAGGTAAAAATCAGGCAGCTGGGATTCTCAGCGAGGTAAGACCCATGCCTTCTGGCCCCCCACACTGAAAGCCGCAGCCATGCCTGGATGTAGCGCATTCATCGTAGACCCATTTCCAGATGCTTTATCCGGCTCACCTAGCGGCCCTCGTGGGAGGTGGCACGCTGGTTAATAATGGTACCAGCTTTGTGTTGTTAGCTGGTATTAAGCCCGAAAATCATGATGTCACGCCAAATTACACATGGCCACCATGAATTTCTAGTAAACAAAAAAAAAAAAGTTATTTTATTAGAAATAAAGCAAAACACACATTTAGGGACTCCATCTTTATTAGAAGAAAAAAGAAAAATCTGACGTAATCCAGGTCTTCAGCTCTGCTACTTCTCTCTGCCATCAAACACCATCTGCTGGCAGAGAGCAGGACCAGAATGACATCGGAGCACAGCCGTAAAGTGAGCGCTTATCTCACTCACAGCTGTGCTCTGTCGTCATTCTGTGCTTTAAGCGGTGACGTCACCCTTTGAAAGCGTTGAAGTTACTATGGCAATGCCTTCAGGTTGAGCTCAGCAACTGGACGCTATCCACAGCCGGCTCATTCATTCCATGGGGAGAGCGTCCAGTCACTGAGCTCAACATGAAGGTGTTGCTACAGTATCGGCAACGCTTTCAAAAGGTTACGTCACAAACCATGTGCAGTGTGGGGGTGTACTTGCATACAAGCTGGCTCAGGAGCATGCGCAGTGGGGGTGTATTTGCGTACAAGCTGGTTCCTGAGCATGCACAGTGTGGGGGGTATATTTGCGTACAAGCTGGCTCCGGAGCATGCGCAGTGTGGGGGGGTGCATTTGTGTACAAGCTGGCTCCGAAGCATGCGCAGTGTGGGGGGTGCATTTGCGTACAAGTTACCTCCGGAGCATGCGCAGTGTGGGGATGTATTTGTGTACAAGCTGGCTCCAGAGCATGCGCAGTATGCATTGCGAAGCCAGCCTGTACACCCAATTACCCCCCCCCACACTGCACAGGTCCAGACAGGCATCACAAGAAGGCAGGAATTTTAAATCAGGAGTGCGTGCCTGAATGACGTTTAATGCCTACCAGGTCGTGATTGCACCGGAGAGGCAGGGGGAGAGCGGACCTAGAGAGACTGCACACCCGTCGGCCAGCAGTGTAGGAACTCGTCAAGGAACACGCAAATGTACAAACCGCTGTATTCAACTATTATAAATCAATCAAAGGAAAAAGGAAGGGCGGCACTCACCGGGTAAACGAGAAAGTCTTATTTATTCCAGAGTTCCGGAAACAAACAGGGTGCAGGGAGGGGGCAAGAGGAGCCGCCGGACTACGGCACCGTTTCGCGACGCGTGTCGCTTCTACGGGTCCAGTGCCTGGACCCGTAGAAGCGACACGCGTCACGAAACGGTGCCGTAGTCCGGCGGCTCCTCTTGCCCCTCCCTGCACCCTGTTTGTTTCCGGAACTCTGGAATAAATAAGACTTTCTCGTTTACCCGGTGAGTGCCGCCCTTCCTTTTTCCTTTGTTTGCTATTGCTGGTGCTTTGGCTGTGCACCCCTGGTGGGAAATCGCCATTCCTGGATGGAAAACTAACCGTGACTTTGGCCCTGCTAAGTGCCCTGACTGACCTGCTTACTATTATAAATCAATCACTATTAGGTCAGACAGGGATGATTAGTAATGTAGTAGGAAGGGACAGGTAGTGATACGTTAGGGGGGGCTAAACTAGGTGACAGGTTCTCCAAGTACCACATTTCTAAAAATTTTCATCATTGCTCTTACCTTCGTTAACAATGTCTTGAACGGATTGAGTTTTCCGTATGTTGGAAACAACGGAGTTAAACAGTGGAGCGATTCTGGGCATCTTCACCTCCGCCGGCTGCTTCCTCTTCCTCTGGTAGACTGGTTTTAGAGGACTAGCAACGTCTTGTACACAAGAATAGATCCCATTTAATGTAGGATACTCGAATGGACTCTGATTAAAGTCCGGACTAACCTCCTGATCGGAAAGATAGCACGTCATGGACTCAGGATCTTCTCTACTTTCAAGAAAACAAATGGAAAGTTTTTAATTATAAAGATGACAATCTTTCGGCTACAGCAGAACTTGGAATCAGAGAATCTGATTTATATTATTTTGGGGCAAAACTGTTGTTGTAAGTCAATAAAAGTGGGTGGGTAATCCCTCTTAAGGATACGGAGGAAAACAAACACACCACATACACAATGTGTGCACGAGGCCTTACAAATACAGAGGTAAAAACTCACCAAATACACAACGTGTGCACGAGGCCTTACAGATACTGAGGTAAAAACTCCCCAAATACACAACATGTGCACGAGGCCTTACATATACTGAGGTAAAAACCCAAATACACAACGTGTGCACGAGGCCTTACAGATACTGAGGGAAAAACTCACCAAATACACAACGTGTGCACGAGGCCTTACAAATACTGAGGTAAAAACTCACCAAATACACAACGTGTGCACGAGGCCTTACATATACTGAGGTAAAAACCCAAATACACAACGTGTGCACGAGGCCTTACAAATACTGAGGTAAAAACTCACCAAATACACAACGTGTGCACGAGGCCTTACAGATACTGAGGTAAAAACTCACCAAATACACAGCGTGTGCACGAGGCCTTACAGATACTGAGGTAAAAACTCACCAAATACACAACGTGTGCACGAGGCCTTACAAATACTGAGGTAAAAAACACCAAATACACAACGTGTGCACGAGGCCTTACAAATACTGAGGTAAAAAACACCAAATACACAACGTGTGCACGAGGCCTTACAGATACTGAGGGAAAAACTCACCAAATACACAACGTGTGCACGAGGCCTTACAAATACTGAGGTAAAAACTCACCAAATACACAACGTGTGCACGAGGCCTTACATATACTGAGGTAAAAACCCAAATACACAACGTGTGCACGAGGCCTTACAAATACTGAGGTAAAAACTCACCAAATACACAACGTGTGCATGAGGCCTTACAGATACTGAGGTAAAAACTCACCAAATACACAGCGTGTGCACGAGGCCTTACAGATACTGAGGTAAAAACTCACCAAATACACAACGTGTGCACGAGGCCTTACAAATACTGAGGTAAAAAACACCAAATACACAACGTGTGCACGAGGCCTTACAAATACTGAGGTAAAAAACACCAAATACACAACGTGTGCACGAGGCCTTACAAATACTGAGGTAAAATCTCACCAAATACACAACGTGTGCACAAGGCCTTACATATACCGAGGTAAAAACTCACCAAATACACAACGTGTGCACGAGGCCTTACAGATACTGAGGTAAAACCTCACCAAATACACAACGTGTGCATGAGGCCTTACAGATACTGAGGTAAAACCTAACCAAATACACAACGTGTGCACGAGGCCTTACAGATACTGAGGTAAAATCTCACCAAATACACAACGTGTGCACGAGGCCTTATACATACTGAGGTAAAAACTCACCAAATACACAACGTGTGCACGAGGCCTTACAGATACTGAGGTAAAACCTCACCAAATACACAACGTGTGCACGAGGCCTTACAGATACTGAGGTAAAACCTAACCAAATACACAACGTGTGCACAAGGCCTTACATATACCGAGGTAAAAACTCACCAAATACACAACGTGTGCACGAGGCCTTACAGATACTGAGGTAAAACCTCACCAAATACACAACGTGTGCATGAGGCCTTACAGATACTGAGGTAAAACCTAACCAAATACACAACGTGTGCACGAGGCCTTACAGATACTGAGGTAAAATCTCACCAAATACACAACGTGTGCACGAGGCCTTATACATACTGAGGTAAAAACTCACCAAATACACAATATGTGCACGAGGCCTTACAGATACTGAGGTAACAAACTCACCAAATACACAACGTGTGCACGAGGCCTTACATATACTGAGGTAAAAACTGACCAACTACACAACGTGTGCACGAGGCCTTACAGATACTGAGGTAAAAACTCACCAACTACACAATGTGTGCACGAGACCTTACAGATACTGAGGTAAAAACTCACCAAATACACAACGTGTGCACGAGGCCTTACAGATACTGAGGTAAAAACTCACCAAATACACAACGTGTGCACGAGGCCTTACAGATACTGAGGTAAAACACCAAATACACAACGTGTGCACGAGGCCTTACAGATACTGAGGTAAAAACTCACCAACTACACAATGTGTGCACGAGGCCTTACAGATACTGAGGTAAAAACTCACCAACTACACAATGTGTGCACGAGACCTTACAGATACTGAGGTAAAAACTCACCAAATACACAACGTGTGCACGAGGCCTTACAGATACTGAGGTAAAAACTCACCAAATACACAACGTGTGCACGAGGCCTTACAGATACTGAGGTAAAAACACCAAATACACAACGTGTGCACGAGGCCTTACAGATACTGAGGTAAAAACTCACCAACTACACAATGTGTGCACGAGACCTTACAGATACTGAGGTAAAACAACGCACCAAATACTAAACAATGCACACATGCAAGCAGAGCTAGAAAATAAGCATCCGGATAAGAGGTTATTAACAAAATTCCGTCCATTATTTGTACGTTTTACTGACCTGGGTGCCGGTGTCTGCGCCATCGCAAGAAACCTTGAGGAGATGCTGGCACATTCATTCCTCTCAGAGGTCAGGATGGGTCCTTCTGCCAATGGAAAATGGAGAGTTAGAAAGTACAGTCATTTCTTACGAGAAAAAAGAAAAAAAAAAAAAAAAAAGTTTACGGCAATGAAAGCGAGGATTATACTAAAGAGATTAGTAATGTCTTCCCTTCTAAATCCCTATTCTCATCTTGTGCACAAAAGCTCATGATGGACACGGCACATGTATACACAGAGCCTGATTAGCCCGGCAGACATCAAGAAAGTGTCCTCTATCAGTTCAGTATAAACTTTTATTTAGGTGCAAAAAATAGTTTAATTAGGTGGACTAAAAAAAAAAATAAAAAATTTTTTTTTAAAACAAGATAACACCTATTGACAACATGGGTAATAACTTGTGGATAGGAGGGTGCCACACTGAACGAGAGAACCCACACTCCATTCATTCTCTATGGGGCTGCTGACTGCTGCGCTTGGCTGCCCGGCAGTTGCAGAGAATGGATGGAGTGGCACCTGCCCTACCGCTCCATTGTGTAACGGGATAATAGTGCCACAATCCAATGAAGATGTGATACCTGGTTTGTTTGCACTAGAAAACTTCATTTAAAAACTTTACATTATAAAAGGTACCGATCCCTCTACCTAACCTTATGGTGCCGTCACACAGCACGATCTGGCCAGCGATGTCGGAAGCGATGCGCGGGTGCTCGCTCGGTTCCGACATCGCTGGCCAGCTGTCACACAGCATCGCTGCGGCCGGGACACCGCAGCGATGCGGGCGGTGACATCGCTCGCTGGGCTGGGCTCAGCCCAGCGAGCGATCCGCAGCAACGCTGCGGTATAGGCTGGATCGCCGCCGACATCGCTCTGGCGATGTCACACGGCGCGATCCAGCCTTATCGCAGGTCGCCAGGTTTACGGTTCTTCCCGTAAACCTGTCAACCTGCGACCAGCGATAAAACGCGGTCGCGGCGCTCGTTTACACAGCGCGACGTCGCTAGCAACATCGCTGATAAGTCACTTTTTCGGCGATGTCGCAAGCGACGTCGGCAGGTGTGACAGCACCATTAGTCTTATAACAGAACGTTTTCTACTAAACCATCCTTATCTACAGCTGGTAAATGGCCCTGGTGGGTTAGGGTGGCCCCCGTTTGGCTCCTTATGTGCTCCTTATAGGTAAAATGGAGCATCCGGCTGTCAGACATCTGTCGGTCTTCCCTGATGTCAACTACTGGGGAACGAGTCGGTAGGTCACTATATAAAGTCCCCGTTTCTATAATGTCTTTTAAGAGTGTATTTAATGGGGCTTAAATAGGCCAGTTTTAGCTCATCTTTTTCATTTATTCCAACTGGTTCCACAAGTTTTTTTTTTCTAAAACGGCCATATGGTTGTAAAAGCATGTCTTGTTTAATGAATTAGAAATTAGGTTTTTTTCTAAGGAGACATGGCTCATAGGGTAAACTTGAAGAGTAGCCTAAAGACACGCCCTAGAGGACCCTGTGAGCACTTTTATAAAGACCAGGTAAATTGGCACCTCTTTGGGCCGGAGACACAATGGGCGAGATGATGCGAGATATTCACACGAGTCTTGCATGCCTCTCCTGACACAGCTGCAAGCTCCCTGGACAGGAAATGTGTTTCTATGCAGCGGACATGCTCCTGTCCAGAGAGCCGGCAGCCATGCCAGGTGAGGCATACGAGTCTAGTGAAAGTACCGCGCATGCATCTCACACAGTGAGTCTCCGACCTTAGATATTAGACACTACTTTCTAGGTTTGGATAATGACAAAGTGATCCTATCACCAAGTTTTCCCAAAATAGGCTGCGGCCATCACCAGTGAGGCCTTATACACAGCATTCTAGAATAATGTATATAAGTCTCCAGGCTGATCTGTATAACATATAAAACAGCTTTGATTATACTCACCTACGGGGCAGTCCAGTCTAATGGGCGTCACAGGTCTTGGTCCGGTCCTCCTTCTCTTCTTTGTGTGGATGGCACATCCTACATCATCCACTGTCCCCGCCATCGCACTCTTGCGCATGCGCACTTCTCTCTATCCTGCTGAGGGCTGAGTAAAGCATTGTAATGCACAGGCGCAAGGAAGCCTCCTATGACACTAAGCTAAAACTGAGTTGCATTTGTGCCAGTTGGGGGTGTATACTGCTGGGGAGGAGTTGCCTGTTATTTTGCATAGTGTCAGCCTCCTGCCAGCAGCAAGCATACACCCAAGGTCTTCCTGTGTCCCCCAATGAAGCGATTAAGAAATGCCCGTGCATGCGCACAACAATGCTTTGCTCTGTCCTCAGAAGGGCAGGGCGAAGTGCGCATGCACAGGAGCGCGATGGAGGACACTGTGGATGATGAAGGATGCTTCATGCACATGACGCAGGGAAGGAAAACAGATCTCAAGGAGAGGCGCAAGATCAAGATCACAGACACCCATTGGACCGGACCTCGCGCAGGGGAGTAAAATAAAAGTTCTTTTTACATTATACAGATTCGCATGTGGATATTCTAGAATGCTGATGGGGAAAACCTGGTGACAAAATTTACTTTAAAACAAAGGTATCTTTGTCCAATTTTACAGAAAAATGAGGAAACATACAATGAATCATAGTTTGGGAAGATTTAGGAAGTGGCGGAGTGCACATTAGGAGGTTCAGAGACAAAATAGGAAATTGATGTAAGAATCAATAGGGAGCAAGCAAGAATTAAAAAGGTGATTAAGAAAACAGCAAAAAGGAAAATACAATGAAAACTGAAATGAATTCCTTGATCACTTCGGAGCAGATGCTGGAATTCTCCATCTCTTTAGGGAATGGTTAGTATTACAAGAGTGGTCCAAGTCAAACGTTAAAAAATAAGGTTTTGTTTTTTTAACCTGGGCCAAGGTTTGCTGAAAGATTTCCAAAGTGCTGTTTAAGGAAGATTTCCTGATCAGGAGTCTGTGGGATTTCACCATCTAGAACCAGGCAGGGGGTGTCCAGCTCCTCAACCTCTGCTTGCTCTTCTAGATCGGACGAGTTCCCATCTACACTTAGGGGCTCCGTGCTTTCAGAGTCTTCATGGCACAAGAATCAAAATAAGAGAGCACGGTAAGTGACACACATTCCAGTGCTGATGGAAAAATGAGATTCTGAAATGGAGGAATCCAGTGTTGCATGCAATCATTGTGATTAACGAGGACCTGTCACCAGCTCACAAGTGGGCAGTTTTTGCTCTCATTTTATTCCACCGCTCACCTGAGTATTTATTCTTTTTTTTTTTTTTAATTCACAATATGGTTCCAGAGATAAGGATCTTTGTACTTAGTGCAAATTTTGATGATCTTTACAAAGGAGGTGTGGCTTACATGACAATACTATAAGACAGTGTAAAGACACACCCCTGAGGAACCACAAGCCACGCCCCTCATAAAGACCATAAAATTAATTCAGCACTGACTAAAAAGGCCCATATCTAAGGAACCATATGGGGGATTAAAAGAAAGAAAAAAAAATTATATATATATATATATATATATATATATATATATATATATATATATATATATATATATATATATATATATATATATATATACATACACATACACACATACACACATACATACATACATACATACGTACACCTTTTATATATATTTTTATGTATATAAAAACAGATTACTGTGGAGAGCAAAAGGAAAAGAATGATCACAGGGGAACAGGTCCTTAAATAAAAAGACAAAAGAGACAACAGGTTCAGTTTTACACAAGACAAGGATTCAGTGATGAGATGGAGACGACAGATTAAATATTATGAGTTTATAATACTCTAAATGGGAGATTTTATACAGGTTTTCATCTTCAGTGAGGTTTTAGTCAAACTACAGAACTGAATTTATAGAGAATTAAAAAATAATACACTTTAAAGGGTTGTGCCACCGACAATTGTAATAAATCGTAGAATACAAGTTCCACAGTTGGATGTTAAATTATTTTTTCCTGTGCTGAGAATCTTATATGTGTGTCCCTGCTATGTACTGTGTAATTAATGTGTCTGACCATACAGGAACATGGTCTGATCATACCACATCTCCTGTGCTGAGATAATCTTATATATGTGTCCCTGCTGTGTACTGTATAATGGATGTGTCTGACCGTACAGGGACATGGTCTCATCATACCCCATCTCCTGTGCTGAGATAATCTTATATAGGTGTCTGTACAGGGACAAGGTCTGATATTCAGTATACTCTTTTGCGTCCTCGCCTGCCCAGGAGCTGTGGTATATCCAACCTATTCCTGCATGGTCGGATACATTCATTACACAGGGACACATTTAGAAGAATATCTTGGGACTGGAACATTTCATTTAATCACATGCAATTGTGGAAATTATTTTTATTACAAAACCTATTGATTAAAACGCCAATGTGAATCCACCCTTAGAGAGACTCGTTCAGGCTCTCACAGTCTTGGTATTGGGAGCCAGTGACGTCACTTTTGACTTTCAGAAGTTAGTCACAAAATGGCACCTTGGGACCGCAGCAGACGTCGGTAAGAGGTGAAGCCACCGGAGGCTGAGTAAGAGACAGGGGGCTGACATGTAAAGCTGAATAAAAACGTGGAGTGGTGCTTTAATTATAATCTGTCACTTGCTGCTCTTCTGAAGTGATTGTTCCACCATGGTGACATTTGATACAAGACATTTAAGAAATCTTTAATGATCCAAAATGGAGGAGTAATGGGAAGAAGCAGCGCTGCCGTAAAGAAAAGACGATCCAAGGTGTATAGACAATGGAAATCACCCTTGGATCGGTGTTTCTTCACAGAAGCGCGGATTCATCCCATTCCTACTCCATTTTGGATCAGTTACTGCAGCAGACATCCTCACGTTTCTGATAGTACTTGTGGCTCCACCCAACCATCACCCCCCAGGGGTGCCTGTCATCCCTCAGATTTTCTTCTTAGTTTGTCAGATAAGACACTATTTGTGCTTTTAGTTTTTATCCAAGAAATCTTTTATGCAACTCATGTAACGTACGTTGGGGCAGCAGGTAAACCGCGTTGTGTTGCACTATGACCATTAGTACTATATTGCTTCTTACCTCCATTAGGATGCTCTGGACTGGACAGGCGGCTGCTGCTGTAATCAACGGAGCAGGCACTATCTGGGCTATGCTTCTCCTGCAAGTCATTGGGGTAGCCTCCACGGGGCAAGCCTTTTACCTCAAACTCACTGGCAAATTATAGAATTTAGTTAATATATTTTTAAACTAAATCATTAATATCATGAAATTACTTAAGATTAGGGTCAACACATGTATTTTTAGGCTTGATGAATGAACTGCATGTGCCACCCTGGCCAACATTAAGGGAATGTTTATAGCCATTTTTTGCTTATCCGCACTTACCCAATGTATTGTGGCAAGTTGTGATTTTCTAAGCCTTATGGCGGGTTTACACGTTGCGATATCGTAGTACGATTTCAATGAAAAGTCACGTGGTTCGATCGTTGGACCCGATATCGTTCCTGCGTTGTATGGTTTGAACGTCCAATACGATGCAGGAACGATGTCAATGCGATATCGGGGATTGAATGAGCGTGCTCTCCAATGCTCCGATATTGAATGGAGATTGGAGCCGGACCGTGCTGTGTAAACGCACAACTACGATGCAATTTGAAACGTCACCCATTCACTCCCATGTTAAAGGATCGTTCCTGGGTTGGGGGGCGTAGACATCGCACGGACGTTGTATTCTGATATCGCAGCGTGTAAACATCCAATGCGATGCGGGAGAAACATGCACTAAATGCGCGCTCCCGCGCCATTGAGTTGCGATATCGCAACGATATTGAAGCGTGTAAACCCACCTTTAGATGTTATACAACTAATCCATCATAATTAAGTCTCATCAGCACATTAAAAAAAAACAAAAAAAAAAAAAAAAACACTCCTTTATTCTTCCGACATTAGGTTTCATATCTATTGGTTTTGTTTCTGCACAAAAGTAAAACCAAAAATGTGCTGCCGACTGCGCTATTCTGGTCATTAGAAAAGCCCAAACTGATGGAAACCAAAAAGTCTCCTATTGAACAGCTCCGCTAAAGGGAACCCATCATGTCCTTTTTATGTTATTAAACAGCCCCCAATTGTATTTAGATCATACAGTGTTCATTAGCAACCATTTTGTATTGTATTTATCCCCAAAAAATACTTTAGATACTTAGATGTTTTGATTAGCTAGCTGGGCAAACAGTCATACAGTCATCTGGGCGGTTAGCAGAGATGTCAATCCAGTGAAGACCGAAGTTCATGTAATGTTCTCCAGAAGGACTTGTGTGATGTTATGACCATGTGATTATAAGGGTCGGAGGTAAGTCTACACTGTCCTTTGTTTAAGGCCTGCTTCGTTAGCTCAGCCAGATACAGTAAAATGGCCATAACACCACACAGGAGATTCTAGAAAGCATAACATGGATTTTGGCTTGTTTGCAGTTGACTGACATGTCTGCTGACCGCCCGGTTGACTGTTTGGGCAGCTAGCTAATGAAAACATCTAACAGCCATCGGGACAGTTAGCAGACAGGTCAATGAACTGCAAACAAGCCAAAATTCATCAAATGCTCTCTTAAAGGACCTGTGTGATGTTACGACCAAGTGACCATAATGGGTGGAACCAACTAGGAATGAAGGACCACAGGTTCTACAGCATTAGAGGAACTTCAGCATGTCTGCAAGTGATTGACATGTCTGCTAACCACATGGATAACTGTACGACTATTTGGGCAGCTAGCTTATGAAAACTCCTCAGTGTTCAAAGTCCTTTTTTGGGATAAAAAAAACAGGTAACTAATGCACAGTTCTTGATCTATACAACATTGGGAGCGGTTTAATAACAAAAACAAGAAAAAAAAAAAAAGGACATGACAGGTTCCCTTTAAAGGATAGTGCCTTTCTCAGGAATGTTAGACATAGCTACAAAATATGTAATAAATGAACAGCAGATGTAGGTCCTACAAAAATCTACAGGACAGGGCACGGTTGTGTTTTGCTGTTAGTGTGTAGGTGGTTGGATTTCCCATAAAAATTAATGGGAATTCCAGCCATGGAGATTAATGTAGGTCACATTGATAGGACCCCCATCTACTATACTTGTATGACATATCTTGGCGATATGCAAGAGGTGGGAATGACCCTTTAACTTGGTACGAGTTTTGCCATTTCACATGCTAAACAAGCAGCTAAAGTTCTTCACAGTTGTATGGCCAGCAGATTAGACACACGAGCCAGGCACAGTTTTATTCATAGTCAATACCTGTAGGCATCTAATGTTTGCTCCTCTCCGATCTCTGGATAGATAACACACTCCTTGCCATCTGGGGTGTCCAACTCCTGTTTAAACACCCCTTCCTCACATGACATGAGCCGAATAACTCTTGGACGAGAATGGCCGCCTATGGGGATAAATGGATTCTAGAAAAAGAAACCAATTTAAGAGTTAGGGTAAAGTATAATTCGGGCTATACCTACAAAATAAAAATATTCAACGTTAAAGGGACCAAAATAAGTAATGATGGGACCCGTGGAAGTTTGGGTTCTGGAGTTTCAGCTGGATTTTAGATAAAGTTATGATCTGGACCTGAACCTCATTGAAGTCACTGAATAGGCAGTTCGAGGGAGAGAGGGTGGGGTTCTGTCCTTTTCTTTCTTTTTTGTACACACTACAGCCGATAACGCTTATTTTACCCCCAGTGAAGCCGATCAATCACTGCAAGCGGCTCGTACTGGGCCAAGCACCGAGTGTACCCGAGAACCAGGTGTACCCAAGTACAGCGACGCTCACTCCAGTCTTTGCGTATGTATGTAAAGCGCTCCAACTCCCAACCCAAACACTGAACATCTTTGTAAAGTCTGTGTGCGGTATAAACTCCAAACTTTAAAGTCTGGTTGGCTCATCCCCACCCAAAATAAGTTACCCTCTATCCATCAGACAGGTGATAACTTGCTGAACGCCGGGACTCTGACCCATAGGATCTCCCAGTGATGGCAAGAATGGAGCCTCTAGAAACCCAAGAACGGAGTTTTCAGCCTTTAACAAAGGGGAGGTGATCACTCACAGTCTCTGCTACATTCATTGGTATTGGGACTGCAAGAATAGCTGAGCAATGGCACTTTGCTTTCTCTGGTAGCCCCTACACAATGAACAGAGTGGAGGCTACCCCTATCCACACACCTGTTCAAGCCAAAGCTGCAGAACTACATTTTTAAGAATGCTGCAGGACCCAGCATCCTTCAGTAATTAGTAATTTTATATTATATATTATATATTATATATTATATATTATTATATATATATTTATATAATATATATATATTATATATTATATTATATATATATATATATTTATAATATATAATTATATATATATATATATATATAAACACACACACATACATATAGCTGGGTGCCCGATGCACATGCATCGGGATTCTAGAAGAGCGAGTCGCCTTAGAACTGCTCGCAATGGCCGCTGCCGGCCCAATGCTTCGGGCGATCCACATGACCACGCGACTTGCATTGCGAGTGGACTCAGAAGGGGCAAAAAACCCATTCGCAATTATATAATAAATGACATCACACGAGCACGGCGTCCAGTCACAGCCAGCTTCTCTCGCCACCTTTGGATTAAATGAACGATCAACTGTTGCGTCTCTTCCTGTTTATTGCTTTGTCAAAAGGCAAAGAGATAGAAGTCGGCAATAATTAGACACGGGGCTCGTGTGATGTCATAACGTCATGTGAGCCCAAACCGCAATTGCCAACAGCGCTGGAATGGTGCCAGCATGGGAGGGGAGTATAGGCTTTTAAATTTTACCTGGGGGAAACAAGTGGAATCAGGAGAGGTGGTCCTAGTAGTGGAAAACCCCTTTAATTATATAACATTTTCCATAGTAATTGCACCAAAAACTAAAACAATGCTGTCAAGCACAAGATTATCATTTTTTATTGATTTTTTGCTTCTTTGTGGATGAAGTTTATAAAGAATTGCTATGGATATTGCAGTTTACTTAAAAAGGAGCAAATCACCACATCAGTAGTGTTCAGTTTTTGCCCTTATTTTATTCCCCCTTCTCCCCTAAGTATTATGCCTTTTTCTGTTCTAAAATCCACCATTTGGTTGCAGAAATTAGGCTATTTTTATGTAATGTTACATTTTATTGCTTTTTCCAAGGAGGCGTGACACATAAGATCCTCATAGGTGTGTCTTTAGGGTGATCTCCATAATCACCCTTTGAGCCATGTCACTTCTGACCCGTCTCTCTTCAAATAGACGAAAATTAAGGCAATGCAAAGACTATTAAATATAGTAGGGAAAGCTCTCAGTGTAGTGAAGAGAGATGCAGGCATGCTAAACATTTTTGAAGTCATCAGATGTATTATGGAGGAGTTCAATCACTTTACACATTTATGTCACAGGGATAAGTGAACCTGTCACCAGATTTTGGGGTTTTAAACTAAAAGCGCCCCTTCAGCAGCGCCCATGCTGCATATTAAGAAGACGGCTATTAGGCCCTGCCCACCTTTGTACACTGAATAAATTACTTTAAAAAATGTCCCGCCCTGTATTATAATTACCTTTGTTTCTGGTCTGATAGTAGCTCGGTCCGTCCTGCCTCTCCTCACAGTCCATCCCACCTTCCTTCTGCTTGGTCTCCAAATGGAACGCCTGTGCAAAGGATTCTCTGGATCACGCAGGCGCAGTGTGCTCTGCCCTGTTGCAGGCAGAGCCTAAAACTCGTCTAACCATGTGCAAATCACTGAGGTCTCTAAACATGCAAGAGATTTCAACCTGGCTCTCAGGATGACGTCTTGTGCGTCATTCATATACCCGGGTGGGTGAATCTCGTGCTTGTGCAGAGACCTCAGCTGTTATTGATGTGTAGATGGCTTTTAGGCTCTGTATGCAGTGGGCGAGGAGAGGCGCGTCGGACGGCGAGGAGAGGCGCGTCGGACGGCGAGGAGAGGCGCGTCGGACGGCGAGGAGAGGCGCGTCGGACGGCGAGGAGAGGCGCGTCGGACGGCGAGGAGAGGCGCGTCGGACGGCGAGGAGAGGCGCGTCGGACGGCGAGGAGAGGCGCGTCGGACGGCGAGGAGAGGCGCGTCGGACGGCGAGGAGAGGCGCGTCGGACGGCGTGAGAGGCGCGTCGGACGGCGTGGAGAGGCGCGTCGGACGCGTGGAGAGGCGCGTCGGACGGCGTGGAGAGGCGCGTCGGACGGCGTGGAGAGGCGCGTCGGACGGCGTGGAGAGGCGCGTCGGACGGCGTGGAGAGGTGGGACGGATGGTGAGAGACGGATCAAACTGCAATCAAGTAATTGAGGGACATATAGCACATTCATCAAACATATCAATGTGAAACTTATACATATCTTATACATATCTTACCGGGTCAGGTTGCACTTTTGATTCCAGAAACTTTACTGGTTGATTTTCCTGGTGACCAACGAGGTTGTCGCATGGGGAGAATGATTCTAGCTGGCGGAGGTCAAGCATGGACTTTACAGTCAGCTCGATGTTTCCAGTGGGCTGAGACCAACGAACACGCTGCCTGGGTGTCTTACCGAGAGAGTCCGAACGCTGGGAGACGATTTGTCTTTATCCTTAATATAAAAAAAACAATGTTTAAAAAACAAAGGGAAACGGTCGTGTCCTTTTTGGCTATTGAACACCCCCAGTGTTACCTTTTTAGATACTTAGATGTTTTCATTAGCTAGCTGGGCAAACAGTCATACAGTCATCCGGGCAGACCACTCATCTAGTGACAGTTAGTTCTCTGTGGTCGTAACCATGGATACCTAAGCTGCTGCAATGTCCTGCACATGAGCTAATCAGGAGAACTATACTACATTTCTAATTGGAGGGATTTTATAATATTATTATTACACCTACTACATATAGGATGTTGGAGATAGAAATACCCCTTTAAGTGTAGGTCATCCTAAAATTTACCCTTTTCATTTCCCAGAATGATGCACTTCTTCCAAAAGAATTGGCAAGATCATTGTTCTTCTCAGAACCTGAAATACAAGATATGAAAACTCTATTATTGTAGAGGATGTTAGAAGAAGCCATTCAAGCATTTACAATTACAATATAATGTAAAAAAAAGAAAACTTGTGAATGAACAGTACAAATGGACAAGTATGCAAGCAAATAAGATTTTAGTTGTATTTTGCTGACAACCTGGCTGAACTGATCATATATAGTGAGGGGTATAAACATTTAATAAAACATAGCCGCTGTTCAAACTTATATATGCCCAAAGTGCGGCGCCATAAGCGAATACGCAAAAGGCTCTAACCATTGCTGTTTTACGTTGGCTCCAACCTGCTTTTTCCACCTTGTTGAGGGAGATAGATTATTAATCCCCAAATCAAAAAACTGCGCAGGCAGCATTTTTTTGGATCCGGTTATGGATGTCGGACTTGTGCGCCAAGTGCGAAACTGTGCAACAAACCAGACACAAGTGATACATGGAAACCCACTATAAACGATTCCTTACCCGTCATATCTTCATCACTGCCTTCATCAACACCATCTTTGTCACTATCAGATGAAAGTACGGGTGCTGGGCACATCACAGCGATGGTCTCACGTCTTAAAAAGAAATAATAAGAAAAATAGTATACAGCTCACAGTAGTGTGAACATAACCCACATGCGACCCATTCACACAAGCCATAAACCAGTATCAACGCTAAAAGACACACAACATGTGCAAGTGCTACAGTGTCCGCACTGCCCGCGAGTAAATATTCCGGCTTTATTTTCTCACTACTAACCAGGGCTGTGGAGTCGGTAAGACAAACATCCGACTTTGACTCTGACTCTTCAACTTCCTTGAAACCGACTCCACAAATCTTACTCCATAACCATGGCTGCAAAGTCAGTAAGCCACATATCCGACTCAGACTCCTCAATTACCATGAATCAGACTCAGACTCCAACTCCACCCAAAATGGGCATCGACTCATACTCCACAGCTCTACTGATCACAAGAAAAAACTCATACAAGTTGGATACCTGGCGTTTGCAGTCTTGTTTGGAGCACATTTTTCCCCGGCTTTCCCATGTTGTTTCATCTCTGCGAGTCTTTGGCGCATGTTGATTGTCATCTCGGAGCTCAGACGCCAGATAAAAATGCAGCTGGAGAATGAAGCAGAGCTCAGTTTAGAGGTTTTTTTGTTTAAAGCGTAACCACCGTTTAAAATTTTATTTTATAATAATGTAGAGCAAGTGATTTTAATAAACTTTCTAATATACCTAATTAATAAATCTGGAAGGAAACCATTCATAAACCTTCCACAAGGTGTCCCCACTACATTGTGCGTGAAGCATACATATATTCATTCTCCCTTAGATCCGTCTTCCCACTGAATAGGGTATGTAACCATATAAGGGTAAAGGGGGTGTGGCCTACACTATGGGCGAGCTCCTGACTGTGGCCAGTGAGGAAACAATGTATCAGATTATGTCAGGCTACAGCTAATTTGCTGGCATGTCAATGTCAGAACCAGTGTAAACTCCTCTTTCTTGGCACAAGCTTCTCTGATCGGTCATCTGGCTCCACACAGCTCAGTCACAATCTGTTAACCCTTTCTCTGCTATCACATTGCACTGCTCCCCATCAGCTGCTGGCCACACCCCCACAGCCATAAAATGCAGTTTTTTAAAGAGCACTGAAAAATGTGAGAAAATCAGTCACAAAAAAGCATTATCTTAGCTATGTCACCCATCATTAACAACCAGTGCAGTATTGTTACGTTTAAGTTCTGAAATTGCTGCAGGTATGGACACAGATCTGGGGCACCTAACAGTCCAATTAAAGTACCATAGATTTTAAAACCTTATGCACACGTAGCAGGAGACAAAACAAAAAAAAAAGTTAAACAAAGCCAACCAGATTTTTATTGCAGACTTCACACCATCAATGCATAATCATGTAATAAGGTAAAATCCAAATGGTGCTATATGCAGATTTATTTTGTTGCAACGTGCTACATGTGGATTTTGTTGCAGGTACATTGTGGTTTTGTGGCACAAAATTTCCAGAACTTGTGAACAAGAATATTCTGCTGCACCCACTCTATTTTCTCTTTTTTTTTGCTACACTCGGATCCTATGGGATCAGACTTATTTACATGCACCATATACACAGAGGAGAACAGCAAGGAGTCAAAGAAATCCAAACAGAAAGGGCTCTGCACTAGGTTTGGCACAGTCTATCAGTTTACCCTAAAAGTGTAATAAGGAGTCTTGGGACGCATTCACACATCTACAATTCCATCAGTTGTTGGATCGCAACGCAGGGGCTGACCGCGGCTCTCCTGACGCGAGTCTGACAGCTTCACAGAAATCTCTGTCGAGGTCGAGCTCAAGTTGGGAGAAGTGGCCAGTCCGTGCACTGTGATCAGACATTGGACCAAATTGTATGGAGGTGTGAAAGAGGCCTTATATCTAGGGTCTCACCTGTCTCCAGACACAGATATCAGATGCTTGCAGTCGTTGGTAAATTTCATCCCAGTCACAATTTCTGAATGGAGGAATATACAGTCAGTGTTATTAACGCTCTAGTCAAGTGCTATCTATTTCCATGACTTAAGTGATCAATACCTGAATGTCCAAACATGGTGGCCACACACTCCCCAGTGTAGAAATCAAAGATACACAAGTTCTTGTCTGAGCAGCTGGTTGCAATATAGAGGCCAGAGGGGTCAGTCTGCACCTAAAGAGAGCAATAAGTGTCAATTATGGCACAAAGGGAAAAATATACAAATTCATAGCATCATTGGAAGATAAAGTATCAAGGGCTCATGTGCAGATTTTGCTTAAAAAAAAAATAAAATAAAGTTAAAATTTCTAGATTACATAGCACACTGGGTGATCACACACAAGCTGAACGTATCCTTTCATAGAAACATGGACAAAGTATCTTAAATTAATAGTTTATTCCCATGAAGACCTCTCGTGGCAGATCTGGAAATTAGACAACTGTGATTGAGCTTCATTGGCCCTGTAACAACATTCGTTAAGGACGAGAGCTATGCTGTCCAAAATCGGCTTCCCCAAGAGAAAAGGCCAACGGGAAAAAGACCAACGAGAAAAAGGCCAACGAGAAAAAGGCCAACGAGAAAAAGGCCAACGAGAAAAAGGCCAACGAGAAAAAGGCCAACGAGAAAAAGGCCAACGAGAAAAAGGCCAACGAGAAAAAGGCCAACGAGAAAAAGGCCAACGAGAAAAGGCCAACGAGAAAAAGGCCAACGAGAAAAAGGCCAACGAGAAAAAGGCCAACGAGAAAAAGGCCAACGAGAAAAAGGCCAACGAGAAAAAGGCCAACGAGAAAAAGGCCAACGAGAAAACCAACGGAAAGGCCAACGAGAAAAAGGCCAACGAGAAAAAGGCCAACGAGAAAAGCCCATATCTCTCCCATATTTCCTTAAATGGCAGAATGTCCCATTTAGAGCAGTTATAGGCTTAAAAAAACAACAACTAACTTCATAGATTTGAAGGTTGCCTAAAAGTCAAATGTACTAACAAATAGTTCTTCGGACGCCATTACAGAAGACCAATGAGCAATTAAATGCAATCAATTTTGCCTCTGGTTTATACAGAAAAGAACGGGAATTAAATATATATTGTTTCTTAATCAACCCTTCAGTTCAAGCAATAAGGACCCTTAAATATATTGTGCATTAGTGCTCACCTTTGGTCTTTAACAAGGGGGTGTTGCTCACAGGATCCTCGGGGTGTATCTCAACTGCTATGCACTGTTACCCGTGAGCCACACACCCCTTGTACTATAATAATTATTAATTAAAAAAAAAAGACACTGAAAAAGCTCATGTCTCTGGAACCTTATGGTGAAAAAGAAAGAAAAACAAAAGAAAGAGAAAAAGAAAAAAGAGAAAAAAAAGAGAAACCTTAGGTGAGCAGCAGGAGCAATGCCCAGCCATTATTGAACTGGTGACAGGTTCTGCAGGGAAACAACCAGATCTTGGAAAAGAACCATAAGGACAAAGGAAATATCTTGGATAAAAATGATTCCCCTATAAACGGACCCTCAGGAACAAACGGTCAGGTGAAAACAATTTACAAGGGAAGACCTGAGCAACCAGACTGCTCTAATAAAAACTATCCACATTTGAAGCAATAAAAATTGGAAAAAATCCCTGTAATCCTAGTCTACAGGACATATGGTGAGTGCAGTCCATGGCCTTTAGCATCCGAGTCAATATTACTGCTCCAAACATTCCCTGCAGATCTGAATCCTGTTTGCTGACCGGGCAGTATTGTCAGCAGTAAATAAGGCTGATTAACATTGACTGAGCAAGGAGCAAAAAAATCCATGACCGTCTTAGAAAAATCAGCTTAACTCTTTCCTGCTTTGTCAGCAAACACATGGCCGGAGGAACGTCATAGACCGAAATGTGCAGAAACCTAGTAAATCCGGATTTTTATAACGGTCATTGGACAAGATTGCAGAATGTCGTATATTAGATATGCACAAGGGGTAAATATAAATTTAGGAAATTAAATTCTGCAAATGCATTAAGTATATTTGACAGGTCTCCCTGGAGAGTAATATGAGGATTTGCTCTACTTATTAAGCCCGTGTCGCCCTTGCGCAATATATTTTGCAGGGTAATTGAGGCAATAAACAGCACGGCGGCGGCGCACTTACTTTAATGAGCGTGCCGTCTTCACTCTGCGATCCCTTGTACAGCTTTTTCTGCTTCCGCTGTGATGTTAAATATCCTAAAACAGCAAAAAAGAAATGGGCAAATGTGGATTACGTAAGGAGCTATAACGTAAAAGTCTCATCACCCGTGGGATCAATATATTGCACCAACCAATGAACTGATGTAGGAGAGCTGAGCTCGTCAGGTATCACAAGCTGAATATAAAGATATTTAGCATTATTGGGATGTCAATGACAAGTTCACTCAACTGACACAAGAGTCTCCACTTTCAGTAAACATTTCCATTTGCCATCAGAGATATATCACTACATAATAATATGGCACGGTCCCTCTACTAGACTATTAGTGCTTCAGCCTTCAGCATCTGGGTTCCATAGTGCACAATTTTATTTTAGGACTCATTGCCGCGGGTCCGGCTGTTTACGTTAACACAAAAACTTTACAAACAGTTTTTGGTTTCTGTTAAAAAACGTTCTCAGCTGGATGCGGCTGGAACCGTATGCAACCGCATGAGACTGCGTCCCCATTGAAAGTCAATGGAGGAGAAACCGCATGAGACTGCGTCCCCATTGAAAGTCAATGAAGGAGAAACCGCATGAGACTGCGTCCCCATTGAAAGTCAATGGAGGAGAAAACCGCATGAGACTGCGTCCCCATTGAACGTCAATGGAGGAGAAACCACATGACACTGCGTCCCCATTGAACGTCAATGGAGGAGAAACCGCATGAGACTGCGTCCCCATTGAAAGTCACTGGAGGAGAATCCGCATGACACTGCGTCCCCATTGAAAGTCAATGGAGGAGAAACCGCATGAGACTGCGTCCCCATTGAACGTCAATGGAAGGAAACCGCATGAGACTGCGTCCCCATTGAACGTCAATGGAAGGAAACCGCATGAGACTGCGTCCCCATTGAAAGTCAATGGAGGAGAAACCGCATGAGACTGCGTCCCCATTGAACGTCAATGGAGGAGAAACCGCATGAGACTGCGTCCCCATTGAAAGTCAATGGAGGAGACACCGCATGCAGTTGCACATGGATTCAGCTGGATTCACCAGGATTAAAAAAACGTTAGTGTGAAACCATCTTAATAATGAGAACTAAGACAGGAAAAAGTATTGAACACGTTAAGAAGCACAAAAACGTCATAGAAAATCATAACACCTGTGGAAATGTATCACTTAGGCGGCCGTCACACGCTACGATATATGCCAACATATCGCTGGAAAGTGCTTGATTTGGCATCGCTCCTACGACATCGTTGCGTGTGACAGCATGATGTGACTACCGATAAGTGGTCTGATTGTTATATCCAGATATGAGAACCGGACCTCATATCACACGATGTCGATCATGCAACTGCTGCATTGGTCTGTGTGACACCGCGATAACGATCTCCTTTATGATTTCTCCTATTCACATCATTGACAAGCATCAGACGCTGGTTGTGTGAGCGATCCCTGCACGTAACATCGCTGCTGCGTCCTGAACGTTATCTATACATGTGACACCTCACTAACGATGTTGTCCACAAACACATACCACTGACATCGCTATTGAGTTCCCACACAAAATCGTAGCGTGTGACGCCCGCCTTAGTGATAAAAAATATCAGCTGGTTGAGCTAATGGCCTATATAAAAAGGTGTGTCATTACCATGGCGCCACAAAAGAAACATCTCATGATGGGTAAAACCAGTGAGCTGTCTCAAGACCATCACAACCTTTTTTTTTTTTTGTAAAACAGGGGTGGGGAACTCCAGGCCTCGAGGGTCGCACACAGTGCAGGTTTTCAAGATTTCCTTAGCATTGCTCAGGGGTCGAAATCATCACATGTGCAGGTGATTATATTATCCCGTGTGCAATACTGAGTAAACCCTGAAAACACGACCTGTTGGTGGCCCTCGGGGCCTGGAATTCTCCCCATCCCTGTTGTAAAACATACTGATGGTATTGGTTACAGAAGAATTTCTCAACTGCTGAAGGTTCCAGTGAGCTCTGCTGGGGCCATAATCCGGAAGGGGAAAGAACATAATTTCACTATAAACCAGCCACAACCAGGTGCTCCCCACAAGATTTCAGATAGAGGAGTGAAAAGAATGATCAAAAGAGTTGTCTAAAGCCCCTGTCACACTAAACGAGATCGCTAGCGAAATTGCTGCGGACTCACAAATTTGGTGACGCAACAGCGACCTCAACAGTGATCTCACTTTGTGTGACACTTAGCAGTGACCAGGCCCCCGCTGTGAGATCGCTGCTCGTTACAAACCATTCTGGACCATTTTTTGGTCGTCGGGCTCCCGCTGGGCAGCATGCATCGCTGTGTTAGACCGGGACAACGACCTCAATACTACAGGTTTGAGAATCCAGACTTCCAGATCGTTGCTGTGTGCCTGGTGAGATCTGACTGACATCTCACCAACGACCACATAACGACACACCAGCGATCCCGGCAGGTCGGATGGCTGGTGAGTCACCAAGTGTTACAGTACCCTTAGAGCCAAGTTCTGGAGTTATCCAGAACAGTTGTCCAGGAAGCATGAGACACCAAGCCTTGAAATAATCTCCTGCTGATAAAACACTGATTATAATGACACAAAAACACAGCCCAGTATAATACACTAGTAAAAAGGCCCGATGCAATTGCATCGGGAGCAGGGTGAAATGAATTGTGTGTATACAGGCGGGTCAGTGGGTAGCAGAGTATACAGGGGGCTCTGTGGGTAGCAGAGTATACAGGCGGGTCTGTGGGTAGCAGAGTATACAGGCGGCTCTGTGGGTAGCAGAGTATACAGGCGTGTGTGGTGGTGGCGGCAGAGTATACAGGTTGTGTGTGGTGGTGGCGGCAGAGTATACAGGTGTGTGTGGTGGTGGCGGCAGAGTATACAGGCGTCTGTGGTGGTGGCAGAGTATACAGGCGTCTGTGGTGGTGGCAGAGTATACAGGCGTCTGTGGTGGTGGCAGAGTATACAGGCGTCTGTGGTGGTGGCAGAGTATACAGGCGTCTGTGGTGGTGGCAGAGTATACAGGCGTCTGTGGTGGTGGCAGAGTATACAGGCGTCTGTGGTGGTGGCAGAGTATACAGGCGTCTGTGGTGGTGGCAGAGTATACAGGCGTCTGTGGTGGTGGCAGAGTATACAGGCGTCTGTGGTGGTGGCAGAGTATACAGGCGTCTGTGGTGGTGGCAGAGTATACAGGCGTCTGTGGTGGTGGCAGAGTATACAGGCGTCTGTGGTGGTGGCAGAGTATACAGGCGTCTGTGGTGGTGGCAGAGTATACAGGCGTCTGTGGTGGTGGCAGAGTATACAGGCGTCTGTGGTGGTGGCAGAGTATACAGGCGTCTGTGGTGGTGGCAGAGTATACAGGCGTCTGTGGTGGTGGCAGAGTATACAGGCGTCTGTGGTGGTGGCAGAGTATACAGGCGTCTGTGGTGGTGGCAGAGATACAGGGTCTGTGTGGTGCGAGAGTATACAGGCGTTGTGGTGGCAGGTATACAGGTTTGTGCGTGGCAGAGAGTATACAGGCGTGTGTGGGTGGTGGGCGGCAGAGTGTACAGGCGTGTGTGGTGGTGGGCAGAGTGTACAGGTGTGTGTGGTGGTGGCAGAGTATACAGGCGTGTGTGGTGGTGGCAGAGTTACAGGCGTCGTGCTGGTGGCAGAGTATACAGGCGTTGTGGTGGTGGCGGCAGAGTATACAGGCGGGTGTGGGTTGGTGGGGGCGAGAGTATACAGGCGTGTGTGGTGGTGGGGGCAGAGTATACAGGCGTCTGTGGTGGTGGGGGCAGAGTATACAGGCGTGTGTGGTGGTGGTGGCAGAGTATACAGGCGTGTGTGGTGGTGGTGGCAGAGTATACAGGCGTTGTGTGGTGGTGGTAGAGTATACAGGCGGGTGTGGTGGTGGCAGAGTATACAGGCGTGTGTGGTGGTGGTGGTAGAGTATACAGGCGTGTGTGGTGGTGGCAGAGTATACAGGCGTCTGTGGTGGTGGTGGCAGAGTATAAGCGTCTGTGGTGGTGGTGGTAGAGTATACAGGCGTGTGTGGTGGTGGCAGAGGTATACAGGCGTCAGTGTGGTGGCAGAGTATACAGGCGTCGGTGGTGGTGGCAGAGTATACAGGCGTCGGTGGTGGTGGCAGAGTATACAGGCGTCGGTGGTGGTGGCAGAGTATACAGGCGTCGGTGGTGGTGGCAGAGTATACCCGAGTGCGTATCGGTTGTGGTGGCAGAGTATACAGGCGTGTGTGGTGTGGTGGCAGAGTATACAGGCGTCGGTGCTGGTGGCAGAGTATACAGGCGTCGGTGGTGGTGGTGGCAGAGTATACAGGCGTGTGTGGTGGTGGCAGAGTATACAGGCGGGTGTGGTGGTGGCGGCAGAGTATACAGGCGGGTGTGGTGGTGGCGGCAGAGTATACAGGCGGGTGAGGTGGTGGCGGCAGAGTATACAGGCGTGTGTGGTGTTGGCGGCAGAGTATACATGCGTGTGTGGTGGTGGGGCAGAGTATACAGGTGTCTGTGGTGGTGGCAGAGTATACAGGCATCTGTGTGGTGGCAGAGTATACAGGTGTCTGTGGTGGCATAGTATACAGGCATCTGTGTGGTGGCAGAGTATACAGGTGTCTGTGGTGGCATAGTATACAGGCATCTGTGTGGTGGCAGAGTATACAGGTGTCTGTGGTGGCGCTCCTGCAAGGCAGGGGTTAAAAAAAATAAAAAAAAGATTATGCTCACCTCACCCCGAGCCCCCGCCGTCTTCCGCTAGGCTCCCGGTGGCTCTGCAGGCTCCCGGTGTCTGCAGTGCTCTTCTATTGCACTCAAGGACCTGTGGGTGATGTCAGAGTCACGTGAACCGCGGTTAGCATGGAGTAAGCTGGTGTCACGTGACTCTGACATCACCACAGGTCCTTGAGTGCAATAGAAGAGCACTGCAGGCACCGGGAGCCTGCAGAGCCACCGGGAGCCTAGCGGAAGACGGCGGGAGACGGCGGTAGACGGCGGTAGACGGCGGGGGCTCGGGGAGAGGTGAGGATTTTTTTTTTTTTTTTAAACTGTAGAGCGGCTGCGGCTCGTGGTGACGCTGCGCGTCATCACTCGCAGTGCCGCTAAGGAGTCTGGGATTCGGCGACAACGCCCGAATTCCCAACTCCCGATTATATAAGTAGATGTGGAATACATGCATTTTGGCAAGGTAGTCAACCTTCCAAAGTGCAGACAAAAAATACAAAATTTGGATAGGGATCAGAAAGAAAGTAAAAGGGAAGGAAACATGACAAACTCTGTCAAGACTATTGGTACCTGATATTTCGATCCTGACACCCGATGGCGGCATACTTCAGGCTGGGATCCACGTCCATGTCATACAGGGTAGTTTTACGTACAATATGGTGTGTGCGGGTAAAATGGACAGACCCTTCCCCAGTCTAAAAAGAAATAAAATGCACCATATACAGATGTATCCAATACGCCTAATGAAAGTTTTACATTATAAGCAGCTACGGCCTGTTCCCATGCCCGATTCAATATTTTACCATTGAAACATACTGCTTTTAAACCCTTTAGATAGTAGTTATGTCTGTCAGAAATATTTTATTGGATTTTTCTATGATTAAAGTGTAACCGCTGTTTACATTTTTATTCAATAATAATGTAGATCAAGTGATTATAATAAACTTTCAAAAGTACTTTATAAGTGAAATCTGGAAGTAAAGCTTTCATAAAGATTCCAGAAGATGTCCCCACTAGGATGTTTCCAAACCTGACAAATGCTGGTTGTTAGGGAAATTTGTCTTCAGCTCCACACATGAATACGGCCATATAAGGGAGGGCAGGGCCTACACAGCATACACACTACAGCTGATCAGTGTATCTGCAGTTTATCTCAGGCAAAGAATCTCCGGCTGTCAGCTGTGCACACAGCTCCTGAGATCTTAATCTATCTAATAAAATCTTATAAAATTTTTGACAAACGAAAGAATTTAAAAAAAATTCACTCCATTGAATGGCATGGAGAAAATCTGGTCAAAGATTTACAACTTTTTATAACTACAGCCCAACGCCTCCTCCCTCATGCCAATCATTGTAACCCTCGCCTGCTGCATAACACAAAGCGAGGGGTGCGGTACTGGCTGCATTGCCCGCCTCATGCAGTGATGTCACCACCTTTCCCCACCCTGCTCCATGTTAACCATGGAGCAGGGCGGAGAAAGACCGTTATGTCACGGCAGGAGGCCGGCCACCTCGCCTCCTGCTGCGACATCACCACTTATACCTGCCCTGCTCCATGTTAACCATGGAGCAGGGCGGGGAAAAGCGGTGATGTCACCGCAGGAGGCGGGGCAATGCAGCCAGCACCGCACCCCTCGCTTTGTGTTATGCAGCAGGCGAGGGGGAGAATGAATGACAGGAGGGAGGCGGCGGCGGGCGGATTAAAGATCCGGGGGGCGTGAAACGGCCCTTTGAGAGAAGTGGCTCCAGCCACAAGCCACCACCTGTTTGGCTTCAGTATGTAAGTTTTCAAAGTGTATTATCTCGGGGTACAGGGGGGGTTAAGGGATGGGAGACCCCTTGCCTGAATGCAGCAGACATGCATTCAGTGCTGTAATTAGATCACCATGCATGGTTGGTGACAGGTCCTCTTTAAATACTATGCTATGTTACTATATACTACTAGTTTGTAAATATAAATATATATTTTATACCCGTACCTGCTCAGCAGTGCGGAAGTAAATGCTTTTATCTGCTCCACAGCTGATCATTCGCATCTTGCCATCGTTAGCTGCAAAAGTTCCAGATTCAGGTTAGCAGTACTACAGCCGCCATCTTGGCGTAGATAATCGTCATCCTTTACAAGGAATAAAGCATTGTACTAGTCTATATTACTGCACTTTGAAAGCTCACCAGCAAATTTTACAGCAGTGATTGAAGAAGAGTGGTCATCCAAGGTTTGTTGAAGGCTGTAGTCTTTTGATGCATCTAGAACATGGATCAGTCGGTCACGGCTAGCAGACGCCAACAGGTTCATTCCTAATAAGAAAAAAAAAATACTGAAGAAATTATGTGAAACACAAGAAATACAATACATAACTGCATGTATAAATACACATACCTACTAGATGTATATACAAGTACCCCCAATAACTATATATGCATACATGGGTTTATTTGTATATACATTTAGCATTGAGTAGTAAAGGTCGCGTTACTTTGGAGACAGGTTGCAGTTATTCACCTGAAGGGTCCCTGCACCCCGACGCACGTTTCACCCTTGCTTCTTTGGTGCCCATATATATATATATATATATATATATATATATATATATATATATATATATATATATATATATATATATATATATATATATATATATATATATATATATATATATTTGTAAAACCCTAAATGTCAAATAATTTCTCCATATTAAATAAATTCAATAGCACCATATACAGTTAGGGCCTGAAATATTTGGACAGTGACACAATTTTCGCGAGTTGGGCTCTGCATGCCACCACATTGGATTTGAAATGAAACCTCTACAACAGAATTCAAGTGCAGATTGTAACGTTTAATTTGAAGGGTTGAACTAAAATATCTGATAGAAAATGTAGGAATTGTACACATTTCTTTACAAACACTCCACATTTTAGGAGGTCAAAAGTAATTGGACAAATAAACATAACCCAAACAAAATATTTTTATTTTCAATATTTTGTTGCGAATCCTTTGGAGGCAATCACTGCCTTAATTCTGGAACCCATGGACATCACCAAACGCTGGGTTTCCTCCTTCTTAATGCTTTGCCAGGCCTTTACAGCCGCAGCCTTCAGGTCTTGCTTGTTTGTGGGTCTTTCCGTCTTAAGTCTGGATTTCAGCAAGTGAAATGCATGCTCAATTGGGTTAAGATCTGGTGATTGACTTGGCCATTGCAGAATGTTCCACTTTTTTGCACTCATGAACTCCTGGGTAGCTTTGGCTGTATGCTTGGGGTCATTGTCCATCTGTACTATGAAGCGCCGTCCAATCAACTTTGCAGCATTTGGCTGAATCTGGGCTGAAAGTATATCCCGGTACACTTCAGAATTCATCCAGCTACTCTTGTCTGCTGTTATGTCATCAATAAACACAAGTGACCCAGTGCCATTGAAAGCCATGCATGCCCATGCCATCACGTTGCCTCCACCATGTTTTACAGAGGATGTGGTGTGCCTTGGATCATGTGCTGTTCCCTTTCTTCTCCAAACTTTTTTCTTCCCATCATTCTGGTACAGGTTGATCTTTGTCTCATCTGTCCATAGAATACTTTTCCAGAACTGAGCTGGCTTCTTGAGGTGTTTTTCAGCAAATTTAACTCTGGCCTGTCTATTTTTGGAATTGATGAATGGTTTGCATCTAGATGTGAACCCTTTGTATTTACTGTCATGGAGTCTTCTCTTTACTGTTGACTTAGAGACAGATACACCTACTTCACTGAGAGTGTTCTGGACTTCAGTTGATGTTGTGAACGGGTTCTTCTTCACCAAATAAAGTATGCGGCGATCATCCACCACTGTTGTCATCCGTGGACGCCCAGGCCTTTTACAGTTCCCAAGCTCACCAGTCAATTCCTTTTTTCTCAGAATGTACCCAACGGTTGATTTTGCTACTCCAAGCATGTCTGCTATCTCTCTGATGGATTTTTTCTTTTTTTTCAGCCTCAGGATGTTCTGCTTCACCTCAATTGAGAGTTCCTTTGACCGCATGTTGTCTGGTCACAGCAACAGCTTCCAAATGCAAAACCACACACCTGGAATCCACCCCTGACCTTTTAACTACTTCGTTGATTACAGGTTAACGAGGGAGACGCCTTCAGAGTTAATTGCAGCCCTTAGAGTCCATTGTCCAATTACTTTTGGTCCCTTGAAAAAGAGGAGGCTATGCATTACAGAGCTATGATTCCTAAACCCTTTCTCCGATTTGGATGTGGAAACTCTCATATTGCAGCTGGGAGTGTGCACTTTCAGCCCATATTATATATATAATTGTATTTCTGAACATGTTTTTGTAAACAGCTGAAATAACAAAACGTGTCACTGTCCAAATATTTCTGGCCCTAACTGTATCCGGGTACACACAAAAAGTGGACACTATAAATATAATAAAATTTATACTTCATTGATGAAAAAATATAAAAAAACAAACTGATATAATAAAGTTGCAAGAGCAGTGGGTCCACAACAAGGGACACAAAAAATCCTACAGCTGACAGTAAATTTACAGTAATGTAAATATATAGTACATAGGCCTGCTTAGCTCCGTCCATTACGGTCAAATGGTCGTGACATCACCACAGGTCCTTCACCTGCAGAGGACCTTCAGCGATCGAGGTCAATATATTACACTACGTTTTAAAAACTGCATGACAGAAGTGGACTGACGTAACTGATTCCAGCTGAAGTATTCACCCCGTGACTGTCTGTACAGGGACATAATGCAAACTGTCAAGCATCTAAAGGGCTTTTATATGATAATTACGTAGATGCTTGTTTTTTAAACCAGGTTAGTGATGCCCAGTGCATGATCTAATTAACAGTGGGGGCAGTTTAAAAACAAAAAATAGGACATGACATGATTCCTATAACTTTGTCACTTCTATAAAATCCAATCATATGATGTATTGTTGGATTAATGGTATTTAATATAAATATATGTACACATGCACACTATAAATACACACATATACAAACACACAATATATACACACACACATATACATACACACTAAATACATAAACACATATACTCACACACAAGTGCACATGCACACTATACATAGGTGCACATATATGAATATATACACAGACACGTGTTTTTTTTTTACATACATACACTATTGGATATAAGTATACATGAACATATACTATAAATTTATCTATGCACAAGTACACACACACACTATAAATACACAAGTATATATACATATACAAGTTCAAAATGTTTGTACTATGTTAACTAGCTGATAGAAAAATCTTGGAATCTGAGAGTCCTCAGTGCTTGATACCTTTTAATGGCCAACTGAAAAGATGGTAAATAATAGGAAGCTTTCGGGACACTAAGGCCCCTTCATCAGGCTTATAATGACACATTCTTAAATCACATACATATGTACATAAGCAAAAAAAAAAAAGCAGGGTTAGATGCTGTAGTAAATATGACAGGTGATGTAAAGCAGAGTCAGGCTAGGCAAGGGGGAGATGAGCTGGGAAATTAAAGTCAAAATTCTAAGATAAGAGGCACAGATTGTATTATTTTTCTATAATTAGTGGCCTCTGGAGACCTGAAGTTTCCTCAGCGAGTTGTAGAAAGCTATAAATCGAAGCGAGAGTTCACATAAAAGTGTCAAAAGTTGATTGTCCTCTAAGGTTACCTTCACACTACGAATTTGTGTTGTCTGTAGGGATCCTTGTTTTTTCAGGATCTCCCGCACAGGCACGGATCCTATGGATCCTGTGGTCCCTTTGTCTCTCCCTGTTCTCCCTTCTGCTCCCTGCTCATCCTTCCTCCATCTCCTCTCCCCTACAGTATTTAAAAAATAATACATTTCCACCCGGAGGATACTTCACCTGTCCGGTGCCTCCGGGAATGCGACAGTCTCCAACTGGGTGCAGGACCTGTTATTAAATCACCGAGCCGATCAGCTGACGTGTCAGCTGATCGGCTCGGTGACGTCACAAGAGGTCCTGCACCCAGATGGAGACGCTCGAATCCCCGGAGGCAACGGACAGGTGAAGTATCCTCCGGGTGGAGATTTAATATTTTTTAAATACCGGAGGAAAGTGGACAGGGGAGAGGACAGGGGGGACAGGATAGACGAGCGGGGGAAGTGGAGATGAAGGCAGGATGAGCAGGGAGAACAGGGAGAGACAGAGGGTTATGTACTGAGCACTGCTTCTGGGCATGCTCAGTACATAACAACAGATCCGACATCACATCGGATCCGATGTCCATAGGCTCCAATGGTATCTGAACTCTGACCGCCACGGATGCGTAGTGTCCAATTTTAGTCACGGACACCAAATATCGCCGCAGGATATAATTTTAGCTCCATGACTAAATTGGACAGCAACGGATGGTACTAAAATCGGATGCCAATAGCGACACATCCGAGCCCATCCATTGACCATAGGGATACATGGGAGGCAAAATCGGATCTGTGTGTACCTGTTTTGAAACGGATACACACGGACGCACAAAAATCGTGATGTTAAGCCAGCCTAACTAGAGTCTGTTGGAGATGTGATATCCCCAAATGTCCTTTCATTTTATATAAAAACTCATGAATCCATGTGAAACAACATTTAATCCTGTTTTGAATGTGTCAAAGGTCATTATCAATTTGTTTTCCCAAATTCTTCGCCTCTGTGATTAAACCCTGCTTTTTCTTTTGCTTATGTATATATGTGTGTCTTCAGAATTTGTGTCATTATCAGCCTGATGAAGGGGTCCATAGTGTCCCGAAAGCTTGCTATGCTTACCATCTCTTCAGTTAGTCATTAAAAGGTATCAACCACTGAGGACTCGGATTCCAATATAATTCTATACAAGTACACACACTTTGGATATAAAAATACAAGTACACTATAAATATTAATAGGCAAGTGCACATACTATAAATATATACACACAAATGCATATACAAGTACACCCGCCCACACAGATACTTACCAGTGTCTGGCTTAGAATATTCCAAGCAAAGGATTTCAGAATCGTGAGCTTCTACTTTCAGTAGCTCCGTCAGAGACTGCAGCTCATGAACCCTGTATAATGAAGGATGAGACTTAGTCCTGCTAATAGAGTGAGAACTCCAGCAGCAGATGTACCCTGTGACCCTATACCTGAGTGTGCCGGTCCTGTCTCCTGAGGCCAAATGTTGGCCATTAGGGCTCACACACACTGAGCGAATCCCAACCTTGGTGTCCAGTGTCTGCACATCAACCTTATCCACCAACCCGGTGCAGTTACAGTCTGTGTCGAGCAAAGCTTGTGTGTTATCATCATCAATCAGGAGGATTTTCATCAAGTCCTGGTAAAGTCAAACAACATGAGACATTAGGAGTTTTTATGGTTGTGCATGAGATACCCCTCAATAAACCCCACGCACGTTGCTGAGGATGTTTCGGTGTAACGCTGTGCCGTGGATGTTGGAAGTCTCCATGTTCCACAGCCGGATGGTGCTGTCCGAGGAGCAGGTTATGAAGGAGTTCGGTGGCAGACAGGCCTGGTTGCTGTCCTTCATTTCAGGGTAAACCTAGATGGTAAAATATAAATATGTATATAAGAAGAGAATGCTACAAATTAAGATGAAACTGCTTAAATAACAATTCCCCAATAGTCTTTGTAGAGTCACTCACATTACAAGCAACAAAAATGTTTTAAAGTATCATCAGGTTCAAATCAGCACAGATATATATAGATAAAATATACTGACGAGATTCTTGAGATCAGATCTTTCTAATTTGAAACTCAGTTTTGCCTTAGAAGATGACTGCACATACACATATCCTCAGAGCGCTCGCTCAATGTGCTCGTCTTGGAGCATGGCAGTGCATCAATACTATACAACAGACATCCATGTTATACGCTTGTCTCGGTCGGCACGGTCATACCTCAGCGCTCCATACACAGGAGGAGTGGTACAGAGCCGAGTAGACTTTCCCCACTTTCTTCAGATCTTTAATGTCCCATACATAAAGACTGTGGTCGTTGTACACACAAGACAGCCATTGGTTGGTGGAGTCAAAAGTCATACCGACGGTGTCCGGGTACTTGGCATCCGCAGCATTGGAGAAAAGGCGGCTGCCGGGAGAAGAGATTGCATGAAAAAAAGTCACATGAGAGCAATAAAGGAAATCCTAAAGAATTATACATAAATGAAGAGAAGACAAGGCAGAATGCAGAGGCCGTCCGGAGGCAGCATTGGGGAGAATAGTACAACATTTCATTTAAAGCAGTCTGGCACATATATGGTACTAAAGCTTTGTATACATTAAGATCTGCAAGGCAACGAGTCCAGCCTGATGGTAGTCTATTGGTGCAATATAAGGGATAGTGAACGCACGTGCAACGGATTTTGCTGTAAAAACGTTTGAGACTTTTCCATTCACCCGAAACAGCCTCATGCAGATGAGCAGATAATCACTTGTAGAAATCTTTGCAGGAAATGGTGACTGGCTATATTATAAACAGCCGGTATGTATCACAGAGATGGGGGTCCTCCGTTATGTGAACCTGGAATGTTTGCTCTGGACCCTGGTGGACCCAGCTAGGCTTGGAGAAGACCCTGGTGGACCCAGCTAGGCTTGGAGAAGACCCTGGTGGACCCAGCTAGGCTTGGAGAAGACCCTGGTGGACCCAGCTAGGCTTGGAGAAGACCCTGGTGGACCCAGCTAGGCTTGGAGAAGACCCTGGTGGACCCAGCTAGGCTTGGAGAAGACCCTGGTGGACCCAGCTAGGCTTGGAGAAGACCCTGGTGGACCCAGCTAGGCTTGGAGAAGACCCTGGTGGACCCAGCTAGGCTTGGAGAAGACCCTGGTGGACCCAGCTAGGCTTGGAGAAGACCCTGGTGGACGCAGCTAGGCTTGGAGAAGACCCTGGTGGACCCAGCTAGGTTTGGAGAAGACCCTGGTGGACCCAGCTACGCTTGGAGAAAACCCTGATGGCCCTATTTAGGCTTGGGGAAGACCCTGGTGGGCCTATCCAGGCTCGGAGAAGATGTTGGTGGACCTATCTAGGCTTTAAGAAGACCCTGGTTGTCCTATCTAGGTTGGAAGACGACCCTGGTGGACTTATCTAGGCTGGAAGACGACCCTGGTGGACCTATATAGGCTTCGAAATGTTCCTGGCGGACCTATCTAGCCTTGGAGAAGATCCTGGTGGACCTATCTAAACTCAGACAAGACCTTGGGAAACCTATCTAGGCTCAGACACGACCCTGGGGGCCCTATCTAAGCTCAGACAAGACGCAGATGTACCCATCTAGGCTCAGACAAAACGCTGGTGAACCTTTATAGGCTTGGAGAAGACTGTAGTGGACCTATCTAGGCTTGGAGAAGACCTTAGTGAATCTATCTAGGCTGCACATGATCCATCTTCCTACAGAGCATTAATCCATCAAGTTGCCAAGATTCGAGATCGAGCTGAAGGCTAATAAATAATAAAAAAGAAATAATATACGGGCACCTTTAAAGCTCCAAGCAGCTCAGAGATTGCAGTTCACAATCTAAATACAATGTATATTTATATACAGCTCATTGAACCCCATATGATCTCTCACATACTGCACTACCCTCCCTTACCATCACAAATAAACCTCCCCAGATGCATCACCACCATTGGCCGATCATAACACCGAGACCGAAGACAGAGACAGATGCAGGAGTTCTGAAAAGTTCCTCTGTGCACTTTGCAGAGACATGTGAAAATGGGGATGGAAGAGACATCACTGTGCAAATAATAGTTTTTACTATCTGTGCAAGTAACTTAAAAGACAAAGCTGCAAAACCAAGAGGTCAACTAGAAATAACCTGAATCAGTTCATGTCTGACTAGGGGAAACACTGGGTCTTTTCAAAGCCAGACCACGCAGCTGTGGGCCGGGGGGTCGGGAGAGTAGAAGCCTACAGGCAGAGACGTGGATCAAAGGGAGGACTGTTCTACCAGAGAAATCTACTGTACAGAATACCAGGCTGAATTCCATTCATTAATTCTGGGATTGCCAAGTGCCAGATGCACCAATATCCTATGTAAATGTATAACGGGGGACTACAGATTAGCATCACTGCTCCTGGGGCAGCGCACAAGGAAACCTCTTGTTTCCTTAGTCGACAACAAATAAACGCTGAGTTCATGCTACATCCAGTGGGACGGTCATTCTTTTAATGACGCTGTAAAACAAAAAGGATTTGATTTCCAGGATTTAATAGCTGAGGCCACTAATATTTGATCGGTGGGAATCAAAACCTTGAGGACCCCACAGATCAACAGAATGAAGACGCCACAAGTACAGCTAGGTCTGATTTATCCCAATGGCACCATGCTCTCCTGCGAATATGGTCCCTTTAGTCTTCTGATCTGCAGGATTCATGGAACAAAAACCACATCAAAAACTGTCCTATAATGGTTAAAGGGCTTTCCATTGTACACAATATTTCTGCAGTCACTATTTGACTGCAGTGAAACATTCTTCCCAAGTCTTGACAAGACACTTGGGCACCCTAAGGGCATATCAAATTATGCACAAACAAATATCACTGTCTCTGCAGTTATCTACAGATTGTATTAACAGTGTGAACAAAGACCATCATTGCACTAGCTATTAAAATAATCATTTCAACTTCCCTAATAGGTTTCACCATACTGGCTACATCAGGGGAATGTGATTTATTCCCCTGATGGAGCCAGTGTGGTGAAACGTATTAGAGAAGGCAAAATGTTTATTTTTAGTAGATAGTGCAGTGATTGTACTAAGATTGTTGACCATCACTGCGCTATTAAAATAATCATTTTGCATCCCGAATATGTTTCACCACACTGGCTCCATCAGTTAATGAGACTCATTCCCCTGATGAAGTCAATATTTTCTTTTAATCAGATACATTTGTTATTAAAAAGTTTTTCATTAACATTACAACATAACCCTGACATCAATTCCCCTCCCTCCCATTCACACTAAACATCCCCCCAAAACACTTATTTTTGTTTTATATTGTGCGGTTATTGCATATATATTGAATTACAGGTATTATGATAATTTTTAATAGCTAGTGCAGTGAATGTATTCAGAGTGTTGACAATCACTGCGCTAGATACCGTATTAACGTGGGCATACAGGTTATAGAGAGCGGAGAAAGGTCATCTATGTCTGGCTCATATCAGATGCCTTGTTGTGGATAAATCCTCTCATCACTTTATGTAAATGAGCTGTTCCAGGCTATGGGGAGGACATTGTCTGGAAGATAGCTCCACCTCCAGGGCTTGTTTTATATAGAAGGGGGAGTTATCAGTGTGAGGAGTAATGGCTGCTCTCTACCCTCCTGACCTCACTATAGAGCTCTATGTAATTATACCTGACATCTGCAGGCTCTTCTCAGCTTTAGCCTCCATCTCACAGGCAGATGGGGCTGCAACATGGCTTCAGCACAGCAGAGCTGCAAAAATGTGTTTACAAGAAGTCACATTCTTCCAAGCAACGTCCTCCCCATAGCCTGGAACAGCTCATTTACGTAAAGTGATAAAAGTTGATTTTTCCACAACAAGGCATCTGATATGAGGCAGACAGGCGATTATTTTCAGCAATCTATAACCTGTATGCCCATATTAATAGTTTAGATGGGAATTTGCCACCACATTTGTCCTTTTGAAAATCTAGTCAACCCCTTTAAGTCACAGAGAACCCCTTCTGAGCAGATAAAATGAACTAAGGGTTCAGGAAGGGGAAGGGGGGAGGGGGTATGGCAATATATCTCAGTTAACACAGTAAGAACCAGTTGGGTTATACCTAGCCTCGGTGACTGTGGCAATGTCCACTCCAAGGCGGTGTGGCTTTGGCATGGTGTTAAGAAAGTGCAAGTTGTTTGGGTTAAAGATGCGCACAGTCCCATCGGCACAACCGCAGAAAATATAATCCTGGTTGACAATGATGCAGCTCGCCATGGTGGTCTGGAATAAAACACAATATAGTCATTCCAAAACTGCGGACACAACTAGGACGCCCCTCACATTTATGTACTAACATATGCGGTGAAGTAATTTCCTCACTTTCTAATCTAATATTGGTCCAAAATGCTGAGATAATTTATTAACATTTCTTCATAGTAAAATTCCTAACCAACATTGCTCCTGACCCCACTAGGAGATGCAGGAAGACATACTGTACTTTAGGTCTATGCTGGAAATGTTAAGCTCACCATGGTAATAGGTGGAAACTCATTTTACAATTACAGATCTAAAAAAATACTACATCACTATAGAGATTTCCAATTTAATGACTGTCAATTTAGACAAACTGTTAAATTTTCCATGACAATAGCTGCACATAGGGTGTTAAGCCATCAGTAGATGATTACAGCAATACTCTGGTAGGTAGAAGATATCTCTTAACCACAGGATTGGTGGTGGTCCAATTGCTGGGACTCTCACTGACCCCAAGATTGGGGCCCATCCATGGCCAACAGAATGGGGCCCATCCATGGCCAACAGAATGGGGCCCATCCATGGCCAACAGAATGGGGCCCATCCATGGCCAACAGAATGGGGCCCATCCATGGCCAACAGAATGGGGCCCATCCATGGCCAACAGAATGGGGCCCATCCATGGCCAACAGAATGGGGCCCATCCATGGCCAACAGAATGGGGCCCATCCATGGCCAACAGAATGGGGCCCATCCATGGCCAACAGAATGGGGCCCATCCATGGCCAACAGAATGGGGCCCATCCATGGCCAACAGAATGGGGCCCATCCATGGCCAACAGAATGGGGCCCATCCATGGCCAACAGAATGGGGCCCATCCATGGCCAACAGAATGGGGCCCATCCATGGCCAACAGAATGGGGCCCATCCATGGCCAACAGAATGGGGCCCATCCATGGCCAACAGAATGGGGCCCATCCATGGCCAACAGAATGGGGCCCATCCATGGCCAACAGAATGGGGCCCATCCATGGCCAACAGAATGGGGCCCATCCATGGCCAACAGAATGGGGCCCATCCATCGCCAACAGAATGGGGCTCATCCAATGCATACAGAATGGGGCCCATCCATCCCCAACAGAATGGGGCCCATCCATCCCCAACAAAATGGGGCCCATCCATCCCCAACAAAATGGGGCCCATCCATCCCCAACAAAATGGGGCCCATCCATCCCCAATAAAATGGGGTCCATCCATCCCCAATAAAATGGGGCCAGTGCACACACGTGACAACTACGCCATCAATTCTCAGCGCCCGCTGGAGCACTGAGCTCTACCATTTCCAGCAGTCCCCACGGAGCGGTGGTCAGGCATGTGCATTGCTTCTCCATTTGTTCTGCCGATCATTGCGGGCCCCAGGGGTCGGACCCCACCGGTCAAAGTTATAGGTAACTTATACCAACAGTTTTATTCCTTTAAAGATTTACAAGAAAGACTCACCCTCAGCTCTACCCATTTGTCTAGAAGTCTTCGGTCGTTGAATTCACACAAGAGCCCGGAGGATGTGATGCAGAAGGTGCTGCTCGCCTTCTTTCCTTTACCACATGCAACGTCTGTGAAGAAATTGTTCCTGAGCTCCCCCAACAAGCCTGAGCGCCCCAGCAGAGGAATCGTGGAATTCACCTGGATCGAGGAGAAGAACGGGCCATTAGAATGATAAAAATGGATTGTGGCTTGTATAATGTGGGTATAAAAAAAAAAGCTTTCAATTTTTCATCTTTATTCATTATTAAAACAAAAGAACAAAAATATTGCAAGGTATTTATAAAGATCACAGGCTAGGCGTATGTGATCAGGTTTTTTGGATGCACTCAAACGTGAATTGGCGAGTCTCAATCGACACATGGAAGACAATAGGGTATGCTGCAATTTTTCTCACATGGACAATCTGGTCATCTGCAGTAACATTGGTCCAAAAGAACCAAAAACAACAAAATTAAGTGTCTATGTGTTGTCTTGAGTGTCCATGGAGCGTGAATATGCAGTCATGGGGAGATCTACTCTGCAGTCAGTCAACGGCTTTGTACGTGTCCATTTTTAATTTTTTTTGGAAAGGTGTGAATTGCTGATAAAAAATAATTTTCATACATTTAGATCCTTTATCCTTGCTCTATTCTTCTTCGATTAGCATATAAAAGAGGTCAAAGAAAAAAGCCTTCAGAAGGGAAACACTTCCCTTTTACCTTTCTAGTAGCCCCCTAAAAAAAAAAAAAAATAATTTCCACTCTCTAAAGGGTTTTTTGCTTAAAAGAGGAAAAAATGGCCTAATTTTCAAGAAACAGGACCTCTGTAGGCGTCTGATACTTTTAGGCTATGTGCACACTGGCCGGGTTTGTGCAGGTTTAGCAGCGGAAACCGCCGGTCGGTTTCCATGAGGTTTATGTAAATTTATGTTAATCCAAAAGCGGCTTTTGGGTTAACATATAAACCTATGGAAACCGACCCCCGGTGTGCACACACCGGCGGTTTCCACATGCTCATCCGTTGCTAACCCGCTGGGTTCCCAGCGGGTTAGCAAAGAATGAGCACGTTCTATAATCCGGCCGGTTCTGCAGCGGCTGCAAGCAGAATCATGTGCTGCTTCCAGCCGCTGCAGAACCGCCGCCGCTAACCCGCTCTGCACCCACCGCACACCCGCCCGTCTCCCGCCGCACATACCCGACAGGAAGCCGGTGGACGGCTCCGGAGCTTCCTGTCGGGTCCGCCCAGCCGCCCACCGGCACAAAGCCGACGTAGTGTGCACATACCCTTAGGCTCATCAGGAAGGCAAGCTTGGCTGTTGGTTGCCATCTTGACACTTGAGGAGGTAGAGGAGAAAAGAACTCTGCAGGAATGTGATAATGACCAATAATACGAGCTGTTCATGAGACAGGAGCACCTTCAGTAACCGGCTACTCCTATTAAGGTGTAATAGGGACTTGAAACTTTCTATAGTAGTTATAGTCCATAATATTAACATATTAAGTTTGTCGGTAGAACGCAGGGCTGTGGAGTCGGAGCCTGTGCCCATTTTGGGTGGAGTCGGATGTTTGGCTTACTGATTTCACAGCCCTGGTTCTGGAGTTGGAGCCCTGTGCCCATTTTGGGTGGAGTCGGGGGTCATTTTCAGGGAAATTGAGGAGTCTGAGTCAGATGTGTGGCTTACTGACTTCACAGCCATGGTTGTGGAGTTAATCTATAAAAGTTGAGAATGCGCAATAGGGTCTTATCTTTTTATAATCAGTTAAAAGTGGTCTAAATCAGAATTGCTCACCTGATGAGGTTGTGTCACACACAACCAGGTTGATCGCTCAGAAATGCATCTGCTGCTGGGACCGTACTTCCACAGGTTACTGCGGTAAACAATCAATCATCCGGACAAAGTACCTCAGGTCCGCGCTGCTGCAGGATAGATGTCAATGACACCAGAAACACCGGGATGCCTGGTTGAAAGTGATGAATAGCTATTTTCCGACGCGTTTCGGAGCGGCTTGCCAAGCTCCTTCCTCAGGAGCATCCCTGAGGAAGGAGCTCAGCAAGCAGCTCCGAAACGCGTCAGAAAATAAAGCTATTCATCACTTTCAACCAGGCATCCCGGTGTTTCTGGTGTCATTGACATCTATCCTGCAGCAGCGCCGACCTGAGGAACTTTGTCCGGATGATTGATGGTTGTGGAGTTGGGAGTCACGGAGTTGGTGTCCATTTTGGTGGTGTTGGAGTCGGATTCAGGGAAATTGAAGAGTCGGATGTTTGACTTACCGACTCCACAGCCCTGAGAAAGCGGTGTTTATATTCAGGGAGAACCACTAAGTGGTAAAAATCCAAATAAATGAACCCATTCAAACCCAAATTCCTGGAGTCACCTTGGAGGACTTTGCTTCATCCAGGTACCAGAACTTGACGTGTCTGTTCCCGGCGGTCACAAAGTAGCTGCTGTCTTCCGAGAAGGAAACTGCTGTTACTTTACTGGATACTTTGTTTGCTGCTACAACTACATTTTTCTGAAAGATTAAAAAAAAAAAGTGATATAGAAATGTGACTGTGAAAAGTCAAAGACAACTCAAACTTAAAGTTTCCTTCACTTTTCAGATGACGACATGTAAAAATGTTTCCACTGTAGCCGATCCTTCCTGCCAGGGACAGCATGTTCTGAGATCGTGGACACATCTTATGAGGTTTTATACATCTCTGCACTTTTTGACACAACCATAAAGTGACACCCGTATAGGACGATCCCCTATTAGAACACATCAGCCAGCGGTGTATATAGAATGAGGACGTCTTCACAAAACTAGCTCCCTATGAGATGCTGCTTTACACGGCCATTCTCATAAGCATCTCAACCAAGACTTGATAAATTGGGATGGTCACAAAGTGCCTGTAAATAAGCAATTTAGCAATTTACTGCGGATTAAACTTTTTGGCCATTCTTGTGATAGAGGAGGTAGTGAAGAAAAGAATTCTGCAGAAATGTATGGTGATAATGAACAATAATGTGCACCCATTACATGAGCTGTTCATGGCACAGGAGCACCTTCAGTAACTATCTAATCCTACTAAAGTACAGGAAATAGTTTGTGCCGACTGCTATGGGAATGTGAAACATCTAATGGCCACTTTACACACACCAACTTATCTGTCCAACTTCTGACCAACTTACTGGTTGCAGTGAAATCATGGACACATTGTTCTATCGTACAGTCACAAAATGGAGCAATGTGTCCATGATTTCACTGCAACCAGTAAGTTGGTCAGAAGTTGGACAGATAGGGCCACTTTACACACACCAACTTAAGTGTGAAATCATGTTGCTTTAATTAGTTTATTAATTGTGTATGACCTGTAATGTAATGTATAATATTTTTTCTATCAACTCTACAGTCTTGTTTATTAAGTAATTCATATTCTTGTTTATGTTGTGCTGATGTGATACACTATTGATCCTGAGGGAATTTATGGTATCATAGCGTAGCATATAAACACTTGTTTACAGCTCATTGCATCGGAGATCGACCAGCGCTGCAAGACCGCAGTACATGCACAATGCATTGGAGACCGACCACCGCTGCAAGACAGCAGAACATGCGTGATGCATTGGAGACCGACCACTGCAGCAAGACAGCAGAACATGCGCAGTGCCTTGGAGACCGACCTCCACTGCAAGGTTGCAGAATATATGTGCGGTGCCTTGGAAATCAACCACTCCTGCAAAACAGCAGAAAGTGTACAGTGCCTTGGAGACCAACCACTCCTGCAAGAAAGCAGAACATGTGCAGTGCCTTGGAGATCAAGCACTGTTGCGAGGCTGCAGAATATGTGCGGTGCCTTGGAGACCAACCGCTGCTGCAAGACAGCAGAACATGCACAGTGCCTTGGAGACGGACCACTCCTGCAAGACAGCAGAAAGTGCCCAGTGCCTTGGAGACCGACCACTGCTGCAAGACAGCAGAACATGTGCAGTGCCTTGGAGAGCAACCACTGCTGCAAGACAGCAAAACACGCACAGTGCCTTGGAGACCAACCAACACTGCAAGACAGCAAACATGCACAGGGCCTTGGAGACCGACCACTGCTGCAAGACAGCAGAACATGCACAGGGCCTTGGAGACCGACCACTGCTGCAAGACAGCAGAACATGCGCAGTGCTCTTTTTTACTGCATTATTGTAAGGCTATCCAGGATTGTATAAGTGCCCTATTATCTTCTAATCCCACCCATTCTCAAAAAGGTGATTACAAACTAAACTGCAGAGGTGGTCGGTCTCCTAGGCAACAAAAGAAAAAGTGCTAATATCTCAAGAACGGCTGTAAATTTTAACTAGCGGTAAGTTACAGAAGTGCTTGTTTTCACAAGAACTATCTGACAACATTCCGCTATGAAGACAGGATTAACCCTTTACTCCTGCACAACTACTTGCCACCCATGTGGACAAGTTCCCAATTACAGTAGGGGCCCCGTAACGCATACTTTGTCCTATGCAAGCCCTTGATATCTGCCAAACAAGTTTTGTATGTTGTTTTCCTCTGAACTGAACAATGCCATACATGGCGAGAGATCTCCCAAAAAAAAAAAAAATATCAGAAGACAGGAAGAGGTCCTGATAGAAAGCAGACGCCTCTCTACACTCCCAAAACCGAAGGGGGCTCATCCTTCACTTCTGTACAAATAAAATGAAGTATCAGGTCAGTGCACTGATAATGCACGATAGAGCGGAACATAATAGAGCGATTGGTATCAGGTCAGTGCACTGATAATGCACGATACAGCGGAACATAATAGAGCGATTGGTATCAGGTCAGCACACTGATAATGCACAATAGAGCGGAACATAATAGAGCGATTGGTATCAGGTCAGTGCACTGATAATGCACGATAGAGCGGAACATAATAGAGCGATTGGTATCAGGTCAGTGCACTGATAATGCACGATAGAGCGGAACATAATAGAGCGATTGGTATCAGGTCAGTGCACTGATAATGCACGATAGAGCGATTGACTTATATAGTCCAACTGAGTGACGATATTGCAGCACGATATAGAAGGTCTATGTAAGATGCAAAAACACAGATTTATTGTAAAACCAAGTGCCGTCAATTACAGGACAAGTGCTGGGAAGCCGTGCTAATTGCTTGCAGGCTTCCATAAAGGTGTCTTACCAGGTTACAGCTTATATTACAGTTCAAGCAACAAATACCTTGTATGAGAATTTCTGGGGGTATCATTAATAGAAAACAGGTTCTGGCATGAGGCCAATTTGTATCTGGAGGATGTACAGTGACCAATCTAAAAATGTCAATGTTTCAGGACCCTTCAATATCCAACATATAATATTCTACGCTGCTGATTGTGGATAGTGGAGTCAGATACAAATAAAGACCCACTAAACATACTGTAATGCTCTTAAAAGGGAAACAGTGAGCAGGTTTTTGTCATGTAAGCTGATGACAGCTTGCTGTAATGGTTAAAAAACAAAAGCAAGCTGTGCTTCTCTTATTAGTTTGTGCTATTGTTTACCTAAACATAAGTCTTTATCAACTGGTAATTACCATTACTGGACTACATTATCATACACAGGGCTTCCCTGCTATGATTGACACCAAAACTGTCAACACACAATCACCATACAGAGCCTGGTGTGAGGCAATTATCCCAACTGTGCTACATGCCTAAAATTAAATGCATAGAACAGCTGCAAGAAGTAATCAGTTGATATATCGTTAGTTTCAGGATTTCTCTGCATAAAACATGCTGCTCTCAGATGAGGTAGCAAAAATCAGCTGACAGATTCCCTTTAAAGTGGCTTACCGATTTCACAAACACCCCATCTTCAGGGGTCTGGTGCAGGGTCTCCTGTGATTGGTATTGACTGCAGCACATTTGTATAATGTTTAGAACATCTGGAAATCATTTATTCACTAGATGCTCCTCACCCATCACCCCTCCTTTATGGGACATCACTTAACGCTTACTTGTGCAATCTAATTCCCCCCCAGTAATCATCAATGAGTGCGATAACAGACGCGTCCTCATTCCAATCACATGGGTGTGACATCACAGAAGATCCTGCTGTGTGCCAGTCGCTGATATTGGCTTCTGTGCAGAGAGCAGGGGACCTGGCCACATCTCTCAGACTGAAAGTGAGGGTAGCAGTTATAAGAGACTGGCTCACAGAAGGACCTTCCATGTGATTGGAATGACGACGGGTCTGATATCGTACTGACAGATGATTACAGCAGGGAAGGAGGTAGCTAGCTGCACAATTAAGCGTGACGTGTCATCCCATACATGAAGGGTTATGGGTGAGGTGCAGCTAGTGAAGTGATTTACAAGTGTTCTGAACAGCGTTGCAAAATGTATGTAAAGGACTATGGAATTTATAGCGCTATATAAATGAATAATATATATTATATTTTGCAGTCACACAGTGGTGCAATGCATGCAAGACATTTCTTTTGGCACGAATCAAGCCATGTTTCTGCCCCATCCAAGGAGTAAATCAGCCACAATGTGTTTCAAAAACCTAAAAATATTCCCAGTAAAGATCAGTATTCTATCTTACTCACCTTCCATGACCACACATTGACGATCATATCATGCTGGTACCCGACGGACACTATGTACTTGGAGCTCGGGGAGAAGGCCACACAGGCCACGCCGTACTTGTGTTCTTGTAGTTCCGCCACTTGTATTCGTTCAGCAACATCCCAAACCCGCACAGCGGGCATGTGTCCGCTCTACATAAAGGAAGGGTTATAAGGAAGATGAGACACAAGGCTGCAGCTTTCTACTTCACAGTCCAGAGAAGTTTACATTTTTAACAACAAACTATATTAAACCATCATTGCTGCAAGCCAAGCACATGACATAGGTGTTCATCTGGCAGGGATGGTCCCCAAATCCCCCATAAACATGGACCATCTGAGTGTAAATCGGATTATTTCAACATGGTGAGGGTTATGAGTCGCTGTACTCTTGAACTTTGCATGCGATACTTTGATCGAGAAAAAAAGAAATTGTAGGACTCAAATGGACCCATGTTTTATGTATTTTCAAGCTACACAATGAATTGCAACATAACAGCAATTGCTTGGTAGTGAAAAACGATCAGCACAATCCTCAAAAAGTATTTCAGTTGCAGAAAACCCTCGCCTTCCAGCTGCATTTTTTTTACTAAAAAAAAAAAAAAAGTGCTTTGCTTGCCTTCTCCTGGGGGGCCAGGGCACAGTCTACTGGGGTGGGGGGAAAACCACGGCACAGCCTCCCAGGGAGGGAAAACCACGGCGCAGCCTCCCAGGGGGGGGGGGGGAAACCACGGCGCAGCCTCCCAGGGGGGGGACACCACGGCGCAGCCTCCCAGGGAGGGGACACCACGGCGCAGCCTCCCAGGGAGGGGAAAACCACGGCGCAGCCTCCCAGGGGGGGGGGGGAACCACGGCGCAGTCTCCCGGGGGGGGGGGGGGAAACCACGGCGCAGCCTCCCAGGGGGGGGGGGGGGGAACCACGGTGCAGCCTCCCAGGGGGGGGGGAGGGGAACCACGGTGCAGCCTCCCAGGGGGGGGGGGGGGAACCACGGCGCAGCCTCCCAGGGGGGGGAAACCACGGCGCAGCCTTCCAGGGGGGGAAACCACGGCGCAGCCTCCCAGGGGGGGGGAAACCACGGCGCAGCCTCCCAGGGGGGGGGAAACCACGGCGCAGCCTCCCAGGGGGGGGAAACGCCGTTTTTTTTTTTCTAAATATCCCGAATATCTTCTTTAAGGTGACCACAAAGTATTGGACCTCTTATGTCAGGTATCAACTACTCCTAATTGGGCCAGACTTATTGTTTTGTTTTTATAAATAAAGAGAAGTTAGTAATTGTTTCACACTGACCGGAGTCCCAATTGTGTGTTAATTTGTGGACTGCTTGCAAAAGTGGATTGCCTCTGCATAATTTTCCACTGATTTGGTCATAGGGGCAGTCGGATTGAATTGGCAACCAATGAGGGAACAGCCTTCTCCCACCAATCTTGTGATGGTGGGTTTACACGTCCCGATATCGGGCCGATATCGGGACCAACGACGCGGGAGTGCGCTTTTTGAGCGCGCTTTTCCCGCATCGCCGTTTTACACAGCCCGATATCGGGATACAACGTCCCGACGATGTGTACGCCCCCCAACCCATGAACGACCATTTAACATGGGAGTGAATGGGTGACGTGGGCGTACACATCGTAGTTGGGCTGTCACACGGGACGATGCTGCTACAACGGCCATCCGATATCGGGCGGTTGAATAGCACGCTCATTCAACCCAGATATTGTTTTGGCATCGTTCCAGCATCGCATTGTACGTTCAAACCGTACAACGCGCGAACGATATCGGGTCCAACTCCCGAACCACGTGACTTTTGGTCGGAGTTGGATCGGAGTTGGACGCCGATATCGCGACGTGTAAACCCACCATAAGAGGACAATACAATGAAAGGAGAACCGAGGGGTGTAAAAAGGGACTTGCTCCTGTAACCAGTGTCTTCAATTTCTACAGGACTTCAGCCTAGGATCCCAGGTTCCAGCCGGAGGATCAAAGAACTGTTTAAACAACCCATGTTGGGACAATTCGTTCACCTGGCTACATATCTTGCCATACTCTGTTAGCTTTGTAAGCTTGCTGCCATCTCTTCTCAGTGGGTGCCCACCAAAAGTGGGGTGCTACAGACTGTAAAACCACGGCGCAGCCTCCCAGGGGGGGAAACCACGGCGCAGCCTCCCAGGGGGGGAAACCACGACGCAGCCTCCCAGGGGAAAAAAGCACGGCGCAGCCTCCCAGGGGAAAAAAAACACGACGCAGCCTCCCAGGGAGAAAAAAAAACACGACGCAGCCTCCCAGGGGGGAAAAAACACGACGCAGCCTCCCAGGGGGGAAAAAACACGACGCAGCCTCCTGTTGCTGTCTCTATCACTGTTGTGTTGCTGACAGCGCTGCAGCTGATCAGCAAGTTGATTAACTTATGCCGTCTAAATGGGCAGACCTGACGAGCTCACTGATTAGCTGACAGGGCTACAGCAAGAGTCTCATGGTGGGTTTACACGTCCCGATATCGGGGCGATATCGATATACAACGGCGCGGGAGCGTGCCTTTTTTGAGCACTTTTCCCGATATCGCATCGGCGGTTTACACGCTACGATATCGGGAAACAACGTCCCTACGATGTGTACGCCCACCAACCCAGTAACGCCCATTTAACATGGGAGTTAATGGGTGAGGTGCGAGTACACATCGTAGTTGGATGTTTACACGCAACGATCCGGCTCCAACAGGCATCCGATATCGGGTGGTTGAATAGCGCGCTCATTCGACCCCAGATATCGGATTACCATCGATCCTGCATCGTACTGTACCTTCAAACAGTACGATGCAGGAACGATATCGGGTCCAACTCACGAACCACGTGACTTTTTGTCGGAGTTGGACGCAGTTATCGCGGCGTGTAAACCCACCATCAGTGCTGGACCCAGGGGGGCGAGTAAAGCACAGTTCTCTAAACAAACTACAGCTGGAAAAGAGGAGACGTTGGATTAAAGGGCTGATCACATCTGGGAAATTTATGCCACACAGCTAGCACATGCAAAAAATCTCCTGATATATCAGGCTGTTCTAGGACTTGGCAATTTAAAGCTCCCATGAACATGGAGAGTGTCAGGCGTTTGTGGCCTCTTCTCCGTCTCTAACGGCATGCTGGGCCCCTGTGCTAGAGATAGGTGCAAGCCCCATCTATGGGATCAGTATGTTTTCAGTTGAGTGATGCCATAATTGTCAGTTATGACCAAACAGTATTGTTAAAAATGTAGGATAAAGGACTATATTTGTGTTTTATCACCTAGGTGCTTAAATGAAAATAAAATGAAAAATCAGATTGCATTTTTTGAGGTTTGCACATGAGTCATTGTAACTTTGATCATCAGAAATTAAGTATTTTTTGGTGTAAAAAAATAATACAACAAACAATACATCACATAAAATGTAAGAGGGTTTTCTATTAGTTAGACAGGACAATGACGTGTAATGATTATTCCTGGTGAACATTAAGCTTTACCCAGCGATGGATTTTCAACCTTTCCCTATTAAAAATATGGCAATACTGTGGCTAATCCTACAATCCGCTTCTTCCAATAACATTAGAACATTAGCACATCATGTCCCCGACATCCCGGATAAGGCCAGGAATCCCTGACACATTGCTTAAATCAGAAAAGCCAAAATATTAAGAAAGGATGAAGGCAATAATTTGTGGATGACCACTGGAGGCCGGGAGTCATTGACGGCTTTATTTTATGCTGTACAGCGGAACTTGTGAATTTTATAGCCGATTTGGTGACTTGTCAATATGATTTCATCTATTTTAATAGACTTATGTCTGCAAAATCTGGGACAAGCTAAATATAAACCTAATATGGGAGAAACGGGCGGTGACTGAATGGAAAGAACAACTAAAAGCGCACTGCCCAGCAATGTAAAGCAGACATGAAATATGGACTAGGATTCATTTCATTTTATCAAGTGGACTTTTTCAACGATGGGCATGGAGGACCCTAAAGACATGGGATATCACGTGTTGGTCGCATCTCGAGGATTCAAACACAAATATTATTTACTAGATGGGTGCCCGATGCTATGGCATTGGGAGGGGACAGCGGTGGCGGCACGATGGGGCGGGCTGTGTGGCGCTAGGGGTTGCTCTCTTCCTCCAGTGCGCTCTGCACTCCACCGATACGCAGGCGGAGTGTGTTCCACTGTGGAACGCATATAGGAGAAACGGTTCCTCCTCCTATACAAGCTCAACAGTGAAAACACAAATGGGAGGAAGTATTGAAGGCCGCAGTGAGGTCAGGATGGGGGTGAGCTTAGTGAATAAACACGTAGGTACCATGCTTGGACACCCTGTCTGCTTCTGCACATGACAGTATACAAAAATGGCAGGTGCATGTGCCATGTTTGTTCAAGCTGTCATACGCAGTAGCGGTGCAGGTGTGCAAACATGGCGGTTGCATGCGCAGGCCTCAGAGGCATCGGAGCAGCGGCGGAGGCGACGGAGGAGGAGGAGTTGGAGGACAGCAGCAGTGTGTGGTCGGCGTATTGGCACAACCATCACTTGGGGTGTGCCAATGTGGTGGACTGTTTTTATTTTGGTCTATCAGGTGGGCAATCAGGTGCCAGTCAGCTGGCTAATCAGGTGGCATTTATCAATGACATTTAGACACAAGGTAATTATACAAGTATATCCCAGGCTCTGGAGTGCCCCATTGATAATGGTGATGGTCTCAGACACACCAACAATCATTGTGGATGGAGCCCAGTGTAGGGCTTCGCCAGCCCTGTAAACCCCATAGATGATAAATGGGTTTGGTGCCGATCAAGTAGACTCTTCGCTTCATTCAAGCAAATCAATAACTTGTAACCAGATCCTGTAGCAATGGGATTATTTTTTTTGGCGGGCCAAACTCTTTGTAAAGTTTTCCAACAGCACACAAACATTGATCAAACATTTATTAAATGTATTTCTAATCTTAAACCTGAAAAAAAAGGAAGGTGAGGGGTGACTGCACTCTATCTAATAAAAGTGGGATGATGTGCAAAGAACCAGCCAACTAAAAGAAATATTATGTTTTCAGGGTCCATGAGGTTATAACTGCGGTAACCATGATCAATCCACCAAGGAACATCCGATGCAAAGCTTGAGCTGGTACAACCCCTCAAAAAAATTACTAAGTGTTTCCACAACCTCAAATCTCTAAATTAACTACCTAGTCATGATCCTTAAAATAAAGGTGAAGACTAGTTTTACTCATGTAATAAGTAACATTAATATCAGGGACAAGCAGTTGGATGCTAGGATGGGCGCGACTCGAGTACCTGAGTATAATGGAAGTCAATGAGCAACTCGAGCATTTTCCTGGAAAACCGCTCAAGATTCACATCGATTTCCATTAAACTAGATTCTCAAGTCGCTCCCATCCAAGCATCCAACTGCTCATTACAAGTACGGAGCACCTGAGCATAGATAGCAGTGCTCCCTTATCCCAATTATCTCCTTTAATTAGTGATAATGCAAAAAGAGAAAATTGTGCCTAAGCACCAACAAGCAGGTAGCAGACACCTACCTGCCTGTTGTATCCGGCACCGTTCACTGCCGACTGGAGCTGTCTAAGACCACTCCGGTCGTCTATTTTGGCGCTTCCGGTGATGTCATGACTACAGAGGGGAGACGGACACATAGCCTATGTCACATTGATTAACAGCCGGCTTCCCCAATCAGGTAGCGGGGGTGCCCGCTGTGAAACAGCGTGATGTCAGCTATGCGCTCACTTCCGCCAAGCGGAAAAGCCGCTCTGTTTACCCCGCCATGTTGTCCCCCAGCAGGAGCAGTCTGTGACCGTTTTGTGCCAGGGTTGAACAGTGGAGACTGTTGCCGGCAAAAACAGGCAGGTAGGTGCATCTACCTGCCTGTTAGTGTTTGGCCACTTTTTTTTTTCTAAATATCCCGAATGTCTTGTTTAAGGTGACCACAAAGTATTGGACCTCTTATGTCAGGTATCAACTACTCCTAATTGGGCCAGACTTATTGTTTTGTTTTTATAAATAAAGAGAAGTTAGTCATTGTTTCACACTGACCGGAGTCCCAATTGTGTGTTAATTTGTGGACTGCTTGCAAAAGTGGATTGCCTCTGCATAATTTTCCACTGATTTGGTCATAGGGGCAGTCGGATTGAATTGGCAACCAATGAGGGAACAGCCTTCTCCCACCAATCCTGTAAGAGGACAATACAATGAAAGGAGAACCCAGGGGTGTAAAAAAGGACTTGCTCCTGTAACCAGTGTCTTCAAATTCTACAGGACTTCAGCCTAGGATCCCAGGTTCCAGCCGGAGGAGCAAAGAACTGTTTAAACAACCCATGTTGGGACAATTCGTTCACCTGGCTACATATCTTGCCATACTCTGTTAGCTTTGTAAGCTTGCTGCCATCTCTTCTCAGTGGGTGCCCACCAAAAGTGGGGTGCTACAGACTAGGGTAATGGGTCCTGGAAGAGCCTGAAAGCATGAAGTTTCTAATCCCTGGCGAGCCAGTTGGCGAGACTCATTCTCTTGTACCATCTTGTGCTCATGATAGGAATGTATTATATGCTGGTGACTGTTCTGTCTGGTTCCCTCAACCTGTGTTGTCCAAGTAGTGCTCTGCACACAGGAAGGAGTTCAGGGGTTCAGCTGGACGAGCCCTGATGCACACGGTCTTTGTAAAGACAGCCTGGCCGCAGACAAGAAACACCCACCAACTCCGTGTCTACACAATTAATACTTAAAAAATGAAGATAAAATGTAAAAATACTTGCCTCTCCAGTAACCAAGAACTTTCCATCTGGAGAAAATGCAAGAGCGGTGATAGTTTTTCTGAAAGGAGAAATGTCAGTATGTCAGTAAATTCCTCATCAATAAGACATAGGCAAGATCTACAATATGACGCGACGAGCCCACGAATGGTTAACCAACCCACTCAGTTTCACTCAGCAAGAAGGTATTATCCTAAGTGGTACATACTGTGAACCTGAGCATAGGAACGTATCAACAGGAGTTCCTCTGTTGTTACATTTTGGAGAATTTGCCAACCCCCATTGTCTTGTGTCTCCCTTGGCTGAGAAAACACAACCCAGTAATTGACTGGCGGGCCCGGAAGGTGGTTCGCTGGGGTACTGCCTGTGAGGGTACTTTCCAAGGTACTTCCATCTCCACCGTGCTGGTGATGGCTACACCGACTTCTTCGCTCAAGGAGGCTAGGAGTTTGCGTGGGGGTGGAGTGCACGCCACGTTCCCGACCCCTGGTGCCTCTGGGCATCGTCCTAGGAATAGGGGCAGGGGAAGGGTGGTTGTGTCTACAGTGTGTCCCAAGGAAGAGAGTCCTGGGGTCTTGAGAGACGCGCCTGGTACTTGCCTGCCTAAGACTGTACCCTCTGTCTGTGCCCGGATGTGTGGCAATAAATGTACAGGACCAGACCTGAGTGTGAATGAGTATGTGTGGGTGTTGTCTCAGCATGTCAGGAGGAGGTGTACTACTGGGGCTCCGGGTTCAAGGGTTGTAGTGTAATGGATGCCCTCCACACCTTTCGGGTGGGCTTTCCTCTTAAGTGTCTGCCGCCAAATTGATTCTTTGTCTAAGTGTGTGCACGCCACCGGTAAGAACCACACTGACAACAAGTCAAAGTAGAGCTTAATGACAAAGACCTTTATTTTAGGAGGGGTTAGCAGTTTTAATACTTATCATTAAAGGGGCATTACTTAGGGGTGTTACTAGGGGTGATTGCATCATATTATGCTGAATCTACATTTTATTCTTAAGAGAACATTCAATCATATAGTTTATAGAACGGTGTTAGTTAGCATTTCAGTTCAGCCTTGATTAGTACAGAACATTCGGTCCATGCTGATAAGGAGCTTCTGCGCAGCTAATTCTAAGACAGTGGAATTCTGGAGGAGGGGAGGATATAGGAGAAGAAGAGGAGCAAAGGTTTATATAAACATAACATGCTGTTAGTACACTGGAAGATTAATGAATTACCTCTATAAGAGTTACCGTATATAGGTTATATAAGTTAACAACTATTTATTGCCATTACAGTAGGACCTTTTCGGATATCGGCCATTTGCAATCCTGTGCTGTACTGCCTTGACCTACGTCCAGGTTTGGCAACCCGTAATCTTTCATATCTCGTCTTTCAGGGAATATAGACTTCTTTCGGATGTGCCGTAGTCGAGTCCGGAGGCCTCTCTTAAAAGAGGGGGTACTGTCACGTGCTTAGATGGCACTGACATTGTTGGATGCGGCTGTGTATGTTGTTTCTCTTTAAGAGCTGCATGGTTGATAGTTGTGAAGGTCCTTGCCTCCTGTGTTATGCTCCAGAACTGCAGTCACTATTATGTTTAATTACTGATTCAGGAGTTAATGTGTGACTCACCTGGAATCCCCTCCCCCTGGCTTTAAATAGCCTTCCCTCTCCTCTGTCAGGTGCTGCTGATAGCTATGTGCTCTAGGTCTGGGTGCTGTGCTGATGCTTAGCTGCTGGGCTAAAGTCTTTCCTTGGGAGAAGCTGTGATTCCTAACCCATGGGTGGAGGTAGGGGCCCTCAGCCTAGGGCTAATTAGGAATTTTAGGGTACAGGGTTGCAGCTCGACACTCCTCACCATCCGCGGTACCTACGAGATCAGGGCGAGCCATGGACCCCAGCATCAGGGTGAGATTAGGCTCTCCTGACCCCTCTTGCCCATTTCACCTTCTTGTTACCAGATTCCCTTACCTCCCAAGCGTGACATTGATAAGGAGACATTGGAGTCCTGACTGCTGTATGTGCAGTCGCCACTAGTCGCCTCTGTAAGGGTATCTGCAAACAATCGGTAGGTAGTGCGTGTTGGATGCAGTGTCTCCGAATCAGAGGGAAGCTGTGGGTGAACGCAGGGAGACTGCAGCCGCCCTGTGCCCACAATCTGTGTTCAGTGCAGAGCGGCTTCTTCCTGCATTCACCCGCTGGAGATCACTTCAGACTCCGCAGCAATAAATGAACATGCTGCAGAGATGCAGAAGCACGGAAACCCCCACTGCAAGTGTGAGCACAGTGAGCATGGGATTTCAAGAAATCATCCACTGTGCTGGTACTGCACAACACAGCGCTATGGACGTAGCGCAAACGTGCTGCGTCCATAACACTGCAAGCCCTGATGTGTGCACACAGCCTAAAAGGCAGTGTACCCTTCTCCAGAACTAATGCATCTCGAGAAGATTACCTCTGCTACACGGCACACACAGGGAATAGCACTAATGTTTTTTTTCCCACACATTCCTTAACCTGTGAGAGTAACCCAATGTGCAATATCGGAGGCATGGATTACTGTGACAAGTTACATCCAGTTGTGATAACACGTTCAGACTTGTTAAAGAACTTTAAGTCTGGAATTTTCATTTGACAACTTTCTAATTCCTCCAATGAAAAAAAATAAACAATTACAGCAGTCAGAGGTTTGTGCAGCAAGTAAGTTTTTGATTAAATCGGTGAAGAAACGGTGATCTACGACACTGTAAAGCCGGATAACGAGAACGCAAATGAGATTGTGTGGTTCTGCAAATAAGCCCAGAATGCTTTAATGTTTTATCATAAAAGATTCATCTCAAAGCGAAGACCAAAGAAGAATGAAAAAATGACAAATCTTCACAAGGAGGATTTTATCCAGACACAAATGTGCAGTTTAGATATCAATCAACAAGAATAAAAAAGGCGATCATCATGTACAACTAAGTACATTCATTCTTTCAGTTTTTCCTGTGATTTTTTTTTTTATTCATGCAAATATGAAAATCATTATAAAGCCAGGACAAACGGCAAAAAGAGATCAATATATTCCTGCATGTGCAGTCTGGGGACACATTTTGCTATGGAATAGGGTTCCTGCAGATGAGATTATTTTTGTGCACTATTGGGCTAAGTTCACACTGGGTGGTTGTGATACTTTTTTTGCACACACAAAAAAAACCAGATCAATTTTTGTGATGCCAGCAAAGTCTATGAGTCTTCGGGAATGCTATGCCGATGGGTGCATTTTTTCGTGATCAGGTTTTGTTGTAAAAACCTGATCTAGAAAAGAAGTAGCATGTCATGTAATTGATCCGGTTTTGGAGCAAAAATGCTCCAGTACTCACCCTCCTTGGCGAGCCCACGGTGAGCTCCAGTGATTTTTTCCTATCAGCTACGGTACTTCCAGGACCTGCACCCCATGTGACTGAGCCTGAGTCACATGGGGGGCAGGTCCTGGAAGTACCATACCTGGAAGGAAGAAATCACCAGAGCTCACCATGGTATCACCGGGGAGGGTAATAAAGTGTGTGTGCATGAGTGTGTGCGTGTATGTATGCATGTCTGTGTGCGCGCATGCATGTCCCGAAAGCGAAGCAAAAAAGCAGCAAACAGATGATGTGTTTGTGCTGCTTTTTTGCAAAAAGAGGATCTGTATTTCTGCAGGAACTGCACCAAAACCGGATCGATAAAAAACAGAGAACAAACGCTCTGTCTAAACTTAGCCTTTAAGTATGCCTCATACGTGCAAGTATAGCCCTAATCAGCCCCCACTGAGCAGGTTAGGTGCGAGAGCAGGCTGGTTTATAGTATTTTGCACCTGTACGACATCCAACACATAGAATTACGGCTTCTGAATTCTGCTGGCACTGAGTATTTGCACCTGTCTCTGTGGGAAATTCTCTTGACTGTTCTGCGGCTGCATTTTCTGGTCTATATTATCACTGCAATACCTGGCCTGGCTATGGCTTTCTTGATTGAAATTATTAAGATTCCGGGGCATAACTACAACAGGTGCAGGGGTTGCAATTACACCTGGGCCCTGGAGACTAGGGGGCCCCAAAAGTCCCTTAAGCCTATAGAAAAAGACTAATGCTATTAAAGATTTGCAATAATTGGGGGCCCCGTTGGAGCTTTCGTATCAGGGCTCATGAGCTTCAAGCCACTGTTAAAATCATAGGCATCTATAATTAGGTCCAGAAATATTTGGACGGGGAGACGTTTTGGCATTTTAGCGGTTTACCAAAACATATTACATATACATTTATATCAGCAATATGAGCAAAAAAAAGCAGACTGAGCTTTAAAGGGTACCAAACTTGTCGTTTTGTGATATTAAACCGCCCCCAATGTGTCAAATGATGCATCATTTAAAACACATTAGAGGCAGTTTAACATCACAAAATAACATGACAGTTTACCTTTAATTTGAGGACATTCACATCCTAATTGGAGTAAGGGCTGATGGTGGGTTTACACGTCCCGATATCGGGGCGATATCGTAGGCAACGGCGCGGGAGCGCGCATTTTTTGAGCGCTTTTCCCGATATCGCATAGGCGGTTTACACGCTGCGATATCGGGAAACAACGTCCCTACGATGTGTACGCCCACCAACCCAGTAACGACCATTTAACATGGGAGTTAATGGGTGAGGTGCGAGTACACATCGTAGTTGGGCTGTTACACGCTACGATGCTGCTACAACGGCCATGCGATATCGGGCAGTTGAATAGCACGCTCAATCAACCCCGATATCGTTTTGGCATCGTTTCCAGCATCGCTTTACGTTCAAAACCGTACAACGCGAGCTAAGGTACGGATATCGGTATCTAAACTCGCGAACCACGTGACTTTTTGTCGATTGGATCGGAGTTTAGGACGCCGAATCGCGTCTGTAAACCCACCATTAGGGAATTACAGTTCTGTAATATGCAGCTGCCCATTTTACAAGCGACCAAAGTAATTAAACATTGAGATTGATGGGCCATTCCCTCGCTAAACCATCATCAATTACTCAGGTGAAAGGTCTGTAGCTGATTCCAGGTTCGGCATTTGATATTCGAATGTGCTGCTGTGACCCACAACATGTGGTCAAAGGAGCTCTCAATGGATGAGAAATGGACCACCATTAGTCTGAAAAAAATGAAGGAAGGAGGCAAAACAATTTGGCAACACTCTGCAATAAAAAAAAAAGTGGAAAAAAAATGAGTGCACTGGTGAGCTTTGGAACTCCGGCCTTCAAATTCATGGAATGATAACAGTGGTGGAGGATCACAATCCTTTTCGTGGTGAAAGAAAACCCCTTCACAACATCCACCCAAGTGAAGATCACTCTCCAGGAAGCACCGCATTTTGCAGATTATGAAATGCATTGAACTATAAGATGACACCAAATTTAGAGGAGGACAAAAAATGTTTAATGTCAAAATGGGGGTTCGTCTTATATTCCATATGTAGTTTACCAGAGGGATGGCGTGGCAGTGCTGGTCACCGGAAGCAGAGTTGCCTCTGTAGGAAGCAGACGGCAGCACCAGTGAGGCAATTCTGATGGCCCTGGGCTGGGAAGAAGGGTGTCGTGGCAGATGATGCAGGCGCCATTGATATACTTGCAGTGGATTCAATGGATTTCAGGAAAAAGGCTGCGGAGGCAGTGCACATGCAATTGAGATCTCGGAGACGCAGACTGAGATCTTGGCTCTCAGAGATCTCAATATGCCCATGCGCTGCCCCGCAGCCACCGCCAAAATATCAATGGAGCCCGCATCATCCCGTTGTGACACCCCCTCCTTCAATATCAGGGATACAGCATTACCCCCTTACTGCTCCAACAACTACAGGCAGCAGCAACTTGTCTACGGTGACCCGGCTCCAACGTTGCAGTGCAAACACAACCCCTCTGTAAACTGCATGCAAAATAAAAAACGCACCTTAATCTTCCCCCTCCTCAATTTTGGGGGGAAAAAAGTGCATTTTATAAATCAGTAAAATATGGAAAATGTTTCAGCATAAAAGTCAACCATAAAGAGAAGACTTCAGAGAGCAAATACAGAGGTGTGAACCACAAGGTATGAACCATTAATCTTGAACCTCTCCATCTGTCCTTAACTCACTGCCAGACTAATCCACCTCTCTCCTCACTTTCCTCCACTTCTCCCCTCTGCAAATCCTTCCACTGGTTCCCAATTCCGCGGCGTATCCAATTCAAAGCAATAACACTGACTTAGAAATCTGTTCTCCCCTATATATCCCTGAACTAATCTTCCGATATCATCCATCTCGTAATCTTCCATCCCCAAGACCTCCTTCTTTCCTCCACATTGTACTTCCTCATCTACCACCTGCAAGACTTCGCCCAAGCATTCCCCATCCTCTGGAATTCTGCACCCCAACACGTCCGACTGTCCCCTACACTCTGGACCTTCAGGCAGAACCTGAAAACCCATCTCTTCAGAACAGCCTACAGCCTGCAATGACCACAGGTGCCACCTCACCACCACTGGACCCGGCGCTCCACCACCATTAGGCGACCAACCACTTTATCCTCCCATTGCCCTGTAGAATTAAGTCCGCAAGGGCAGGTCCTCTCCCCTCTGTATTAGTCTGTAACTGTAGTTTGTTCTTGTATTTTTACTTGTTGTATGTACCTTTCCCATGTACACACCATGAATCATAGTGCTCTAAAATTAATAATAAAATAGTCCAAATGATGGAAAGAAGAAGTCGAGAAGTCTTGGAGCAGTCCTGATTCAGACACAGCACAATCTCTGTAACACATGCCGAGGCGTGTTGCTGGTCGAGCATGCAGGCTACAAAGCCTGTGGCTTTAAGGTGCCCGTCAATGGCAGCGGTCGCTGCACATTCCTGATTTCTGTGACTTAGTCGCTTAACGTCAATTCAGTATATGGAACGATTTAATATCGTTTCACTGTCTTTGCATGTACACACCTGGTTCTACATGGTAACAGCCACCATAGAATCCATACAGCCCCTCGCTACTGAACAATGTAATAAGTACAATATAGCAGGTGCCAGTAATGATTGGAAAGACAGTACAGTCTGGAGAAGGCTGGAGCAGCTCTCTCGGTGTCACACGCACGATCTGCTGTAACACATAGGTTCGAGTGGTCACTGGCTGGTCAGAGCACATGTCTAGGGCTACCAAAGGCCATACTGTGGCTTTAGAGTTTATTGATGATGTGACCAAAGCAGCGGGTGAATTCTGAATTGTGCAGGGCGACACTTTCTGCTTAAACTCAACAATATGCAGCAAGATTGATTGGATGCAGCTTCATGACCCAAAACATGGAGTATCCTACAATGGCCGAGTCCTCACCAGATCTCAGCCCCATCGAGCTGCATTTCCATGATTAAGACAAAAAGCAGGGCAGAAAGACCGATAAACAAGAACCAACTGAAGTCATCTGCAGTAAGGAGTAAACCCAATGTTTGGTGACATCCATAGCTTCCAGACTTCAGTCATTGAGCGCAAAGAATTCTATACAAAATATTAAAGTTAACATTTTCATTTATAGTAAAGTTAATTTGTCCAATTACTTTTGAGCCCCTGATATGAGGAGGCCTGTATGTTCATGTAGAAATGTAATATTTTTATTTTTGCATTATTTTTCTTACATTTTATTAATGAAAAAAAAAAATTAACCATAAAAACCTCAAGTGAAGAATTTACCAATATATATTTTGTTTTATGAGCAAATTTTAGTCTTGGTGTAATTTTTTTTTTTAACTTTTTCTTTAGCATCACATCCATTTATTAGTTCAGGTATGCGGTGTGAGGTGGGGTGGGGTCCTTAGAATGCTACAAAAGTCTCATTTTACGAATACGGTGATAAGCCTGTGAAGTACAGAGTGTCTGATCTTATGGTAGGTGAGACAATGTCCTTGACATGACAAATAAAGGTCTTTCCTCTAATCTAGTTTAGATGTCCTGGTGTCACCTTCAAGTGTGAAAGAGAAAATAAGATTTCATCCAGGTGAATTATTGCCTGCAGGAGCCATTAATAGAGCTGGAATAAAATAGAGGAAACGGCAGGACTGAAATAGGAAAAGAGCAAACGGCTACAGAAAACATCTATCAATGCTGGAGTCAGCTGCGGTGTGGAAATGTTAAGTCATGCAGTGTGCATTAGTGACATTTTTTTTAAAATAATTGTATTTATCCCAAAAAAGTATTGTAGATACTTACATGTATTCATTAGCTAGTTGGGCAACAAGTCATACAGTCATCCAGGGTGGTTAAAAGTTAGCACACATGTCATTCAACTGCAGCAATGCCCAAATTCAGCTAATGATCTGTATAAGGACCTGTGTGATGTCACGACCATGTGACTATAATGGGTGGAGCTAAGGCATGAAGGACATGTAGACTTAGCTCCACCTATTATAGTCACATGGTAGTGACATCACACAGGTCCTACAGCTTTATATGAATTTCGGCATCGCTCCAGATGATGGACATGACTGTTTTGGGCTGCCAAGATCATTTGATTTCTCGTCAGTATCTGGAAATATTTGTGCAATTTATGCATTTTTAGCTCTATTTATAAATAATAAAGGCAAATTTTTTTTTTCTTACTACTGTAGCCTCTCATTAAGTAAAAATAAGTTACCAGTCCTAAAATGCAAGTAATATTCCAGTACAAATGAAAAGCTTTCGTGTTGATCTTCTATTCCAGTGGTTTATCTGTAATGTGATGCTCCGAAATACAACTTTTAAATCAGAAATGTTTAATCACTGAGGACTCCACCACTGGGATCACAAATCCCGACAACCCTGCTGCTCTTCCCTGCAAGACTACTTGAATGGAGCATGGCTGTTTGCACCAGCCCTATCGACAGTGAAAGGAGCAGCAATGCACATGATTGATCGCTCCGCACTACTCAGGGTACTCAGGACCCCAATTCTAATGATTGGGGGAAGCCCAGCATTGAGGTACTGCAATATCACACATTTATCATCTTCCCTGTGAACACAGTGAAAAGTTTTGCATGATACGGTAATTCTTCAAGAGCTGGCAACCCCATGATACTTTGTTTGCGGTCAATTCTGTCAGCAAGAATTAGTTCCCACAAAGCGGCGTCACTCACCTGGAGCTGTTCAGGATATGATGCTGCTTGTTCTTTCTTGGATTTAACAACACTACCACACATCTAGAGCAAAAGAAAAAATAATAAAACTATAAATAATCGGTTCACATAGCATGATAATACATGTAATACACATTACTCAAAAGCCGATCATTACATACACTGATGTGCCTGTTTACCATAGCTAAGGAACAATAGGTATACACATAATATCAATAGAGTTTATACAAAGATAGACCTGTCATTCCAACATAGTAGGATTTAGGTGATTACTTACACCCAGACACAAACATTGGTACAGATTTCTTCCGGGAATCTGTAGTCATGAGAACTGGTGGCCTTTAGACATGAGCGCGCCCCGGGGAGAGAGAGGAGAGGCCAGAGAGGCCCCGGGGAGAGAGAGAGAGGCCCCGGGGGAGAGAGAGAGAGAGGCCCCCGGGGAGAGAGAGAGAGAGGCCCCGGGGAGAGAGAGAGAGAGAGAGGCCCCGGGGAGAGAGAGAGAGAGAGGCCCCGGGGAGAGAGAGAGAGAGAGGCCCCGGGGAGAGAGAGAGAGAGAGGCCCCGGGAGAGAGAGAGAGAGAGGCCCCGGGGAGAGAGAGAGAGAGAGGCCCGGGGAGAGAGAGAGAGAGAGGCCCCGGGGAGAGAGAGAGAGAGGCCCCGGGGAGAGAGAGAGAGAGGCCCCGGGAGAGAAGAGAGAGAGAGGCCCCGGGGAGAGAGAGAGAGAGGCCCCGGGGAGAGAGAGAGAGAGGAGAGAGAGAGGCCCCGGGGAGAGAGAGAGAGAGAGAGAGGCCCCGGGGAGAGAGAGAGAGAGAGAGAGAGGCCCCGGGGGAGAGAGAGAGAGAGAGAGAGAGGCCCCGGGGAGAGAGAGAGAGAGAGGCCCCGGGAGAGAGAGAGAGAGAGGCCCCGGGGAGAGAGAGAGAGAGAGGCCCTGGGGAGAGAGAGAGAGAGAGAGGCCCCGGGGAGAGAGAGAGAGGCCCCGGGGAGAGGAGAGAGAGAGGCCCGGGGAGAGAGAGAGAGAGGCCCCGGGGAGAGAGAGAGAGAGAGAGAGAGGCCCCGGGGAGAGAGAGAGAGAGAGAGAGGCCCCGGGGAGAGAGAGAGAGAGAGGAGAGGCCCCGGGGAGAGAGAGAGAGAGAGAGAGAGAGGCCCCGGGGAGAGAGAGAGAGAGAGGCCCCGGGGAGAGAGAGAGAGAGAGGCCCTGGGGAGAGAGAGAGAGAGAGGCCCCGGGGAGGAGAGAGAGAGAGAGGCCCCGGGGAGAGAGAGAGAGGCCCCGGGGGAGAGAGAGAGAGAGAGAGAGGCGCCGGGGAGAGAGAAGAGAGGGCCCCGGGGAGAGAAGGAGAGAGAGAGGCCCGGGAGAGAGGAGAGGCCCCGGGGGAGAGAGAGAGAGCCGGGAGAGAGAGAGAGGCCCCGGGGAGAGAGAGAGAGAGGGCCCCGGGGGAGAGAGAGAGAGAGAGGCCCCGGGGAGAGAGAGAGGCCCGGGGAGAGAGAGAGAGGCCCCGGGGGAGAGAGAGAGAGAGGCCCGGGGAGAGGAGAGAGAGGCCCGGGGAGAGAGAGAGGCCCCGGGAGAGAGAGAGAGAGAGAGAGAGGCCCCGGGGAGAGAGAGAGAGAGGCCCCGGGGAGAGAAGAGGCCAGGGAGAGAGAAGAGAGCCCCGGGGAGGAGAGAGAGAGAGGCCCGGGAGAGAGAGAGAGAGAGGCCCCGGGGAGGAGAGAGAGAGAGAGGCCCCGGGGAGAGAGAGAGGAGGAGAGAGCAGCGGAGAGAGCCGGAGAGAGAGAGAGAGGGCCCCGGAGAGAGAGAGGAGAGGCCCCGGGGGAGAGAGAGAGGCGGAGGAGGGGAGAGAGAGAGCGAGAGAGGCAGGGGAGAGAGACCGGAGAGCCGGGAGAGAGAGAGAGGCCCCGGGGGAGAGAGAGAGAGAGGCCCAGCCCGGGGGAGAGAGAGAGAGAGAGGCCCCGGGGAGGAGAGAGAGAGAGAGAGGCCCCGGGGAGAGAGAGAGAGGCCGCCGGGAGAGAGAGAGAGAGGCGGGAGAGAGAGGAGAGAGAGAGGCCCGGGGAGAGAGACGGGGAAGAGAGAGAGAGGCCCCGGGGAGAGAGAGAGAGGGCCCCGGGAGAGAGAGAGAGAGGCCCCGAGGAGAGAGAGAGAGGCCCCGGGGAGAGAGAGAGAAGGCCCCGGGGAGAGAGAGAGAGGAGCCCGGGAAAGAGAGAGAGAGGCCCCGGGAGAGAGAGAGAAGAGGCCCCGGGGAGAGAGAGAGAGAGAGGCCCCGGGGAGAGAGAGAGCCGGGAGAGAGAGGAGGCCCCGGGGAGAGAGAGAGAGAGGCCCCGGGAGGAAGAGAGAGAGGCCCCGGGAGAGAGAGAGGAGGCCCCGGGGAGAGGAGAGAGAGAGGCCCCGGGGAGAGAGAAGAGAGGCCCCGGGGAGAGAGGCCGGAGGAGAGAGGCCGGAGGGGAGAGAGAGAGAGAGGCCCGAGGGGGAGAGAGGAGAGGAGAGAGAGGCCCCGGGGGAGAGAGAGAGAGAGGCCCCGGGGAGAGAGAGAGAGAGAGGCCCCGGGGAGAGAGAGAGAGAGAGAGGCCCCGGGGAGAGAGAGAGAGAGAGGCCCCGGGGAGAGAGAGAGAGGCCCCGGGGGGAGAGAGAGAGAGAGAGGCCCCGGGGAGAGAGAGAGAGAGAGAGGCCAGAGAGGCCCCGGGGAGAGAGAGAGAGGCCCCGGGGGGAGAGAGAGAGAGAGAGGCCCCGGGGAGAGAGAGAGAGGCCCCGGGGAGAGAGAGAGAGGCCCCGGGGGGAGAGAGAGAGAGAGAGGCCCCGGGGAGAGAGAGAGAGAGAGAGGCCCCGGGGAGAGAGAGAGAGAGAGAGAGGCCCCGGGGAGAGAGAGAGAGAGGCCAGAGGAGGCCCCGGGGAGAGAGAGAGAGGCCCCGGGGGGAGAGAGAGAGAGAGAGGCCCCGGGGAGAGAGAGAGAGGCCCCGGGGAGAGAGAGAGAGGCCCCGGGGGGAGAGAGAGAGAGAGAGAGGCCCCGGGGGAGGAGAGAGGAGAGAGAGAGGCCCCGGGGGAGAGAGAGAGAGAGAGAGGCCCCGGGGAGAGAGAGAGAGAGAGAGGAGGGCCCCGGGGAGAGAGAGAGAGAGAGAGGCCAGAGAGGCCCCGGGGAGAGAGAGAGAGGCCCCGGGGAGAGAGAGAGAGGCCCCGGGGGGAGAGAGAGAGAGGAGGAGGCCCCGGGGAGAGAGAGAGAGAGAGAGGGCCCCGGGGAGAGAGAGAGAGAGAGAGAGAGGCCAGAGAGGCCCCGGGGAGAGAGAGAGAGAGAGAGAGGCCCCGGGGAGAGAGAGGCCAGAGAGGCCCCGGGGAGAGAGAGGCCAGAGAGGCCCCGGGGAGAGAGAGGCCAGAGAGGCCCCGGGGAGAGAGAGGCCAGAGAGGCCCCGGGGAGAGAGAGGCCAGAGAGGCCCCGGGGAGAGAGAGGCCAGAGAGGCCCCGGGGAGAGAGAGGCCAGAGAGGCCCCGGGGAGAGAGAGGCCAGAGAGGCCCCGGGGAGAGAGAGGCCAGAGAGGCCCCGGGGAGAGAGAGGCCAGAGAGGCCCCGGGGAGAGAGAGGCCAGAGAGGCCCCGGGGAGAGAGAGGCCAGAGAGGCCCCGGGGAGAGAGAGGCCAGAGAGGCCCCGGGGAGAGAGAGGCCAGAGAGGCCCCGGGGAGGAGAGAGGCCAGAGAGGCCCCGGGGAGAGAGAGGCCAGAGAGGCCCCGGGGAGAGAGAGGCCAGAGAGGCCCCGGGGAGGAGAGAGGCCAGAGACGCCCCGGGGAGAGAGAGGCCAGAGACGCCCCGGGGAGAGAGAGGCCAGAGACGCCCCGGGGAGAGAGAGGCCAGAGACGCCCCGGGGAGAGAGAGGCCAGAGACGCCCCGGGGAGAGAGAGGCCAGAGACGCCCCGGGGAGAGAGAGGCCAGAGACGCCCCGGGGAGAGAGAGGCCAGAGACGCCCCGGGGAGAGAGGCCAGAGACGCCCCGGGAAGAGAGGCCAGAGACGCCCCGGGGAGAGCTAAAGAGAGTGGCCAGTGACGCAAGACCTGCCTATGGAGTGGCCAGTGACGCAAGACCTGCCTATGGAGTGGCCAGTGACGCAAGAACTGCCTATGGAGTGGCCAGTGACGCAAGAACTGCCTATGGAGTGGCCAGTGACGCAAGACCTGCCTATGGAGTGGCCAGTGACGCAAGACCTGCCTATGGAGTGGCCAGTGACGCAAGACCTGCCTATGGAGTGGCCAGTGACGCAAGACCTGCCTATGGAGTGGCCAGTGACGCAAGACCTGCCTATGGAGTGGCCAGTGACGCAAGACCTGCCTATGGAGTGGCCAGTGACGCAAGACCTGCCTATGGAGTGGCCAGTGACGCAAGACCTACCTATGGAGTGGCCAGAGACACGAGAGCTAAGAAGGGAGTGGCCAGACCAGCAAGAATAAGGGGAAATAAATGGAGACAAGGGTTTTGAAGTAAAACGGCTGTAATGAAAATGTTTTGATTGCGTCATAGACGAGAAAATGTGGCTGTTTCCAATTAGTCATTCTCATCTTAAGATGCCTTCAGTAGAACCTTTCAGAAAATAAGCAGCATCAAAAAACCTTACCATCCATGCCAAAAACAGAAACCAAATGCACTTACAGGATGCAGTCAGAGCCCAAATGTGAAACAAGCCCAGGTGCAGGCTAATAAATCTCCTCAACCAGCTAGGTGTGGGATAGGGGCGCCATTCATCTAGTGGTGCAGAAGCATCGTACTGTGCAGCCCAATGCTCAGGCAGCGGAGCGGTTGGGTAGCTTTCAGACACTCTGCATCATATGTATTAGTGTGAATGGTGTTCTGTGCAGGCCCATAGTATGCATGGCAAGTCGCCTCCCACACCTTGCTGGTTGAGAGATTTATTAGCCTGCACCTGGGCTTGCTTCACATTTGGGCTCTGACTGCATCCTGTAAGTGCATTTGGTTTCTGTTTTTGGCATGGATGGTAAGGTTTTCAGTAGAACCTTTCCCTTTTCCCAAATAATAATGTTAATAGTGATATACAATTCAGGCTCTATATACAGCAATAAAGTCCTAAATCGGAGATACATGCTCATGATGTATGCCTCTGACAAAGCTCTGAAGGATTCCCATCAGGGATGCAACTACAATAGGTTCATGGGTTGCAATCGCACCTGGGTCCTGGAGACTCGGGGGCCACAAAACTCCCTTTGGCCTATTGAAAGAGACAATTAAAATTTATGTTTTACAATAATTGGGGGCCCAACTGGAGCTTTCACATCGGGGCCCAAGAGCTTCAAGTTACACCACTGATTCCCATATATACGACATACTGTATGGTATATTTTTTAGCCTATAGCTTAATATTAATTCCACTCTGATTTCACAGACTGCTTTCATTATAACAAAGAGAATTGCTGTAAGAGACGTGGGACGCCCCGGGCTTCGTCTGCCCGTCTGCCCTCGTCAGGCTCTGTTAGTCACATTAGCAGATTCTCCTTCTGGCCTCACACACAGAGAGAGAGAGAGACTACTGCTGAAATCATTACAAGGTTCGGGTCCCGTATCTTTCGGCCAAGCCAATACTTCGTCATAAAATCACCTAAAACGTTAGAGAAGCAGAAACGTTTGTACTGACGATTTTATAGTAGCTTTTGCTTTTTCTTAAGTTTTTCAACTGTTAAATATTGATTTCTACTAATAACTAGAATTACAATATTCCCATTTATTGGCTTATTTGTTGATTGCTGTAACACAGAAACAGCACAGGAATTTACATGCAGCAAATTAACAATCCTGCAGCCTCATCATTCTCACCAGAGCAGGGACAGTTTGCAGAAAGATATTTTAATGTGCTGATAGTTTTACACTTGGACATCACTGTCTTATGTTATTATGGCACCAGGCAGATCTCTGGCTAAAAGTAATACGAAATCAGAGATGGGTAAAATAATAGGCATTTCCTTTAGTTGATTTTCCTGAACAAAACAGAGAAGAAAAATAATCCGCTACATCCGACACAGACTAGAATAAAGGTCTGCAGCGGGGCTCTTTGCTCTACATTTCAGATTTTGCCTGGATATTTGCTGATTTCAGTGGACATCACATAATAGTAAGAAAGGAATATAACTGAAGCCAGGATTCACAGTATATAATGTAGGTCCAAGTAATCTGTTACAAGCCAATTATCAAGATATTTGCTACTAGCACTAAACCTTTTTGGGTTGTTTTGACTTTTTTTTGCAGTTTGGATAGAAAATTAAGTATATAATAAAATATATAGTATGGTAAAATCAACAAAGTTAGTTTAATATGGTGTAGGTCCACCTTTTGCGGCGATTACAGCCTCAATTCTCCGAGATATGGATTCATACAAAGTGATATCATTGGCCCGGCGGATCTCCACCCCAGATCATCACAGAACCTCCGCCATGTTTTACGGTTGGGAGAAGGCAGTCTGGATGGAGGCTTCTTTCGGCTGTCTCCAAAAGTACACTCGGCCGGAGGTCGGAAAATGGGGTAAACGATGATTGGTCTGATAATATCACATGTTTCCACTGCTCGAGGGACCAATTCTGGAGGTTTCTACACCGCTCTAAACGCTTGGAAACATTTGTCATTGAGAGCAGCGGTTTTCTTATTGCAGCTCGTGTGGAATCCAGATTTGTGCAGCTCCCGATGAACAGTTTTCGTGGACACTGGGTTGTGTAGGTGTTCATTGAGCTCAGGAGTGATTTTCGGAGTCGTGGTCTTGCGATCCTCTCTCACAATTCACTTTAGAGTCTGACGGTCTCTCTCTGTCAACTTCGACTTTCGGCCGGACCTGTGCTTTGCTGCGGACGTTTTCTTCTCTTCAGTCATTACTTTGGAGACAGGACCTCCTGACACGCAAAGCATTCGGGCACTTTGTTACACTAGAGACTGCCATACGAGAACAAACAATTTTGCCTTTTTGAACATCCGAAAGGTCTGCCATTGGTATCAGGTTCTCATCAATGTTCTTACAATTCGGCAAAACAAACAGTTAATTTACATACACATATCACTTAACACAAATAATCAACTACAAAACATTAACATATGTCACGGTTTGCATGTTTATAACATGTTCGAAGATTATGATGCCAAATCGTTAGGGTTTCCATTTTGTCCAACCCCTGTATGTGTATATGTATAGATATATAGATATATATAGATATAGATAGATGTAAAGACATACTGATAGAATGTTTAGATTGTGAGCTCCAAGAGAGACAGCATTACTCATGTATGTAAAGTATTATGTAAGTAATAGCGCTATATAAATGAAATAATTATTATTTATTATTATATAGAAATCTATATAAAAAAAGCAGCACATGAATGACAAAACCATGGGTACAAAAAAATTCTCCCATGCAAACTTGACTTTCTTGCAAATTGGTATACAGATCAAAAAATAGAGGGAGCACACTGAACTTCAAAGCCTCAACAGATGTTTATTGGTCCATACTGTACCACGTACTGTACAGTTTATTCATATTACTAAGATAGCGCTGCTATGATTACCAGAGTAGACCTACAAAAACAGGGTTAAAATGGAATCTGTCAGCAGGTTTTTGTTATGAAATCTGAGAGCAGAAAGTTGTAAGGGCTGAGAGCCTGATTCCAGTGATGTGAGAGTTTCTAAGCTATGTACGGTTTTAATAGCATCAGTGTTTTATCAGAAGGAGATTAACATTACAGGACCAGGTGTGTTGCGCCATTAGTCCGCCTGTTATGTAATCCCGCCTCCTTTAATGGTTAGCAGCTTTCTGTAAAAGTATAGTGTACACAGAAAGCTGCCAATCAGTGGTGTGGGCAGGATAGGCTGGTGTTGCGCTACCATTCTTTGTCATCTGTGTGAATCTAACTGGAACTGGATGCATCCTCATCGATTTTTGGCCCTATTGACTTCCAATGGGGCCTCAGGAACTTGCGGATGCATCCAGTTCTACATGGTGCCCCCTGATCCGGGTGCCCACGTTTTTTTTCACCAACACGAAAAACGCATCTTGGAATGATTTTGGTGTCTGTTTCAAAACCAAGCACGCCCGCATCCGGGGCAACGCAGGTTACATTACAATGGTGCTCTATGGAACCTGGATCCAGACGCTGGATCTGGGTTTTTAGACTGAGCACGCTCAGAACTCAGTTGTATATTACACACCTATTAGTAGGCATGTCATTTTCCACTGAATCCAGCCAAAAAAAAATGTACAGAACCGGATGCACCCGCTCCGGCATGATCACCGATTCGTGAGACGGATCAGTGATAATAGAGGTGCGGGTGCATCCTGTTGCATCCAGTTTTACAATTGCTGGGGAATCCAGGCGTTACCTGCATTCCTCCACATTACAAAAAACGTAAGTGTGAAACCAGGCTTATACAGGGGTCATCATGCTAGATCTGCCCGTGATTTTATCAAAACATCTGGTTAGTGACATCACCGGAATCAGGCTCTCTGTCCCTACATCACTCTGCTCTCAGATTACATAGTAAGAAGAACCTGCTGACAAATTCTTTTTAAAGGGTCACAACAAGGTTTATAACCGAGTGTTGATGAAGTCTGCAGATTTAGAAATCCAGCAAGTCCCCAAACCACCTGCCGATCACAGGGACTCGGGAAGTCGCACCTCATCGGGGCGTCTGCAGCTGTAAACCTGTACCTCATAGCTGTTCACTGCGTCAATATGCTGTCTGTATACCTAGGAAATGTCTTCCATGTGTTCTGGGACATGCATGTCTGCGAGAACAAGACTATAAAATGTTCCCAATGCAAGGATAAAAATCTGTATCTAATACAAATCAACTCGGCCCCAGAACCAAAGCAGGATTTCTCTTCGGAGAGATTTCCTGCAATGTTTCGGCGTTATGCAGTGCAGATGTGTGTCCGGGTGATTACAGGACATGTGTAAGAGTCGGCCATAATATAGGGGATTTATTACTATGATCAAAAGGCAGAAACACTGGGAAGTAATCAGGACCTCAAAGAAGAACAATATTGGTAAACAGACAAATAACCAGAGGGGGCCAACGTCATCCATCACAATCATTAGGGTCCTTACAAGAGCAGCCAGAAACAGCCAACTGTACAAGTCATAGGAAAAGAAAAAAGATGGTTTTTTTCGTTTCTTGGGAGGAAAAGTCTCCTTACATTAGGAATAAACTGAATAAATACATGAGCACACATTAGTCATCTCCCATCAGAGAACAGTTATATAACAACCCCCTCGAAGTATTATAATAATATTTATTCATTTATATGGCGCTATTAATAATAACATCAAATAATACCCTTATGACTTTGGAAGAACAGAAGAGTTTAGGCAACTTTCTTTATCCAGGGCCAAGTATTTGGTACGGCAAAACCAGAGCAAACTTAAAGGGGTTGTGCCACAAAACAATTGTACATTTTAATTAATAGATATTAGAAGAATAATAAGTTCCACAATTGGATGTGTTAAATAAAATGTTCCTGTCCCAGGATATTCTTATAAATGTGTCCCTGTGTAATGTATGTGTCCAGCCATACAGGAACAGGTCAGATATACCACAGCTCCTGGACAGGGGAGTAAGTAAGAGTATACAGACATCACAGCCGGGGATCACAGTATATATGAGTATACAGACATTACAGCCGGGGATCACAGAATATAACAGTATACAGACATTACAGCCAGGGATCACAGTATATATGAGTATACAGATATTACAGCCAGGATCACAAAATATAAAAGAGTATACAGACATTACAGCCGGGATCACAGAATATAAGAGTATACAGACATTACAGCCGGGGATCACAGAATATAAGAGTATACAGACATTACAGCCTGGGATCACAGAATATAAGAGTATACAGACATTACAGCCGGGATCACAGAATATAAGAGTATACAGACATTACAGCCGGGATCACAGAATATAAGAGTATACAGACATTACAGCTGGGGATCACAGAATATAAGAGTATACAGACATTACAGCCAGGGATCACAGAATATAAGAGTATACAGACATTACAGCCAGGGATCACAGTATATATGAGTATACAGACATTACAGCCGGGATCACAGAATATAAGAGTATACAGACATTACAGCCGGGGATCACAGAATATAAGAGTATACAGACATTACAGCCGGGGATCACAGAATATAAGATCATACAAGCATTACAGCTGGGGATCACAGAATATAAGATTATACAAACATTACAGCGGATCACAGCTGCAATTCAATGTTTTTCATCCCCTATACAATGTGGGATTCTGGACACATGACAAACCCTGATCATGGGCACTCGCCCTTTAATAAACCACTCAGGGCACTTACTATCACCATGCAGGAGGGATCTTGGGGGAATGTCAGCTGTTCAGGATCCTGCAGACTCTGAATCCGGGTTGTGCAGGAAAAGTCTTGTGACTCCGCATCAAAGCACCTGAAACCTTCTTATCCTTGGAGCAAATCTCAATCCTTTGGTTGCAGAGAAGACACCAGGGCTGTTTGTGCACAATAGGACGTTAGTCAATAATTATATATAACTGCACCGATAGGAGACACAACCATCAAGTGCCTTTTATAACCCAACATGCCGGTCCAAGGGAAAGCAAAAAAAATAATCTACGGTATATAGTAAATTGCCCAACAATAGGGGAAAAATTCCCTCCTGATTCCACATATGGCCATCAGACCGGCTCCCTGGATAAACGTCTTATCAGATTAGAATACTGTATTTATCAAAAAGATTCACAGGGTCTACATAGTGTGGAAAGCGTTCCATAATCTCCCTGTCATACCGTAAAGAATCCATAATCTCACTGCTCATACAGTAAAGAATCTATAATGAAACTGCTCATACAATAATCCATAATCTTCCTACTCAACAGTAAATCCATAATCTCACTGCTCTTGCAGAAAAGAATCCAAAATCTCGTAAAGAATCCATAGTCTCACTGGTTTTACATTAAAGAATCCATAGTCCCGCTACTGCTCTTACAGCAAAGAATCCCTATCTGATGGATGATGAAACCTTTCTTCTAGATGTTGCCCTCTCATCATCGTTTAGGATACGCCCTTTAAACGTTAAGATAGAAATAAAGGAGCGCTCCAGCCTGAAGTATTTATCACATCCATATGACGGGTGGGGTGACAGACGGCACAAGGAAAGGGGCAGTGGTGATATTTGCCATTCCACTAATGAAGAGTCGAGCAAATCAACAGGTGAACCCCATCGATCGAGCCGTCATCATCAGGTGAACCCCATCATCGAGCGCGTCATCAGTGACCCATCGATCAAGCAGTCGTCATCAGTGAACCCCATCGATCAAGCAGTCGTCAGCAGGTGAACCCATCGATCAAGCAGTCGTCAGCAGGTGAACCCCATTGATCGAGCAGTCATAAGGTGAACCCATCGATCAGCAGTCATAAGGTGAACCCCATCGATCGAGCAGTCGTCATCAGGTGAACCCCATCAATCGAGCAGTCGTCATCAGGTGAACCCCATCAATCGAGCAGTCGTCATCAGGTGAACCCCATCAAATCGAGCAGTCGTCATCAGGGGAACCCCATCGATCGAGCAGTCGTCATCAGGGAACCCCATCGATCAAGCAGTCGTCATCAGGGAACCCCATCGATCAAGCAGTCATCAGGTGAACCCCATCAATCAAGCAGTCATCAGGTGAACCCCATCCATCGAGCAGTCGTCATCAGGTGAACCCCATCCATCGAGCAGTCGTCATCAGGTGAACCCCATCAATCGAGCAGTCGTCATCAGGTGAACCCCATCAATCGAGCAGTCGTCATCAGGTGAACCCCATCAATCAAGCAGTCATCAGGTAACCCATCCCGAGCAGTCGTCATCAGGTGAACCCCATCCATCGAGCAGTCGTCATCAGGTGAACCCCATCAATCGAGCAGTCGTCATCAGGTGAACCCCATCAATCGAGCAGTCGTCATCAGGTGAACCCCATCAATCGAGCAGTCGTCATCAGGTGAACCCCATCAATCGAGCAGTCGTCATCAGGTGAACCCCATCAATCGAGCAGTCGTCATCAGGTGAACCCCATCAATCGAGCAGTCGTCATCAGGTGAACCCCATCGATCGAGCCGTCGTCATCAGGTGAACCCCATCGATCGGCGCCATCATCAGGTGAACCCCATCGATCGAGCCATCATCAGATGAACCCCATCGATCGAGCAGTCATCATCAGGTGAACATCATCGATCAAGCAGTCATCATCAGGTGAACCCATCGATCGAGCAGCCATCAGGTGAACCCCATCGATCGAGCCATCAGGTAACCCCATCGATCGAGCGTCATCATCAGGTGAACCATCGATCAAGCAGTCGTCATCAGGTGAACATCATCGATCGAGCAGTCATCAGGTGAACCCCATCGATTGAGCCGTCACATCAGGTGAACCCCATCGATTGAGCGTCACAGTGAACCCATCGATCGAGCATCATCAGGTGAACCCCATCAATCGAGCAGTCATCATCAGGTGAACCCCATCGATCGAAGCAGTCGTCATCAAGTGAACCCCATCAATCGAGCAGTCATCAGGTAAAGCATCATCGATCAGCAGCTCATCAGGTGAACCCCATCGATCGAGCCGTCATCAGGTGAACCCATCGATCGAGCATCATCAGGTGAACCCCATCGATCGAGCCATCATCAGGTGAACCCCATCGATCGAGCAGTCGTCATCAGGGGAACCCCATCGATCGAGCAGTCATCAGGTGAACCCCATCGGTCAAGCAGTCATCAGGTGAACCCCATCCATCGAGCCATCATCAGGTGAACCCCATCCATCGAGCCATCATCAGGTGAACCCCATCAATCGAGCAGTCATCATCAGGTGAACATCATCGATCGAGAAAGTCATCAGGTGAACCCCATTGATCGAGCTGTCATTATCATGTGAACCCCATCAATCGAGCAGTCATCACCTACTCAGTGTATCGGTGACAAAGGGGAATCCAAAAACTGAAGTAGTCAATTTACAAGTATATTAAAACAAGAAACCACAACTGATCAGGTCTTAAAATGTAACATTTTCTGCAATTACAGTCTTCTTCACGGCACACAGCTGTCTATAGTCATTAGGCCTACAAGGGGTCGTCACAAGTCTCTAAACTTGGCTTTAAAACACACAAGAGAGATGAGAAAACGTTGAATCCCCAGCAAAAGATGCAATCACGACAAAGCACTGCCTGGGTGTTCACGAGAGGGGACTGCTCTAACCTCCCCGGATTGCTGATGGAAGGGGCCAGCCGAAGCTTGTGAGGACACGGAGTTCGACGAGGACAGCCAAGGTAAAAGGGGCGCGCAGGGAGAACGGAGAGGGTTAATGCGGCTCGATACAGATGTTTGGTGTGACGCAGCGTAGTCTGACACACGCCGCCATCACATCCCAACAGATCTGACTCACACAAGCAGCAGAGCCAACACTTCACAGGACTAGAACACAAAACCCAGAGTATAACGCGAGAGAGGCAAGACCCCACAGTGGAAATGGTTCATACGTACCACAGACATTTCTGCATCTCTTGGTAGGAAAAACCCCTTGGCAAAAATCACACCTTTTTGCTGTGCATTTTCAGTTCAGATTTTCCCCATTCATTAGGCCCTGTGCACAGGATGCATTTTCATCGCTTTTTTTGTGCAGTTTTGTCACAAATCTGCATGCGTATCCTATTATCCTTATTCCAGAATCAGTGAGAATCCTGATGTTTTGTGCACATGTTGCTTATTTTTTCCTTGCAAATTTGGTGCAGAAATAAATCTACAGCATAATAAGTCTTGGGGCGTTTTTTGCCTGCTTTTCATCTCTTTCAACCATTGACTTCATTATAAAAAATGCAAGGGCAAAGACACAAAAAACACACTCAATTTTGGTGCATTTTTTGGCAGGACAGGCAGATGTGCTTGAAATTTTTTGCAGCATATACTCAGCGTGCACATACTGAAACAAAACCAGGGCTGGAATAAAATGTAATCATGCAGTGGGTGCATGTTCACACCGGCCTTATAATAGCAAAAACAACAATAAGGAAAAATGAGCTCATACCCTAGAATAAATAAAAGTTGCTAAAGTGCATGAAAATAAACAGGGTACTTGGTGACATTATTTGATCAAAAAATGTGCAAGCCATTACACCGCCGACAAGGTGACCCCATCGGGACGGACCCTACCTAACAGTGTATAAAAAAACCTTACCATGTGTCCTGCATGGCAAGGGGTAAGTAGGTGTTGGCCCCAACAGAGAACACCAGCAGCAGGAGGCTGTGCACATTAAATAACGTCCAGCTCAAAAGGCAGGCCACACCTCAGATTGCATAAACTACCATACAATAAAACATAATGAAACAGTGTGCACATAGTCTAAGGCTGGCTTCACATTAGTGTTCCCCTCTGCAGCGTCCTGCAGAGGGGACCGCAAGCTGAGCGCATACACCGCAAGTCCCTATGTTTAACATAGGAGTTTGTATGTTCTCCCAGTGTTTGCGTGGGTTTCCTCCGGGCACTCCGTTTCCTCCCACATTGTAAAGACATACTGATAGGATATTTAGATTGTGAGCTCCAAGAGAGATAGCATTTCTCATGTATGTAAAGTGCTATGGAATTAATAGCGCTATATAAATGAATAAATATTATTATAGGGACGGGTGTATGCGCTCGGGTGCAGATTGCCGTGCGCACTAATTCAGTGCCGTGTATGATTTGTACACATGCGGATGCACGCGTACAAATCATACATTCTCCTCTGCACCAGGAACGCGACAAGTCGCGTTCAGGGTGCGGACAAGAGTGCGATTTGTGCGCATACATGGCAGTGAATGGGTGCGCATGGCAATCTGCACCTGAGCGCATACACCCGGGTCCCCATGTTAAACATAGTGACTTGCGGTGTATGCACTCCGCTTGTGGAGATTTTTTCTGACTCCGCAGCATGCACTTAACATGGTGTGGAGATGCGGAAACGTGGCAACCCATATGGCAGCTTAAAACACGCTGCGGTCAGGAGAAGCACAGTGAGCATTGGATCTCTTGAAATCATCCACTATGTTTCCACTGTACACCGCAGCGTTTTGGACACATCTGCAATATGCTCCGTCCAAAACACTGCAATTCCTGATAGTGAGTACACAGGCCAAGGAGGAAACACTCAACGTGTGCAAGGAGACTTCAGGATTCTCAGTGACTTTGCTTGCATCAGAAGGAGCTTCAGGTTTTGAGACAAATCTGCACTCAAGGCTATGGGTTGCACATTAAAAATTATTTGGTGCAGAAATGTTTTTGCACCGAAATCCATATGTCTTGGCATTTTTGATGCACGTTTTTTTCCATGCATTTAGGGTGGAAAAACCCTGAAAAAACTGACATGCTGCAGAGTTATTTCTGCACCAAATCTGCAACATGTGCACAAAACCTCTTTTTCATTGACTTTGCTGCCATAAAAAAGTATGAAAAA